>CM035415.1:157007508-158207508 GCA_020310875.1 Ceratopteris richardii
TAGGTGCAAAAGTTTCCTCATAGTCAATGCCATATTGTTGCGCATATCCTTTGGCAACCAATCTAGCTTTGTAGCGATTAATGCTACCATCAGATTTTCTCTTAATCTTATAAACCCACTTTGTACCAATGGCATTCTTTCCTTTTGGCAATTCACATAACTCCCAAGTACCATTCCTATGTATGGAATCCATTTCTGATTGCATAGCACTCATCCATTGTGGATCGTCACATGCATCTTCAAAAGAAAGTGGCTCTTCATTACATGCTGTAGCAATAAGAGAATAATCCACAAAATTACTTGATGCATGGTGAGAGCTTGATCTTGTTCTACCAACTAAAGGTGCACTCAATTTGGTGTCCTGCAAAGTTTGTTTCAGCCACTTAGGCATAGGTTGTGCACTCTTGAGAGACATGCGTTCATTATGTAAAACATCTTCAATATGTACATCATGCGTGGGCTGAATTTCGTGCTCAGTTTCAGCCATATTTGGACGTAAATGTTCAGCCATATGTGGTTGAAAATTTCCAACAGTTTTGACAATTTTTGGCTGAATTTTTTCAGCCATGTTTGGCTGGAAATTCTCTGCATTTTCAGCCCTATTTGGCTGGAATTTTTCAGCCCTTTGAACCTCAGTTGGCTGGTCTACATGGCCATAGTCAAGCGCACCATTTTGGAACAAAGGCATGAGTGTATCGAACACATCTTGTGAGCTAACTGTTGGCAGTTTTTTGCATTCAAGTAGAGGGAAAACTGAATTTTCAGCAAATACCACATCTCGACTCACAATAATTGTGTTCGTCAATGGATGGTACAACCGATATTCCTTACTTTCAGCACTATAACCAACAAATATACATTTCTTTGCCTTGTCATTAAGTTTGTGACGTTGTTGTGATTGCACAAGAGCATATGCAAAACAACCAAACACACGCATATGACTAACCATAGGCTTATGACCATTCCAAGCTTCATAAGGAGTGATGACTCTCAATGCTTTTGTAGGGCAGCGATTCAACACATAATTTGCACACATGACCGCTTCCAACCAAAACTTATGAGGAAGATGCTTTCCTTTAACCATACATCGTGCCATTTCAAGTAGAGTTCTATTTTTACGCTCGGCAACACCATTTTGTTGAGGTGTATATGGCACCGTACATTGGTGTGAAATACCTCTTTCACAAAGAAAAGCATTAAACTCATGTGACATGTATTCACCACCACGATCCGTGCGTAGAGTCAAAAGCTTTTGTGAATAAAAATTTTCAGGCATAGCTAAAAATGCTTTGAAGCAAGAAAATACCTCATTCTTTGCTTTCATAGGATACACCCATGTATGCCGAGTAGCATCATCAATGAAGGTAACAAAATATACATGCTTCCCAAAAGATGGAGTCTTGACGGGACCACATACATCACTATGAACAAGTTGCAATTTTCTTGTAGTGTGTGTGTGACTATCTTTTGGAAAAGAAGCACGATGCATTTTTCCAAGAATGCAACCTTCACATGCATGCTTTTCAATGGACTCAAGTGTAGGCAAGCCAATAACCATGTCCTTCTTTTGCAAGTAGAGCAAACTATTGAAGTTTAAATGACCAAAACGAGCATGCCAAAGCTCCATTTCAGCCATGGAAGAAGTATGAGCAACTAAGGCATTCGAGGCAGCCCTCTTGTATGTATCCATGTGATACAAACCATTACATAATGTACCGGACATCACGATAACATCGCCATTGCTGAAATCATGAACCATACACTTATCATCAACAAAGTGTACATGAAGTACAGCTTTGGCAATCAACGGAATTGAAATTAAGTTCTTCTTGATACCGGGCACATACAATGCATTTTTCAAGAGAATCACACCTCCATTTGCAGCCGTAAACTCAATTTCTCCTACTCCAATGATAGGATAAGAGGCATTGTTTGCACACACCACATGTCCTCCTTTAGGTGCATCTTTCAAAGAGGCAAAAAATCTTTTGCATGATGTTATGTGCTTTGAAGCACCACTATCAAAGAACCAATCCAAATCAGCCTCACTCACAACCATACATAAAGAATGTAAAGAAGCATCATAATGACATGTAACAACACATGCCCAAAAATTTTGAGCCATGTTAGCTTCATCATTCTTTGCATTTGCTGAATTTTCAGCAATAGACATGCCCGATTCCTTCTTCTTTTCATTGCGTTTAGCAAGCTTTCTACACTCATCAATAGTATGACCAGCCTTCCGGCAATATTTGCATCTCTTCTTCTTTTGCAAATCACCATCATTAGAGGAATGAGTGGAAGAGGAAGCTTGAGGCTTTGGTTTTGATGAACCAAAAGCTGAGCCATACTTGCTTTTCCCCTTTTGTGAGATAGCAAGTGCTTGCGTTCCTTCAATCAAACCACTCCTATTCACTCTAGATTGCTCTTCTTGCAAAAGAAGAGACACAACCTCATCAAATGCATACATACTAGGATTTCCTTTTGCAACCAAACGAAGTGTAGTAGCAAAGCTTTGAAAAGATTCCGGTAATCCTTTCAACAATGTAGAAATGAGTGATGCATCCGGAATGATCTCATCTATGTTTGCCAATTGCTCTTTCAAGTCCTTGATGCGTGTCACATACACATCCACCGACTCATTTTCAGCCATACATACATCCTCAAGTTGCTTCCTCAAGTATGCAACACGTGCTTCATTACGCACGGCATACAAAGAAGAAAGAGTGTCCCATGCCTGTCGTGATGTAGAACATGACCGAATGTGTGGAACTATATGACGCTTCACTGAAAGCGCAATCAAAGCATGAGCTTGAGCATCTTTTCCATCCCACCTAAGCTTCTCCTGTGTAGGTGGAGAAGGAGAAACCACTGTACTCGAAGAAGAAGCTCCATCTGTGACAGTAGACTGTGAAGTAGAAAGACCTGCCGGTCTTCGATCTACATCTGCCACTATGTTCCAAAGTTGTTTTGCAACAAGAACATGTTTCATCATGTAAGACCACATCGGATAGTTGGTCCCATCAAGCTTATCTTCAGCTTGAAGCATGCCAAACAAGTCATTGCTTCCCACCATTTCACTAAGGAACAAGAATGTGACAAAATCTTCACTTCGAAAACTGAAATGAGTGCTGAAATTTCATCTCACAAACCGTCACTCTGATGGTGATTCTGACTGCACGAATGGCTTCGAAATGGGGGTAAAACCTCAGCGTTGCTGTAGCGCTGCTTGCGCGCTGGTGGAAATGTTTCCGGGCTGCTGAAATTCACACTTCTATGCTCCGAAGTCGATTTGCACTGTTAAAGTGCGCGCGCGCCGCGACGCGAAAAACCGAAACTTGAGAAGAAGCTGAACCTGCTCTGCTCTGATACCACTGTTGGGTGTGTGTAGAAGTGCGAGACACACACGAGAAGCACACACAAAGAGCACAAACGCAGCAAGACACACGGAGAAGACGATGGCTGGAATAGCTCTCTCTATTGATCGATGAACTGAACTGAAGTAAGAGATGAATAATATCTCTAAGTACAAAGTACCACCACATATGAGAGTATCAAGTATGTGGTAACCTGGGGAAAAAACCTCTAGCCAGCATTAGAGTAAAAAGTGCCCATGTATAGGGAAAAGGTTCACATCAAAGCTACTCGAGGAACACATAAGTGTAACAGCCATCATGCAAGCTTCACATGGCATCCTTCATGGATGCAAAGTGCAATCAATGGTAGGTGGGCAACCATACCCCTTTGATACATCTCCTATAGTACAGATATATGATATGGACGAATCTCTCATGCCATAGCTTACTCGTCCCCATGTTGTAGTGGTTCTAAGAGAAAACAACTCATACAAGTTGTTCCTTCTTATGCCATTCCAACAATGTTGTAGTTACTGTCCATTCTTAGCTCGTCTTGTTGAAAGATACTTCATGACCTTGTTCAGTTATAAAAGCTATTGAAAACAGATGCTTTTGATTTGTGGAACATACAACACATTTGAAAGCTTTTTGATATCCCCATTAGAATTGATGAAAGAAACTTAGAAACCATAGCTTCACCCTCGGCAGAACATCTTGCCTTATTGCCTATCTTTATTGTGATGGGTTCCTTTAGAGGTTTTAAGGAACTATAACTAATTAATGGGCAAAGGCTTGTGGGGTATCGTGAGTGAAGATGATGCTCAACCTCGAATCAATCAAGCTACAACCACCAGAGTTCAAAGGAGGCAAGCAAAATAACAGGAAGAGAGGAATAGGAGAGTCATGTTCCTCATTTCACAAGTCATAATTAATGCTATGATAGGGCATTTTCAGCATCTAGAAATAACTAAGGATCCTTGGGAAGCTCGTGAAAGGATGTATTCGACAAATTCGAGGTTGAGCATCATCGTGTGAAGATGATGCTCAAAATCGAATCAATCAAGCTACAACCACCATAGTTCAAAGGAGGCAAGCAAAATAACGGGAAGGGAGGAATAGGAGAGTCATG
Source organism: Ceratopteris richardii (assembly GCA_020310875.1). Classification (NCBI taxonomy): domain Eukaryota; kingdom Viridiplantae; phylum Streptophyta; class Polypodiopsida; order Polypodiales; family Pteridaceae; genus Ceratopteris; species Ceratopteris richardii. The sequence goes on from CM035415.1 coordinate 157,011,994, forward strand.
CTCCTCATTTCACAAGTCATAACTTAATGCCATGATAAGGCATATTCAACATCTAGAAATAGCTAAGGATCCTTGGGAAGTTCATGAAAGGATGTATTCGACAAATACAAGAAGAAACTTCAACTCAAGGAGCTGAACACAATCAAGAAAAGTTCGAGTCAATCCATAGCTGAATTTACTTTGAAGATTAAGGAACTAAGCGATGCTTTAGCTTCTGTTGGCACAATAGTTGAAGATGAAGATCTTGTGTCTTGTACTCTTAATGGATTGAGAGAAGATGAAAGACTTTTATAACTTCCATTAACTTGAAAGATACATATCCAGCTTTTGAACAACTTATCCCTTGTCTCGTCAAAAAAGAGCTGAACCTTGGTGGCTCCAATGGAAAGGATAGCCACAAACAAATGTTGTCGTAGGTAGTGATAAAGAAAGGAAATGAAGAGGAGGCTCAAGAAGAAAAGGAAGAGGTCATAACAACTCCAGATACATTCGAAACAATTTGGAAGACAACAAGGATGGATCAAATGACAACACACAAGAAAAATGTTGAGATAGAAGTAGAGGAAGAGGCCGAGGCTCCTATAATTCTCATAAAGGTCTAACATGCTATCATTGTGGTAAAGTAGGACACTATGTTAGTGATTGTTGGCAGAGAAACAAAAGACCAAATGGAGGCAATCAAAGGAGTCAAAGCAGCCATGCAAGCACTTCAAGTGAAGGAAGTAAGGACACATTACTTGCACTGAGACATGAGTATAGAAGTTGTTATGATGATGACCAAAATGGTACATTGATTCAGGCTGTAGTAATCATATGTCATGCCAAGGAAGTTTACATGTACCAAGTGGAAAAGGATGCGTTGAAAGATGTGATGATAGAAAACATCTAAATGAAAATATTGAAGATACACGTCTTAGAGATACAAGTAGAGTAAAGGTACAATCTAATGTTCTTCATGTTCTTACAATTTCAAAGAACTCGATTTCAATAGGATAAATGGTAGAAAAGGGTTATCATGTCATATTCAATGAGAAAGGGAGCTTCATAAAGAATCTGAAAGAAGGTTTCAAGTCATTGCTCAAGGTAGAAGAGAAGGAAGGATGTTCACTTTGGACGTCCAACATCCCCATGGAAAGATCATGTACATTTAATTTAAGAACAAGAAGATTCGGAAATGGACTTATGACACAAAAGGATAGGACACATCAACATTCCAAAGTTGGACTTGAGAAACCATGGAGTGGTAAGAGGTCTTTCAAAATTCAATAGTGCTAGACTACATGAGTTATGTGAAGCTTGTCAACTAGGAAAGCAAATGAGGCAACCCTCTAGGAGGAGCAATTGTGTGACCCTAAATGTCTTGGATACATAAGGATGTATGGGACCTATCGAAGAGTCTTCAATGGTTGGTAATAGATTTTTTGTCACTTTCATTGGCGATCACTCATGAAAGGTATAGCTGTTTTGTATGAAGCAAAAATCAGATGTGCTCTCTATGTTCAAGAGATTCAAAGCTCAAGGTAAAAAAGAAACAAGGTCGATCAAAACCTTAAGGTCCGATGGTGAAGGAGAATACTTCTCCAAAGATTTTCATATTTTCTACAAGAGAATGGGGTCAAATGACAATTTACTTGTAGGTATAAACCTCAATAAAATGGAGTAACTTAGAAGAAAAATAGACAAATCGGTGAAGTTGCAAGATGCATGTTGAATGAGATGAAGGTACCATTATACTAGTGGGATAAAGCTATCACAACTCCCATTAATGTGATGAATAGGTGCACAACATTGATGACCAAAATGGTACATTGTTATGATGATGACCAAAATGGTACATTCATTCAGGTTGTAGTAATCATATGTCATGCCAAGGAAGTTTGTTCAGTAATCTATAGGTACCAAGTGGAAAATGATGTGTTGAAATAGGTGATGATACTAAACATCTAAATGAACATATTGAATTATACGGCTTGGAGATACAAGTAGAGTAAAGGTACAATCTAATGTTCTTCATGTTCTTACAATTTCAAAGAACTCGATTTCAATAGGATAAATGGTAGAAAAGGATTATCATGTCATACTCAATGAGAAAGGGAGCTTCATAAAGAATCTGAAAGAAGGTTTCAAGTCATTGCTCAAGGTAGAAGAGAAGGAAGGATGTTCACTTTGGACGTTCAAGCATCCCCATGGAAAGATCGTGTACATTTAATTTAAGAACAAGAAGATTTCGGAAATGGACTTATGAGACAAAAGGATAGGACACATCAACATTCCAAAGTTGGACATGAGAAACGTGAAGTGGTAAGAGGTCTTTCAAAATTCAATAGTGCTAGACTACATGAGTTATGTGAAGCTTGTCAACTAGGAAAGCAAATGAAGCAACCCTCTAGGAGGAGCAATTGTGTGACCCCAAATGTCTTGAATACATAAGGATGTATGGGGACCTATCCAATAGTCTTCAATGGTTGGTAATCGATTTTTTGTCACTTTAATTGGCGATCACTCAAGAAAGGCAAGAGATTCAAAGCTCAAGTTAAAAAAGAACAAGGTCGATCAAAACCTTAAGGTCCGATGGTGAAGGAGAATACTTCTCCAAAGATTTTCATATTTTCTACAAGAGAATGGGGTCAAATGACAATTTACTTGTAGGTATAAACCTCAATAAAATGGAGTAACTTAGAAGAAAAATAGACAAATCGGTGAAGTTGCAAGATGCATGTTGAATGAGATGAAGGTACCATTATACTATTGGGTTAAAGCTATCACAACTTCCATTAATGTGATGAATAGGTGCACAACATTGAGAATACATAACTTGACATTAGTGACCAGAGAAGGTATATTCCGGTAAGAAACCTTACACACTTCAAAGTTTTTGGATGTGTTTGCTTTGGTCGCATTCCACAAGAGGCTAGATCAAATATGGAACCAAGATAAGAAAAGTGCATGTTCATTGGCTATTGGCTACTCGACAGAGCAAAAAGGATATAAGTGCTACATGCTCATGAGTAAGTGGTATATATCCCTATACTGTCGCTCCTCCCATTCCACTTTTTATGGAAGGTAATAGATTGCATAAGTCGTGCTTGTCTATGGGTAATTTTCCCGTGAGCCTCAGCTCCACTGAGATGATGTCGTGTCTCGTGACACTCATCATCATACCAACTATTTTGGGGCATACATATTGTGCGTGGTGTAGGTATGATGGGGAAGCTCTGTATGGCTGAGTCATGCAATAATAGATGTGATCTGTGAAGTGATCGTGTCAAGGGGAGCATATGGGTCGAGCGAGAGTAATTGAGAATGGAGATTATGTGCATAGACATGCAATAGATCATCTGTAAAATGTATAGTGGTGTGGAACTTTGGAGGTGGTCGAGGGTCTCGTGGTGTAGCGATTACGTTCAAATAGAGGATCCATAGGCGGTGGACTATATCCAAGGCTCTCTACCTGGGGCCTCCCTTATCACTTCTCTTAACATTGGCCGATGCCCCTTGGGTGTGGACCATGCATACCCTACTTTTACTCTCCTTGCTCACACTAGAGCCATGTTGCACCAAGAAGGGGAAATCCAAGATCGGATCATGAAATGGCCTAAGAAGGTATATTAGTGAAGTTCTTGTAGACACCCATAATGTGGAAGGATCAGAGTATTCATCAGGAGAGGCCTCGAGGCCTTTACCCCAAACAACTTCTCACAGTTTTTTTTTTTTTTTTGGGGGGGGGGGGGGGGGGAGGTTGTTTTCCCTTCAAGTTACATAACCCTCACCATTTCTAAGCAATGTGTATGCCAAGTTGTAGGGTCTTTAGGAGAGTATCCACAATTTTATCATGTGCTGCATATATCAATGAGACCAAGCCATCATCAAGAACATGTTACATGAAACGATTTCATCTAAGTATGTTTTAAGCATACATGAAAGCTTGCATTCTTAACTAAAATGTACAACAGTATCTATGACAGGCAATGGCATGTCTATCTGGCAAGGTGACCTCATTGTATAGATGGACTAATGGTATTGCTTCCCTTGAAACCTTGGTTTGAAATATACTAAGCCTTCACATTAGAGAGCATTGCTCTCATTTGAGTTACACCATCTGCAAGTGTATCCCTGTACCCTCCAGTAGATTTGTGAGTATTGATATTCTTTCCTTGTCAAAATCACAAACTTCTGTAATGTTAATGGATTATTTTCATTAATTAGAGTCACATTTTCACACCTTAATGGACTTCCATGTCCTCCCAATGTGCTCTCCCAAGATTTGACATAAACGTACTTACTAGTACCATTGAATGAACAATGTTAGGCCTTTGTAGTAACCATGACAGTCCTGAGTGAACTGCTAATGGAGGCATAAGGGATACTCATATAGCTAGCTGCATTATCATCACTTGGGTTATCGATTATATAGGGGTGACAGAAAGTTGCAGGGGCACCACAAGTGGTTTCGTGTCTGTAATTCTAAACCTATCAAGTACTTTTTCAGTGTACTTTTATATTCCTGTCTATGTATGCCTCATTAAAATAAGAGACATAATTTTTGCAGTGCAGTTTCACAATGTCTAATGAAATTGATTTATTAGAGAAAAAAGAGAAGCTGTTGAAAAAGACTCAGACGTTTTTGTGTATGTTAATGTCTGCATGTGTGTACATGCATTTCACACATGAACGTATCTACCAACGTATGTCCCTGTGCATACATACCTGCTTGTAAAGAGGTATGCATTTGTTTACCTGTGCTTATGTTTTCATCCACAAGTGTATATGTCGCTATGTGCATGAGCATTTTATGTCTGCGCTTTTAAACCTGTATGATTCTCTTTATCAAGGTTATCATAACCTTCAGATCAGCGTGATGTTAACTCCTGAAAAGTGGGGAATAAGGGGTATTCCCGGCTGCATGAATTGTGTTTTCTCTCCGGGTGCATGATTTGTTCTTTCTAAGTTTCAAGCTTAATGGAAAGTAGGTTGGCCACCGAACTTCCAAAAAAAAATGACATTCCTTGTGTGCAGGTATTATACACTTATAGAAGGCGATCATATATTCTTCATCATCGCACGAGAGCGGGCTGGTGTCCATTTTGATCTTTTGTACACCACCATCTTCCAACGCTGCAGGAAGCAGATGCAGCGAATCACACCATCTGCAATTCTGCTTGAAGTAATATAGATGCCTCAGTAAGACCGATCGAGATTGGTACTGATTCAGTTCATGCAATGCTTCATCCTAGGTTCCATATAAAGATATGATTGTTTTCCCATGGACAGTGCATATCCGTGAGTTCTTTTCCTTCCTTGGTCCATATTTGATCTTGGTTGCTTGCTGACCAAGAGAATGTGTAAGATACACACAATCAAAATTCATTTACCTGCTACATAAAAGTCTCTGATCATCGCGGACGGTGGGCATGCCAATTTCTAACTTTTTACCGTGGACCATGAGTAAAATGGGATTTCTGTGGTTCCAGGTGCTCCGTTCTGTGTGATTCCGACACGATTTCTATTCTTCACCTTTGTGCTGGATTTAATAGTATCCTTCGGTTTGTTAATCCCAGCAAAATCATGAGTAATGGCCCTGAAAAAGGCATTCTTTGACCTGTGGTAATATCTTGAACTCTGGAAGATAATGTCACCTTTGTTGAATGGATTTTTCCTATAGAACAGCGTGATACAGTTGAATATTGTGTTATATAGTTTTTCTTATCAGAGCAGATAGAAAATTTTCTTTATCATTCAATTCTGAATATAATGGGATGATGGATCAAAAGGAAGGATTCGAGACTAGCATTGATCAAGTACTAGGTTCGGACCATCACATTCAAAGAGCATGATGGAAAACCTTAACTTCATTGAAATTTTTCAAACAGATAACATCAGGTGCTTTACGGTCAATCTGATTGCTTAATTATCATCGTTATTAGATATATGGGCCACTAGTTAAATCTTAGTGTATGTTATGGGGAGTTCTAGTGAGTGAATTCAGGGATAAATCTAAGCATTTGAGAAGTATCCTGATCACTGCATAAAGAGTTTATATGATAATCTCATCTGGGTTGTATGTTTTGCTATTAATAATTCATTCTAAGTATGATTGGGATATGATCAAACGGTTTTTGGGTTAACACTCCAACTATTGTAAGTGCCTCTATTAGGATATCTAGCAATTTCTAAGTTGATGATCAAAACCTTTTTGTGGCTAATATTTGTGATGTCCTTGTACGTGTTTTCTATAAATTTTGTGGTATGTTGACCTTTTTATTCAGGAATCCAACGATCTTGATAAATACCAATGTGAAGTACCTAAGACTTCTTTCAATCAACCAATCGAAATAGAGGCTTTGTGGACATGCATGCGTAGGTATATTCATACGTATATCATACATATGTACATACATACATACATACATACATACATACATACATACATGCATGCATGCATGCATGCATGCATGCATACATACATACATACATACATACATACATACATACATACATACATACATAAACATGCATACGTATTGAAAAAGGAGCAATCTTAGGTGATTATTTGGTATTCAAAAAGTGAACAAGGCTTGTATAATGCAAAATCCAAGACTCCTTATCCATTACAAGAAAAAGGAAAAACCAAAGGATTCACAAGGGACCTAGAAGATCAAGAAGAGCTAATGAAAGGAGGGCATATTTTCGGAACTAAGGATGGAAGAGAGGGGCCTAACAAGTGCCCAAGGACTAGAGGAGCATTCCCAGGAAGTACCAGTACCTTCTTATCTATGAAGACAAGTTTTTTTCATTAGCTTCATGCACTAGATTCTCTCTCTCTCTCTAGTGTATCATATCAAACATAGTCATTTTATAACAAGTATTATTCTCTGTGTATACATCATCGTGCAGAGATCTTACACTTGAATGGAAGCGTATCTTGCACAGTTTATGTTTACCAAATATCTTTGTCTGATCTTGTTTCTAGTTATTGCTGAATTTCTATGACCTAAATGTTTTCATAGAACAGAGATTTAGTTGACCTATACTCACTCAAATTTAGTGGTTGTTGACTCACTTGGAAGCTCATATAGTCGACTAGGTGTGGAAAAAATCTTGGAACTCGTGGATTTCAAGAAGGTGATTAAATTGATTGATTCAAGTCAAGACAGTTTTGGGAAGTAGGCTAGGAGACCTACTTGGGCTCATTGTGCTTTTGTTGCACACGTAGAGGATTTATTCTTCACAATACGTATACATATATAGAAATAGATGTTATATATTTTTAGGTAGTGATGTGTGTGAACACAGTTAGGATTTTCAGGTCACCTTTTTCTCTCTTTAGAATGTTTTAATAGTGATGTATGTGAACACACTTGGGACCATCAAGGGCACTTTTTTTCCCTCGGCTTGTATATATGCCTATAATTGTAATAGGCTAGTGATGTTTTCTAGTACACTTAGTGTTGTGCTCCAAGATTCTTCTACTTCCTCCTCATGTTGATTGCATACTTCCTAGACGTTGATATACAACAATTGGTATCAAAGCAGGCCTTCGCTTTCTATAGGGCATCATCGGCACCCTTTTTGACACTCTCAATATCACACAAACTTTGGTGAGTATAATGGGCATCATTAGCAACTAAAAATTTCATCCTTTTTGTGCCAAATATATGTACAATTTTCGATTCTCTAGTAGAACCAACACAAGTTTTGCAATAGGATAAAAAAAAAACTTGTAAATTTGGTACCAATCACAATATTAAAGAAACTCCATTGTAATCTTTGGCATCGATCTTGGTGTTTTGAGAAAAAACCTTTAAGATTGATCTCCACCACACCTATTATATGATCATCTGGGTTGGGCTATCTCAGTCTTGCCTCTTTTTAACACTAGGACTTTTTTCATATAGACCTGATTTACATTTGCAAATGCACACTTACATAATTTGAACTATTTTGCATTGAATCCTAGTACCAATTATATTCTAAGGAAATTTTTGGGCATTCTTCAATGTTTTGAATTTTTTCAACTTATTCCATAGTTCAGGATGGGTTTATCGTACAATTACTTTTTTAAAATTTTCTTCCACATAATTTGATTGTAAAATGTTGGGTGGTGGTGATGTTGGTTGTTCAAGGATTGACCAAGGTTGTTTTAGATTCCCTTATTAATATCTAGGTCTTATTTGATTGTATATGGCTCTTTCTAGGGTTTTCTTTATTGGCTACACATGTATATAGGTTGATACATAGGTGCAGGTTAGTACAATGGTCTTGGAGGTTTTCTATTATAAGAGCATTCAATGATGGAATGGTTAGTTGAATTTTCCTTGGTAGAAAAAATTGAATGGACCGTCTTTCTATATGAGGATTCATAGGTCCATGATTCAACATATGTCAAGATGGCCATGCTAGAAATTAAAGTGTTTCCTAAGCTACTAAGTCCTTTGTTGGAATGGTTGATCTCTAGGTTCTCTATCATGTTCAAGAATTATCTTTTTTGCTAGTAGCTTGGAAATTTCATCAATTGAATATTTTGAAGAGGTCAAAAAAGTTGAAACCTTGCTTCTTGAACTCAAGATCAAATTTTCCAAATAAATTGCAAGTTTATCTTCTAAGTATACACATTCCATAGTTTGCTCACTTAAAATTTTTAGCCATCAAATGTAGGTTACATATCTTAGTTACCAATTGGTCTATCCTCCCAAAGAAAATGACATGAATTATTGTTTTGGAGGCATCTCCTAGGTTGGTAATTTATTCGCAAATTGATTATTGTTTCTATCCCAATAGATTCATTATCCATTTTTTTTATTCTTAAAAATTCACGAAGATGAATCATGATTGAATCTTCATTTAGAGATTTCACCTGTGAAATGTTCAATAAAATTATCTAGATCCTTGAAAGAATCCAAAGTTAGATTTTGGAACTAGGCTAGAGTTGCCCCCACAAATGCTAAGACAAAGGCTTTGTATTGGGTGAAGAAGTATGTTAAGCCAAAGGCTTTGAATTTTTCTACATGATCATATGGACTTGTTGAGCCATCATCATAGTTTTTCATGTAAGCTTTTCCACTTGGGATGGTCAAAGTTAACTTTCAACCCCCTGAGGTCATTGGTTTTTACATCTATTCATGATTGCACAATCCTTATATTTATTCTCTTTTTTTCTTTAATGATGCTAATCTATGTTGCAACCTAGACGCACCATCATTTCCTTGGGTAGTCATACGCCTTATAAGCTTATTCAACTCTGCATTCATGTTGAAATATTTTGGTAGTGATGTGTGTGAACACAATTAGGACCGTTGGGGCACTTTTTTCCCTCGGTAGGAGGTTTTTTTCCCTTCGCTTGTATATATGTCTATAACCCTAATGGGTCACTTATCTTCTTCTTCTTCTTCTTCAAGCTTCTTCTTCTTCTTTCTTGTGTTATTTGTGTGTTTTTGTAGACCTCAAACTACAACAATTGGTATTAGAGTAGGTCGTTGTTTCATCAAGGGCATCTTCAACACCCCTCCAATCACAGTCTTGTAATCGCATGAAAATTGGTGAGCATATGTAGGCGATTAGGAGTTTAAAATAACTTCATTATGTGGAAACAAAATTTTGATATGAGCTGGGTTCAACCTTCGAATGCACTATCATAACACTTGTGTAGGTGATTTCTTCCTTTTGTGCCAAACATATATAAAAGTTTTCGTTTGCTAGTACAAGCATCTCAAATTCTGCTACAGATTTAGCAAAGATGGATAGGGTGGTTTTGTTAAACTTCTTGAGATACAATCATTTTTCTACATTAGGGTATTTAGTCAGTGGCCATGGCTCAAAGCAATGATGTATTCCATATGTTGGTTATTGAGGAAAATTTGGATGGTATTAATTACCCATTATGGGCATATATGATGCGTCATGTATTGGCAGCAAAAAGGTTGTGGAATATTGTGAAGGGAATTAAAAAATGCCCTACTACATCTATGAATAGACTTATCGACGGTGAAGCAAATGGCATTGAAGATGGGCATATATGATGCATAGCAAAAGGGCTATGGAATATTGTGCAGGGTATTGAAAAATGCTCCACTACACCTACAAATAGAGTTATTGAAGGTGACATAGATGGCATTGAAGATGAGGATCTTCGAATTCTTGTTGGTGCTGCAGTTCCTATTGCACCTACTTCACAACAACTTCATGGGGATGGAAGAGATGCTCAGGCACATGCGCTGATATCATTTTCTATCAAACATGCCATTATCCCTCACATTTGGTTTTGCAAGACAACAAAGGATGCTTGGGATACACTTACAAACCTATACCGCATGTATTTCTTACCTCTGAAAATAGATGGAGAGTGAGGACATGAATGAAGGAGATTCCATGGAAATTTTTGACAAAGATCAAATATTTGAAGTAGCATTTGATTTTTGCTGATGAAGTCTTGCTTGATAGTTCACTCATGTAGATTGTTCTTAATGGACTTCGAGATTCATATCAGATTTTTGTTTCTACTCTTTAATTGATGATGAAAAGCAATCCATATGCCTTAAAATATTAGGCTTAGTCTCTTTTTGTTGCAAGAAGATCAGTCCATGCAGACAAACATTATGTGTGTTGCAGATCAAGCTTTCTTAGCTAGTGAGAACGACAAAGGTAAATAGAGCTCATCTATGAGTAAGAAAAAAAATCTACTAATGTTGCACAGCCAAAGAAGGATGGCATAGATAAGAAGAAAACATAAAAGTAGAAATAGTTTTGCAAATACTATAAAGGAAATTATCGATAAAGATTTGTCCAAAATTGCCTGCAAAGGACACAAAGAAGAAAGAGGTTGGAATGGTTGTTGCAGAGGCGTCTACACATAAAATAGGGTCTTCTAATCTTATGTAGAATGAAGAATGGGCATTCACTACTATTTGCAGCTATGAACCTGATGGAGATTATTAATCTCCAAAAGACAAGCTATACTTGAATTTAGAACACCTCTATATCAAGTATAACTCAAAAACTTCTTCAATTTTGGAACACTTTGTCAAATTATGAGCAATCAACACTTCTGTGAATTATGGCTATACTCAGGAAAGTATGCTTCACAAAACTCACTCATTGAGTTATGAAATTATTAAAGTTCTCTATGAAACTTTAGTTTTCAAAGTTTTCTATGAAACTTTAGTTTTCAAAGTTTTCTATGAAACTTTAGTTTTCTATGAAACTTTGACACAACACTCTCCTAATGTTTGTGCAATTATTCCAAGTGAAAGTTCTTCAAAAAAACTTGCAAAACTTCAGATTTACTTCAATAAGTAAACCTATGTCTGAAACAGGCTTTCTCGGCAAGCGACTTTAACATATGCAACTTTAAAGACATGATTCTCACAATCTAGACCCCTTTTAATCAAATGCTTTTAGACATAAGTTTCTTACCTTCCAACTTAAATTTTGAATGCTTACTTGTGCAAAACTTTACACTATAGATTGAGACTTGATCAAATCTTTGATAATCGAGATTGTGCATGTTTCAGTAGTCACTCATCACCTGTTACACATATGAATGTTCCTACACAAAATTCTCTCAGCCTGATTACAATTGGACTCTCAAAACTTGACCATAGATGCATTAACTATGGAATTAGACACACAAAAGGATTTCTCAAATGACTAAGCACATAAGGAGAGAGAAGGAAAACATCGAGGTGCAACTTCTTGAAAACTTCTTCTATTCTGATAAGTACATCTGATGGATATTACACACTCAACTTATGATCTAATCATCCATATTTCATCTAGTCTTCATCTCTCATATATGTCACGTCCATATATAATTGAATATATGCATATGAGTGTGGATTTGACATTACTTCAAAGTATATGTGAAGTATTTACAAGATTAATATACATGTGTATAAATATCATCTCTTCTTGAACCTCCACTTCACTTCATACTTCAAAGCTTCAACCTTTTCTTCATTTATTTACTCCTTAGCTTCATGATATCATAAATTGATGATTTTATTGCTCCAAAAACTCCCCCTCAATCATCACTTGTGATTACCTGCATCTTCTTTATTCATGCCATATCTTTAAATCTCTACAACTTAGGTCCATCCAAGCTCTTTGTTAACATATCTGCAAGACTTTGATATTTTGTAGGAGTATGCATCATTTCTATCTCTTTATCAATAACCTTCTCTCTCAAAAAATGATATTGAATCTCAATGTGTTTAGTTCTGGCATGAAACACATGGTTAGCTGCCAAATATAAAGAACTCATGTTATCTCCAGAAATGATAGGAGTACTCTGATTGATATCAAAACTCTTCATGATAGTTTTTAGCCATATGACTTCTTTTGTAGATTCTACCATACCTTTATACTTTGCTTCTGTAGATGACAAAGAAACTATATATTGCTTCTTAGAACACCATGAAATTAATTTATCTCCCACATAACACAAATACCCATGTGTTGATCTTCTATCATTAGAGTTACCTGCCCAATCTGCATCACTATAGATCTTGATTCTTGTATCTGAAGTGAACCCATAATACAAACCTTCTTTAAGTGTGCCCTTGATATATCTTAGCACCCTTTGACCTGCAATCCAATGTTCCTTTCTAGGACAATGCATGAATTGAGATAGAACTCCAACTGCATATGACAAATGAGGCCTTGTTAATGTAGCATAAATCAAGCTACCCAAAACTCTGATAAATATTCATGCCTTTGAATTCTTCTCCTCCATATCTACTTAGTTGATGCTATCCTGCAATCTTCCATTTTAAACTTGATTAGCAAATTCTTCAAATACCTTTCTTGAGTCACATATACTCCATGTTGATTATATGAAATCTCCATTCCCAAGAAATATGAAAAATCTCCCAAGTCACTGATCTCGAAGTCTTTCTCCATCTACTTCTTAAGCATTTGTATGCCTTTGTCATCTATTCCTGTAAATATTATGTCATCAACATAAATACAAACATAGATAAATCCATCTTCACTTGCTTTGACTAGGAAGCTACTATCTGCCTTTGATGCTTGGAAACCAAGTTCCTTCAAGAACTTCACAAGCATGTAATTCCACGCCCTTGGGGCATGTTTCAAAACATACAAAGCTCTCTTGAGCTTACACACATGATATGGATAAAATTGATCTTTTAAACCATCTAGTTGTTCCATGTAAGCTTCATCTGAAATATAACCATTTAAAAATGCATTCTTCACATCTACTTGAGACAATTTCCAACCTTTGCATGCAACAATAGCTATGAGAGTCCTTATGGTTGTCATCTTTGCAACAAGACTATAGGTTTCATCATAATCCAAACCATTTGTCTGTGCATATCCTTTTACAAAAATTCTAGCTTTGTATCTAGACACACTTCCATCTGCATACCTCTTTGTTTTGTAGATGCATTTGCATCCTATCACTTTCTGATTATTTGATTTGGGTCCTAAGTCCCAAGTCTCATTCTCAATGAGTGCATCAAACTCTTCCTTCATAGCTTTCTCCCAATTCTCCTTCCCTTTTGCCTCATCATATGTAGAAGGATCTTCATCTGTTTTTATCATGTAAGCATAATCTTTAGTAGTTAAGAATGAAGTATCATAGCTATACCTTATGGGTTGCCTTTTGTTACTTGATGATCTCCTGAGTTCTCCACTCCTTGAAGTTTCTGGTTCATCATATTCTAGATCAAACCTTGGCAATTCATCACCATCAATTACATCTTCAACATTATCTTCTTCATTAGAGATTTGAACCTTTGATTTACCCTTCTTTTGACTCAATACTTCTTCAAGTCTTGCATAAACACTATTTGTACCTGTATACCAAGTACCTTGCTCATCAAACGTAACATCCTTTGACACAAGAAATTGCTTTGTGCATGGACTCCACAACCTGTATCCCATTTGCTTGTCATCATAACCGATGAACACATATTTTTTAGCCTTTGGTTCCAATTTATGCCTTGATTGAGAAGGAACATAAGCATAGGCTAAACAACCAAATACTTTACAATGATATAATGTAGGTCTCTTACCCCACCAAGCTTCATATGGTGTCATACCCTGCAAAGCTTTACATGGTAGTCTATTAACCAAGTATGTGGCTATATTTACAGCCTCAGCCCACAAATAGTTAGCGCAATTCTTCTCATTCAACATTGACCTCAAAAATTCAACAAGAGTTTTGTTTCTCCTTTCTGCTACACCATTTTGCTGAGGGGAGTATATGCAAGTCAATATGAGAAGAAACTAGAAAAGCAGAAATTGTTTTGCAAATACTTTAAAGCAAATGATCATGTCATCAAGAGCTGTCCAAAACTAGCTACTAAAGAGACAAAGAAGAAAAAGGCCGGAATGGTTGTTGCAGAGGCATCTACATTGAAAACAGAGTCTGCTAATCTTGTGCAAGAAGAAGAATGGGCGCTTACTACTGTTTGCAGTTTTGACCCATCTTTTCACGAGCAATGCATGTCTACAATAGACTCATATGTTTAGTACTTTGATAGTGGGGTGACCAAACATATTACCTTGTAACGTAGTTTCTTCTCTTCAATCGAGCCTGCCCCTATAGGGAATACTGTTACATGCACCAACAACTCCTCCTATCCTATAATGGGAGTCGGTAAGATCATTTTGACTACTGGTGATGGTAGTTCTTTCACTTTGTCAGATGCTTTGTCTGTGCTAGGGATCAAGAAAAATCTGTTATCAGTTTCTACATTAGCCAAGATTGGCTTGGTTGTGAAATATGTTGATGACAGATGTACAGTTCATGATCCGTCAAATGGCAACATCATTATTGCTTCTGGCATTTTATCTTGTGGGCTTTATAAGCTCATAGACTATGAAAGATCTGTAAATGATTTGAATGTGCAGTAAATGATTCTCAGGCTATGTCAAATGCAAAGCTTTGGCATGCATGCTTTGGTCATCTGAATTTTGCTAGTTTGCTATGCCTACAAAAATTTGAAATGGTGTCCTCTTTGCCCAAAATTGAGGCACCCAAAAAACATGTTTGTGAAGGCTGTATTTTGGGCAAAATGCAGCATTCTTCCTTTCCAAAAGATGGTTCAATTCGGGCTACTAAAAAATTGCAGCTTGTACATAATGATTTCTGTGGTCCTATGCAAACACCTTCTTTTGGGAACTATCTTTACTTCGTGACTTTCATCGATGATTTTTCCAGGCATGCATGGGTATATCCATTGAAGGCAAAGTCTGAAGTGTTTATTCCAAACAGTTTTTGGTTTTCGCTGAAAATCTGTCAGCATATAAAATGGGCACCCTCTGTTCTGATCGAGGGGGGGAATATATGTCTTCTGACTTTAATGCATTTCTGGCTGAACGTGGGATAGAACATAAGTGTACAATGTCGTATATACCTCAATAGAATGGAGTTGCTGAACAAAAGAACATGTCACTAGTGGAGATGGCGAGGTGTATGGTGAAGAGTCGGGCTTTACCACATAGTTTCTGGCTTGAGGCCGTCATGTTTGCAGCATATGTACTTTACACATATCCCACTAAAGTGCTGTAGTCTATCACTCCATATGAGGCTTCACATGGTCGGAGGCCATTTGTTGCTCATCTGCGTGTTTTTGGTTGTCTGGCATATGCATTAGTGCTTGAACAACATCGCAAAACATTGGATGATAAAGCAGTAAAATGTATTTTTGTTGGGTACAGTTCTAAAATTAAAGTCTATCATCCATATCATCAACATAATAAATGCATTCTGGTTAGCCGATGTTGTTTTTGCTGAAGATGCTATTCAACCATTGCCTTCATGTACTAAGGAGACATCTGTTAGCTCCAAAGACATGTATGATACTTTGCTTCCTCTTTTTACACATGGACAGTCGAGTGTTGGTCCTAATGAGGCAACTTCTCAGCCTTTGTAGGTTTCATGTGATGATGCAAATCATCCCATTTCTGATGCAGATTTACATAATGCACTTATTGATGAGAGAGTTGATATTGAACAGGCAAAAATGATGCCAAAATGGCCGGTGCAGCCTTTATGTGATAGCAAATTAGATGCACCTTTGTCATATCATACTCAATCACGTTCTCATAGTGCCTCTTTTGCATCATATTTCTATGTTATGGCTACGCCTATCCTCTATGATGAGAATGAGCGTGTTTCATTTGAAGAAGCACAAAATTCAAAAAATTGGATGGCTGCTATGCAATCTTAATATGATGATATCATGAAGAATGGTACCTTGTCTTTATGTGACTTTCCCCCTGGCAAGAAGGCCATTGGCACAAAGTGGGTATACAAGTTGAAGCGTAAACCTGATGGAATAGTTGACAGGTATAAGGCTAGGCTTGTTGCAAAGGGTTATGTGTGGGAAATAGGCATTGATTTTGATGAAACCTTTGCTCCTACTTGTCGAATGACTACTATTCATAGCATCTATGCACTTGCAACTAATCATGGTTGGAATGTACATCAGTTGGACATTAAAACAACATTTCTAAATGGTGATTTGCATGAAGAAGTGTATGTTTTCAGAAGCAAATGATCATGTCATCAAGAGCTGTCCAAAACTAGCTACTAAAGAGACAAAGAAGAAAAAGGCCGGAATGGTTGTTGCAGAGGCATCTACATTGAAAACAGAGTCTGCTAATCTTGTGCAAGAAGAAGAATGGGCGCTTACTACTATTTGTAGTTTTGACCCATCTTCTCATGAGCAATGCATGTCTACAATAGACTCATATGTTTAGTACTTTGATAGTGGGGTGACCAAACATATTACCTTGTAACGCAGTTTCTTCTCTTCAATCGAGCCTGCCCCCATAGGGAATACTGTTACATGCACCAACAACTCCTCCTATCCTATAATGGGAGTCGGTAAGATCATTTTGACTACTGGTGATGGTAGTTCTTTCACTTTGTCAGATGCTTTGTTTGTGCTAGGGATCAAGAAAAATCTGTTATCAGTTTCTACATTAGCCAAGATTGGCTTGGTTGTGAAATATGTTGATGACAGATGTACAGTTCATGATCCGTCAAATGGCAACATCATTATTGCTTTTGGGATTTTATCTTGTGGGCTTTATAAGCTCATAGACTATGAAAGATCTGTAAATGATTTGAATGTGTAGTAAATGATTCTCAGGCTATGTCAAATGCAAAGCTTTGGCATGCATGCTTTGGTCATCTGAATTTTGCTAGTTTGCTATGCCTACAAAAATTTGAAATGGTGTCCTCTTTGCCCAAAATTGAGGCACCCAGAAAACATGTTTGTGAAGGCTGTATTTTGGGCAAAATGCAGCATTCTTCCTTTCCAAAAGATGGTTCAATTCGGGCTACTAAAAAATTGCAGCTTGTACATAATGATTTCTGTGGTCCTATGCAAACACCTTCTTTTGGGAACTATCTTTACTTCGTGACTTTCATAGATGATTTTTCCAGGCATGCATGGGTATATCCATTGAAGGCAAAGTCTGAAGTGTTTATTCCAAACAGTTTTTGGTTTTTGCTGAAAATCTGTCAGCATATAAAATGGGCACCCTCTGTTCTGATCGAGGGGGGGAATATATGTCTTCTGACTTTAATGCATTTCTGGCTGAACGTGGGATAGAACATAAGTGTACAATGTCGTATATACCTCAACAGAATGGAGTTGCTGAACAAAAGAACATGTCACTAGTGGAGATGGCGAGGTGTATGGTGAAGAGTCGGGCTTTACCACATAGTTTCTGGCTTGAGGCCGTCATGTTTGCAGCATATGTACTTTACACATATCCCACTAAAGTGCTGTAGTCTATCACTCCATATGAGGCTTCACATGGTCGGAGGCCATTTGTTGCTCATCTGCGTGTTTTTGGTTGTCTGGCATATGCATTAGTGCTTGAACAACATCGCAAAACATTGGATGATAAAGCAGTAAAATGTATTTTTGTTGGGTACAGTTCTAAAATTAAAGTCTATCATCCATATCATCAACATAATAAATGCATTCTGGTTAGCCGATGTTGTTTTTGCTGAAGATGCTATTCAACCATTGCCTTCATGTACTAAGGAGACATCTGTTAGCTCCAAAGACATGTATGATACTTTGCTTCCTCTTTTTACACATGGACAGTCGAGTGTTGGTCCTAATGAGGCAACTTCTCAGCCTTTGTAGGTTTCATGTGATGATGCAAATCATCCCATTTCTGATGCAGATTTACATAATGCACTTATTGATGAGAGAGTTGATATTGAACAGGCAAAAATGATGCCAAAATGGCCGGTGCAGCCTTTATGTGATAGCAAATTAGATGCACCTTTGTCATATCATACTCAATCACGTTCTCATAGTGCCTCTTTTGCATCATATTTCTATGTTATGGCTACGCCTATCCTCTATGATGAGAATGAGCGTGTTTCATTTGAAGAAGCACAAAATTCAAAAAATTGGATGGCTGCTATGCAATCTTAATATGATGATATCATGAAGAATGGTACCTTGTCTTTATGTGACTTGCCCCCTGGCAAGAAGGCCATTGGCACAAAGTGGGTATACAAGTTGAAGCGTAAACCTGATGGAATAGTTGACAGGTATAAGGCTAGGCTTGTTGCAAAGGGTTATGTGTGGGAAATAGGCATTGATTTTGATGAAACCTTTGCTCCTACTTGTCGAATGACTACTATTCATAGCATCTATGCACTTACAACTAATCATGGTTGGAATGTACATCAATTGGACATTAAAACAACATTTCTAAATGGTGATTTGCATGAAGAATGTATGTTTTCAGAAGCAAATGATCATGTCATCAAGAGCTGTCCAAAACTAGCTACTAAAGAGACAAAGAAGAAAAAGGCCGGAATGGTTGTTGCAGAGGCATCTACATTGAAAACAGAGTCTGCTAATCTTGTGCAAGAAGAAGAATGGGCGCTTACTACTGTTTGTAGTTTTGACCCATCTTCTCATGAGCAATGCATGTCTACAATAGACTCATATGTTTAGTACTTTGATAGTGGGGTGACCAAACATATTACCTTGTAACGCAGTTTCTTCTCTTCAATCGAGCCTGCCCCTATAGGGAATACTGTTACATGCACCAACAACTCCTCCTATCCTATAATGGGAGTCGGTAAGATCATTTTGACTACTGGTGATGGTAGTTCTTTCACTTTGTCAGATGCTTTGTTTGTGCTAGGGATCAAGAAAAATCTGTTATCGGTTTCTACATTAGCCAAGATTGGCTTGGTTGTGAAATATGTTGATGATAGATGTACAGTTCATGATCCGTCAAATGGCAACATCATTATTGCTTCTAGAATTTTATCTTGTGGGCTTTATAAGCTCATAGACTATGAAAGATCTGTAAATGATTTGAATGTGCAGTAAATGATTCTCAGGCTATGTCAAATGCAAAGCTTTGGCATGCATGCTTTGGTCATCTGAATTTTGCTAGTTTGCTATGCCTACAAAAATTTGAAATGGTGTCCTCTTTGCCCAAAATTGAGGCACCCAGAAAACATGGTTGTGAAGGATGTATTTTGGGCAAAATGCAGCATTCTTCCTTTCCAAAAGATGGTTCAATTCGGGCTACTAAAAAATTGCAGCTTGTACATAATGATTTCTGTGGTCCTATGCAAACACCTTCTTTTGGGAACTATCTTTACTTCGTGACTTTCATCGATGATTTTTCCAGGCATGCATGGGTATATCCATTGAAGGCAAAGTCTGAAGTGTTTATTCCAAACAGTTTTTGGTTTTCGCTGAAAATCTGTCAGCATATAAAATGGGCACCCTCTGTTCTGATCGAGGGGGGGAATATATGTCTTCTGACTTTAATGCATTTCTGGCTGAACGTGGGATAGAACATAAGTGTACAATGTCGTATATACCTCAACAGAATGGAGTTGCTGAACAAAAGAACATGTCACTAGTGGAGATGGCGAGGTGTATGGTGAAGAGTCGGGCTTTACCACATAGTTTCTGGCTTGAGGCCGTCATGTTTGCAGCATATGTACTTTACACATATCCCACTAAAGTGCTGTAGTCTATCACTCCATATGAGGCTTCACATGGTCGGAGGCCATTTGTTGCTCATCTGCGTGTTTTTGGTTGTCTGGCATATGCATTAGTGCTTGAACAACATCGCAAAACATTGGATGATAAAGCAGTAAAATGTATTTTTGTTGGGTACAGTTCTAAAATTAAAGTCTATCATCCATATCATCAACATAATAGATGCATTCTGGTTAGCCGATGTTGTTTTTGCTGAAGATGCTATTCAACCATTGCCTTCATGTACTAAGGAGACATCTGTTAGCTCCAAAGACATGTATGATACTTTGCTTCCTGTTTTTACACATGGACAGTCGAGTGTTGGTCCTAATGAGGCAACTTCTCAGCCTTTGTAGGTTTCATGTGATGATGCAAATCATCCCATTTCTGATGCAGATTTACATAATGCACTTATTGATGAGAGAGTTGATATTGAACAGAAAAAAATGATGCCAAAATGGCCGGTGCAGCCTTTATGTGATAGCAAATTAGATGCAGCTTTGTCATATCATACTCAATCACGTTCTCATAGTGCCTCTTTTGCATCATATTTCTATGTTATGGCTACGCCTATCCTCTATGATGAGAATGAGCGTGTTTCATTTGAAGAAGCACAAAATTCAAAAAATTGGATGGCTGCTATGCAATCTTAATATGATGATATCATGAAGAATGGTACCTTGTCTTTATGTGACTTGCCCCCTGGCAAGAAGGCCATTGGCACAAAGTGGGTATACAAGTTGAAGCGTAAACCTGATGGAATAGTTGACAGGTATAAGGCTAGGCTTGTTGCAAAGGATTATGTGTGGGAAATAGACATTGATTTTGATGAAACCTTTGCTCCTACTTGTCGAATGACTACTATTCATAGCATCTATGCACTTGCAACTAATCATGGTTGGAATGTACATCAGTTGGACATTAAAACAACATTTCTAAATGGTGATTTGCATGAAGAAGTGTATGTTTTTCAGCCCTGTGGCTTTGTGCAGAAAGGGCATGAAAACCAGGTGTGCAGGTTAAAGAAGGCATTATATGGTTTAAAGCAAGCACCACATGCTTGGTATGAAAAGATACATGCCTATCTGATTGCACATGGTTTTGAGAACAATCCAACTGAAAGCACCTTATATGTTAAGCGTGCTAATGATGTGCTTCTGATCATTCTGGTTTATATTGATGACATGCTGCTCACTGGTCCTCACGACATGCATATTTTTTATTTTATGGCTGATTTGCATGCCTCATTTGAGATGTCTCATTTGGGGCATTTGCATCACTATTTGGGCATTCAGTTTATGCAAGTTAATGGTGGAATGGCTTTGTGTCAAACGAAATATATTGACACATTATTGCAGCATTTTGGCCTTGAAGACTATAAGTCCATTGCCACTCCTATGGAGATAGGTTTATGATTGAGACTTCATGATACTAGAGATGCATTTGATGTTGTTCTCTATCAGCAAGCTGTTGGATGCTTGATTTACTTATGCATTACTCAGCCAAATATTCAGTTTGTTGTCTCATACATGAGTAGGTTTATGCATTGCCCAAGTGTAAAGAATTGGTAGGCGGTTAAGCGCATCTTTCGCTACTTGAGTGATACCTGGCTACTTGGATTGTTTTATCCCAAGGGGGGATCACTACTGCCAGATTTGCATGCTTTTTCTGATAGTGATTGGGCTAGTTGCTATGACATGCATGTGTCCACCAGTGGTTTTTTATTCATGCTTGGTAGCTCATGTATATCTTGGTTGAGCAAGAAGCTGCCTATTGTGGCCACTTCCAGTTGTGAGGCTAAGTATAGGGCAGCTTTCACAACGATTGGTGAGTGTGTGTGGCTCAGATGCCTTATGGCTGATTTTGGTGTTGGTCAATCTTTTGCCACCACCATCTTCACTCACAATCAGAGCGCATTGGTAGTTGCGCTGTGTTTCATGCTCGCACTAAGCACATTGAGGTGCATTATCATTATGTCAGGGAGAGGTTCTTTACTAGGGAGATCAGCTTGGCATATGTGCCCATGTAGGATAACATTGGAGACCTTTTCACGAAGGCTCTGCCTAGGGAGAAGTTTGAAGCTTTCACAAAGCTTTGGGCTTACTTTCTTTTGTGGATTGATTCCACATAGCTTGGCATTTCCTTATACATGAGTGCTAGCTCCTTGTTCACCGCATCACTCCTAGGCGGGATTTGTTGATATATTTAGGTAGTGATGTGTGTGAACACTCTTGGACCGCCGAGGCACTTTTTTCCCTCTTTTAGGAGGTTTTTTTTCCCTCGGCTTGTATATACGCCTATTGCCCTAATGGGCTACTTATCTTTGTACATTCTAGTGGTAATACATTGAGTATTATGTGTTGTGCTACAAGCTTCTTCTTCTTCCTTGTGTTGTTCACGTGCTTCCACAGACGTCTAACTCCAATAGAAACTAGATGATAGAGTCGTGAAATGTATTTTTTTGGTATAGTTTTGAAAGCAAAGGCTATCATCTATACCATCCACATGCTAAATGCATTTTGTTTATTCATGATGTTCTTTTTGTGGAAGATGCAATTCAAACATTATTGTGATGTACTAAGGAGACATCAATTAGCTCCAAAGATGTGAAGGGACTAAGCTCAAGGCTTTACGTTCAGATAATGGGGATGAGTATACCTCACATGAATTCAGCCTTTCTCTCAGGCTAGAGGAATTTTTAGAGAGTTAAATGGAACGCTCCCACTTGAAATGATCCTGTGTTTGCATAGCTTCTTTGCAGTAAGAAGGCACACCATCATCCGTTAGCATAACAAAATCCAAACCTAAAACATATCTAGTAGGTGGATGGAAGGCATGTGTAGAACGTCTCAATGGTTGCTAAAGAGGAACATTTGCAGACTGATATAATTGGACATTCTCTTGAACATCCCTATGTGTAACATTCTTATGTATACGAACTGGAGGATTAGTACCCTCAAGCACCACTCTTCTCACTTCAACCTCCTTAATTGGTTGTTAATCAATCTTAGAATCATTGAAAATGACATCCTATTTCTGATCATTGATCATGTTTCAAGATCCCATAAGCGATATCCAAATTGGCCTCCAAGAAAAATACATTTCTTTGACTGATGGTCCAACTTTTGCCTAGGATTCTTGGGTATATGAGCATTCACTTCACAAACAAAAACGTGAAGATGATCATAATATGGCAGCTTCCTTGTCCATAACTCTTGTGCCACTTTTAGACCTTTAGAAGTACTAGGTGAAAGGTCAATCACGTGAACTATAGTCAATCTTGTTTTTGCCAAAAATCCTTGTGAAAGCTTTCCATGATGCATCATAGAAGTTACCCTATCCTGAATAGTTCTATTCATCCTTTCAGCTACACCATTCTCTACTAGGGTGTAGCTCAAGCGTAAGCACCACCTCCTTTACTTGTCAATCTACAGAGATGTGAGGACCGGTATGAAGACCGCAAGCGAGTGAAGGCACAAGTGTGTGAGTGAAAGCATACAAGCATACACACACACACGTGCACACGATAAGAGCAAAGAGAGGAACAATGGAAAGCTTCGATTACACAAGAGTTCTCTTACAAAAGCTCAAATCTACAACAAGACAACTCTCTAACAAGCTAACCCCAAAAATGAGGTCTCTAACTCTTTTTATAGTTTTTGGACTAGTTTTGGCCCTATCCAAATCTAGTGTCAAAATTAGGTTCAAGGGCTTATTTGAGGGCTCAAATGGAGTCTAAAAATTATGAAAATTGGTAGGATGATACTTCTAATACTCCTCAAGCTCGAGGACTCCTCCGCTTGAACAAAATGGAGTTACAAAAATATAAAATGGTATTTGCAATGGCTTTTAGTGATGAAAATCACTATTTTTATAGGGATTTCTTCTGAAAATTTGAGTGTCAACACTCCCCCCACTCTCGAGTTTGTCATCCTTGACAAACCCTTGTTGTAGTGGTGGTTCTACATGTAGTACCTTGAGAGGTAGTGTCCATCATGTGTGAACAAGAGCCGTCTATCTTCCAATTGTAGCAAGTTCTGTTGTTCAATTCTTCATTTGTTGCTGCTAGTTGTGGGAAGTCTTAGTTCTTTGGTATGTGCTTCTTCCTTGGATTCTAGCATGAATGTCTCATTCTGAGCTTCCAAAAACTACTAGTTGCTCAAAAGAGGTTGTTAAAGTTGAGTTAGAGCAACTACTGGCTTTGAATGACTTCCTAGGTATTGGTGTTGTCCCCATGAGATTCTCTAGATCTTCCAAAGGTGATGTTCATTGTAGTCATGCCAAGTACTCGTAAACCATAGTGAATGATGGGTAAGTGTGTTCGTGCATGGGTTGAAGAAAGCATGTGCCTTGTGCACGGCCTTGTAGTGTGGCCCTTATACATGCTTACTTGGAAAATGCATTGGAATAAATATGGTGCAAAAATTGGAGGTCTTGAGCTAAGTGCTCAAGGGTGTGCTAACGAAGAGGTTTCCTAATCTATCATGGTTATGGTGTTGCCAAAGTAAAGATGCTTACCATGGTGAATGGTCGATCGATGTTTATCTCTTCATGTTGTAGAGCTGGCATTGTGATGGACCATCTGCTAGTCTTTCCTTGTCGATGAATGTCCGTGTTGATGGTCCACTGATGAAATTCTTTGAGTGCCTGGTCTTGTCTCCTCTCTTCAAAGAAACATTTGCCAAATACTGAGAATTGAATTTCTTTATATTCCTTGACAAACAACATTGGGTAACTACACCAAGCTTAGTTTCACATATTCTCTTTAGCTCACCATAAGCAAGAGTCTTCTCACCCAATATACATACAAGGATTTGCAAGGTACCAGAGCTACCCCTTGTAGATATCTCCTTGGATGCTCTCATACATACAATAGTTAAGCATCGCTCAACTTGCAAACCTTCAAGCTCTTCCCTCCTACCATGGTAAGGGGAAAAAATAGTTTTGGATGCCATGTTCATGCCAAGTTCTGGACATCTACTAGATAAGGTAGCAATACTATCGTCTGCTAACCAAGACACACTTCTCTCAAAACTGATAAATGCCTAGTAATCAATGGTTCCACCTTCAACTAAGCATGACTCATTCATGTGCCATGAGCCAAACCCAGGAACGAGCTCCTCTCTCTCTCTCTCTCTCTCCCTTTCTTTTCGCATTTTTTTTCTTTTTTCATTTTTTTCTTCTTCCCTTTTTTTTTTGGAGGAACAACGGCACAAAACAAGAAAAAAGATATTAGAAACAATAAAAATAGTTGACATATGTCAATGTGCTCTTATGCCTGGGATTCTCAAATGTGTCTATGCACGGCCGTGTAATGTGGCCCTATATTAATGCACACTTTGGAAATGCATGACTTGAATGGTGCAAAAGACAAGGTTGTGCAGAACTCTAGATGACAAGTGATCATTCCTCCTTATAGGGATCCATTTGAGAACCATGTTCAGTTGCGTAGAGATCACCTTGGGGTTCTTCATCTCGGGATGGTTTCTTAAGTTTTGTATCCATCGTGGTTGGTTCTTTGGTTCTGCAGGGCTACTAGTGCTTTTAGCTTCCATACCCATACCCTTGATGATTGTTTGTTGATTATTTTAGAAGAGGTGATTTGATCTTTTTTGGAGCTGTGTGTTTGATCATGTCCCTTACCCCACCTTGGCATCTTTATTGAGACTTGTCGCATGAGTGAAGATTGAGGGTCTTGTGCATGTAAGAGTGCCTTGGTTACCCACATGTGTGACTCACCTTGCTGAGCTGCAACTAATTTTTTAGGCACCCGAACTTGTCGGATAACTTGTGGTTGAACTTGTCCTAGTTGATTGGTTCTTCTTTTGGCATGGTTGGCCTGCCTAGATGGGAATTGTTGTGGCAAGGCTGGCTGTTGCTCTCCCTTTCGTACCCAGATCTGCTTCATGCTCGAAATTGCATTCTTGTTGAATGGTGTCTTTCTATTTGATATAGCAGTTTTCTTGAACTGTTGTGCATGCTTTTGTGGTGGAACTAGTGTCGCTACATTATTCTTTGAAGAAGAAGAGAGATCCATTCCCTTTGAGCATGTGCTTCCATGATTGACTACTTCTGGAACATAGAGCTTTTGACACATTCAACATCTTTTGTGCTAATATTAGTCCTAGAAGAACTAGGAGAAAGTGTGACATCTGGATTTGTGCGCATGCATTTCTTTAGTTCTAATGTAATGCATTGTTCTTGTACCCAAACTTGAAGAAGTTGAATTCTTAGGTTTAAGTTTACTGCATGGTTATAGATCCAGTCTTGACCCAAGACAAGTGGTTCGATAAGATCCTCATCTTGACATACTAGCATTTTGACTCTCATTGGAACACCTTGAAGATAGACGGGGAGCTCTACCTTGCCCAAACAAGGGGTTTCCACACCTCCCAATCCTATGAGATAGGCTTTTATGGGTTTGATGTTCAATTGAAGATCTTGGCAGCATGAGGGTTTGACTACACTATTTGCTACACCTGAGTCAATCAATGCTCTCACAGACCTTACATACTTTCCTTGGCCTACCTCTATGGTCACAAAGGGATGTCAATCAATTATTTGAGAAGCATTCACACCTGATGTCTGGCACATGGCCATGTGATATCTTGGGGCTTTAGGATTGACATCTAGGCCTAGTTTCCTTAACTTGTTTTTCCTAATGCGCTCTCTGGCCTCTGCCTGTGCTTCTTCTCTAACCTTTATCTTTTCTTCTTTTTGCTTCTTAGCAATGTTGAGAATCTTTAGCATATCCTCTGTAAGAGGTTCTTGATATAGCTTGACTCGACAACCACTAATGTAGTTTGGCAAGATGTCACCCTCTAGAGTGGCCAATTGAATCGCACCACTAGTGGAGATTCTATTAATGATCATGGGTCCATATCCTCGTTTCTCCAATTTTTGAGCATGCTGCTTTAATGTGTAAACCAACACTAGGTCTCCCTCTTTTAGTCCTTTATCCTTGATGTGTGCATCAAAGTATGCCTTTTGTCTTTTTTTTTGCAGCATAGATGCCTGGTTCCGCTCATAGCCTCGTCTCACCTAAGCGTTCTAGATCAAAGATCCTGGAGCACAAATCATGTCCATTCCACTCATACTTTTGTGCTACTTTTTAAAGGGGGCAGACTTCTTATGTATCACTAAGAATCCTTGGAGAAGTTTTTCAATGACTTCATTCAAGAAGTGTGTGCCTCTATCACTCAATAACTCTATTGGTAACCCGTACTGGTGAACACATTCTCAAATAAGAACTTAGCTATTGTCTGAGCATCATTCTTTGTTGTAGCTTTGACTTCTACCCACTTTGTAAGGTAATCTGTGGCTACAATAATGTACTCTGCATGGGAGTTTTTAGCTGGGGGATTAATAGGACCTACGAAGTCTATACCCCACTTTGAGAATGCACATCCTCCCATCATTGGTCTCAAAGGCATCTCGCCTTTTTTGATCGGATATTGTGCACTTTGGCATGTGTCACATCTCTTCACATAGGTATGTGCATCCATATGAAGAGTGGGCCACCAAAGTCCTGAGAATAGAATGGTCTTAATTACTCGTTCAGGACCAAAGTGTCCACCTACAACACCACTATGTGCAGTTTCTAAGACTTTCAAATAGTCCGATTCTTGAGCGCACAATCTTAGATAACCATCTTTTCCTCTTTGGTATAGGTTGTCTCCTACTAAGGCATAGTCTTGAGCCTCTTGCTCCATAGTTCGTTTTCTTGCTAGACTAGCCTCACTGGGTAGTGTTCCCGTTCTCATAAATTCTACCAATGGAGCACTCCATTATGGAATTAACGACACATGATAAAGGATGGCATGCTCCACTGGGGGTTTTTCTTGGCACATTCTAAAATTGTTAATCCACTCATGTATTTCTTTGTCCATGCTAGGCCAATACACTCCTAAACGTTTTAGATATTGAAATGTTCGTTGTTTAGAATAGTGATTCCCTAGTAATCCTTCATGGGCTTGTTGCAACCAACTAATATGTTCATCATCCTTGACACAACAAGCTAGTACACCCTCTGTATCATGTTTGTACATACTCCCTACCAATATTTGGTATTTTTGTGATTTTACAATATCTTCTTTATTTGTTTTCACATTCTTATTTGCTGGTCTAAAGGTTAGGACAGGTACCAACTTATTTTCCCATTTAGGAACAGCTTCGAAATTGAACAGATAAGTGGCAAGTAGTTCATCAGAAACTCCTTGCGGTGACTCTCTTGAAGTTATGTGAGAAAGGTGATCTACCCTGAGGTGGGTTCTACCTTTCCTAACAACAACTTCAAAGTCGTATTCCATTAGTAAGAGGAACCATCTTACTAAGCATCCTGTATTGCAAGGTTTATTGAAATAATATAATAAGTCTTGATGATCAGGAAAAAACTTGAACTTGTTGGCCAATAGATAGTGTCTAAAATTCTTCACGGCATATACCATCCTAAGTCTTCTCTTTTAGTCGTTGTGTAGTTTCGTTCCACTGCATTGAGCTATCTGCTAGCATATGCTATAGGCAAATCCAGATTTCCTTCACCTGTGGGTTGTGCTAGCACACATCCTATTGGATGATTGGATGCATCTACTTGGACATGGAATGGCTTATTCCAATAAGGAGTGGTTAGTATTGGTGTTGTGCACAAATGTCTCTTCAGCTCATTGAAGGAATTTTCACATTCGTCATTCCACTCAAAATTTGTCAACAAGGCATAAAGAGGTTTACCTATGATTGCATACATGTGGATGAACCTACAATAATATCCACAATGGCCCATAAAGGCTTGGACCTCTTTAACATTCCTTGGCCTTGGCAACTCCGCAACGGCTCCTACTTTGTCTTCATCTGTTGAGATTCCGTTCTTAGAAACAATATGACCTAAGATTTGACCTTGTTGTACCATGAACACACACTTTTCTAGGTTTAGACACACTCCATATTCTCTACACTTGTTGAAGATTTGTCTGAGCTCAATGATGTGGAGTCTTCTTTCTTGGGAATGAGCACATAAATCATCCACATATACTTCTAAGCTCTTTCACAAGAACTCTTTGAAGACATAACACATGAGTCTTTGGAATGTTGCAGGTGCATTGGTGAGCCCAAATGGCATCACACGGAATGCAAAGATTCCCCATTCTATGGCAAAATCCGTCTTGTGTTGATCTTCTAGGGCAATGACTACTTGGTGGTAACCTGAAAATCCATCATGGAAGTTATAAACCTTGCCTGCAACACTCTCCAATACATGTTCAGTGATTGGAAGTGGATAGCTATCTCTGATGGTAGCGGCATTAACTTTTTTAAGGTTAATACACACTCACAACTTTCCGTTCTCCTTGGGCACCACTACAATTGGGGATACCCATTCAGTGTGCTCAATATCATAAATAAATCCAGCTTCAATCAGCCTATCAATTTCTTCTTTTATTTTGGCTGCATATGTATCATTATATGTGTCAGGCTTTTGTTTGGTGGTCTTGGCATCAACAGTCATGGGCATGGTATGAGAGAAAATTTTTGGATCTACTCCCCTCAAGTCTCTATAGTGTCATGCAAACACATCCTTGTATTCCCTTAATAAAGCTACAAGCTCTATTTCTTCTTCTACACTTAGGTCTTCTCCTATGTACGTACATCACTCTTCGTTCTCTTAAATGCTTACTACAACTTTTTTGGTCTTTTCTTTATGGTCATATGCTTTTCCTATGATGGCCTCCCTCTTAGGCATTTTTACCAAAATTTTGCGGTCTTCAACTTCATATTTCTTGAAATTCTCTAGTACTTCAAACAAAGTGGTTGCAATTCCAAAATTTGCACCTGAATCTACTATCGTTTTGGTTGTGTAACCTTGGTAGGTGATTGGAAGATAAGTATTACATTCTTCACTTGCACTCATGTCTCCTATTTTATCTAGAGGTATCTCTGGTACTTTTTGCTTAGAGCTTGCCTTTGACACATTGGAATCAAGTTCAGGAACCTGGTTCTCAACATGCTTCCATAGCTCTAGTTTTACTTTGAAAAGCTCTTCTATGGTGAGATGACACTGAACCTTAGTGTTCTTCATGACATCAGTGTTCCTTGGAACCACTGAGTCTTCATTTCTTACCAATATTGTGGGAGATCTAATCTGAAGAGATTCAAATTCCCATGGGCGTGTGAATTGTGGAAACTCTTGTAAAAAATTAGATTCAAAATCTAATCTTTCGTCTTCTTGTTGCTCTACCTGGTCTCCGCAAATAGATGGAATGTCTTGGGGAAATTGATCATGAATGTCATCAATTTCAGGAATAGGAGGAGGATTATCCTTGTCCTTGGCCCATTTCTCTTCTTGTATTTCCCACAAGAACTCTTGA
Source organism: Ceratopteris richardii (assembly GCA_020310875.1). Taxonomy (NCBI): domain Eukaryota; kingdom Viridiplantae; phylum Streptophyta; class Polypodiopsida; order Polypodiales; family Pteridaceae; genus Ceratopteris; species Ceratopteris richardii. The sequence continues at coordinate 157,042,361 of CM035415.1, forward strand.
GGGTACTGTTGAATTGAAAGAGGTGTTTCCCCATCCGTGGAATCAGGAACATAAACAACTTTGTCTTTCAACAACTAATTGAGCCGGTGGAGGTAAAGAAATCTGCGGTTGTTTACCAATTGCTCTAATCTATCTAGTAAGCACTGGAAATGCAAATCCGATTTGATAGAGTTTGATTGAATGGTTGGCTGGTCTCAAGCATAGCCTAAGCTAATTCTACCATTTTCATGCACATTTTTGTTGGTTCAATCTCTAAATCTGCCCTAGGGTAGCGCTTGTCTAGGTTTGCAACTATTAGCCCTTCTTGAAGTTGAGCCTGATAGGCCTTGAACATCATGTCCAAGCCTTCTGCGGTTGGATCTGTAAGAACAGACCCTAGTTGTGGTCTATTTACAATGGGTGGTGGGGTGGGATGAAGTGAATGGATGGAGTTTCAGCATGCGAGGGATTTTGAGAGGAGATATCTTCTATTTTGCTTTTCACTTCTTTCAGGCTTTCTTCTAGTTTTGATAACTTTCTATTCCACTTATGATTGGCCTTCTCATTGGTATCTTTCCATGTTCTTGTTTTCCGCTTACTAGGCTCTCTTGATTCACTTGACACTGATTGTTCTGCTTGCTTATCTTGTTTTAAGGCTTGTGCCCTAGTAACTGCCTGTATAAGAGCCATGTTAACACTACTTGAACTTGAATCCACAACTAAGCCTACCGCATTAATTGGTGTGACCCTATGCGCACTAGAGGGGTTCCTTGGACAATCTCTCGAGAGATGATCTTTGCCACACTCAGGACAAAAGCCTTGTATTGTGATGTTCTATCCTTGTCCCATAGTTGGTGAATGGGGGCATTCACGAATGAAATGGTCACCGTGACATCTAAAGCATGGTCCTCTAGGGGCTTGTGGTCCTACTTGTCTCAATTGGGGCCTGGGGTTAAGATTTGTGTACATGACATTGGAGTATTCTGGTTCCCAATTTGTTTCCGTAGGTGGTACCTCGTATTGATATGTATAAGTCTCACTATGCTCAGGTGACTCTGTGTAATAAGCTTATGGACTATCTTCATAGGAGTAGTCAGAATTTTGAGCATGATGGTCATTCTCTGAGACTAGTGGGGTCAGTGGCACCAATGCTTTATTAAGGTTCTCTTCTGCCATTGCATACTTAACTAAAACTACATTGGCAGGAGTTGGTGGTTGGTTTCCTAAGACTGGTTGTGGCCTATATGGTGCTTGATATTGTTGTTGTGGTTTATAATATGGTTGTTGGTATTGGTTCTTATGCCTGCCCTGTGGGTAAGGTTGCTGATAATTCTGTCTAATAACTTGCCTATTGTATGGACAATCTTGAGCCGTATGGTTTGTTTATTTTCCCTCAATAGTGCAATGTGGTGCATTCCTTTCTCTCACATTCTAGTTTTGCATTGGGAAAACATTAGCCATGTGGTCCCCTCTGTAAGTATAACATCGATTCAATGAGGTGACTCTTGGTGTTTGTTTATTTTGAACTCCTAACTTCTTGGCCACTTGCTCAGCTATCTCATCTATCTCAGTAGAGGTTATGGAGGTATGACTAGTAGAACTATCAGAATCGCTATAGAGTTTGGACAATTCTAACTCCTCACCAAAGTTGTCTTCTATGTCAATGCACATCCGCACACACTCTTCTATGGATCTAGGCTCTTTCAAGTACACATATGATCTTAATTTTGTGCTTAGTAAGCCATCTAAAAACAAGGCCACTTGTTTGGCCGGTGTGGATAACTCTGGAACAGGGCATCTTTCTAAGTACTGTCTAAACCATCTTCCTGTAAGTCACACTATTTCTTGGGGTGTCTGCTTGAAGCTGTGGATCAAGGATGATGTGTTATGCCTGATACCACTCTTCAAAATTCTACAATGAATACCTCTAGTAGTTGACCTATCTCTCGATAGTTGTGACTGTTTAGAGGTTGAAACCAAGCTAAGGTAGTGCCCTTGAGAGTCAAGCGAAATGCCTTGAACTATGTGAACAAGTCCTCAACCTGTTTAGCTCTTAAAACTTGTTTGGACTCGGCCATATGATCATAAGGATCTCCTGACCCGTCAAAATAGTTCTTCATTGTCTTGACCACTTGAGAGGGTCTAAGGGTTCTTGGGTGCTCACAAGTTCTAGGCAATGGAAAATCATGTTCATTTCTTTGATGCCTTTGTGCTTGATGGCTCTCTCTTTTATGTCTTTCACCTTCCAGTCTTGATCTATCTCTACTCACATTGTCTATAAAGCTTACCTCCGATCTCTCTCTAGCTTTTTTCCTCTGGTTTTCATGAGCCTGGGATGATCCGAATCCTTGGAGGCCATGAGAAATATTAGATCTTGTGGATGAAAAATCAATTAGCATTTCCAAGTGTATGCATGCTTATCATGCTCTGATACCAAGAACATTCTCCCCGAGGTGTTATCCAGATAGAAAACTTTGCATGGAATCTCAAGATCTTTGAACTCATAAATGGTGACTATTGGGCTAGGTTGGTCCGGCTTGAATCTCCAAAAGGCTTCCTCTGTTTCTCTATTCAAAAATAGTTCTATGCTCTTATTGTCTTGAAAGATCCAATCTGGGGTGATCACTCTGGTCAAAACTGACTTACCTCTAAGAGTCTTGGGTTCTCTTCCTACATCTCCTTGCTCTAGGTCTCCTATCTCATTCTCACGAATGATGTTTCCAAACTCATATGTCATGTCGGGTAAGTTGATGACCACATACATGGTTCCTTCCTTATCAATGTATGAACCCTCTTCAAACTTGACTACTAGGTATTCAAGTCCAAAGGGTTGATCTGGATTTTCAAGTCAGACCATTGATTGCCTCATGCCATCATCATAGATGCGTACACCTAATTGGTTGGTCTTGATATACTCCAATTGTGTCTTATAGGGACCTTCTGGTGTTTGTAAATAGGTAGTGCCTGAGTAACCTGTAGGTCTCCCCATGCTATAAAACATTTCTGAATCACTTGTGTCTGAACTTAGTACGTAAGGATAACCAATTACTTGTTGTGCCCAAGACTTAGTTGTATGGTTGACACTAGCTTAGAAGATCTACTACTTTGTCTATCCTTGCCTAGGTGTCTACCAGATCTGAGGTTCATAAGCCTTGGTTAAGAGTCCAAAATTTCCCCTTGGTATTACTCAAAATCCTTAGGAGTCCCCTTGGGGGTCAAAAATTTCCAACGAGCTATAAAGCTCAAAAAACGGACTTTTGATGAAAAAGTTATGTCAAATCAGGCTCGTGGGAGTCAAAACAGGGAAACAGGATCTTATGAGAAAATCATGATTTTGACTTAAAATCCTGATCTTGAACAACCTTGGAAATCACGAATTTGAGTGAGAATCACGATCTTAAGCAATCCCCCATAAATGCGATTTTGATTGAAAATCATGAAAAACATGATTTTGAGTGAGAATCATGAAAAATGCAATTTTGAGTGAGAATCGTGAAAAAACATGATTTTGAGTGAGAATCATGAAAAACACGATTCTGATAAAAAATCGCGATCTTGAACAACCTTGAAAATCACGATTTCAACCCCCAAAAAATGTGATTTTGATTGAAAATCATGAAAAACGTGATTTTGAATGAAAATCGTAAAAAATATGATTTTGAGTGAGAATCATAAAAAACGCGATTTTGAGTGAGAATCGTAAAAAATGCAATTTTGAGTGAGAATCGTGAAAAACACGATTTTGGGTGAGAATCGTGAAAAATGCAATTTTTAGTTAATCATGAAAAACACGATTCTAATAGAAAATCGTGTTTTTGTGAAAATCGTGATTTTGAGAATGATCCGAAAATCACGATTTTGAGAACGATTAGAAAATCATGATTTTGATTGAAAATTGTGTTTTCTCAAAATCTTGTTTGTGGCCTAAAAATTGTGATTTTGAGAATGACCAAAAAATCACGATTTTGACTGAAAATCGTGTTTCCTCAAAGTCGTGTTTTGTGAAAATCGCGATTTTGACTAAAAATTGTGTTTCCTAAAAAATGTGTTTTGTGAAAATCGCGAATTGGAATGAAATCATGTTTTTGCTCAAAATTGTGTTTTGACTTGAAAATCGTGTTTTTGTTTAGAATCGTGTTTTGACCTGAAAATCGCGATTTTGGTTAAAAATCGTGTTTTTGAGAATCACCAAAAAATCATGCTTTTGAGGGTGACCAGAGAGTCATGTTTTTAAAAGAATTAGAGAATCACGATTTTGAGCACAACTAGAGAATCGCAATTCTGAGAATTACCTCAGAATCATGTTCTTTTCAGAAAGCTTTTAGGTGAGAAATAGAAAATCATGATTTTCAAAAAATTTGAATTTTTCACAGAATCGCAATTTTCATCACAAAATCACGATTTTCTGAGATTTTTGGCGGGAACTTCAAATTTCAGCGCGAGGTCTGCGCGTCAAGCATAGGGTCATGGAAATCACAAAAACTTGCACAGACAAGCACTTTGCCTCTCCCTCTCTCCTTCTTGCACTCCCACGAATGAAAAATGAGGTGAAAATGTGGAAAATCGAGTGAAAAACAAAAAATTTCAATGAAGATGAAGATGGAAGAAGATGGAGATGGTGATGATGATGAATATGAAGAAGAAAAATTAGAAAAATAACAGAAAATAACTATTTCTTACCTTCCAACGTTGCAAATCTATGATCTTACCATCACAACATTTGTCCTCGAAGCTCTCTCCCCAGCAACGATGCCAAAATTTGGTGTAGCTCAAGCATAAGCACCACCTCCTTTAGTATGAACCAAGTGAGTGAAGGCACAAGTGCGTGAGTGAAAGCACACAAGCATGCACACACATACACACACACACGGTAAGGCAAAGAGAGGAACAATGGAAAGCTTCGATTACACAAGAGTTCTCTTACAAAAGCTCAAATCTACAACAAGCCAACTCTCTAACAAGCTAACCCCAAAAATGAGCTCTCTAGCTCTTTTTATAGTTTTTGGACTAGTTTTGGCCCTATTCAAACCTAGTGTCCAGACTAGTTAGAAATCAGGTTCCAGGGATTATTTGAGGGCTCAAACGGAGTCTAAAAATTATGAAAGTTGGTAGGATGATACTTCTAATACTCCTCAAGCTCGAGGACTCCTCGGCTTGAACAAAATGGAGCTACAAAATATAAAATGGTATTTATAATGGCTTTTAGTTATGAAAATCACTTTTTTTATATGGATATCCTCTGAAAATTTGACATGTACTGCTTGGAGGTCCCTATATGCTCCTTCTTCTTGTATGTCCACCTCTTTGATGCACTTCCATGCTTTGTGCTTGACCTTGAGTGTCAACATAGGGTATAAGGAGTTGTAATGTGTCTTCCCAAATTTCTATTGGAGGATAAACACTCTTATGTGCACAACAAAAGCAAATGAACCCTCCTAGGATCTTGAATTCTTCATACATAGGCTCTATATTTTGTGAACTTCTATGAGTACATGCAAAGAATGTTGGCTTTGTGACAAAAGCTTGATAACTAAGCTGCAGAATTTGCCACGCCACAAGAACTAAGCTAAAGTGATGTTAGAACACCTCTATAATGATCAATAGCTTAGCAAGTTTCTTGAAACTGAAAACTTCACAACTCTGTTTAGTGAAATTCAAAAATTCACTTTACAAGAAACTTCGCCTTTTCTTCAGGCTTCAATTCTGATCTGGTTTACTTCAAACTTTACAATTATGTGCTTGATTACTGTTAGATAATCTTTCAGCCACTTAACTGTATCAAAATTATGTTTTGAACTCACCGGAATTCTACCGGACTATCACCGGAATCTCACCAGAATGTTACCAAAATGTTATCGGAATATTACCGGAACCAACTGCAATTCTGTTTGTAGTTACTTCAAATGACTGTTTTGGATACCTTTACGGTCAGACACTATACTGTGTGTACGTGTCCCGTTTCACAAAACTCTTTTGGACAGCTTATATTTGAAGCTACTGCTTTCAAGATGAGCTATCTCTCATGAAGAACTTTACACTGTACTGGGATATCTAACTTATAGAAGTACCGTAAAATGTATATTGAGAAAACTGTAACTGTTAACTAACTTTTACAGTAACATGAAATCATTTAGATTTCTTCACACAAGAAGAATGCACGTAGACCTTTCCACATGAACATGTGTTTTCTATTAGAGAAGATGTGTACAAAATGGCTTGGCCTCACTTTGCTCATAGTCACGAGAACTCTCCTATGCTGAGTAGTTTCTCCTTACCATCTCTCTCAGATGAATGCCTAACTGTTCAGGTTCTATTATTCATCTCTACATACGCACACTTGCATCTACTACAAAATGCGCTTCTAAGCTGTCTACCTGAGCTCTATCTCATATTCTATTCTGCTCCACACTTTGCTACACTACTCAACTCTTTTATATACATTTTTTATCCGAGATTCGTAATTCTGCAAGTTTCCGTGAACTATATTATAGTCGTAAATTTTTCCCTTCACTAAGGCTTGATTTTCTGACTGCTTTGTTTCTGCTTCTCTTCATCTTTCTTTGTCCTTCATATGTTTTCATGTCCTTATGTCTAATTAGTGAGTGAATCACCAACAGCTCCCCCTCAATCACTAATTGACATCTTCTGATCTTTCATATATTCTTCTTTTCTTTTATTCCTGCCATTTCTTTGAATCTGCTTATCTTTACTCTGTCCAAGCTCTTTGTCAGAATATCTGCAATCTGATCTTTTGTAGGAGTGAATACTATTTCAATCTCCTTTTCCATTAACTTTTCCCTTAGGAAATGATATTGAATCTCTATATGCTTTGTTAAATACCAGATTTGCTGCAAGATACAACGAACTCATATTATCTCCATATATGATAGGTATACCTTGATGAATACCCAAGCTTTTGAACAAGGTCTACATCCATATCACTTCTTTAGCTGCTTCCACAAGTCCTTTATATTCAGCTTCAGTTGACAATAAAGCCACTGTATGATGTTTCTTTGAACACCAGCTGACAAGCTTATCTCCTAGGTATATCATATACCCATGCGTTGACCTTCTGTCATCTTGACTTCCTGCCCAGTCTGAGTCACTGTACGCTCTCAGCTTTATATCTGATGTAAAAGGATAATATAATCCTTCCTTTATAGTTCTTTTGATATATCTAAGAACTCTTTGTCATGCAACCCAATGTTGATCCTTCGGACAATGCATAAACTGTGAGAGAACTCCTGCTGCATAACTAAGATCTGGTCTTGTTAGTGTAGCATAAATCAAGCTTCCCACTAAAGATTGATACTTTCTGTTAGAAGATGTATTTTTGGAAGCCTTTTTGAAGAAAAATAATTGTAAAATGATAAAAACTTGTAAAACTATTTATGCAACTATTGTAAAAATAAGGAAGAGTCTTCCTTATGTAGGATAGAATCTTATGTAATTTTTCTAGAATTTTTGGAAACTCCTAGATAGCATATTTTTAGAAAAATAGAGGAAAGACCAAAATTCAAGTGTGAAAAGGGACACTTGAAAATGTATATAAGATAATTTCCTCTATTATGAGGGGGTTGGTTAATCATTTGTTTACATGCTATCCAAGTGAATAGAGAAGGAGTTTTCTGCTGAAAATCGTGTTTTCTCCTCTTTGTGTGGTTTCTTTGATTTGTGAGTCTAATTCTTGTGTATCTATGGAGATTTGTGAGCTTCTATTATGTAAATCTGTTGAATGTGTATGAAGAGAGTTGGATACTGATGTATTGAGTGATAAGTTGATGAAGAAAGGTGCTGGAGATGAAAATCGTCTGTTTTCATAGAATCATGATTGTCATGTCAGTATGATGCAGGTAATATTTTTGAGTTTTGACTTCATAATTGTGTTCTGCTGATAAAATAGCATGTATTAGACAGCAAGATTGTGGAAAATGGTGGAGATTTGCTCAGGATAATCCAAACCCTAGAAATTCCTCTTCATTTTCACCATTCTCAGAAATCCAGCCATTATTCTCTTATTTCTTAGATTCTATCATCTAGAAGGGGCTGTGGTCTCATGAATACTTCCAGGATTGACAAAATAAAGATGTCTTGTTGATTCTTTATGCTAAATGATTGGAGAGGACAACTCCAAAGATCAATAACAAACATTTTTTGGTGCCGTTGCCGGGGAGTATTTCAAAAGCTTCATTGAAGTTGGACCTTGCTGGATCTTCTATTGTTGATGGTAACAAACACATGGAATAGGTAACACTCTTTAATCAAGAAACGTGAACATGAAAAGGTAGATGTCTTTTGTTTGTCTTTTGGGAAAAGGAAGCAATAGATCATCTTTTAGAATTGGAAGTGCTGAAATTTTTGTAAATTGATAGTTGCTCATTTCATTCTTGAAGTAAAAGTGCAGGTGTGTGAAAAATATAAATCAAGAAAGCTGAAGATGAGGTAACATGTGTCTATTCTTGCATTTTTAGAGTTCTTTTTGACCAAGTACTAGGCAATATTGTTGATCTTGGGAAGATAACATGGTTGCACTAAGGAAAAGTCAGGTAAAGTAGCTAGATGCAAGTAGAAGAGATTCATTTGTGAACCACATCAAAGCATAAATCTTGAGAAACAAAGTTGATCTGCATTTTGAAAAAATATGTGTTTGAGTGTATCTTTGCGAAAATTGATACTTGCATTTCATAGCACATTTTCCTTGGAAAGATTTTCTCATGAACTGTTTTGATAGCTAAGCCATAAGAGATTATAACCAATCAAGGAACACAGGATCAGTAGATCACCAAACAAGAAACCCTAAGTGAAGTGTTTACCTTTGTTTAGGGCAAAATACTAAAAAAATTCATAAAATTCATAAAAAACAATCAAACAAATTTCTTTTCTTCTTAGGAAGTTGGACTGAAGCATTGTGAATAAGAGTAATAGAGACCAAGTGAAAGAAAAGTTAAAATTTGTCAAAAAATTAGAAAATTTGAAAAACACAATTTTCTGAACAACATCGCAATTTTCTGAATAATATTATGATTATGAGGTAAAATTGTAGGTGATTGTTGAATTGGAGTTGGTAGAGGGTGTTGAAGGGGAACAAGAGAGGAGAATACTCAGATTTGCACAAATTGAGAAATGTAGAAAAAACACGATTTTCTGCACAAAATCGCGATTTTCTGTAAGGAAAATTTTCTGGAATTTTCAGCATACTTGGGTTTTTGGAGAAAGATAATTGCAAGAGATGTCATCAAGATTGGGTAAGTAAAGTTGGACAAGTGAAAGAGTGAGGAAAGGTGGAAATCACACAAAATCGCGACTTTCTGGACACTATAAAAATCTGGAATTGAAAGAAAAATTCATTTGAGTGAGTGTGTGAGAGAGAGAGAGAGCAAGGAAAAAATCGCGATCTTCTGCAAACTCAGATCTTGAAGAGTTTTTGAGTCAACCAAGCAGGGTGAGTGGTTTCTATATCATTTCAATTACATGTCTTTAAATTTTCATGATCATTAAGCACAGAAAAGTAGGAAATGATCAAAATCACGAAATCGTGATTTTCTGAGTTTTTTATTTTTCAGTAAGAAAATATTATTTTTTGGAAAATCTTTTTCATTGCATGGTAAAAACTTTATAGGGCGATTCTAATAGAAGAAAGAAAAACTTGAAAATCAATACTCTAAAATCTTCAAAAAAGTGTTCAGAATCGCGATTCTGTAGTCAAACACAAAATCGCGATTCTCTGAACTAAGGACAAAATCGTGATTCCCAGAACACGACTTTCATAAGAAAATCATGTTATTTACGATTGTGAGCAATCACGATTGTCTGGGAACAAAATCGCGAAAAACACGATTTTGAGCACAGAATCGTGAAAAACACGATTTTGAGCACAGAATCGTGAAAAACACGATTTTGAGCACAGAATCATGAAAAACACGATTTTGAGCACAGAATCGTGAAAAACACGATTTTGAGCACAGAATCGTGAAAAACACTAACTTAATTAGAAAATCGTGAAAGAATACAATTTTGAACAAAAAGTCGTGAAAAACACAATTTTCAGTAGAGAATCGTGAGAAACACGATTTTGAGCACAGAACCTTGAAAAACACAATTTTGATCACAAAATCGTGAAAAACACGATTTTGAGCATAGAATCGTGAAAAACATGATTTTGAGCACAAAATTTGACCACAGAATCGTGAAAAACACGATTGTGAGCACACAATCGTGAAAAACACTAACTTAATTAGAAAATCGTGAAAGAATACGATTTTGAACAGAAAGTCGTGAAAAACACGATTTTCAGTAGAGAATCATGAAAAACACTAATTTGAACACAAAATCGTGAAAAACACGATTTTAAGTAGAAAATCGTGAAAAATACGATTTTAGTCATAACATCGTGAAAAAACATTAGTTTAGTTAGAAAATCGTGAGAAACACGATTTTGAGCACAAAATCGTGAAAAACACGATTCTGACCACAGAATCGTGAAAATTAGGTGAATGATCCTTAGGTCTGGGAACAAACTAAACTCACATACTAAGCAAGACCTAGGTAGGAAGGAGATAGAGTCAGTAGTAGGGGAAGTGCAAAAAAGAAATTTAGGGCAAGAAAACAACATGGAGGATTTAAATGAAACAAATGAGCCCATTGAAACTGGGGATTATAGAAATATCCTCAAATACATGTATACAAATAGGTTTGGCACATATGTATATCAGGATGGAATGCATAAGTTTCTCATTAGATTGAGAAACTTAGAAGTTCCCCTAAACATAACACCAGTAGCTCAGTTCAAAGATGGTAGGTATGAAGATAGGCAAGGGTGTGTGTACATCTTCTCCCAAGACCCAGAAAATTCAAATGACCTAGGGCAATGTGCTGACAAAGGACCTTGGGAACATAACATGGGACAACCAGATTTACCTAGACCACATGAAAACTACACTAGTACTGAGCAACAACAAGGGAGGAGGACACATGCTTCCCCAAATCCCTTTGAAAAGGAACCAGAAGGATATAATGAATTTTCACTCAGAAGAAGACACCATTGGCAACCTCAGGGTAGAATGCTTATACCATATCAAGTAGCCAAATGCATGAAAAATCAATATGAAGGGTATTCTGATCCTCATGCTCATGCTGCGGAGTTTAGGCAATTAATTAGAGCTGAGGAGGTGGAAGATTACAAAGTTCAATTTGAAGCATTTGGTCTAACCCTAACAGGACCAGCATTATCTTGGTTCATCCCTTTGAGAAAAGAAATGTACTTAGATATTGAATCCTTCTTAGAAGCCTTTATTGGGGAATTCTCAAAGACCGGAATAAAACATAGCACAGCCACTCTGATACATAGTTTTAAACAACAAAAAGATGAAAATGTCAGAGAGGCAGCCAGGAGATTTAAGTAATATATTGACAGATGTCCTAAAGAAGAAGTACCTTCCATGGCAAGACAAGTATCCCTATTCATAGAAGGGTTGAGAAGTGCTCAATTAAGAACCCTAGTGTACTACAGGAGATGCCCTGACCTAGGAGCTTGTGTAAAAGAAGCAATAGATTTGGAAGATAACAGAGGCCAAGATCTGTTAGCATTTGATCAACCCAGATCAAATGAAGATAAAATTCCTCCAGCAGAAGAATTGGCCGAGGCCATTGCTAAAGCCCTAGAGGTAAGCACTAAAACCAATTTGATAAACTCCAGGATAAACACAAATAAAAAATGCTACAATTGTGGAGAAAGTCATCTGGTACAACATTGCTCATATCAAAAACCTCTACATTTGCAAGATAGAAAAACACTCAAATATTGTACACTAGAGAGGAAATGGACAAATCATACCAGGGAGGAATGCGTCTATAACAAACAACCCATAAAGGAGAGAGACTAGGGGAGCCAAAGAGAATCAATATATATTGAGCAACCAAGACCTGTGCTTGGGCAACAACCTCCTATACCAACAAATGTGGTACCAATTAAATACACACCAATAGAGGAGGGAAACTCAAGAACAAAGTCACCATACAAGGAGGATTACCAATGGAATGAAGCATATCAAGAAGAATGGGAAGGTTATGAATCAAGAGAACCAGAATTACAAGCCCTAGACATGGGAAATGGAAGAATTGAGATGGACACTGCCACTTTCATGTATATAACCAATAATTATATGTCCAACCAAAAACCTCAATTCAAAGGGGGACCAAAGATAACTTGTTATAGGTGTGGGGGAGATCATTTCATTAGAGACTGTCCACAACCTCCTGCATTAAGAATAGAAGGAGCATATTGCAAGGATTGTGGCAGGGAGCATTTGATAAAGGATTGCCCAAAAAATCCTCAAAAACAACAAAACACACCTAATAACATACCACTAAAAGCCGTCAGTATTATGGAACAGGAAGAGTTGAGTGAAATTGACCAAGTAAATGTAAATGCTATAACAAGGTCACAAACAAAACAACAAAGAACAACTAAGGAGTAGAATGAAGGTTCAATCTCAAAGGTAAAGAAAAATAGACAAAAAGGGAAATGGGAAAGGAAACAAAAAATAGGTAAATATATTGAAGAAGACAATAGGGAACAATCAAACAGTACTTCTCCTCAAAAGATACAAACTCAGTTGGAGATGGGAAATTCACAAAGTCTAGACACTCTAATAAAAGCATACAAAGGAAGAATTCAAGAGGGACCAAGCCCTACTGATCATGCAATGGCTTATCCTATGCCAGACTTAGAACATGAAAGAATGCAGAAGTGTAAACAGATCATACGGGAAGTACAACTCAATATGGGGGAAGAAGACAAGTCTCAAAAAACAGTTGAGGAATCTGAGACAACAAAAACAAGAGGAAATAGTATCAAGGAAGAAAACCCACAAGTAACACTCCAGGTGAATATACATAAACGATGCACAATTCTTTATCATACCACACGAGAAGATTTAATGAAACAAAATCCTCACCTACGGAACCAAATGAAAAAATGGGAAACAACACCAAAAAATCTTCACCCACAACTACAGGAAATGGAGGAGGTGTGGTATATTCCCATTGATAAGATAGGAGGATATTGTGAAGGAGAAGAGGGAAACTCAACTTTAAAAATACAATTTGGTAAAAACCAAGCCAAAGCTATTTTGGATAGTTGATCAGGAGTGGCCATCATGATTAAACAAACTTGGGAGAAATGGGGAAAAAATGAATTACTACCCACAAAAATGAGATTGCAACTTGCAGATGGACACATAGAAAAACCCCTAGGAATATGGGAAAAAGTGATTGTGCACATATGTGGAATAGAGATAGAACATACCTTTGCCATAGTGGAATTTCCACAATCTACTTCATATGAAATTATCCTAGGAAGACCATTCATGAGACAAATGCAAATTGTGCAAGATTGGGGTAATGATTGCTTATACCTGCAGAGCAAAGGAAGAATAACTAAAGTAAATCTAAGAAATGGGCACTACTGTGACATATCCCCTCAAGAATGGTATAAAATTCATCAGAATCAAGAGTTGAGTGAGGAATCAGAAATAGAAGACCAGGATGAGGCTGAATCATCAGTATGGAAGTGCAATATGATAAGAAATCTTACCAGTAGGAAAAGGAGATTAAGAAGAGAGGATTGTGTGGAAGGAAGGAAGTTACAAGATGAGAACTATGTGCCACAACAGTTCAAGGATGAGGAGTTTGAGCCCTATGGGTGGAATCAAATATTGGCTACCATGGATCTAGCCAGTGATGAATATGTAATATGATAAGAAATATGATAAGAAATCTTACCAGTAGGAAAAGGAGATTAAGAAGAGAGGATTGTGTGGAAGGAAGGAAGTTACAAGATGAGAACTATGTGCCACAACAGTTCAAGGATGAGGAGTTTGAGCCCTATGGGTGGAATCAAATATTGGCTACCATGGATCTAGCCAGTGGAATTTCAAAATGAAGAAGGATATGATGTTTTTCACATTGGAATACAAATGATAAAGGTATCCAGAACAGAAGAGGACATAGAAGAAGAAATGATATTAGAAAAAGGGAAGACACAATTTTTGGAGGAAGTAAAAGCTGAAGATGCTATTAAGGATAAAATCTCAAGCAAGTACAAGAAAAAAAAACATAAGGAAATAGAAGAAAATCAGGAAAATGAGAAGAAGACAAGGGAAATGAACAAAGATCAACAGTTTGATGTACCAGAAAATTTCAAGACTTATGAAGTGGAAAATAGATTACTTCTCAAAAGGAAACCAAAAAGGGAAAAGAAGAAAGGAGAGGCTTATGATAATGAGGAAGAAACTAAAAAGATCATGATCACTCAGGAGGAGGGAGAAGAAAGACACATTGTAGTGGCTGATGACATGACAACTCAAGAAGAGGAGGCACTAAGAAACTTGGAAATAAATTATAGGGATGTGTTTGCTTATAGCTATTAGGATTTGAAAGGTATTGATCCTAAAATCTGTGAGCATAAGATTCCTATTATACCTGAAGCAAAACCTAGTAAACAGAGACATTACACATTCAATGATAAATACTCTGCTAAAATAAAGGAAGAAATTGACAAGCTATTAGCTGCCAATTTCATCTATGAAATTGAGTATACAGAATGGATATCTCCTATAGTTGTGGTACCAAAAAGAATGGGAAACTTAGGGTATGCATCAACTTGAAAAAGGTAAATGCAGCAACTATAAGGGATAACTATCCACTGCCTATAACAGATCATCTTCTAGAAAGAGTTGCAGGGAAGGAGGTTTATAGTTTTTTAGATGGTTTTCAGGATACAACCAGGTTCCTATAGCATTGGAAGACCAACGTAAAACTGCCTTCTCCACAGAATGGGGAATTTATGCCTTTAGGGTTATGTCCTTTGGGTTAACCAATGCTCCAGCAACTTTTCAGAGATTGATGTGTCATATCTTCAAAGAGTTCCTAAGAAAGGTAATGGAAATCTATGTAGATGATCTCTGTACTTTTTCTTTAAAAAGACAAGATCACTTGCAGGATTTAGAATATATATTCAGGAAATGCATAACCTACAGAGTATGTTTGAATCCAGAAAAATGTGTATTCTTTGTAAGACAAGGAAGAATGCTAGGTCATATAGTCTCTAAAAATGGAATTTCAACTGATGAGAAGAAAATAAAGGCCATAATAGAGCTTCCAAGACCAACAAGTGTAAAGGAACTTCAAACTTTCATGGGACATTGTGGGTACTATAGGAAATTTGTAGACAAATTTGCTGACATAGCCAAACCCTTATATGCCCTAATTACAAAGTTTGAGTGGACGAAGGAGTGTGACCAAGCCTTTGAAACTCTAAAAACTTGTTTGGTAACAGCCCCAATTCTGAAAACACCTCAATGGGATAAAATTTTTCATGTCCATGTGGATGCTTCAAATTATGCTTTGGGATGTGTATTAGCACAACCAATGGAAGGAAGCAAGTTAGATTTTCCAGTGGCCTATGCTAGTAGACAATTGAATCTAGCAGAGAAAAATTACACAACCACTGAAAGAGAGGGATTGGGCATGGTATTTGCTGTAAAAAAATACAGACATTACCTTTTGGCCAACAAGTTTAAGTTCTTTGTAGACCATCAAGCTTTGTTATATTTGGTAAGTAAACCTTGTCACACAGGGAGAATAGTCAGATGGTTTCTTTTGCTAATGGAATTTGAGTTTGAAGTGGTGGTCAGACAAGGGAAAACACACTTGAGAGCAGATCATTTATCTCGTATTCAGTCTGAAGAACCCAGTTCACCTTTAGATGACAATCTGCCAGACACTTATTTGTTCAAAGTAGAGAGTGTTCCTGAGTGGGCCATGACCTTAGTACCATTATTAACCATGGGACCTTGCAGAAAAATTGGGAAAAATGCACACTTAGTATTGCAAAGCAGAAACTTTATGTTACTAGCTGGGCATTTGTACCATCTCAACCACACAGGCATATTGGAATATTGCACTCCTGAGGAAGAGCAACACGAATAGCTGAGGAGAGCTCATCATTGGAACCCTTGCACTCATGCTTCTAGGGTAGTCACCCTAAGTAATCTCAATAGGATGGGGTAAATTGGCCTAATAAAATTCAAGATGTAACAAAATACATTGCTAATTGCGGGAAGTGCCAAATATTGCAAGATTCAGAATTCATAACTCTATATTGGTTCCAGAAAAATCCAGATTGGAGTGAAAATATCATTGAGGGATTGAAAAGGAAGAAGAAAGGAAAACAAGTGATAGCTGGTACAGAGTCAAAACATTTACAAGTAATCTCTGAAGAATATCAATTGATAGGAGAACACTTGTATAAGAGAGGAATGGATGGATACCTAAGAATTTGTGTTCCTGAGAATAAATATCTGGAAATGTTGGAAATGGCACACTCTGGAGTGGCAAGAGGACACTTCTCAAGTGACAGAACTGCTAAACTCATTTTATATTCTGGCTTTTGGTGGCCAACGCTATTTCCTGATGCAAGAACCTATGTAAAAAGGTGTGATGTTTGTCAAAGGGTAAGTCAACCAAATAGAAGAAATGATATGCCTTTAGTTCCATTAATTTCAGCCAGAGCCTTTAGTAAATGGGGGTTGGATTTCATTGGACCTATACATCCTCCAGCAAAACAATCCCATGCTAAATACATCATAGTGGCTACAGACTACCTGACAAAGTGGGCTGAGGCCAAAGCCACAAGAAGGAATGATGCTCATACTACTGCCAGATTCCTATATGAAAACATTATCACCAGATTTGGACTTCCAATTGAACTAGTAAGTGATAGGGGGACCCATTTTGTAAATCAAATCATAGAAAACATCACTGAATATTTTCTGATCAGTCATAGAAAGTCAGCCCCATATCACCCACAAGCCAATGGGTTAGCAGAAAGCACTTATAAAGTACTCTATACTGTACTATCAAAACTAGTAAACACAAACAGGAATGATTGGGATCTACAACTGAATCATGTCCTATGGGCTTATAGAGTGGCTTATAAAACTGCAATAGGAAACACACCATTCAATCTAGTATATGGACAAAATGCAGTTTTACCTATGGAATTCCTTATTCCAACATTAAAAGTAGGAAGTCGCTACAATTGGATTGGACATGAACTATCAGACAGAGTAATGGAATTGGAAAAGTTGGGAGCATCTAGACTCCAAGCCATTTTGAGTTTATATGTGGACAAGAAAAGGCAAAAAGCTTATCATGATGTTCACATAAAAGAGAAAGATCTATAGGTAGGAGATCTAGTGTTGGCTTACACAGTCAGAGAACATCAGAAAAAGTTCTAGAAAAAAGGACATGGACCATATATTATACATCAGATAAGCAATAGTGGAGCCATTCAACTAGCTAACATAGATGGAGAAAGCATGCCAAACTTCATAAGTGGATGTAGAGTTAAGAGGTATGATTGTCCATTAACTGTTGATGAATGGAGAAGGTTGCAACAAGCTCAAAACAGGAAAAGAGAAGAAGAAGACATTAGAAAAGAAGCTCAACAGGAAGCTATGGAAAGGATAAGGAAAATCAAACAGCTTAGGGAAGTCTGTCTGTGTGAAACTCCTCTCAAACCAAAGGAACATGTCCCTGTGATGATAATGGATTTTCAAAATGAAAGCATTAGGGTTTTGATAGATTCTAGAGCACAAGTAAATCTGATTAGTTCAGCTTTGGTAAGTAAATTCAACATAAAGAGAACTAAAAGTAGAACCCTAATCAAAACTTTGGAAGGTCAAATAGTACAGAGCATGTTTTCACTGTCTATTAAAGTAAAGTTCAATGAAGAATATATGAAAATAGACTGTGAAGAATGGCCAGATCATTTGATGGCTGAAAAAGTAATTTTAGGTCAACCATGGCTCCAACAAGGTAAAGTGATCTTGGATTTTGAAAAAATGAAGCTTAAATTGAACATAAATGACAAAAGGTTTTTAATATTTTTATTGAGTAATGAAAAATAGGAAATTCAATCAGATGTTCATGATATACACTTGGAAGGATTCACTTTTGCATTTGAAGATACACAGACATTACCAATACAAATGTTAAATGATCAAGCTTCATGTAATCAAAATCAGCAAAAGATTGGAAGAACAAAGAAGGGTGAAGAGATGGGAAGAAGATGGCAATCATGGCATTGTCCAAAGAGTCAAAGCCTCAGAACAAGAAGCACATGGAATCAAAGTCTACAGGAAGTCTGCTCATCAAAACAGAAATCAAGGACAAAACAGATATGGAGACCAAAAACTCCTACAAAATGCTTATCCAAAGAGAATGGTTGTTTGCTTGAAACCAGAACAATTGGAGTCAGGAAGTATTGGGTTAAAAAATCAGAGTTGTTCCAATGGAAAAAAGATCATCTAGATTTGATCTGTATTTAGAAAATCATAACATGTTGAAAAAAATTTATGAAAAAATATATATTTGACCTGATTTTCTTTTCTAAAAAAGAGAGTTAGGAGGGGAAGAAAAGAAATAGAAAAAAAAAATTATTATTATTAAAAAAAAAGGAGAAAATATATCTATAAAGAAAAAAAGAAGCAATCATTGTTGAAGAAAAAATAATAAAAAAAAAGAGAAAGAAAAATAGAGAAAAATTGTTTATTTTTCTTTTTTACAAAAATTATATAGCACAAAGCAAGATCTAGGTAGAAAAGTAGTAGAGATCTATTTATTTTTTATTAATTAATTTTTGTTTCTATCATTGATAAATGTTTTGTTTTTTTTCCAAAAAGAGTTGTTAGGAAAAGGGACTGCACTAGACATCTTGCTACACCTATAATGATCACTTTTTGAGTCTTTTTTCTGAAGAAACAGAATTTACTTGGGATTTTTTTTCCATTCTTATGTCATGACATCTCAAAATAAATATTACTCTTTGATTTCTTGTGACTTATGTGGGTAGAGTTTTTTTTTGTGTATTTTATTTTCTTCAGAATGGTGAATACAAAGGAGTTATCAATTCATGACTTCAAGGCAGAATCAATCACTATATCAAGAGGCCATTGGTTTCTAGACAGTGAAGCTGTGGAAGAATAGGTGGACGTGGAGTCAGATGAAGAGCTAGAAATTCTAGAAGCTGAGAAGGTGGTGAAGGAACTCAAGGAGACCCTAAGCATAATTGGCCAACACATATTCACAGTGGGAGTAGGAGGATATAAATATACAATGTTGTGTCAGGAGTTCTACAGGTTCCAAAGAGTTGCTGTCAATATGAAAAGATGGAAGGCAGTAGGGTTGCACAAAATATTGGAGGAGCCTATCTTTTTCATTGATTTTGAGAGAGTAGCACAAGTAATGAGCAGTCTGATGGAAATAGGAAGAGGGAATGATGCCTATTTCTGGTGCAAAGTCAAGAACAAGGATAATCAGGAGGTGGGAATCACGATCAAGGCAGAACATATCAGAGCAGCATTACAATTCTACTCAATGGGAACCAAGCTTGATCCAAGCTTTGTAAAAAAGAATAAGGAAACTTATACAGGGTATGCAAAATTCACTGACTTTAAAGGAAGAGAGAATGAAGAATATGCCACAAGGATGTTCTTACAGTATTTTTGCTTTCCAAAACTACCAAGGTATACCATGCCACATAAGTTGGTGACACTATTGATGTTCAACAACAAGGATAGAACCAAACCCTTTGGAGTAATGGATGTCACACCATACATTCATGAACAACTGAAAGAAGCAGCAAAACACTGGGAACAAAAGAAGTTCATGAATGGAGCCCAGTTTTTAACAAGGATCATTTATCATGTCCTAGGGATGGAAGATCAATTGAAATTGGCTCCAGAGGCAAAATATTTTAGAAGACTGATGTCTGGAATCAAGAGTCCTCCAAGGAAAATGGCTGAGAGGGAAATAGAAGGACAAACCCGCATGAGGGGAACATGAATGAAAAGAAAGATGATATCTGAGGAAGTGATTCCTATAAAGAAAAGGAGGTTGGATCCAAGGAAGGTTGAACTAGAGATGGAGGAAGCTACAAAAGAAGAACATGAAGAGGCACAGAAGCAGGTTCAATCCTCCAGTGAACCTCATCCACCCCAAACAAGCAAAGAACAATTGTACACTTATTTAACCCAAGGAAATAACAAAAGAGCTATGTATGAGGCACAATATCAGAAAATGCTGGAAGACTATTCATGCAAGGCTACAGATTGGGTTCAAGAGGAGGTGGAGCATTATGAAGCACTCCATGATCAAATGATGACAGCTGAAACAGAAGAAGTGTTTATTAGAAAGGAAGTTGAGTTGCTAGCCTACTTCAAGGAATTGCAAGGACCTCCAGAGACCAGAACCACTGTTGTGGTAAAAAAGAAGGTTCCAAAGAAACCAGTGCAAAAGAAGAAGTTGACTAAAAAGGGAAAGGGAAAATCAGTTGTTGAAATGGTAACGACAAAAGAAATGGAGGAAGTAATAGTGGAAGAAACACAGAAGCCATCCACTGTGGTAGAAGCATCAAGACTCACAGAACTAGAAAGAGGAGGACCTTCACATTTTTCCTCTGATTCTGAAAGTGATATTGAGAGCTTTTTATTAAAAAGTCTAAATTTGTCAATACCAAATACTCCTAATGTAATTACACAGGCCTCTGAGAAACAGAAAACACTTGAAGATTTGAAGAAGAAGTCTCAGGAGAAGCAGATTCAAGAACAAGCAGGAAAATAGCTCAGTACTGAAGATGAAAGAAGGTTGATGAAGGGAAAAGCAGCTATGACAGAACAAGAAAGTGAAAGGAGAGAAGAAGTCAGTTGTGGGTTGGTGCATACAGGAATAAAATCAGTATGGATAAAACCTTCACAAACCTACTTCAAATTAGATGAGAGCATATCAGAAATAGCCAAAAAGGTACAGATAAGCAGTCCACTTATAAGTCAAAAAAGTGCAAATCAAGATCAAATTCAGCAAGAAGAGGAAATAGTAATGAAAAGCAATATTCAAGAAGTCACAGGAGGAGTAGTGGAAAAGGAGATTATCCAGAGTATAAAAGATGTATTGCATGAGTTGAAGAACAATGAAGAATTTACCATCAATGAGGATCAAGAACAAGAGGGAGCAATGGATCTCATGGACATTGATGAGCAGGAAGAAGAACACAAAGAAGAAAAAGTAATGATCAGGTCAAAATTTTTGAGGTGACTGAATCAGTTCTAGCCCAGGAAAAGGAAGGACAGGAAGAACAAACAGGTAAATGTCAAGGAAACTCTATTGAGGAAGTTGAATATACTCTATTTCAGGAAACTCTAAGCCAGGAAAAGGAGATACAAATAAAGGAAGGATACCTCTCTGAAGAGAAGCAACAGGTGATGGAGAAGGAAAAGGTACAGGAAATAAAGATGACTTCAGATGTCTTAGAGCAGAAGAATCTGGGTGCTCAGATTTTGGAACATGTAGAAGATATGGAAGAACCAGAAACATTGGAAACTCATCTAAGCAATGAAGAACACCAGGCCAAGGATTTAGAATATGAAGAAGAAGAGGAAGAGGAGGATGAATGTAAAGAAGACAAACAACTATAAGCTAAACACATGAAAATGGAAGGGGGATTGGAAAGAATACCAAGAAATATAAGATCAACATGTCAGATTATTATGAATAACATTGAACAGTTCAGGCCTTCAAGCAGAAATATGATCATCTCAGGAATGGTAGCAGAGTCCGAATTTGAGAAAGGCAGTATGATTATTAAAGAGCACAAAAGGGAGAAGGAGCAAATGTCAGAACAACTTAGGAAGGTGCAAGAGAAAAATGAGGAATTTACAAACAAAATAATTGCTTTGGAAGAATTAGAAGTGCAGAAGCAAAATAAGATTCAATATCTAGAAGAAAAGAGTGTAAAACTAACAGAGCAGAATACTCAATTGGAAAAGGAGTTGAGAAAGATTGAAGGAAGATATAGAACCTTGCAGACCTCATATCAGATTTTGACCAAAGCAAATGAAGAAATCAACAAGCTGCTATTAGAGGAAGGTCAGATAAAGGATGAAAGTCAGGCAATTCAGATGACAGAGGCAGAAAAGGAAGAATTACGCAAAGAAATTAATAGATTACAACTAGAATTGAAAGAAGCCAAGGAACTAGAGAAGCAGGCTAGTATACATGCTGCTACATCAATGAGAGGATACAACAAATTGCACCTGGACATGGAAAAAGAAAGAAGTGATTGGCAGACAAGGAGGGAAAAGGAACAGAATGAATGGAAAAAAGAAAGAGAGCTATGGGAAAAACAAAATGGAAGTCTGATGATGAAGATAGAGGAATTACAGAAAAAATTGGATAAGCCACAGGTTCAGGAAGAAACACATGTGGAGACCACATATACAAAAGAATATGGGGTAGAAAATAATGATGGAGTACAATGTGACAATGAACCAGCAGATAAAAGATCAGAAGGGGAATATTCAGAAGATAGAAACATACACCGACACAGATATCAGAATATTAAATTATATTGGCTTCAATTCTCCAACAGATGCATTATTGTTTGATCTGAGCGAAACACCTGATAGAATCTGCTTAATGGCATATTACAGCAGAGTGATATTTTTGGGCAGTCATTACTTACAAATTTTTGAAGATGCATTTGATTACGAGTTTTTTGAAAGAGAATCTGAGATTTTTGGAAATTTGTCAGTTGTTACTAAGTCCAGACTCACAACATATGAAGCCGCCTATACAGAGTACTTGAAAAAGGATGTCATTGATAAACCAGAAGCTGCAGTACAGTGGAGAAAGGCATTGTTTGAAATGGTCAATAATCTAAACATTACAGAAAGGAAAAGTCATGATTTGCTGTCACAAGTCTATCAAAGAAAGAAGAGGTGAAGGAAAGCTATCAGTACAGAAGAGCAGGAAGAGTCTTTTGTCAGGAGCCAAAAGGTTTAAGAGGGGAAGGATGTTAGAAGATGTACTTTTGGAAGCCTTTTTGAAGAAAAATAATTGTAAAATGATAAAAACTTGTAAAAATATTTATGCAACTGTTGTAAAAATAAGGAAGAGTCTTCTTCCTTATGTAGGATAGAATCTTATGTAATTTTTCTAGAATTTTTGGAAACTCCTAGATAGCATATTTTTAGAAAAATAGAGGAAAAGACCAAAATTCAAGTGTGAAAAGGGACACTTGAAAATGTATATAAGATAATTTCCTCTATTATGAGGGGGTTGGTTAATCATTTGTTTACATGCTATCCAAGTGAATAGAGAAGGAGTTTTCTACTGAAAAATTGTGTTTTCTTCTCTTTGTGTGGTTTCTTTGATTTGTGAGTCTAATTCTTGTGTATCTATGGAGATTTGTGAGCTTCTATTGTGTAAATCTCTTGAATGTGTATGAAGAGAGTTGAATACTGATGTATTGAGTGATAAGTTGATGAAGAAAGGTGCTGGAGATGAAAATCGTCTATTTTCACAGAATCACGATTGTCACATCAGTATGATGCAGGTAATATTTTTGAGTTTTGACTTCATAATTGTGTTCTGCTGATAAAATAGCATGTATTAGACACCAAGATTGTGGAAAATGGTGGAGATTTGCTCATGATAATCCAAACCCTAGAAATTCCTCTTCATTTTCACCATTCTCAGAAATCTAGCCATTATTCTCTTATTTCTTAGATTCTATCATCTAGAAGGGGCTGTGGTCTCATGAATACTTCCAGGATTGACAAAATAAAGATGTCTTGTTGATTCTTTATGCTAAATGATTGGAGAGGACATCTCCAAAGATCAATAACAAACACTTTCTCATATCTTTAAACTCTATACCATCATATTTGCTGAGTTTATGATTTACTTCAAGCGGTGTTGAAGCTTCTCTGCAATTCTCCATGTTAAACTTCTTCAGTAAGTTTAGGAGATACCTTTCTTGCGAAACATATACACCATGATCTCTATATGTAACTTCCATTCCAAGAAATTATGATAACTTTCCTAGATCACTGATCTTGAACTCTTTTTCAAGCAATCTCTTTACCTCCTTGATTCCTCCATCTGAGCTACCTGTGATTATAATGTCATCTACATAAATACAAATGTAGATCTTACCTTCATCTATTCTCTTAATGAGTAGACTTGCATCTTCTTTTGAACTTTGGTATCCAAGTTCATTGAGATACTTTACAATTCTATAATTCCAAGCTCTTGGAGCTTGCTTCAATCCATAGAGTGCTCTTCTTAATCTGCAAACATGATTTGAGTAACGGGAACTTACAAACCCTTTAGGTTGTTCCATATCCATTCAGAAATGCATTCTTTATATCCAACTGACTTAGCTTCCATCCTTTTGATGCTACTATAGCAATCATTGTCTTTGCCACCGGACTAAATGTCTCATCATAGTCTATGCCATGTGTCTGAGCATAACCTTTGACTACCAGTCTAGCTTTGTATCTGGCTATTCTTCCATCTGCAAGCTTCTTAACTTTGTAAACCCATTTATTTCCAATCACTTTCTTACCATTTGGTTTTGGAACAAGTTCCCAAGACTTGTTCTCTTCAAGAGCATTGAACTCCTCCTTCATTGCTTCTTCCCATTTTTCCTTACCTTTTGCTTCACTGTAATTCTGAGGTTCTTCATCCTCCTTTACTAAGTAAGCATATTTTTTCTAAGTCAAATAAGAAGTATCATGGAAATACATTGTCGGTTGTTTCCTTACTCTATTTGACCTTCTTGGTTCATACTCTTCATGTGTATCTGAATACATCTCTTCATCAAATCTCGGTCCATCTTCATTTCTCATAGTTGATCCGATCCTGGATGTACTTGCCTGCATATGATCTTCATCTCCATTCACCTGCATATGTGATTTACCTTTTTCAATTCTTCTTACCTCTTCTTCAATTGTTTCATCATTATGCTCTTTATCTGCATACCAACTCTTTCCTTCATCAAATGTCACATCTCTGGAAACAGTAAACTATTTGGTTAAAGGACTCCATAGTCTATAACCCATCTATTTTTCATCATATCCCATAAGCACGTATTTTTCAGCTTTTGGTTCAAGCTTATGTCTGAGTTGTGATGGTACTTAAGCATAAGCTACTGATCCAAACACTTTGCAATGATCAAGTGTTGGTTTCTTACCCCACCAAGCTTCATAAGGGGTCATTCCATTTAAAGCTGCACATGGTAATCTGTTAACAAGATATGTGGCTGTATTTACAGCCTCAACCCAAAGATAGTTTGGACAATTCTTCTCCTTTAACATTGCTCTAGCAAACTCAATTAGAGTTTGGTTTCTCCTTTTTGCTACTCCATTTTGTTGCGGTGTATACTTGCAAGTTATTTCTCTTTTGATACCTGCATTCCACAGATAATCATTGAATTCTCGAGAAAAATATTCTCCTCCTCCATCAGACCTTAGTCTTTTGAGTTTTTGTCCTGCATGAAAATGCTTGAAAGATCCAAACACTTCTGACTTCTCCTTTAAAACATAAAGAGTTATCCATCTTGTTGCATCATCAATAAAAAGAACATAATACCTTGAGCCACTGATATATCCTTCTTTTGTCGGTCCCCATACATCTATATGTATGAGTTCTAGCAAACCATCATGTTTGTAACCATTCTTTTGAAATGGTAACCTGTGTGCTTTTCCCATCTGACAGGCTTCACATTTGTGAATCATATGTTGATTCTTCATATTTGGTAATCCTCGTACAGATTGTTTTTCCACCATAATTTTGATTCCTTTTTCATTAAAGTGTCCCAACCTCTTATGCCAGAGGTCTAATTCTATAAATGCTTTATCACCATGTGTGATCAAAGCTTGACCAACATGCCCTTGTACTTTAAGAGTAAAAAGTCTACCTTCCTTTTTACCATGGACAATTTGATTGTATCCATTCTCTAGATCTTCAGCAAATATTCCTTCGTTTGTAAACATGACTTGAAAACCTTTTTTTACTATCTGTCCTACACTGGTCAGATTCTTCGGGATTGTTGGAACATACAAAAATTTGTTAGTAGGTCAGCTCCATTCTTACACTTTACTTTTCCAATTGACCTTACATTATGTTTTGTGTTATCACCTGTCTGTACTGTATGATTTGAAATACCTCCTTCCAATTCTGATAACAATTCTATATTTCTTGACAAATGATTTGAACAACTAGATTCAATATAGAATATCTTGATATCTTCATTCTTTGACATGCTTATCGAATTCATCATCAACGTCATATGATTGTCATTCTATGTATCAGTTGCATAGTTGTAGTAGGTAGTGTTGTGAGACTGATTCTGTCCCCAACTTCTTGCTCTACCATATCCGCCTCTTTGGCTTTGTCTACCTCTTTGATATCTTCCGCTTCTGCCTCTGCTATTGTTATTCTGATTCTGACTTGATCCTTGAGAATTATGCCAGCAATCATGAGGCAAATGATTGCTTAATCCACAGATCCTGTTTTGTTTTAGACTCCAAGTTGTCCTCTCCAATCATGAAGTAACAAAGAATCAACAAATCATCTTTATTTTGTCAATCCTAGGAATATCCATAAGACCACAGCCCCTTCAAGATAATAGATTCAAGGAAATAAGAGATTAATGGCTGGATTGCTGAGAGAAAATTGAAGATGAAGAGAAAATCTAGGGTTTACCATAACTAAGGCAAATCTCCATCATTTTCTATGATCTTTGTGTCAAAACCATGCCATTTCATTAGCAGAATACAAATATGAACTCAAAATTGAAAAATATCACCTGTATCACAGAGACGAGACAATCGCGATTCTGTACCATCAGACAATTTTCACAATTTTGGAACTTTCTTCAGTCCTTTTCCACTCATTACAGCAATAGGCCTTTCTCTTCATACAACTCACTCAGTAATACACAAATGTAACTCACAAATCTCCATGATTAAGCAAGAAACAAGCTCACACATCAAAGAAAATACACTCAACAGGAGAAAACACGATTTTTGCAGAAACTCTTTCTTCTCTATTGATAGCTTGAGCAAATGACTAACCAACCTCTCCAAAATAGAGAAAATTGACTTATATACATTTTCAAGTGTCCCTTTTCACACTTGAAATTAGGTCTTTTTCTCTAATTTTCTAAAAATATGCTATCTAAGAGTTTCTAAAAATTCTACAAAAATTACATGAGGTCCTTGACTACATAAGGAAGACTCTTCCTTATTTTTACAACCATTGCATAAATATTTTACAAATTTTTTGGCTTTTTACTAATTTTTTACATCAAAAATGCTTTCCAAAAATACACCTTCCAACATCCTTCCCCTCCTAAGCCTTTCGGCTCCTGACGAAAGATTTTTCTGCTCCTCTACTTTGATCACTTTTCTTCATTTCTTCTTTCTTTGATACACCTGTGACAGTAAATCATGGCTTTTTCTTTCTGTTACATTTAAATTGTTGACCATCTCGAACAAGGCTTTTCTCCATTGTATTGCAGCTTCAGGTTTGTCAATAACGTCCTTTTTCAAGTATTCTGTATAAGAGGCTTCATAGGCAGTAAGTCTGGATTTAGTAACAACTGATAATTTCCCAAAAATTTCTGATTCTCGTTCAAAAAACCCATAGTCAAACGCATCTTCAAAAATTTGCAAAAAGTGGCTGCCCAAAAACACTATTCTGCTATAATAGGCCATTAGACATATCCTATCAGGTGTCTCACTAAGATCAAATAATAGAGCATCTGTTGGAGAATTGAATCCAATGTAATTCAAAATTCTGACATCCGTATCTGTGTATGTTTCTATACAGGCTAAAATTAGTCTCATTATTCTGATAAGTAATATACAAGCAGGGTCATTAACATCTTTGTATGTTGCTATAACAGACTCAGCAGTGTTCACCATGTAACTCTTTGTAGGCCAAGTTCCTGCCTTTGGACCTGCTATTTTTGGAAAGTTCAGCCATTTTGTTGGAATCTGCCCTGTTTTTCTTCTTTCCCAAAAAACAGTCCACTCCCTTCTTCTGGCCACAGGACAATAAGCTGGGTTAATCTTTAAGTGCAAAGGTGCCTCCTTCCAGATTCTCCTACACTCTTTATTGGCATCCAACCATTTATTCCTCCATTTTGGGTTAGCTCTTTCAAATAATTCCTTTGTGACATTAATATCCTCTTCATATTCAAAATATTGATTTGGAGATAATCCCACTCTGGCTAACTGATAATTTTTTATGCTTTCCAATACCATACAAAAAGGAATTCCTAATTCATCTGCAGCCCAATGGTGCTGATCTGGATTGATGCCTTTATTTAAAGCAAATGTGACAATCTGGTTCTCATAATCATCATGCATTTTTCTCATAAACTCCATTCTTGATTCTCTGCTGGTCAGCAACTTCTGAACAAATTCCTCAGTGTATTCTTCCTCAGATCTTTTGGCTACTGCTTCATAATTTTCCTGTTCTTTATCAGCATCTCCTGTTTCATACTCTCTTGTATTGATATCTTCTGCATGTGCCTGATTCTGAACCTCTTCCTGAACTTTTGATTTCTCCAGTTGTTTCTGTAAGTCTTCTAAGGTCATCCTTAAGCTTTTATTCTGAGTTATCAAATCTTCTCTTTCTTTCATCCAGTCCATTCTTTCTCTTTCCAACTTGTCCTGCCAATCTTTCCTCTCTTGCTCTGTATTCAAAAACAACTTGTTATACCCTCTCATGGCTGTAGCAGCATGTGTACTTGCCTGCTTTTCTAGTTCTTTGGCTTCCTTTAATTCTTCTTGGAGTTTCTGAATTTCTTTATGCATTTCATCTTTTTCTTCCTCTGTCAATTGGGCAGGTTTACTTCCATCTTTTACTAGACCTTCTTCTAGCAGCAGCTTATTAATATCTTCATGGGCCCTAGTCAAAATTTGATATGAGGTTTGTAGTGTTCTGTATCTTCCTCCTATGGTTTTTAGTTCCATTTCCATCTTGGCATTCTGTTCTGATAACTTCACACTCTTATCCTCCAAATATTGTATTTTGTTCTGCTTCTGAACTTCAATTTCTTCCAAAGCAATTATTCTATTGACATACTCTTCATTTTTCTTCTGTATTGACCTCAGTTGTTCTGACATCTGCTCCTTTTCCTTTCTGTGTTCTTTGATAATCATACTCCCTTTCTCAAATTCAGATTCAGCCACCATGCCTGATATGATCATATTTCTGCTAGATGGTCTGAACTGTTCAATATTACTTATGATCTTTTGACAAGCTGCTCTTATACTCTTGGGTATCCTTTCCAAACCTACTTCCATTTCCGTCTGTCTGATTTCAATTTGCTTGTCTTCTTTACCCTTATCATCCTCTTCTACCACTGTTTCATCATCTATATCCTTAGTATCTAGTTCTTCATCACTGTGATCATCATTCTCAGTCTCCTGATTAGTATCATCTTCTTCATAAACTAGTGCTTGATTTTCTGTCTCCTTCTGACCTGATAAATCTGAAGTCCTTATTTCTTCTAGTGAACTTCTTCCTTCCATTACCTGTTGCTTTTCTGTTCCTTCCAGATCTTGTATCTCATTTCCCTTTATTAGAGTTCCCTGACTTTTGTCTAACTCTTCTCCAACATGACCCGTTTGAACCTTCATGATTTGCTCTTCCTGCCCCATTTTTTCCTGAACAGACATTGATTCAATTTTTTCCACACAATTAATCTGAACATTATTTTTCTGAAATGCCTGTCTTTCTGTTTCTTGGGCTATATCTGATTCATTTGTATGAGAATTTTTTATCTGATCATTACTCCCCTTATTTGTGTATTCTTGATCTTGCTCATTAATGTCCATAAAGTCTGCTTCTACCTCTTGTTCTTGATCATTCTTGGATGTAGATTCCCCACTGCTTTTTATATCCTGCAGTACATCTTTTATACTTTGAATAATTCCTTCCTCCATTACCTGTCCTAAGACCTCTTGAGCACTCTTTTCTGGTTCTAACTTCTTGCTTCCCTGTTCTTTAGGTGCATCCTTCTGCTGAACATATGAACTGCCAAATACCTTCTTTGCTAGTTCCTCTAAACTTGCATTCAATCTTGCATTCAATTGGAATTGTGTCTGTGAAGGCTTGGTCCATATTGAATTTTCATCAACATTCATTATTCCAAAGCTATCTTCATCTCTCCTCTGGTTTTCCTCTTCTGTCATTCTGGCCTTTCCTTTCAACAGTCTTCTTTCTTCTTCAGCACTCATCTGTTGGACAGTTTCTTCACGAGTCTGCCTTTCTTTAGACTTCTTGCTTGTATCCTCAGGTGTCTTCATTTTTTCTACAACCTGTATAGCTACATTAGGAGTGTTGGGTATTGACAAGTTTAAACTTTTCAGCAGAAAACTCTCAATGTCGCTATCTGAATCAGATGAGAATCGTGAGGATCCTCCTACTTCTTGTTCTGTAGGCTTTGATACTTCCTTCACTGTGGTAGACTTCTGAGTAGCTTCAATGACTGTTGCTTCTGTATCTTTAACTGTTGTAGCTTCAACTACTGCTTTTTCTTTTCCCTTCTTGACTAGTTTCTTCTTTTGGACTTGCTTTCTTGGCACTTTCTTTTTTACTACAACAGTAGTCCTGGCCTCTGGAGGTCCTTGCAACTCCTTGAAGTATGCCAGCAACTCTACTTCCTTCTTCACAAATATCTCTTCCGTTTCAGCTGCCATCATTTCTTCATGTAATGCTTCATAGTGCTCCACCTCTTCTTGGATCCAATCTGTAGCTTTGCATGAGAAATCTTCCAACATTTTTTGATACTGTGCCTCATACATAGCTCTTTTGTTGTTTCCTTGGGTGAGATAAGTATAAAGCTGTTCTTTACTTGTCTGTGGAGGGTGAGGTTCACTGGAGGATTGTACCTTTTTCTGTGCTGCCACCTGTTCCTCTCTTGTTTCTTCTGCCTGTTCTAATTCTACTTTTCTGGGGTCCAACTTTCTCTTCTTTACTGGAATCACTTCCTCAGATATTACTTTTCTCTTCATTCCTGTTCCCCTCATGCGAGTTTGTCCTTCTGATCCTCTTTCAATTACTTTTCTTGGAGGACTTTTGATTCCTGACATCAGATTTCTGAAGTATTGTGCTTCTGGAGCTAATTTCAATTGTTCTTCCATACCCAAGATATGATAAATAATTCTTGTCAAAAACTGGGCTCCATTCATAAATTTCTTCTGCTCCCAATGTTTGGCTGCTTCCTTTAATTGTTCATGGATGTATGGTGAGACATCCATAACTCCAAATGGTTTGGTTCTGTCTTTATTATTGAACATTAACAGAGTTACTGATTTGTGAGGCATGGTGTATCTAGGCAGCTTGGGAAAACAAAAATATTGCAAAAACATTCTGATTGCATATTCTTCATTCTCTTTTCTTTTAAAATCCGTGAACTTTCCATATCCTGTATAAGTATCCTTATTCTTTTTTACAAAGCTTTGATCCAGTTTGGTGCCCATTGGAAAAAATTGTAAAGCATCTCTAATATGTTCTGCCTTAATGGTGATACGCACCTCCTGATCATCTTTGTTCTTCACTTTGCACCTGAAATAAGCATCATTCCTTGTTCCAACTTCTTCTAAACTGCTCATTACCTGTGCTACCCTTTCAAAGTCAATGAAGAAAATTGGTTCCTCCAATAGTTTATGCAATCCCACAGCTTTCCATCTTTTTAAGTTGACAGTGGTTCTTTGAAACCTATAAAACTCCTGGCACAACATTGTGTATTTATATCCTCCCACTGCTACTGTGAAGATGTGCTGTCCTATTACTCCCAGAATTTCTTTAAGTTCTTTTGCTACTTTTTCAGCTTCTGGGATTTCTTGGTCTTCCTCTGAGTCTAGGTTCACCTGTTCTTCAGCTGCATCACTATCCAAAAACCAGTGTCCTCTGGACAAAGTCACTAAATCAGCTTTGAAGTCATGAATTGTCAACTCCTTTGCATTCACCATCCTGTATTTATATATAAAAGAAAAGAAAACACTCCACCCACATGAGTCACAAGAATTCACAAGAAAATACTATCTTATTCTGGAATATTACTGATATATAAAAAATAAGAAAGACAAGTTCCAAGCAATTTTTGCTTTTTCCAAGAAACTCAATTTTAAGTGAGCAATACAGGTGTAGCAAGATATCTAATGTGCTCTCTTCAATTGTCACTTCCTTGCTCAAAAAACAATTCCTGAATAGAAAGATGATGCTGGAAAAGATGATTAATGAAGAAACTTGAAAAAGTAGTGATCAAAAAAGATGATCACAAAAAATTGAACAACAATAAGACAAAACAACTTTTTTTCCATAATAAGTTACTCTCTCCCTCCCTATATCTTGCTTTGTGTTTTTTAATTTTAGAAAGAAAATCAAGAAAATAAAATATATTTTTCTGGGTTTTTTTTTTTTTTTTTTTTTTCCTGTCTTCTTTCCTTCCCCTCCTAATTTTCTTTTAAGGGGAAAGAAGGAAATATTTTTTTGTCATTTTCAAAATTCCAAAGATAGGTCCACTGTGGATTATCCCTCTTCCATTGACCCAATTCTGATTTTTTCACCCAGTAATGTTTTACTCCATTTGTCCTTTTGTTATGGAAATATCCATGCTTTGTGGATGAACATTTTGTGGCACTTTTTGGCTTCCATATCCATTTTGTTCTAATTTCCTGTTTTGGTGAGCAATATCTGTGCATGGCCTGTTTCCCTATTCCTCTTGTTCTGATTTGTTGATATTGCAAATTTGGCAATAATAGTCTTCTTTGTTTTGTCTCGTCATCCACCTTTACCCCTTCAATCTTTTGCTGGTCTTGAGTGTATGAAGCTTGATCACTTTGTATTGACAAGATGTTCTTGTCCTCCATTGAGAAAGTAAATCCTTCGAGATCTGGGTCATGAACATCCATATGAACTACCTGTTCTTCATTACTCAGAAAGAACATTAAAAACTTTTTGTCCTTGATGGTCAAATTAAGCTTCATTTTTTCAAAATTTAAGATGACTTTACCTTGTTTGAGCCATGGTTGCCCTAAAATCAGCTTTTCAGCCATTAAATGGTCTGGCCACTCTTCACAATCTATCTCCATATATTCATTATTAAATTTAACTTTAATAGAAAGTGAAGATATGCTCTGAATCCTTTTCCCTCCCAGGGTTTTGATCAAAATTCTGCTTTCAGCTCTCTTAAGGTTAAACTTATTGACCAAGGCTTAGCTAATTAAATTCACTTGAGCTCCTGAATCTATCAAAACCCTTATGTTTTCATTCTGATAATTCATCATAATCAAAGGCAAATGTTCTTTTTGCTTTAGAGTGTTTTCACATAAGCACACTTGTTTTAATTTTCTAATTCTCTCTTTGGCTTCTAGTTGAGCCTCTTTTCTAATACTTTCCTCTTCTTTTTTCCTGTTTTGGGCCTTTTGCAATCTTCTCCATTCATCAGTAGTTAATGGGCACTCATACCTCTTCACTCTACATCCACTTATGAAATTTGGCATGATTTCCCCATCAATGTTGGCTAATTGAATAGCTCCACTCTTGCTTATCTGATGTATGATATATGGCCCATGACCTTTTTTCTGAAACTTTTTCTGATGTTCCTTGATTGTGTAAGCTAAGACCAGGTCTCCTTCTCGTAGATCTTTGTCTTTTATGTGAACATCATGATAAGCTTTTTGTCTTTTCTTGTCTGTGTATATACTCATCACTGCTTGGAGTCTCGATGCTCCCAGTTTTTCCAAATCTATGACTCTCTCAGATAATTCATGTCCTGTCCAATTGTATTGGCTACCCACCTTCAATGTTGGAATAAGAAATTCCATGGGTAAAACTGCATTCTGGCCATATACCAAATTAAATGGTGTAGTCCCTAAAGCCGTTTTGTATGCCACTCTATAAGCCCAAAGAACATGATTAAGTTGAGAATCCCAGTCATTTCTGTTTGTGTTGACTAATTTGGACAATACATTGCAAAGTACTTTATTAGTACTTTCTGCTAACCCATTGGCTTGTGGGTGATATGGGGCTGACTTATTGTGACTAATCATGAAATAATTGGTCATGTTTTCTATGATCTGATTCAAAAAATGAGTCCCCCTATCACTTACCAATTCAATTGGTAGTCCAAATCTAGTGATAATGTTTTCATACAAAAATCTAGCAGTGGTGTGAGCATCATTTCTTCTAGTAGCTTTGGCCTCAGCCCATTTTGTCAAATAATCTGTAGCTACTAGTATGTATTCTGCATGAGATTGTCTGGCTGGAGGATGTATTGGTCCAATAAAATCCAATCCCCATTTACTAAAAGCTCTGGCTGAAATTAAAGGAATTAATGGCATGTTATCTCTTTTGTTTGGTTGACTCACCCTTTGACAGACATCACATCTTTTTACATAAGTTCTAGCATCGGGAAATAGGGTTGGCCACCAAAAGCCAGAATATAAGATGAGTTTGGCTGTTCTATCACTTGAGAAATGTCCTCCAGCTACTCCCGAGTGTGCCATTTCCAACATCTCTAAATACTTTTCTTCTGGAACACAAATTCTCAGATATCCATCCATTCCTCTCTTGTATAATTGTTCTCCTATGAGTTGATATTCCTCTGAGATCACTTGTAGATTTCTTGAATCAGCACCAGCTATTACCTGTTTTCCTTTCTCCTCTCTCTTCAACTTCTCAACAATGTTTTCACTCCATTCAGGGTTTTTCTGAAACCAATATAAAGTTATTAATTTTGATTTCTGCAATGTTTGACATTTTTGACAGTTATCAATATATCTCTTCACATCTTGAATCTTATTTGGTCAATGTACTCCCATCCTAGTAAGGTTACTTAGAGTGACAATTGTGGAAGCATGAGTACATGGATTCCAGCAATGAGCTTTTCTTACATATTCATGTTGCTCCTCTTCTGGAGTACAATATTCCAGTATACCTGACTGATTGAGGTGATACAAATGTCCAGCTAACAACATGAAATTCCTGCTTTGTAACACCAAATGTGTGTTATTTGCTAATGACCTACAAGATCCCATGGTTAGCAAAGGAATTAATGACATAGACCATTCAGGAACACTTTCCACCTTGAATAAATATGTATCTGGCAAATCATCATCTATAGGTGAACTAGGTTCTTTTGACTGGATTCTTGACAAATGATCTGCTCTCAAGTGTGTTTTTCCTTGTCTAACCACCACCTCAAATTCAAATTCCATTAGTAAAAGAAACCATCTTACTATTCTTCCTGTATGACATGGTTTATTTACTAGATAGAGTAGAGCTTGATGATCCACAAAGAATTTAAACTTGTTGGCCAATAGATAATGTCTGTACTTTTTGACAGCAAAGATCATTCCCAATCCTTCTCTCTCAGTGGTTGTGTAATTTTTTTCTGCCATGTTTAATTGTCTACTTGCATATGCTACTGGGAAATCTAATTTGCTTCCTTCTATAGGTTGTGCTAACACACATCCCAGAGCATAATTTGAAGCATCGACATGTACATGGAAAATTTTTTCCCACTGAGGTGTTTTTAAAATTGGTGCTGTCACCAAACAAGTTTTTAATGTTTCAAAGGCTTGGTCACATTCTTCAGTCCACTCAAACTTTGTGATTAAGGCATATAAGGGTTTAGCTATATCAGCAAATTTGTGTACAAATTTTCTATAGTACCCACAATGTCCCATAAAAGTTTGGAGTTCCTTCACATTTGTAGGTCTAGGAAGCTCTATTATGGCTTTTATTTTCTTCTCATCAGTAGAAATTCCATTTTTTGACACTATGTGACCCAACATTCTTCCTTGTCTGACATAGAATACACACTTTTCAGGATTTAAGCATACTCTATATGTCCTGCACTTCCTGAATATTCTTTCCAAATCTTGTAAATGATCTTGTCTTTTTAAAGAAAAAGTGCACAGATCATCTACATAGATTTCCATCACATTTCTCAGGAATTCTTTGAAAATATGACACATCAACCTTTGAAAAGTTGCTGGGGCATTGGTCAATCCAAAGGGCATAACCCTAAAAGCATAAACCCCCCATTCTGTAGAAAAGGCAGTCTTATGTTGGTCCTCTAAGGCTATGGGTACTTGATTGTATCCTGAGAAACCATCTAGAAAACTATAGACTTCCTTTCCTGCAACTCTCTCAAGAAGATGATCTGTTATTGGCAGTGGATAACTATCCCTTATAGTTGCTGCATTCACTTTCTTCAAGTTAATGCATACCCTAAGTTTTCCGTTCTTTTTTGGCACCACAACTATAGGTGATATCCATTCAGTATACTCTATTTCATAAATGAAATTAGCAGCCAACAACTTGTCAATTTCTTCCTTTATTTTGGCAGAGTATTTATCATTAAATGTATAATGTCTCTGTTTGCTTGGTTTTGCATCAGGTGTCATAGGAATCTTATGCTCACAAATTTTTGGATCAATTCCTTTCAAATCTTTATAACTGTAAGCAAATACATCCCTATAGTTCTTTGCCAGGTTCCTTAATGCTTCTTCTTCTTGTGATGTCATGTCATCAGCTATTACTATTTGTCTCTCTTCTCCTTCTTCCTGTGTAATTACAATTTTCTTTGTTTGTTCTTCATTATCATATGCTTCCCCTTTCTTCTTCTCTCTTTTTGGTTTCATTTTCAGAAGTAGTCTGTCTTCTACTTCATAAGTTTTAAAATTTGCTGGTACATCAAAGTATTGATCTCTGTTTATCTCTTTCTTTTTCTTTTCTTTTTCCTGGTCTCTTTCTATTTCTTTGTGTTTATGTTCCTTGTATTTGCCTGAGATTTTGTCTTTGATTGCATCCTCGGCTTTTACTGTTTCCAAATACTGTGATTTTCCTTCTTTTAATATCATTTCTTGATTTTGATCCTCTTCTGTTTTTGATACTCCTATCATGTGTATGCTAATGTGGAAAATATCAAATCCTTCCTCATTTTGGAATTCCACTCCCACATATTCCTCACTGGCCAAATCCATGGTAGCTAAGATTTGATTCCATCCATAAGGCTCAAACTCTTCATCTTTGAATTGTTGAGGCACATAACTTTCATCTTGTATTTTTCTTTCTTCCACACAATCTTCTCTTCTTAACTTTCTTTTCCTATTTGTGAGATTTCTTATTATGTTACACTTCCACACTGCTGATTCACCCTCTTCCTGATCCTCCCTCTCTGATTCTTCACTTTCTTGTTGATTTTGATGTATTTTATACCATTCTCTAGGAGATATATCACAATAGTGGCCATTTCTTAAATTTACTCTTGTTATTCTCCCCTGGCTCTGAAGATACAAACAATCATTACCCCGATCTTGTACAATTTGCATTTGTCTCATGAAGGGTCTTCCTAGGATAATTTCATAAGATGTGGATTGTGGAAATTCTACTATAGCAAAGGTATGCTCTATTTCTATGCCACATATGTCCACAATTACTTTCTCCCAAATTCCTAGGGGTTTTTCTATATGTCCATCTGCAAGTTGTAATCTCATTTTAGTGGGTAGTAATTCATTTCTTCCCCATTTCTCCCAGGTTTGTTTAGTCATTATGGCCACTCCTGATCCACTATCCAAAATGGCTTTAGCTGAATTTTTTCCATATTGTAATTTTAGGGTTGAATTCCCTTCTTCTCCTTCACAATATCCTCCTATTTTATCAATAGGAATATACCATAATTCCTCTAATTCTTGTGTTGGTGAATGAAGGTTTCCAGGTATTGTTTCCCCTTTATTTATTTTGTTTTGTAGGTGAGGATTTTGTTTCAACAAGTTTTCCCATGTTATATGACATGTAATGCTACATTGTTCATCTATGGTCATTTGGAATGTTATTTGTAGATTTCCCTCTTTATCATTTTCCTTGGTTTTTGTTTTTTCATGCTGTTCAATTGTTCTCCGAGAGCTGTCTTCTTCCCCTAATCTGAGTTGTGTTTCCTGGATAATTTGTTTGCATTTTAGCATCCTTTCATGCTCTATATCCGGTATGGGATAAGCCATTGCATGATCTGCAGGGCTTGGTCCTTCTTGAATCCTTCCTTTATAGGCTTTGATTAGGGTGTCTAGACTCTGAGAATTTCCTAATTCAGACAGATTCTGAGTCTTTTGAGGAGAAGTATGTTTTGAATTTGATTGTTCCTGATTGTCTTCTTCCAGACTTTTGCCCACTTTTTTTTTCTTTTCCCATTTCCCTTTTTGTCTATTTCTCTTCCCTTTTGATGTAGAACCCTCATTTTGTTCTTTAATTGTTCCTTGTTGTTTGGCTTGTGCCCTTGTTATAACATTAAGTTCAACTTGATCATTGTCACTCAATTCCTCCTGTTCCATAATTTTGACTGTTTTTAAAGGTATGTTATTAGGTGTGTTTTGTTGTTTTTGGGGATTTTTTGGACAGTCCTTGATCAGATGTTCTCTACCACAATCCTTACAGTATGCTCCCTCTATCCTGAATGTTGGAGGTTGTGGACAATCTCTAATGAAATGCTCTCCCACACACCTATAACATGTTATCTTTGGTCCCCCTTTGAATTGAGGTTTTTGATTGGACATGTAGTTGTTGGTAATGTACATGAATGTTGCTGTGTCCATTTCAATTTTTCCATTTCCCAAATCTAGGGCTTTAAGCTCAAGTTCTCTTATTTCATAATCTTCCCATTCTTCCTGATGTCCCTCAGTCCATTGATACTCTTCCTTATAAGGTGATCTGAATCTTGAATT
Source organism: Ceratopteris richardii (assembly GCA_020310875.1). Taxonomy (NCBI): domain Eukaryota; kingdom Viridiplantae; phylum Streptophyta; class Polypodiopsida; order Polypodiales; family Pteridaceae; genus Ceratopteris; species Ceratopteris richardii. The sequence goes on from CM035415.1 coordinate 157,080,991, forward strand.
TCCTTCGTCAATGGGTGTATATTTGACTGGTACCACATTAGTTGGAATAGGAGGCTGTTGTCCCAATACTGGTCTTGGTTGCTCAGTATAACCTGATTCCCTCTGAGCCATGTAGTCTCTTTCCTTGATAGGTTGTTTGTTATAGAAGCATTCCTCCCTGGTATGGTTTGTCCATTTTCTCTCTAGTGTACAATACTTGAGTGTCTTCCTATCTTGTAAGTGTTGTGGCTTCTGATAAGGGCATTGTTGTGCCAGATGATTTTCTCCACAAATATAACATTTCTTGTTTGTGTTTATCCTAGAGTTTATCAGATTAGTTTTAGTGCTTACCTCTAGGGCTTTAGCAATAGCCTGAGCCAACTCTTCTGCTGGAGGAATTTTGTCTTCATAAGATCTGGGTTGATCAAATGCTAACAAATCTTGACCTCTGTTGTCCTCCAAATCTATTGCTTCCTTCACACAGGCTGCTAAGTCAGGACATCTCCTATAGTACACTAGGGTTCTTAGTTGAGCACTTCTCAAACCTTCAATGAATAGGGATACTTGTTTTGCCATGGAAGGTACTTCTTCTCTTGGGCATCTATCAATGTACTGTTTAAATCTTCTGGCTGCTTCTCTAACATTTTCCTCCTTTTGTTGTTTGAAGCTGTGTATCAATGTGGCTGTACTATGTTTGATTCCAGTCTTAGAGAATTCACCAATGAAAGCTTCTAAGAAAGATTCAATGTCTAGGTACATTTCTTTTCTTAAAGGGATGAACCATGATAAGGCTGGTCCTGTTAGGGTTAATCCAAATGCTTCAAATTGCACCTTGTAATCCTCTACTTCCTCTGCTCTAATCAGTTGTCTAAATTCTGCAGCGTGAGCATGAGGATCTGAATACCCCTCATATTGGTTCTTCATGCATTTGGCTACTTGATATGGTCTAAGCATCCTACCCTGAGGTTGCTAATGAGGTCTTCTTCTGAGTGGGAAGTCATTGTATCCTTCTGGTTCTTTGTCAAAGGGATTTGGTGAAGCATGTGTCCTTCTCCCATTATGTTGCTCATTATTAGTGTAGTTTTCATTTGGTCTAGGTATATCTGGTTGTCCCATGTTATGTTCCCAAGGTCCCTTGTCAGCACATTGCCCTAGATCATTTGAATTTTCTGGGTCTTGAGAGAAGATGTATACACATCCTTGCCTGTCTTCATATCTTCCATCTTTGAATTGGGCTACTGGAGTTATATTCAGGGGAACTTCTAAATTTCTCAATCTAATGAGGAATTTATGCATTCCATCCTGGTATACATAGGTTCCAAACCTATTTGTATACATGTATTTGAGGATATTTCTAAAATCCCCAGTTTCTATTGACTCATTTGTTTCATTTAGGTTTTCCATGTTATTTTCTTGGCCTAAACTTCTTTCTGATCTTTTACTACTTCCTGGCTCTTTTTCCTTCCTTGTTAGGTCTTGTTTAGAAAGTGAATTTATTTTAATTCCAGACCTTAGTATCATTCAACTATTTTTGACCAATTTCTAATACTCAAAAGAGTGTTTGTCACAGTTTCCTAACCAATGTATTGGTTTTCCACAATTTTCTGCCCAAAATTGTGTGTGTTTTAATTTTCTTCCTAGGTTTTGTGCTTTTCACGACTTTCTAATGAAATTAGGGTTTTTCACGATTTTCTACTGCCAGTAGTGTTTTTCCACGACTTTCAGATGAATTTGGGGTTTTTTACGATTTTCTGATGAAAATCGTGTTTTTCCACGATTTTCAGATGAATTTGGGGTTTTTCACGATTTTCTGATGAAAATCGTGTTTTTCCACGATTTTCAGATGAATTTGGGGTTTTTCACGATTTTCTGATGAAAATCGTGTTTTTCCACGATTTTCAGATGAATTTGGGGTTTTTCACAATTTTGTGAAAAAATCGTGTTTTCCACGATGTTGTGAAAAAAATCGTGTTTTTCACGATTTTGTGTGAAAATCGTGTTTTTCACGATTTTGTGTCAAAATCGTGTTTTTCACGATTTTCTGTCAAAGTCGTGTTTTTTCACGATGTTGTGAAAAAAAATCGTGTTTTTCACGATTTTGTGTGAAAATCGTGTTTTTCACGATTTCCTGTCAAAGTCGTGTTTTTTCACGATGTTGTGAAAAAAAATCGTGTTTTTCACGATTTTGTGTGAAAATCGTGTTTTTCACGATTTTGTGTCAAAATCGTGTTTTTCACGATTTTCTGTCAAAGTCGTGTTTTCCCCGATTTTGTGCACGAAATCGTGTTTTTCACGATTTTGTGTGAAAATCGTGATTTTCACGATTTTGTGTCAAAATCGTGTTTTTCACGATTTTGTGTCAAAATCGTGTTTTCCACGATTTTGTGCACGAAATCGTGTTTTTCACGATTTTGTGTGAAAATCGTGATTTTCACGATTTTGTTCCCAGACAATCGTGATTGCTCACAGATTGTAAAAAACACGATTTTCTTATGAAAATCGCGTTCTGGGAATCGCGATGTTGATGGCACTTTTCACAGAATCGCGATTTTGAGTTTAAAACTCAGAATCGCAATTTTGTCCAAATTTTGACAGAATTTCAACTTATTGATTTTTCAATTTTTCTTTTCACTTATAGAATCGCCTTGTCAAAATTTTAACATGCAATAAAGCAACTGAAGCAAAAATTAATGATTTCTTAGTAAAAACTCAAGAAATCAGAAAATCGCGATTCTGTTCTCCTCTTATTTTTTCTATTTTTTGGTGTTATTTTTCACTTCAAAACCAAAAATATGTATTCAAGAATGATGTTAGGATTCTTACCTTTCTTGCTTGGGTGAAAATTGCTCCAAAGGCCACTGTTTGCTGAAAATCGCGATTCCGGTAGCTCTGCTTACTCTCTCTCTCCCTCACTTTCACCCTCAAATGAATTTTTTCTTCAATTTTCTGTTTATATAGTGCTCAAAAAATCGCGATTTTGTGTGATTTTCAATTTCCCACACTCTTTCCCTTGTTCCAATTTACTTACTCAATCTTACTGGTCTCCTTTACACTTTCTTATCTTAATGTACTCAAATTTGCTAGAATTTCACAGAAAAATTTTTCTTTACAGAAAATCGCGATTTTGTGTAGAGAATCGTGTTTTTTTCTGTAGATCTTTTCTTGTGCAATTTGAGTATTCTATGTCCTTGCCTTCTGTCAATACCCTTCACAACTTCAATACATGAGTCACCTGAATTGTTATTCCAGTAACAACACTTTTTACAGAAAATCGCGATTCTGTTCAGAGAATCGTGTTTTCTAATTTTTTGGGTTTTTTGATAAATTTTTTATTTTTTAAACTTTCTTTCTCTTTGTTTTGCTTCAATTCCTTCTTTCCTTTGTAATTCACTCTACTCCTGAACTTTTGCACCAAAATCACAATCTTCCTCAGAAAATCGCGACTTTGTGCAGAAAATCGTGTTTTTCTCTATTTTTGATTTTATGCCAATTTGAGTAGTTTTTTCTTCCTGATCACCTTCAAGACCCTTCAACAACTTCAATTCAACTTTCTCTTAAAATGTTATTTCAAAATCAATCACTTTTTTCAGAAAGTCGCGATTCTGTGCAGAGAATCGTGTTTTTTAATTTTTTGGTTTTTTGACCACTTTTTTGTTTCTTTTTCCACTTCTCCACAATCACTCTTATCCACAACACCTTACTCCAACTTTCTAACAAGAAAAGAAATTTGTTTAATAATTTTTGATAGGTTTTGTGAATTTGTTTGGTATTTTTGCCCTAAAAATAAAGGAGAACACTTTACTTAGGGTTTCTGGTTTTGGAGATCAACTGATCCTATGGTTCTTGATTGGTTATGAGTTTCTATGTCCTTGGCTATCACTAAAGTACCAAAGAAAGGTTCTCAAATGAAAAAGTGTTATGAAAGGCAATCAATTTTTGTAAAGATAAACTCAATCATATGTTTTTTTTTTTCAAAATACAGAACAACTCAAGATTTAATGCTCAGATTTGGTCAACAACTGAATCCCTCATTCTTACATCTAGCTACTTTAACTGTCTTTTCCTTAATATCACCATGTTATCTTCCCAAGATCACCCATGGTGTCTAGTACTTGGGCAAAAAGAAATCTAGAAATGCAAGAATAGATTCAAGTTACCTCCATCTTCAGCTTCTTGGCTCAAATCCTCCACACACCTGCACTTTTACTTCACCAATATGATGAGCAACTATCAATTTACAAAGATTTCAGCACTTCCACTTCTACAAGACATCCATTGCTTTCTTCTTCCCTAAAGACAAACAATGATATTCTACCTATTCATGTGCACTTTTCCTAATTGATGAGCTTTACCTTGTTCTTGTGTTGGTTACCATCATCAACTGAAGATCCAGCAAAGGTCCAACTTCAAAGAAGTTCTTGGAATGTTCCCCGGCAACGGCGCCAAAAAATGTTTTGTTTTAGACTCCAAGTTGTCCTCTCCAATCATGAAGTAACAAAGAATCAACAAATCATCTTTATTTTGTCAATCCTAGGAATATCCATAAGACCACAGCCCCTTCAAGATAATAGATTCAAGGAAATAAGAGATTAATGGCTGGATTGCTGAGAGAAAATTGAAGATGAAGAGAAAATCTAGGGTTTACCATAACTAAGGCAAATCTCCATCATTTTCTATGATCTTTGTGTCAAAACCATGCCATTTCATTAGCAGAATACAAATATGAACTCAAAATTGAAAAATATCACCTGTATCACAGAGACGAGACAATCGCGATTCTGTACCATCAGACGATTTTCACAATTTTGGAACTTTCTTCAGTCCTTTTCCACTCACTACAGCAATAGGCCTTTCTCTTCATACAACTCACTCAGTAATACACAAATGTAACTCACAAATCTCCATGATTAAGCAAGAAACAAGCTCACACATCAAAGAAAATACACTCAACAGGAGAAAACACGATTTTTGCAGAAACTCTTTCTTCTCTATTGATAGCTTGAGCAAATGACTAACCAACCTCTCCAAAATAGAGAAAATTGACTTATATACATTTTCAAGTGTCCCTTTTCACACTTGAAATTAGGTCTTTTTCTCTAATTTTCTAAAAATATGCTATCTAAGAGTTTCTAAAAATTCTACAAAAATTACATGAGATCCTTGACTACATAAGGAAGACTCTTCCTTATTTTTACAACCATTGCATAAATATTTTACAAATTTTTTGGCTTTTTACTAATTTTTTACATCAAAAATGCTTTCCAAAAATACACCTTCCAACAGATCCAACAAGACTTCTTGTTGTTATTCTGATTACCTCTTCCTTTTGTATTACCTCTGCTTTTGCTTCTGACATTACCTCTTCCTCTTGCATAATTTTCTTGAGTAGTCATCTCTTCTTCATCCTTTTCTTTTCTTTGTCACATTTCTTCTTACTCTTTGCGTACATAGCAGAACTATGTCCTTTATCTCCATCTGTCTTCAAATCTTGCTCAAATGTTAGCATTAGTCCAAGCAACTGATTTAAATCTAGTACAAAATGATTTAATGAAAGTTCAGTTGAGAGTACGAAAGGTTTCCACCTTTCATCTCCTCTCAATCCTACAAGCAATTGCACTATTAACTTGTGATCTTCGATATTCTCATCAATGGATTCAAAACTTTCTGCCAAGTCCTTCATCTTAGTGACATAATCACTAATGCTTTGACTTTGCTTTTTCTTGAACATTGTAAATTCTGACCATTAGCTAGCCTTCCTAGCTTTGGTAGTGTTTTGGAAATGATCTTCCAATGCACTCCATATGTCTTCCACTTTCTCCAGACCTCTAATATGTGGTAATAGATGATTTGTAATGGTATTGTAGATATAAGCTCTTGACGTTGCATCTTTCTTCTGCCATAGCTTCAAGGCTTCTAACTCTTCTTTCTTCGGTTGACTGTCGTCTCCAAAAGTAGGCTTCTTTTCTTCTCTTGTTACATATATCATTAAGTCATTACTCATAAGTAAGGCTTCCATTCACATTACCCATGCGGGATAGTTATCTCTGTCCAATTTGTCAATAGAAATATGATCTGCCATAATCTTCTTGTTTCTGTTACTGTCGGTGAGTATAACGTTAAAGGATTTTGCCTTTTGTAAACCTTTACCTTTGAGAGTGACTTCAGAACACTTCTTTGATTCCGTTTGTTATTGATCACCTCAGCTTTCACCTTTCCAACAAAGAATTCTTCAACTTCTCTTGTATCTGCGCCTTCGTTTACTATTGAGAACCTTTTCTGCTCTTCAGAACCTTTTTTGCTCTGATACCACTTGTTGGCTTCGTGACAAAAGCTTGATAATTAAGCTGCCGAATTTGCCACGCCACAAGAACTAAGCTAAAGTGATGTTAGAACACCTCTATAATCGTCAATAGCTTAGCAAGTTTCCTGAAATTGAAAACTTCACAACTATGTTTAGTGAAATTCAAGAATTCACTTTACAGGAAGCTTCGCCTTTTCTTCAGGCTTCAATTCTGATCTGGTTTACTTAAAACTTTACAATTCTGTGCTTGATTACTGTTAGATAATCTTTCATCCACTTAACTATATCAAAATTATGTTTTGAAGTCACCGGAATTCTACCGGACTGTCACCGGAATCTCACCAAAATGTTACCGAAATGTTACCGAAATGTTACCAAAATGTTACCGAAATGTTACCGGAATATTATCGGAACCAACTGCAATTCTGTTTGTAGTTACTTCAAATGATTGTTCTGGATACCTTTACGGTCAGACACTATACTGTGTGTACATGTCCCGTTTCACAAAACTCTTTTGAACAGTTTATATTTGAAGTCTGGTTTCAAGATGAGCTATCTCTCATGAAAAACTTTACACTATACTGGGAGATCTAACTTATAGAAGTACCGTAAAATGTATACTAAGAAAACTGTAACTGTTAACTAACTTTCACAGTAACATGAAATCATTTAGATTTCTTCACACAAGAAGAATAGGCTTAGACCTTTTCACATGAACATGTGTTTTCTATTAGAGAAGATGTGTACAGAATGGCTTGGCCTTACTTTGCTCATAGCCACGAGAACTCTCCTATGCTGAGTAGTTTCTCCTCACCATCTCTCTCAGATGAATGCCTGACTGTTCAGGTTCTATTATTCATCTCTACATATGCACACTTGCATCTACTACAAAATGCGCTTCTAAGCTGTCTACCTGAGCTCTATCTCATATTCTATTCTGCTCCACACTTTTCTACACTGCTCAACTCTCTTATATACATTTTTGATCCGAGATTTGTAATTCTGGAAGTTTTTGTGAACTATATTACAGTCGTGAATTTTTCCTTACACTAAGGCTTGATTTTCTGATTGCTTTGTTTCTGCTTCTCTTCGTCTTTCTTTGTCCTTCATATGTTTTCATGTCTTTATGTCTAATTAGTGAGTGAATCACCAACAAAGAATGAAAGATAGATTTTGCAACATGAAACTAGATTTAAAGAGCTTTCAAATGAGCGTAGAATCACTTCATTTGAACAGTGGATGATGCCTCAACCAGCTGAATCAATACAGACAACTTGATCTCTTCATAGAGTATTAGCTAACTACATAGACACTATTTTAAACATTTCTTTGAGAATGTGTAGGCACTGATCCCGAGACTTAGAGTACTCAAAGTAGAACTTATATCTTTCCAACATAACGGCAAATGGATTCGGGATTAAGGAGAAAAACAATTACAAGATCAAGGTGTCTTCCAAGATCATCTAGAGATGAAGTGAAGTCTCTACAAAAATATGGAGAGAACAACTAGTAGGGGGTGTTTCTAAGAAAGGGGGAAGCTTGGGCACATACTTCCATGACTCTAAGTCAATAATACAACTCACTATAGGCTTTAAAGGTTACCAACCTCGTTAACCAATAAAAAGCATATACATGTCAAAATGTGAGGTCCAATCACATCAAGAGGTGACCTAAATCTTCTTTAATCAACTTCTTTCCATTATAGACATGATTTGATGCCTCCAACTCATGGAAATCATCCTTCTTTGATTGTCTATGATGTGGAAGGTTCAATTTGGGGCATGTTCCCACACTCTTGAGCTTGAAATACAAAACTTTCAACACTCCCCTCAAGCTAAAGTCTTTTCCCTTCATTGCTTCAGCCTATGTCTCTTATGTTGATTGCTTCCTTGAATCCTCCAAGCTTTGTACCTTAAAGAAGCTTTGTCATCATGTGTTGCCATACAAGTCATATGAAGAGCATACAGGTACAACGGAGCAGTCATGCACAATACGGCAATAAAGCCTAATCATTTTTTTCCATGAACTATTTCCAACTTTAGTGATTTTCATCACTACACACACATTGTAAATTCCATTTTTGGTAGAATAGACTCCATTTTGTTCAAGCCAAGGAGTTCCTTGAGCTTGAGGAGTATTAGAATTAGCTACATACCAATTTTCATAATTTTTAGAGTCCGTTTGAGCCCTCAAATAGGCTCTAGAACCTTATTTTTAACTAGGCCGGACACTAGGTCTGGACAAGGTCAAAGCTAGTCAAAAAACTATAAAAAGAGCTAGAGAGCTCATTTTTGGCGTTGGATTGTTTGTGAATTAAGCTTATGTAAGAGACTTTTTGACTAATGCAAAGAACTCCATTGTTCCTCTCCTTGTTCTTGCCTTGTGTGCGCGTGTGTAAGTATGTGTGTGCATGTTTGTGTGCTTCTCACTCACACACTTGTGCCATCACTTGCTCATAGTCTTCATACTAGTCCTCATCTCCACGGATTGACAATTATGAGGTGGATCTTCTCACATTGGTACTCATCATTGTGCTAGAGTGACACCAAATTTGGCGCTGTTGCCAGGGACAGAGCTTCGAGGACGCGCGTGTGATGGTAAGACGTAGAGTTGAGACATTGGAGTCATAGGTAATATCCTTTCTTTTCCTTATTTTTCTTCAATTTTTCTTTTTTTTTGCATCACCATCATCACCATCATCATCCTCACCATCTCCCACCTCCATCTCCATCTTCACAAAAATTTCAGTTTTTGAGTATATTCCACTCCCCACCTCATTTCCCTCATTTCACTTGTGAGAGAGAGTGAGAGAGAGCTTCCATGCAATCTGTTTTGGTGTGTTTTTTGAGTTTTTGCTGCAGGAACTAGCTGTACCACCATCTCGAGCAGCTTGCGCAGGTACGGCAGACTCTGCATAGGTCCCGGGATGACGACCTTTGTCTATCGCGATAGACAGAAAAACTTAATATTTTTTGAATGCATGCTTGGCACGATAGCCCACACCATTAGAGCACTCCAAATCACGAGAAGTTTCTAAAAAAATTGCGTTTTTTCCATCTATCGCGACAAACACCGTCTATCGCGACAGACACCATCTATCGCGACAGACCAAAAGCATGATAGACGACAGACAGTGTCTATCGCGACAGACACCGTCTATCGTGATAGACCAAAAGCACGATAGACGACAGACAGCGTCTATCATGACAGACACCGTCTATCGCGACAGACACCCCACGATAGACGACAGACCCCGTCTATCGTGACAGACATCATCTATCGTGACAAACCAAACCACGACAGACGACAGACAGCATCTATCATGAAAGACACCGTTTATCGTGACAAACACCCCACGACAGACGACAGACTCCGTCTATCGCGACAGACCAAACCATGACAGACGACAAACAACATCTATCGCGACAGACACCCCTATGACAAATGACAGACCCCGTCTATCGCAACAGACACCGTCTATCGCGACAGACCAAACCACGACAGATGATAGATAGCGTCTATTGTGATAGACACCGTCTATCACGACAGACAGGACCCCACGATAGACCCCCGTTTATCGCGACAGACACCGTCTATCGCGACAGACAGGCCCACATGACAGCTTGTGTCTATCGTGACAGACACCATCTATCGCGATAGACGGATATTTTTGGCAAAAAAATAGAGGGGTAATTTTTTGAAAATTTAGGCTAAATATTGGGCATAATTGCATATTCAATCACCTATACCATTACAAAGGCCTTGGAAAAATGCCCTAAACTCCTGAAAGGTTCTGTTTGTCTATTTAACCCTCTGAACCCTGAACTGTCATAACTTTTTCATATGAAACCCAGTTTTTGAGCTCTAGGGCTTGTCAAAAAGCTCGTGGCGTTGATTTTCAGATAGGGTATTTTGAAGTTGACCCTCTGAGGGGTAGGTACACCAAGGGAGCTCTAGAGGAAATTTTTTGGCAATAGAAAAGGGGGAAACATGGGTCATTAAAAGTGTCTGTATCAAAATGTTTGTCAAATAAAGGTAAAAATTTGTGCTAAACTTGAAATGTTTACAAGATCATAGAGAGATTTTGGAGGAATCAAAGCAAGTTCCATTGTGTGCAAGCTTGGGAATGCGCTTCTTGGGCAGACAAGCGTAGCAAGGAGAAGCGACCTGAGGTTGGAACATCTCTAAACCCCCTCAGTTCATTCTTAGCATAGGCTAAGTGTGAGTAGTTGTCCTGACTGACTAGGGGTACGATAAGAATACTCAAATTCTAAGAGCCTTTAACTTCTCAAGTCCAAGAATAGGCTAAATTGCAGTAACTTAAAGGAAAAGGACTTAAACTAAGTGGACGAAGAACATCAAGTACGACACATTCAAGTACTCATGACGACGGTAAATTAAAGACAAGAACACACATACAAAGGAACTCAAAAGGAACAAGTGATTGGTATCAAAGAATTAGCAACGTGGTTGTGCAAGGATCATTGGGTTAATTGTAAGGGCATATGAACCTGAGATCAGGAAGACACCTAGGAAGAGACCGTCAAAGTGTTAGATCATCCGAGGCTAGTGTCAACCATATAGCCAGATCTTGGGCCCAACAATTGAGTGATTACCCCTATGCCCTAGATCCAGAAACTAGTGACTCTGAGATGTCTTATAACATGGAAAGACCTCTAGGTAGCTCAGGAGTGGCATACCTAGAAAGACATGAGGGTCCCTACAAAACTCAATTGGAATACATCAAGACCAACCGCTTAGGTGCACACATCTATGAGGATGGCTTGAGAAGATATGTTGTCCTAATTAAAAACCCGGATCAACCCATTGGATTAGAACACCCTGTAGTCAAGTTCGAAAATGGTTCCTACATAGATAAAGAAGGAACAATGTATGTGGTCACCAGCCAACCTGAAAGGACGGATGAGTTTGGCAACATAATCTCTGAACCTGAATTCGGTGACATAGAGCAAGGGAACCTAGGAAAGGAGCCAAAAACCCCTCGAGGCAAGTCGGTTCTGACGAGAATAATCACGCGAGAGTGGGTTCCCCAGGATAATAGGAGCATAGAATTGCTCTTGAATCGAGAGACAGATGAGGCTTTTTGGAGGTACAAGCCTGAGAAGCCTAATGAGGTAGGAGCTCTTACCATTTATGAATTCAAAGATCCTGATATCCCAGGCAAAGTGACCTACTTAGATGACGCTTCAGAGAGGATCTTTGTGGTCTCAGAGCATGGAAGACACACATACACTTGGAAGGGTGACTTTGTTTTTCCCCAACCTCGATCCACTGTGTCTCATGGTCACCCAAGAGCTGGAACATCTCAGGCTCATGGAACACAAAGAGAGAGGAGTAGAGATAGACCCGAGGTGAGTTTTGCCAATCCACTTGGAAGAGAAACAACGAGGACAGAGACTGATAGGATGGACAACGAGAGACATAGGGATCCAAGGAATACAAGAAATATAGATGAGTTCCCTTTACCAAGGCCTAGAGAACATGCTAGAACCTTGCGGCCTACACAATTGGTTAAGTCCATGAAGAATTGCTTCGGTGGCACAGGAGACCCATATGACCATGTAGGTGAGTTTAGGCAAGTGTTGAGAGCTGAACAAGTGGAAGACTTGTTCACTCAATACAATTCTTTTGGCCTAACACTCAAGAACACTGCATTGACTTGGTTTCAACCACTTCACCAAGATCAGTACAGAAGTATAGATCAAGTACTTGAAGCATTCATCACTGAGTTTTCCAAGAGTGGCATTAGGCATAACACATCTTCCTTGATATACAGCTTCAAGCAAACACCTCAAGAGATAGTGAGGCTCGTAGGAAGAAGGTTTAGGCAATACCTAGAGAGATGCCCCGCTCCAGAGTTACCCACTCCAACCAAGCAAGTGGCCTTATTTCTAGATGGATTTTTAAGTACCAAACTCAGATCATATCTATAATTGAAGGACCCTAGATCCATAGAAGAATGTGTACACATGTTCATAGACATTGAGGATAATCTAGGGGAGGAATTAGAGCTCTCAAAGATCTATAAAGATTCAGATAGTTCTACTAGCCTCACATCCTCGCAATCCACATCGATTGAGGATTAGCAGAGAAGGTAGCTCAGAAATTAGGTGTCTCTAGCAAGCAGATTCCTAGATTTGCCCCAGGAAAATGATGCTATACCTGTTGAGGAGACCATATGGCTAATGTGTGCCCTATCATGGATCAACCCCAAGTTAATCCCAACAACCAGTACTGCACCATAGAAAGGCGGTACGCCAGTCACACAGCACAAGGCTACCCATATAACAAACAAGTTGTTAGACAAAATTATCCTCAGCCATATCCACAACAAGGAAAGTACCCTAATCAGTACCCACAACAACAGTATTCTAGGCCCCAGCAAACCTATCAACCACCCTATCAAGGGCAACAAAGACTACAACCAGTCCTAGCGCAGCAACCCCCTGCCCCCTGCAATGTGATTCCAGTGAAGTATGCAGCTGCAGAAGAGAATCTGAATAGAGCTTTAGTGCCAGTGACATCGTCGCTTTCAGAAAGTGACCCAAGTGATCATCGTTTTGACTCTACCCATATCGATAGCCCACATGCTTACTACATGCAATCACCCGAGCATAATGAATCATACTATTTTGAAGAACCGAGTGAGTCCAGTTGGGAGCCAGAATATGCAAATGTCAAGTATGCAAACCCTAACTCGAGATCCCAGCCTAGGCCGATGAGACCTCCATTTCCTAGAGGGCCATGCTATCGCTGTTAGGGAGATCATCTCATTCGTGATTGCCCTCTACCTGCACCCACACAAACCTAATCTATGACAATTCAAGGCTTTTGTCCAGATTGTGGGAAGGAGCATTTGTTACGAGAATGCCCCAAGAACCCCGCCAATATGCCAAAAATTGCTCCTATCAATGTTATTGGGTTGGTGGTAGACTCCACAGGAAGTGTGACTTCCACAACTCCAGTGCAAATCATCACGAGAGCTCATGCACTTAAGCAAATCCAAGACTTAGGCCAAGAAAAGAATGCGGAGGTTAGCGAGTGTGAGAGCCAGAATAAGAAGAGAACAAGAGCTTGGAGAGATAGCCGTGAACATATGAAAAGGCAATGGGCAAGAAAGATGAGAAAACTCAAGGAAAGTCTGCGAGAGACCAAAGCCAAAATCATAGAAATCACATCTCAAACGCACTCTCACACATCACCCCCACTACCATCCCCATCACCTTCCATTCCTCAACCTTCTAATCCACCACATGTAACCCACCCACCACCCTGAGTAGGATCAGTCTTAGCAGATCCCACTCCCGAGGACATAGATATGATGCTTAGACTATATCAGGCCAGGATCCAGGAAGGGCCAAATGTAACGGATCATGAAAGATGTTACCCTAGAGCTGACTTAGAGCTTGAACGAACCAAGTTGTGTGCCAAGATGGTGGAATTGGCTCAAGCCATGTTTGAGGTCAGTCGCCTCTTCAATTGCTCTAGCTCCACTAGAACAACGTTGCATTTTGATGGTCTATTGGATAGATTGGAGACGATAGTTGCAAAGTCTAGAAAAGAAGCCAACTCCCAAGCTAAGGAGAAGGCAAATGATAGAATAAGCATTCCTCCCAAGGAAGCTTATGTGCCTAACTCCACTGAACTAGACACCTCTTCTTCTATGAATCGATACTCACCAGAATTCTTGCGAGAGATTCAAGAAGAGAAATGGGCTAAAAAGAGTGAAGTTCCTCCTCCCATCGAACTTATGGATGACACACATGATTAATTCCCACAAGACCTTCCTTCAATTTATGGAGAGCAGGAGAGTGCCCAATCTCAAGAGAGATTATACTTTGAGTCTAATTCTTTACATGAATTACTCCACTTCACAGGCCCATGGGAAGCTAAGTCTACTTGTATGAGAGCACCCACGGTCATGGTACGAAATGAAGACTAAGTCATACCTATGAATACAGAGGTAGTGAAGAACACTAAAGTGCAGTGCAATCTCACTTTAGAAGAGCTACTCAAGGTTAGGTCAGAACTGTGGAAACATGTAGCCAAGCAAGTGCCAGACATGTCAAAACCTTGTTCCCAGGTAGGATCTCATAGAACAGTACCAGAAATACCTTTCGACAAGATAGGAGACATGAGCGAAGGAGAAGAAGGAAACACCTATCTCCCTATCACTCATCAGGGTTACACAACCAAGGCAATTATGGACTCAGGCACAAGAGTTGCAATTGCTACCACTTCCCTATGGAAGCGTTGGGGCAAGCCACCACTCAAGCCCACCAGAATGAAGCTACAAATGACTGATGGTCACATTGAGAGACCCTAAGGGCTACTAGAGGGAATAACTCTTACCACTTGTGGTGTAGAGTTTGAACATACTTTTTCTATATGTGACTTTAGCAAGAATCATGCCTACGAGATGATTAGGGGAAGACCCTTCTTGAGGCAGTTGCAAGTGGTACAAGATTGGGGAACCAATTCTTTGTATTTGCAACACTTGGGTGTCACTACCAAAGTGAATCTCAAAGATTTCTCTCATAGAGATGTGCCCCCTACTCAATGGAATCCCGTCCATCGAGCCAAAGATGATACTGAATCAGTGCAATCCATAGGATCAGGATCCTCATGGATGCATGAAGACACTCGGTGGATGTGTAAAGTAGTAGTAGAAAAAGAGAAGAGAGAAAAAGCCAGAGAGATAGGTGCGAAGGAAACCCATAGATCAATTCAAGACCCAGCCTATGCACCTGTAGTCTTTCTTGACGAAGAATTTGAACCTCACGACTGGGCAAAAGTTTTAGCAACTATGGATGTAGCCATCAACGAAGAGCATTGGACACCCCACTATGACAAGGATGGCTATGACATCTCAGTCTTCACAATAGAGCCAATCATGGGAGATTCGGTTCTAGAATAATGTGAATCTAGCACTGATGCATTCGAGGATGCAAGTGACTCCGATCTAGAGTCAATTATAATGGACCCTCCTTTTGCATCAGATGAGGAATATTTCTATGAAGTAGAAGCTCACCTTCAGAGATATGAAGAAATTACAAATGAGTTGAGATTAACCACACAAGTGACCACCAAGAGTGAAGGAAAGAAAAGGAAGAAGAAAGAAGCCACACCAAAGGAGGAAGAATCCTTGTTCGAGGTCCTAGAAAACTTTAAGAAATATGCAGTAGAAGACAGGAGAGTCATAATAAGAATGCCAAAACGCGATGCACAAGCAGGGGAGGCCTATGATAACAAAGAAACCACCAAGAAAATAGTGGTAGCCATAGAAGAAGGAGAGGAGAGATGCACGTACATTGGACATGACCTTACTGAAGAAGAGGAGCAGGAGTTGATAGCCTTACTACGAGAATATAGGGATGTGTTTGCATGGAGTTACAAGGACCTGAAAGGTGTATACCCTGATATATGCTCACACACGATACCCATGACCTCAGAGGCCAGACCCTCTAAACAAAAGCCATACACATACAATGACAACTATGCAGCCAAGATAAAAGAAGAGATAGATCGATTGGTGGAAGCCGGATTTATCTATGAAATTTAGCACACTGAATGGGTATCCCCCATTGTAGTGGTGCCCAAAAAGAACGACAAATTACGTGTATGCATTAACTTGAAGAAGGTTAACGCAGCCACTATCAGAGATAGTGATCCGCTTCCCATAACTGAGCATCTATTAGAAAGGGCAGGAGGAAAACAAGTATACAGCTTCCTGGATGGGTTCTCTGGTAATAATCAAGTAGCCATTGCACTGGAAGATCAGCATAAAACGGGCTTTGCCACAGAGTGGGGTATATTTGCTTTTAGGGTAATGCCATTTGGGCTTACCAATGCTCCTACAACCTTCCAGAGATTGATGTGCCATGTATTTAAAGAGTTCTTGAGGAAGAATTTGGAAGTCTATGTTGATGACCTCTGTGCTCATTCCAACATTAGACAGACCCATATACCTAAACTCAGACGAATCTTTGATAAATGTAGAGAATATCAAGTCTGCTTGAACCCAGAAAAGTGTGTTTTCATGGTCAGGCAAGGCAAGATTCTAGGACACATCGTGTCAAAGAACGGCATCTCCACTGATGAGGAGAAAGTGGGGGCCATCGCAAAACTACCTAGGCCAAAGAATGTCAAGGAAGTACAAGCTTTCATGGGGCATTGTGGTTATTACCGAAACTTTATACACATGTACGCCATCATTGCAAAGCCTTTGTACAGACTTTTGACTAGCTTCGAGTGGACTGATGAATGTGAAAATTCTTTCAACGAGCTCAAAAGAAGATTGTGTTCAGCACCAATCTTGACTACACCAGATTGGAATAAGCCCTTCCACGTGCATGTGGATGTGTCCAATTATGCCATTGGATGTGTGCTTTCACAACCTACTGGTGAAGGTAATATGGATCTTCCAATTGCTTATGCTAGTAGTCAGTTGAATGCAGCTGAAAAAAACTATACCACTACTGAATGAGAAGGATTAGGTATGGTATATGCAGTTAAAAAGCTTAGACACTATTTGCTTGCAAATAAGTTTAAATTTTTTACTGATCATCAAACACTGTTATACTTGGTAAACAAGCCATGCAATACAGGCTGATTAGTAAGATGGTTCCTCTTACTGATGGAATATGACTTTGAGGTCGTGGTGAGGAAAGGGAAAGCTCATATGAGAGCAAATCATCTCTCTAGACTCACATCAAGAGAGGCCCCACAAGGAGTATCAGATGACCTTCTTGATGCATACTTATTTAATTTGGAAGTTGTACCTCAGTGGGCTAAGACACTAGTGCCAGTATTGACATACGGGCCTAAACATCCATTAGTAAACACTCAAGATAGGGAGATAGTAAAAGCCCAAAAATACCAGATCATGGCAGGAAGTATGTACAAGCATACAGATCAAGGGATCCTAGCTTGTTGTGTGGAAGAGGATGAGTACGCAAAATGGTTGCAATTAGCACATGTAGGTGCATTACAGCAACACTAGTGAAAGCAACGAACTTTACAGACACTAAGGAGACTCGGGGTGCATTGGCCGACTATGGAGGCTGATGTCCATAAGTTATGCAAGGAATGCCTGATCTGCTGCACTAAACCACTCGTGGAACATGCCACTCTTTATCAAGTGTCCATAGTGCCAGATTGGAGTGAACCATTAGTAGCCTTCTTGAGGACGAAAACATTCCCTCAAGATATGACCTTGATGAGGCAAAGAAGTTTAGAACAAGAAGCCTTAGACTACTCACTTATTGGTGATAATTTATACAAACGTGGAAAAGACGGATATCTGAGACTATGTGTCCATGAGAGTGAATATCTCAAGATCTTGGAAACTACTCACCAAGGTGTGGCAGGAGGACATTTTGGACCAGATCTGGTGATCAAAGCTATACTGTTTGCAGATCTTTGGTGGCCCACCCTTCACATGGATGCACATACCTATGTGAAGAGGTGCGACATTTGTCAGCGAACTCAGTATCCTAGACGTAAAGATGAGATGCCACTGAAACCTATGATGGGTGGACGTGCATTCTCTAAGTGGGGAATAGACTTTGTAGGTCGTATTAATCCCCCAGCTAAGGGTTCACATGCTGAATATATCATCGTGGCCACTGACTATCTAACCAAGTGGGTAGAGGTAAAGGCTACGACAAAGAATGATGCTCAGACGACTCCTAAGTTCTTATTTGAGAATGTATTCACTAGATACGGGCTACCTATAGAGCTAGTAAGTGATAGAGGGAATCACTTCTTGAATGAAGTTATTGAAAATTTGCTCCAAGAATTCTTGGTTATACACAAGAAGTCTGCCCCCTATCATCCACAAGCTAACGGGCAAGCCGAGAGCACAAACAAGATTCTATGCAATGTGCTCACCAAATTAGTGAACAATAAACGCTCCGATTGGGACAAACAGCTACTTCATGTTGTTTGGGCATACAGAGCTGCTTATAAAACGGATCTCCAAGCCACACCCTTTCAGATGGTATTTGGCCAAAATGTAGTACTACCATTTGACTTCTTGATACCTACATTGAAAGTAGCACAAGAGCATGAGTGGACAGGGCATGAGCTCTCCTCTAGAATCTTTGATCTTGAACGATTGGGTGAAACACGATTGAGAGCGGCAGCAGGAATATACGCAGCCAAGAAGAGACAAAAAGCATATTTTGATGCACACGTGAAAGATAAGGGTTTGAAAGTGAGAGACCTAGTTTTAGTCTACACTTTGAAGTAACATGCGAGAAAATTAGAGAAGCGTGGCTATGGACCTATGATCATAAATAGGATTTCAACTAGTGGGGCAGTATGTTGGAAGCAGCCAGAGGCATAGAAGACGCGGAAGCATGTAACGACGGAGCAGGGAGCCAGTCGAATCTTTTTTCAAAGAATTATGTTCTAAAAATACTTTTCAAAAACCTCTAACAATGATTTTTATTACTATTGTAACATATGTAACATAGAAAAACCCTTTTCTTAATTTCTAGCTCCATTTTGTGCAAGCCGAGGAGTTCTCGAGCTTGAGGAGCTTAGGTAGAATGAGCGTATCAATTTTCGTTATTTTTAGACACCGTTTACCCTTCCAAATAGCATCTAGGACCTAATTTTTAACTATGCCGGTCACTAGATGTGAAATCGGTCAAAACTAGTCTAGAAACTATAAAAAGAGCTAGAGAGCTCATTTTTGAGGTTAGCTTGTTCGAGGTTAGAGTTATTTTGAGCTTGTAATAGTGTTCTTGAGCAATAGGGTGAATTCCTCACCTTCCATTGTGTCTTGCTTGTCTCTTCGTTGTGTGTGTGTATGGGTGTGTGCATCTCTATGCTTCTCACCTTCACTCTCACATCATCTCACATTCACGATCTTCATATCACTCCTATCTCTTCCGCGGATTGACATTAAGGAGGTGGAGCTTCTTAACGTGGTTCTCACCATTGTGCTAGAGCAACACCAAATTTGGCGCCGTTGCCGGGGATCGAGTCTAGGACGAATGTGTGACGATAAGAGTATAGCAAGAAGTGGCGTTGGAAGGTAAAAATTTCAGTTTTTGTTGTGGTTTTTACTTAGTTTTTGTTGTTTTTCACCTCCCCCACACTCCATCTTCATCACCGCATCATCATCTTCATCTCCAAAAAAATCAGAAAATTCACCATATCCACCCATTCTCCTCATTCCCCTCATTTGTGCATGCGAGAGAGTGAGAGAGAGCTTTTGTGCTTGCATGTACTTTTGTTTTCTTGAGTTTTCTTGCAGGTACAGAGCTCCAGTGCATCAGGAAAGCTTGGGAAAGGTAAAATTTTCAGTTTCTGTCAGAAATTTCCGACTGTGTCAGACCATCGTGATGGTCTGCAAAGTTCGGATTTTGAGGAAGGCGAGTTCACCACCGTGTAGGCGACCCTTGCGTGTATAGGAATCCATAGCTGCATCTCAAAAAATCACATTTTGGTGGACCATCGCGACGGTCTCAGACCATCACGATTGTGTCACACCATCACGATAGGCTCACGCCATCGCGACGGCTCGGCCGGACCATCGCGACGGTCTCACGCCATCGCGACGGTTCATTTGGACCATCGCGACGGTTCGCGGACCATCGCGACTGTTCGGTTGACCCCACACCATCGTGATTGGCTCACGCCATCGCGCCGACGGTGCCACGTGGCAAGCTAGACCATCACGACGACACCCTTACACCATCGCGACAACCCGAATTTTGGACCATCGCGATTGGCTCATGCCATCGCGCCCTGACCATCGCGATTGGCTCACGCCATCGCATCTGTGACCATCGCGACGATTCACTTTGGACCATCGCGATTGTTCACGTTGACCGTTGACTCATGCCATCGCGATGTCCGCGTGATCGAGCCATCGTGACGGTTCACACTCACGCCGTCGCGATTGTCCACTTTCACGCCATCGCGACCGTGCACTTCAGACCATCGCGATTGTTCACCTCCACGCCATCGTGACGGTTCACCTGGGCCATCGCGACGGTCCCAGACCATCGCGATTGTCTCACGCCATTGCGATTGTGCACCCCCATCGCAAATTTTAGGGTTTCATTTTTTGGCTAATTTCGGGGCTATTTTTGGGAAATTTTTGGGTGATTAGACTCATAGGAGACCCCTTAGCTCATATTTGGAGAAAAACCTGTTTGTCAGTTTTTACCCCCCAGGGCCTGAACGGTCATAACTTTTTCATCCGAAGTTCGTTTTTTGAGCTTAATAGCTCGTTAGAAAGCTCTTTACGAGTACTACGTGACCTCAACTGTTTTTTTTTTCTTAAAGGATACGTCTATTTTTTTATAAGCTATTTGAGGTTGACCTAGTTTGGGACTAGAAAGCCAGGGGGCAAACATTGAAAAGTTGGGCAAAAGGGAAGGGACTTAAAAGGTGTATATACTTAAGTGCTTGATCATCCAACTGTGAATTGGTCTAATATCGAATTTTTCCAGGTCTAGCAAGGGCAATCAAAGGCAACCAAGGCAAGGCAGTGAAGGGCATAAAGCTTGGGAAGCGCGGCTTCTTGGGCATCAGAGCAACCAGAAAAGCTGACTCGAGGTTGGAAGATTACTCAACCCCCTCAGTCAATTCTTAGCTTAGGCTAAACGTTAGCATTGTGGATTAAGACGATAGGAACGCCTCAAGTTCAAGAGAATTAAAGTTATCAAGTCCAAGACTAAAGTAAAGGAGTGTGACACGAAAACCTAAAGGAAGGAACATAAGTCTGACGGAACGAGAACTCAAAATTATCACGGAAAGTCGAATTCCTGACGCATACATTACGACAAGAATCTAAAGAAATTTAAAAAGAATCAAGAAAGTAATAACAAAGAATCATTGACGATTTGAGCGTGTACTAAGTGTGCAAGGAACAAAATTAATGAACCTTAGATCGGGCAAACACATAGGTAAGTCAGACCGACGAAGCCTTAGATCATCAGAGGCAAGTGTAAGAACTACTGCTCGATCGTGGGCTCAGCAATTGAACACTAGTTATCCCTACGAGAGCTCAGATACTAGCGATTCAGAAATGGCATTTAGCATAGAAAGACCAGAAGGAGGGTCGAATGTAGCCTATTTAGAAAAACCAGAAGGACCCTATAGAACACAACTAGAGTTTCTCCGAACCAACCGATTAGGTGCTCGCATCTATGAGGATGGTTTGCGAAGGCAAGTGGTGCAAATGCACAACCCCGATCAACCCATTGGATTGGAACGTCCAGTGGTGAAATTCGAGAGAGACGCGTACATAGACAAGGAAGGAACGATGTACATCTTAAGCACGCAGCCAAACAATACCAACGAGTTTGGCGTGATTCAACCAGAGACGGAAGCAAAATCTCAAGGAAAAGAACCATTAGAAGAGCCTAGAACACCTAGAGGGAAATCTGTACTGACACGAGTACTAATCCCGGAATGGATCCCTCAAGACAACAGAAGCATAGAGTTGTTTGTAAATAAAGAAACTGATGAAGCCTTTTGGAGATACAAGACCGAAATACTTAGTGAGGTAGGTATCATCACTATATACGAGTTCAAGGACCCGGATACACCTGGAAAGGTTGTATACCTGGATGAGACTTCAGAAAGAGTCTTTGTGGTGCCTGACCGTGCTAAAAACACATACACATGGAGAGGTGAATTGGTATTCCCTCCATCTAGAACAAACATGAATACAAGTCAACAAGGGGCAGGAACATCCTCAACCTAGGGAAATCAAAGAGAGGGAAATAAAGAGAGACCGGAAGTAAGCTTCACTCATCCCATAGGGAGAGATAGAACAACCACGGACACTAATAGAGCGGATAGACAAAGAGATCATGGAGTACTAGGTGGTAGAGATGATTTTCCTCTACCCAGACCACGTGAACACGCAAGAATATTGAGACCCACACAGTTAGTAAAATCAATGAAGAATTACTTTGATGGGACGGTAGATCCCTATGACCACATCGCAGAATTCAAGCAAGTACTAAGAGCCGAACAAGTTGAAGACATGTTCACGCAATACAATGCATTTGGGCTAACGTTAAAGAATACCGCTTTAACTTGGTTCCAACCTTTGCAACAAAGGCAATTTAGAGACATCCATCACTTTTTAGACTCATTCATCACTGAATTCTCTAAAAGTGGGATTAGACATGACACGTCTTCGTTGATTCATAGCTTTAAACAGACCCCTCAGGAAACAGTAAGACTGGCAGGACGTAGGTTTAGACAATATGTTGAACGATGTCCAATGCAAGAGCTACCCTCACAAGCTAAGCAAGTGTCATTGTTTCTAGATGGCTTGTTGAACTCTAAACTACGCTCCTATGTGTACCTAAAAGAACCCAGAACGCTAGAGCAATGTGTAAGAATTTGTATAGACATTGAGGACAACTTAGGAGACGAGTTGGAACTCTCAAAGGTCTATAAGGACTCAGACTGTTCATCTCTAGCATCCACAAAATTGTCTAGCTCAATAGAAGACCTTGCAGAAAAAGTGGCCCAGAAACTAGGAGTTTCTAGTAAACCTAGGGTACTAATGAACAAGCGTTATTACACCTGTGGTGGTGATCATATGGCAAATGTGTGTCCCAATGCACCACAACCACAAGCCAACCCTAGTGGCCAATACTGTACAATTGAGAGAAGATACACGAATCATACGGCTCAGGACTGCCCATACAACAAACAAACCGTGAGACAGAACTACCCGCAAGCATACCCGCA
Organism: Ceratopteris richardii; assembly: GCA_020310875.1. Taxonomy (NCBI): domain Eukaryota; kingdom Viridiplantae; phylum Streptophyta; class Polypodiopsida; order Polypodiales; family Pteridaceae; genus Ceratopteris; species Ceratopteris richardii. The sequence goes on from CM035415.1 coordinate 157,104,026, forward strand.
GCCAGGTAGGTATCAAGGCCAATACAATGCTCAGCCTTATTACTATAGGCCTCCTCAAAACTACCCATACCAGGCTCAACAGAGACCTCAACCTGTCTTAGCTCAGCAGCCACCCCCACCAGCGAATGTCATCTCAGTCAAATATGCTGCTACAGAAGAGAACCTAAGTAGAGCTATAGTGCCTTCTTCACCTTTGATCACAGAGGGTGACCCGAATTCGAACAGTTTTGACTCTACGCATGTAGATAGTCCACCCGCATATTACACAGAGTCACCAGAACACGTAGAAACATATCATTATGATAGTCCACCAGTGGAACCTAGTTGGGAGCCCGACTATGCTAATGTGATGTACACAAACCCAAATCCACGGCCCCAATTGAGACAACAAAGACCACAGGGCCCTAGAGGACCATGCTTTAGGTGCCAAGGAGACCATTTCATAAAGGATTGTCCACATCCCCCGATAGCAGGACAATCACAGTACTATAACATCCAAGGCTTTTGTGCTGATTGTGGCAAAGAGCACATAATCAAAGATTGTCCTAAGAACCCTGTTAACGCTTCAAATGTGACACCGATCAACGTGATAGGTATTGTAAATAACGCAGATGGATCCAACCCTACATACGTGCCTATCCAAGCTATAACAAGAGCCCAAGCGCTCTTACAGAACCAACAGCTTAATCAAGAGAAAGTAGCCGGAAGTAGTGAAGTTGCAGAATCTAGCAGTAAAAAGACAAAATCTTGGAAAGATTCTAGAGAAAGAATTAAGAGAAAATGGAGTAAAAAGATAAGTGAGTTGGAAGGAAGTTTGAAGGAATCTAGAGCCAAAATCCAAGAATTGAGTTCACAGGAATTGAATCAAGAGAATCTAGCTCAGAAATCAGGATCAGTTTTAGCGGAACCCATACCAGAAAATCTAGACATGATGTTTCGTGCATATCAGGCTAGATTAAAAGAGGGACCTCAGGTAGCTGAAATGAGCAAAAACTACCCTCGAGCTGATCTAGAAATTGAGAGAACTAAACTTTGCATGAAGATGGTAGAACTAGCACAAGCTTTGTTTGAAGCCTCTAGATATCTCAATTGGAATAACATGGCAAAACCGGAATTACACTTTCAAGGACTAATGGAGAGGCTAGAATACTTGATAGAGAGCAAAGAAAAAAAAAATCAGCCTAGGAACCCTATTGTCCCAGAGACACAGGAAAGGAATGCACCATCCCTGTCTCAAGTACCCAACTCAGAAAGTCAAGACAATTTGTCTTCCATACATAAATATTCACATGAATTTTTGAGAGAAATCCAAGAAGAGAAATGGAGAAAAGAACAAGGAACCCATCCTCCTATTCAAGAAATAGATGACTTGCAAGAGCAATTTCCCCAAGACATTCCCTCCATTTACGATGATGTAGAGGAAGAACAACTGAGTGAACACACAGGCTTTGAATCTAATTCTTGACAAGAATTACCTCAGTTCACAGGACCTTGGGAAGCAAAGTCTATTAGTATGAGAGCACCCACGATAATAGTGAGGAATGAAGAATCAGTAATTCCTAGAAACACGGAAGTGATCAAGAATACCAAAGTACAGTGTAACCTTACTCTGGAGGAGTTGTTGAAGGTAAAACCAGAATTGTGGAAACATGTAGCAAATCAATTTCCCGAGCTTGCTACAACTCCCTCACAAATAGGATCACAAAAGAAGGTACCAGAGATACCCGTAGAAAAGATTGGAGATGTAAGCGAAGGAGAAGAAGGTAACACTTATCTTCCAATAACCCATCAGGGCTACACCACGAAAGCCATCTTAGATTCAGGAGCCGGAGTAGCCATAGCTACCACCGCCTTATGGAAACGTTGGGGTAAGCCAGCATTGAGACCCACCAGGATGAAGCTACAAATGGCTGATGGACACATAGAAAAACCATTAGGCTTACTAGAAGGCATATCACTCACCACTTGTGGTGTAGAATTTGAGCATACCTTTGCCATTTGTGATTTTAGTAAAAATCATGCATATGAGATGATATTGGGACGACCATTCATGCGTCAGTTGCAAATTGTACAAGATTGGGGAACTAATTCTTTGTACTTGCAACATTTAGGGGTGACTACCAAAGTCAATCTTAAAGACTATTCACATCGAGATGTACCCCCAATACAATGGAATACCATCCATAAGACACCAGTAGAGACGGAATCCGTGCACTCATTAGAATCAGATCCTTCTTGGTTGCATGAGGATACTCATTTATGGATGTGTAAAGTAGCAAAACAAGAGGAAGAAAGGTTAGAAGCCAGGACCTTAGGTGCAGAACAACATCCACGAACTCTTCAAGACCCAGCTTACGCACCTGTAGTATTCCCAGACGAAGAGTTTGAACCCCATGGTTGGGTAGAAATCCTAGCAACCATGGACGTAGCCATCAATGAAGAACAATGGACACCCCACTGTGACGAGGATGGCTATGATATCTCAGTTTTCACGATAGAGCCAATTATGTGCGATGCAATTTTAGAAGAATGTGAACCTAACACTGATGCATTTGAGGATGCAAGCGATTTTGATTTAGAATCAATTATCATGGATTCTCCCTTTGCATCAGAGGAAGAATATTTTCACGAAGTAGAAACTCACACTAAGAGACACGAGGAAATTACGAATGAGGTGAGGTTAGCCACGGAAGTGACTACTAAGAGTGAAGGCAAGAAAAGAAAGAAGAAAGAAACCATGTCAGAAAAAGAAGAATCTTTATTTGAAGTACCCGAGAACTTCAAGAAATATGAAATCGAAGATAGAAGAATCATGGTACAAATGCCCAATAGAAAGGCGAATGACGGACAAGTATATGATAACCGAGAGAAAACCAAGAAAATAATAGTTGCCATAGAAGGAGAAGAAGAAAAATGTACATACATAGGGCATGATTTGACAACTGAAGAAGAAGAAGAGCTAGTTGCCCTATTGCGCGAATATAGAGATGTTTTGCCTTGGAGTTACAAAGACCTGAAAGGAGTAGATCCAGATATATGTTCTCATAGAATCCCTATGACTCCAGATGCAAAACTGACAAAACAGAAACCTTACACGTACAATGATAACTACGCTGCGAAGATTAAAGAGGAGATAGATCGCTTGATAGAAGCAGGACTCATTTACGAAATTGAGCATACCGAATGGGTATCCCCCATTGTGGTTGTGCCCAAGAAGAATGGAAAATTGCGTGTGTGTATTAACCTTAAAAAAGTTAATGCCGCCACGATTAGAGATAGTTATCCTCTTCCTATCACACAACATCTATTGGAAAGAGTTGCGGGCAAGGAAGTTTACAGCTTCCTTGATGGTTTTTCAGGCTATAATAAAGTGGCCATTGCTCCAGAGGACCAACACAAGACGGCATTTGCCAGTGAATGGGGCATATTTGCATTTCGTGTGATGCCATTTGGCTTAACAAATGCACCCGCCACTTTCCAGCGACTCATGTGTCATGTTTTTAAGGAATTCTTACGCAAGAGTTTGGAAGTTTATGTCGATGACTTATGTGCTCATTCAAATGTAAGACAGACACATATCCCAGAGTTAAGACAAATATTTGACAAATGTCGAGAATATCAGGTTTGTTTGAACCCAGAAAAATGCGTTTTCATGGTCAGACAAGGCAAAATTCTAGGACACATTGTGTCAAAAAATGGAATCTCTACGGATGAGGAAAAAGTAAAAGTAATTGCAGATCTACCTAGGCCGACAAACATGAAAGAGGTACAAGCATTTATGGGTCATTGCGGATATTATAGGAGATTCATACACATGTATGCAATAATAGCCAAGCCTTTTGTACTCTCTTTTAACCAATTTTGAATGGACAGATGAATGTGAAAATTCATTCAATGAACTTAAACGACGCTTGTGCTCAGCACCTATATTGACAACCCTGGATTGGAGTAAGCCATTCCATGTACATGTGGATGCATCCAATTACGCCATAGGATGTGTGTTAGCACAACCCACGAATGAAGGTAATATAGACCTCCCCATAGGTTACGCGAGCAGACAATTGAACGCAGCAGAAAGAAATTACACCACGACGGAACGAGAAGGATTAGGGATGATCTACGCAGTAAAGAAGTTTAGGCACTACTTGTTGGCCAATAAGTTCAAGTTCTTTAGAGATCATCAAGCACTATTGTACTTAGTCAACAAGCCATGTAACACCGGACGACTGATACGTTGGTTTCTATTACTCATGGAGTATGATTTTGAAGTAGTAGTCAGGAAAGGAAAGACACATCTTAGAGCTGACCACCTTTCAAGATTAACCTCAGGAGAAGCTCCTCAAGGAGTAGTGGATGAGTTACCAGACGCATATTTGTTTAATCTTGAGATAGCACCAGAATGGGCTAAACCTATAGTCCCTATTCTGACATACGGACCCAAGAATCCTAAGATAAAGATCAAAGAAGGAGAGATTACCAAGTCTCAGAGATACCAAATAATGGCAGGAAGTATATATAAACAGGATAATCAAAAGATTCTTGCTTGTTGTGTAGATGAATCAGAACATGCGAATTGGTTGCAATTAGCACACATAGGTGCATTAAAGCAACATCATTCAAAACATCGAACATTATAGACTCTGCATAGATTAGGAGTATATTGGCCTTCGATGGAAGCAGATGTCTACAAGTTGTGTAAAGAATGCCATGTTTGTTGTGAAAGACCACCAGTAGAGCATGCTACATTATATCATGTGTCTCTCACACCAGACTGGAGTGAACAATTAGTGACATACTTGAGGACGAACACATTCCCTCAAGGAATGACTTTATCTCGACAACGCAGTCTAGAGCAGGAAGCTCACGACTATTCACTTATTGGTGACAATCTATACAAAAGAGGACGAGATGGATATCTAAGACAATGTGTTCATGAGAGCGATTATCTGAGCATACTAGAGACTGCACACCAAGGTGTTGCAGGAGGTCATTTTGGACCCGATAGGATAATCAAAGCCATCCTCTTTGCAGGATTATGGTGGCCCACTCTTCACATGGATGCTCATACCTATGTAAAGAGATGTGATGTGTGCCAAAGAACTCAGTTTCCTACTCGCAGAGACGAAATGCCACTGAAACCCATGATGGGCGGACGTGCATTCTCTAAGTGGGGTATAGACTTTGTAGGACCCATTAACCCCCCTGCAAAAGGTACACATGCTGAATACATTATTGTTGCCACAGATTATCTTACGAAATGGGTAGAGGCAAAAGCCACGAAAAAGAATGATGCACACACAACTGCAAAATTCTTATTTGAGAATGTCTTTACAAGATATGGATTGCCTATAGAGTTAGTGAGCGATCGAGGCACTCACTTTCTAAACCAAGTCATTGAATATTTGTTACAGGATTTTATGGTGATTCACAAGAAATCTGCACCATATCATCCTCAGGCCAATGGTCAGGCTGAAAGCACTAATAAGATCCTTTGTAACGTACTGACGAAACTCGTGAACAACAAACGTTCAGATTGGGACAAACAGTTACACCACGTTGTTTGGGCATATCGAGTGGCCTACAAGACCGTACTCAATGCAACTCCCTTTCAGATGGTTTTTGGTCAGAATGCTATGCTTCCTTTGGACTTCTTGATACCGACCCTTAAGGTTGCACAAGAACATCAGTGGACCGGCCATGAATTATCAGCGAGAATAATGGACTTGGAACGATTAGGAGAAACCAGGCTAAAGGCGGCAGCAGGCATATACGCAGCAAAGAAGCGACAGAAAGCATATTTTGATGCACATGTGAAAGATAAACGGAACCTAGTTGGGAGCCAGATTATGCTAATGTGATGTACACAAACCCAAATCCACGGCCCCAAGTGAGACAACAAAGACCACAGGGCCCTAGAGGACCATGCTTTAGTTGCCAAGGAGACCATTTCATAAAGGATTGTCCACATCCCCCGATAGCAAGACAATCACAGTACTATAACATCCAAGGCTTTTGTGCTGATTGTGGTAAAGAGCACATAATCAAAGATTGTCCAAAGAACCCAGTTAACGCTTCAAATGTGACACCGATCAACGTGATAGGCATTGTAAACAATGCAAATGGATCTAACCCTACATACGTGCCTATCCAAGCTATCACGAGAGCCCAGGCGCTCTTACAGAACCAACAACTTAATCAAGAGAAGGTAGCCGGAAGTAGTGAAGTTGCAGAATCTAGCAGTAAAAAGACAAAATCTTGGAAAGATTCTAGAGAAAGAATTAAGAGAAAATGGAGTAAAAAGATAACTGAGTTGGAAGGAAGTTTGAAGGAATCTAGAGCCAAAATCCTAGAATTGACTTCACAAGAATTGAATCAAGAGAATCCAGCTCAGAAATCAGGATCAATTTTAGCGGAACCCATACCAGAAAATCTAGACATGATGTTTCGTGCATATCAGGCTAGATTAAAAGAGGGACCTCAGGTAGCTGAAATGAGCAAAAACTACCCACGAGCTGATCTAGAAATTGAGAGAACTAAACTTTGCATGAAGATGGTAGAGTTAGCACAAGCTTTGTTCGAAGCCTCTAGATATCTTAATTGGAATAACATGGCAAAACCGGAATTACTCTTTCAAGGACTAATGGAGAGGCTAGAATACTTGATAGAGAGCAAAGAGAAAAAGGATCAGCTTAGGAACCCTATTGTCCCAGAGACGCAAGAAAATAATGCACCATCCCTGTTTCAAGTACCCAATATAGAAAGTCAAGACAATTTGTCTTCCATCCATAGGTACTCACATGAATTTTTGAGGGAAATCCAAGAAGAGAAATGGAGAAAAGAACAAGGAACTCATCCTCCTATTCAAGAAATAGACGACTTGCAGGAACAATTTCCCCAAGACATCCCCTCTATTTACGATGAGGTAGATGAGGAACAACGGAGTGAATACACAGCTTTTGAATCTAATTCTTTACAAGAATTACCTCAGTTCACAGGACCTTGGGAAGCAAAGTCTATTAGTATGAGAGCACCCACGATAATAGTGAGGAATGAAGAATCATTAATCCCTAGAAACACGGAAGTGATCAAGAATACCAAAGTACAGTGTAATCTCACTCTAGAGGAGTTGTTCAAGGTAAAACCAGAATTGTGGAAACACGTAGCAAATCAATTCCCCGAGCTTGCTACTACTCCCTCACAATTAGGATCACAAAATAAGGTACCAGAGATACCCGTAGAAAAGATTGGAGATGTAAGCAAAGGAGAGGAAGGTAACACTTATCTTCCAATAACCCATCAGGGCTACACCACGAAAGCCATCTTAGATTCAGGAGCCGGAGTTGCCATAGCTACCACCGCTTTATGGAAACGTTGGGGTAAGCCAGCATTAAGACCCACCAGGATGAAGCTACAAATGGCTGACGGACACATAGAAAAACCATTAGGCTTACTAGAAGGAATATCGCTCACCACTTGTGGTGTAGAGTTTGAGCATACCTTTGCCATTTGTGACTTTGCAAAAAATCATGCTTATGAGATGATATTGGGACGACCATTCATGCGTCAATTGCAAATTGTACAAGATTGGGGAACTAATTCTTTGTACTTGCAACATTTAGGAGTGACTACCAAAGTCAATCTTAAAGACTATTCACATAGAGATGTACCGCCAATACAATGGAATACCATCCATAAGACTCAGGTAGAGACAAAATCTGTGCACTCATTAGAGTCAGACCCTTCATGGTTACACGAGGACACTAATTTATGGATGTGTAAAGTAGCAAAACAAGAGGAAGAACGATTAGAAGCAAGGACCTTAGGTGCAGAACAACATTCACGAACCCTTCAGGATCCAGCTTACGGACCTGTAGTATTTCCAGATGAAGAGTTTGAACCCCATGGTTGGGCAGAAATCCTAGCAACCATGGACGTAGCCATCAATGAAGAACAATGGACACCCCACTGTGACCAGGATGGCTATGACATATCATTTTTCACGATAGAGCCAATTATGTGCGATTCAATTTTAGAAGAGTGTGAACCTAACACCGATGCATTTGAGGATGCAAGCGATTTTGATTTAGAGTCAATTATCATGGACCCACCCTTTGCATCAGAGGAAGAATATTTTTTCGAAGTAGAGACTCACACTCAGAGACACGAGGAAATTACGAATGAGGTGAGGTTAGCCACAGAAGTGACTACTAAGAGTAAAGGCAAGAAAACAAAGAAGAAGGAAACCATGTCAGAAAAAGAAGAATCTTTGTTTGAGGTACCCGAGAATTTCAAGAAATATGAAATCGAAGATAGAAGAATCATGGTACAAATGCCTAATAGAAAGGTGAATGACGGACAAGTATATGATAACCGAGAGAAAACCAAGAAAATAATAGTAGCCATAGAAGGAGAAGAAGAAAAATGTACATACATAGGGCATGATTTGACAGCTCAAGAAGAAGAAAAGCTAGTTGCCCTATTGCGCGAATATAGAGATGTGTTCGCTTGGAGTTACAAAGATTTGAAAGGAGTAGATCCAGATATATGTTCTCATAGAATCCCTATGACTCCAGATGCAAAACCTACGAAACAGAAACCATACACGTACAATGATAATTACGCTGCGAAGATTAAAGAGGAGATAGATCGGCTGATAGAAGCAGGATTCATCTATGAGATTGAGCACACCAAATGGGTATCCCCCATTGTGGTAGTGCCCAAGAAGAATGGAAAATTGCGTGTGTGTATTAACCTTAAAAAAGTTAATGCCGCCACGATTAGAGACAATTATCCTCTTACTATCACGGAACACTTATTGGAAAGAGTTGCGGGCAAGGAAGTTTACAGCTTCCTTGATGGTTTTTCAGGTTATAATCAAGTAGCCATTGCTCCAGAAGATCAACACAAGACGGCATTTGCCGCTGAATGGGGCATATTTGCATTTCGTGTGATGCCATTTGGCTTAACAAATGCACCCGCCACTTTCCAGCGACTCATGTGTCATGTTTTTAAGGAATTCTTACGCAAGAGTTTGGAAGTATATGTCGATGACATATGTGCTCATTCAAATGTAAGAGAGACGCATATCCCAGAGTTAAGACAAATATTTGACAAATGTCGAGAATATCAGGTTTGTTTGAACCCAGAAAAATGCGTTTTCATGGTCAGACAAGGAAAAATTCTAGGACACATTGCGTCAAAAAATGGAATCTCTACGGATGAAGAAAAGGTGAAAGTAATTGCAGAATTACCTAGACCAACTAATGTGAAAGAGGTAAAGGCATTTATGGGTCATTGCGGTTATTATAGGAGATTCATACACATGTATGCAATCATAGCCAAGCCTTTGTACTCTCTTTTAACCAACTTTGAATGGACAGATGAATGTGAAAATTCATTCAATGAACTTAAACGACGCTTGTGCTCAGCACCTATATTGACCACCCCAGATTGGAGTAAGCCATTCCATGTACATGTGGATGCATCCAATTACGCCATAGGATGTGTGTTAGCACAACCCACGAATGAAGGTAATATGGATCTCCCCATAGCTTACGCGAGCAGACAATTGAACGCAGCAGAAAGAAATTACACCACGACGGAACGAGAAGGATTAGGGATGATCTACGCGGTAAAGAAGTTTAGGCACTATTTGTTGGCAAACAAGTTCAAGTTCTTTACAGATCATCAAGCCCTATTGTACTTAGTCAACAAACCCTGTAACACAGGACGACTAATACGTTGGTTTCTATTACTCATGGAGTACGATTTTGAACTAGTAGTCAGGAAAGGAAAGACACATCTTAGAGCTGACCACCTTTCAAGATTAACCTCAGGAGAAGCTCCTCAAGGAGTAGCGGATGATCTACCAGATGCATACTTGTTTAATCTTGAGATAGCACCAGAATGGGCTAAACCAATAGTCCCTATTCTAACATACGGACCCAAGAATCCCAGGATAAAGATCACAGAGGGCGAGATTACCAAATCTCAAAGATATCAAATCATAGCAGGAAGCATATATAAATAGGATAATCAAAAGATTCTTGCCTGTTGTGTAGATGAATCAGAACATGCAAATTGGTTGCAATTAGCACACATAGGTGCATTAAAGCAACATCATTCGAAACATCGAACATTGCAGACTCTACATAGACTAGGAGTATACTGGCCTTCGATGGAAGCAGATGTCTACAAGTTTTGTAAAGAATGCCATGTTTGTTGTGAAAGACCACCAGTAGAACATGCTACATTATATCACGTGTCTCTCACACCAGACTGGACTGAACCTTTAGTGACATACTTGAGAACGAAGACATTCCCTCAAGGAATGACCTGAGCTCGACAACGCAGTCTGGAGCAGGAAGCTCAAGACTATTCACTTATTGGCGATAATCTATACAAAAGAGGACGGGATGGATATCTAAGACAATGTGTTCATGAAAGCGATTATCTGAGCATACTAGAGACTGCACACCAAGGTGTTGCAGGAGGTCATTTTGGACCTGAAAGGATAATCAAAGCCATCCTCTTTGCAGGATTATGGTGGCCCACTCTTCACATGGATGCTCATACCTATGTTAAGAGATGTGATGTGTGCCAAAGAACTCAGTTTCCTACTCGCAGAGATGAAATGCCATTGAAACCCATGATGGGAGGACGTGCGTTTTCTAAGTGGGGTATAGACTTTGTAGGACCCATTAACCCCCCTGCAAAAGGTACACACGCTGAATACATTATTGTTGTGACAGATTATCTAACCAAATGGGTAGAGGCAAAAGCCACAAAAAAGAATGATGCACACACAACTGCAAAATTCTTATTTGAGAATGTCTTTACAAGATATGGACTGCCTATAGAGTTAGTGAGCGATCACGGAACTCACTTTCTAAACCAAGTCATTGAATATTTGTTACAGGATTTTATGGTGATTCACAAGAAATCCGCACCATATCATCCTCAGGCCAATGGTCAGGCTGAAAGCACCAATAAGATACTTTATAACGTACTGACGAAACTCGTGAACAACAAACGTTCAGATTGGGACAAACAGTTACACCACGCTGTTTGGGCATATCGAGTGGCCTACAAGACCGTACTCAATGCAACTCCCTTTCAGATGGTTTTTGGTCAGAATGTTGTGCTTCCTTTGGACTTCTTGATACCGACCCTTAAGGTTGCACACGAACATCAGTGGACCGGCCATGAATTATCAGCAAGAATAATGGACTTGGAACGATTAGGAGAAACCAGGCTAAAGACAGCAGCAGGAATATACGCAGCTAAGAAGCGACAGAAAGCATATTTTGATGCGCATGTGAAAGATAAGGGCTTAAAAGAAGGAGATTTAGTTCTAGTATATACGCTGAAACAGCACGCACGTAAATTAGAAAAGCGAGGTTATGGACCTATGATCATTAACAGACTCTCGACAAGTGGAGCAGTACAGTTAGCCACCTTAGAAGGAGATATAATGCCTAATTACATTAGTGGCTGTAGAGTCAAGTTATACCAAGAACCTCTTACTGAGGATATGCTTAGACGACTCACGTTGGCAAAGAAGCGTAAGGAGGAAGAAAATAGAATACGAGCTGAAGCTCAGGTAGAAGCCATAGAACGCATTAAGCACATGAAGCTAAGAAGACAAGGACTAGGGAGAGAACATTATAACCATCTGGAAACTACACCCAGATATCCCATGGCCATGTGTCAAGTAAAGTCAACTACTCATCCGAGTATAGTGGACAGGAGACCATTCATTACAGTCAGGCTAGAGCACGGCAACCCTTGCCAAGAGCTCAGGGCTTTAATTGACTCAGGTGCTGCGACTAGTGTGATTAGATGGTCCCACTATAAGGATTCAGGAATAGAAATGCGGCCAATTGAGGCATACCTCATAGGGCTAGGAGGCATGGAAACCCCTTGCATGGGTGAGGTGGACCTTCCTATCCTCATTAAGGATGTGACCATGACAGCGAAGCTACTAGTGTGCCATGATGACGACCTGATAGAACCCCTAATCCTTGGCCAAGATTGGCTATACGATCACTCAATGGACCTAAATCTTAGACAAGGCTCCTTACAGATTGGAACCTTAGAGCAGAAGCGAGTGATACTGCTTGACTTCCCTAATGGCATTCCGACTGAGGTTTGTAACCCTAGACCCTATGAAATACATGCGACGGAAGACCGAAAGATCTTTGGTCAGATCAGTCACGTTACGTGTACACCAACCCACTCGGGCTTGGCTATAGACAGTTGTCAATCAGAAGGACGACAGGAGATCTTCCCTGGGGCTTCCTGCAAACTAGAAGGGGCAGCTACCCAACTGCTAGGGCAGATGGACACAATCAGCGGTCAAGTGGGTTGCATTAGCGGCCAAATGAGCACAATACCCTGCAGTGCTCATCCTTCCAAACTTGTTGCGGACTGGTCTAGATTAAAGATAAAGAACGAATCACTTCCTAATGGGCAGGTCACGCAAGTGTTGGATCTCCCTTCTTTTCCAAAGCAGAGCATCCACTGGACCTCTCAAACCCAACCACGAAGGAGTCAACCACAACAGAGGAACCCAGACCGACGACACCATCAGACAAGGCAAAGAAAGCAGCAGTATCCTCATCACAGAACAAGTGGCATGAGACAAATATGGGTGCCAAAAGGACAGCAACCACAGGCTATTGGCAACACTGCAGACAAGAACAGGACAAAGTTTCAACAAAAGCAGAGTCAGCATCCAAAGTCCCCTCGATCTTCTTCTACAAGGACAAATACTCGACAGATTTGGATCGCCAAGAAATACCTTATCCATAGACCCACACCCACGCAAATTTGGGTACCCAAACCATGTATCATAGCTCAACCCTCAAGCCATGTAATATATACCCCTCAGAAATCTTTCCATCCCTCAATACCACCAAACCCGATACTACTTTTTGTCCCTCAGCAGAAACTCACCACCCACTCCAAGACTCTTAGGAAATGGATACCGAAACATATCCAGACGTCTTCTTGTATCCCCTTATCTAACAATTCTCCCACCCCGCTTAAACACCACCCTTGTAATAATTCACCCTCAACTAAACCTTGTATGAATTCACACACCATAACCCCACGTTCCGCATAATAAAAGCTCATCAAGAAATGTATGCATAATCTGACCATGTAGGCGTCTAGAGACCTGCATTAGTTTTGCAAAAAACTCATAGCATCAATCACTTCACAACACCTGGCTACACGGGTTACACATCGGTTATGGAAAGGGATTGCGGTCTCACCTTAATGGGATCATAATTAATTTCCGTACTAATGTGCTAATCTTTTGTAGCAGATCTTCTCCATTTGCTCGTCTATCATCATGCAAACTGGAGCAGGACCATCAGAAGCTGGCCCAAGCACACCAATGGCCAATATTGGAGAATTACTAGCGGAATCTTATCCGACAATGCAACCTCCAGAGTTTCAAGGTTTTCCAGGACCCATGCCAATAGACGATCCTCCTAGAGGATATATTGAGAAGATTCATCGTAACTCTCACTGGTTTCAAGGCCTAGCAGGACCCTTAGCAGACGCTGATTTCATATTTGAGGCCAATTTGGCATTTGATCTTCGCACATGGGCCAAGTACCAGTTCTTTTCAAGAGAATTTGAAGGACTACAGAATACCCAAGATTTAATGCACGTTTGGGCACGAGCGGGATTTACAGAATATTTTAGTGACCCTCTGCCTAAACCTGATTTTTACAGATGCTTTTACTTAGTAACCACCTTGACAGCATCAAAGAACAAGGATCTACCCGGCACATTCATGTTACCATCCTTGGTAAATGATCCTCCATTCAGAAGGTTTTATTTGTCTAAAGATTTAATTCGCGCAGCTCTGAAAATACATGGAACGCACACTCCGATGGAGCGAGAACGACTAGTCCCAGAGCAGATGAAACATGGTGACGTAACTAAGTGGGAGGATATTTCAGCTATAACCCCTGAGCTCTCCAAGCCATTACGGATATGCATGCAGCATTTTGCTTTCCCTGCTCAGGATCGTTTTACCATGCCCCACAAAAGAATCTGGTTTGGATTATACTTAGCATGTACTGGACCTCAAATGGTTGATCTAGCCAGTTGGATAATTGATCAGCTCTATTTGGCACAACATAGGTGGGAGCGAAAGAAGGTCATCAATGGATGTTGTGCACTTACAAGGATTATATATGTGTGTTTGGCATATGATTTACCCATAGAGCGCTCCATGACGAGTGAGGAATTGAAAGCATTCAAAGGGACCACTAAGAAGGCTAGAAAGTCTAGCAAAGGCAGAGCCGAAAAACGCATGAGAGGAACCATACCCTGCCTTCAGGTGCCAGAATCACCCTCACCACAACCATCTCCAGAGCAATCATCGACCGCAGCCACTCCCACGGTACCACCAATTCGTATACGGTTATCAAGACCAGTTACGTCGGAGGGCACCACCAGTACTGTTGCACCCCAAGCAGCCACAACCACAGAACCTATCAACACGGCAGCAGAACTTCCGACCACTATTGGTGCGGAAGCGTTCTCTTTTCCAATACCCCATTTAGAAGCAGAACAAGCAGAGCCACTAAACACAACGTTCGATTTTGAGATGCCCGATGCATTCTCCAATGAGTTCCAGTTTTCAGAAGGACAATTGTTTTCTCAAGAATTTGAAAGGCCTAGCTACCCTACCACACCCAGGGATCAGCCACAAGGACAGATTGTGTCCAACTTCGATGACAAAAGAACAGCAACCGATGATGACGAAGGCGACGACGAAGCCAGCCAGGGCACTCACAAATCCCAAGAGCATGAACAGACAGATGGCCAAGGCCAACAAACAGACACACATGGTGATACAAGTACCCATGAAGATGAAACTTGTGAAGCAGCAGCTTACACACTGGCTATTAAGAAGCTGTATAGAACTATGGAAAAAGTTTGGGCACGCAAAAAGCTGACCGAGGAAGAGAGTCAAGCCATAATAGAACAGGAACTTGTCACAGGCGGATTCGAAGACGCATACATCAAAGGATTCAGAGAGTTAGTCAAATCAGTAGGCTCCAACGAAGCACTCAGGTACTTGCAAAGAAAGCCACTACCACAGTTTGACCCCCGCAGAGTACGACTACTTTCAAAGCCCGACGAATACATTCATGTACCAACAGGAGCACAGTCTTCAGAACAAGCCAGGGAGGCACGCCTCGTCCCTGAAAGTTCGTTGGCAGCAGAAACCATCCTTATAGATTCCCCACCCCGCGCTACAACTGTACATACCTCAGTAGTCACTGAAGTACCGACCACCCCAACTGCTCCTCCATCTCCGTCCGTCCATCCAGCCTCCCCTACTCACCCTCCTTCCCCCATACCAACATCTTCATTCGCCGGTGGCGTAGCAGAAATCGTCTTTACGACCACTAACCCCACAATTACCGCACCCATTAGACCTAGTCTACCCCCTCACACATCCACCTTTCCATTCAACCCATTCCTCCATCCAGCTTTTCCATCCTTCCCCACAACTCCAAGACCCCTTTTTCCATTCCCACCGCCCTTAACCTTCTCCCCCGTCTCACCTCCCCGACCCACTGTAAGCCCTATTTCCCCTTTCCACCCAGCTACACCAGCCAGTCCCCCTGTAGATTACTCCTCAACCTTTGTAAATCCCGTATTTACCCCAGCACAAGCACCCACAGTCACACCCATATTCACACTCACCGCACTGGACACGTCCAATGACATGGACATCTCACCACCTACTGCACCATCACTAACTTCACTCACGGCACAAACATATTTAGGCACCTCACAATTTTCCACAATCACCACAGCATCCACCTTCCCATCCCCATTCCCCATTCCCTTTGCATCTACACCCACTACATATTCATTTAGCACCCCATTAATACTATCACCCACTGTAGATAATGCATTTCGACAGATGTTCATGTGTATGACACAAGTAAGAGATGAGTTCACATCTCTTGGTGATAATTACCAGCAGCTGCAGAGGACAACCACTGACTTATAGTCGCAGCTTAATTTATTGTCTATTGAGAATGCCTCACTGAACAGCCGCTACCAAGAGTTACGAGAGGCATATCACAAATTAGAAGTAGAAAGCGAAGATAAAGCTAAAGAAGCCACTGCTGACCTGGATAACTTATTAAGAGCCCACACAGTCCGCAATGCAACGCTAACACGAAACATGGGCTTACTCAGAAGACATTTGGCAGCAGCAAAGGAGGAAAACCAGCGCTTACAGGACCAGAATCGAGAAAACTTAGAAGTGGCCCTAGACCATCCAGACCAACCACTCAGTCCTAGTCGGTTTAAAGCCATTCCCTCATACTCGATGAGGATGCTGCTAGAAGATCATGTAAGATTGCTAGATGACTACGACCGCATGAATGAGGAGTTACAGAAACTCAAAGAAGATCACAAATTACTCCAGTTACGAGCACCGGCACACCAAGACATACCAGCACCTGTGGACCCCTCTCCTGACATCTTAGAGGAACTCAACGCATTAAGCGCCCAGGTATCGAACCTTGAATCAAGGATTGCAGTATATGAAGCACCACCAAGGCCAGATTCCCCACCTGAGCTACCAACTGAGGAAGAAACTGTCACCATCCCGGTGGAGGAAACGTTTGAAGAGGCGTATGAGCCACAACCCATCCCAGGCGGACGCGTCATAGCCGAAGGCCAGATGACTTACGAACTCCCGACCCCCGCGTGGATGAAGACTATTGAGGAACTTGGGACAACACACTCAGCTAGAGTCGAGGCCCAATTACATGCCATGGCGATGATAGAAGAAAGAATTTTACAGTCTCCGTTCTTTGCTCAATTGGCCCCGCGACGATACATATCTGGGCATGAGCTACAGTATAAACCGTATTTTATGTTAATGGCCGAATACCAGTTAGCCATTGAGAAAGAGACAGGTAAGAAACCATCGCATGCGACTCAATTCGAGGAGGACGATCTACCACTTGATGCGCAGCAAGGAGAGATCTATCAACCAGAGTGGCGGAAAGATTTACTACAGAAGTATCCAGAAATGATGAGTACATGGGTAAAGGCACCTTTGCACTTAAAGTACAACCCATGTTGGGGACCAGTACCACGACGCCGCTCCTGGACTACCTTTGCTATTAAGGTACAAAACAACAAGCAGTGCCAGGACTGGTTGAATTACCCTTATTTTAAGCCACCCATTGAGTTACCAACTGTAGGCTACATGATGGCTACAATTCGCCACTGGCTACCTAGATTAAAACATATGGACGATATAGCGGCGCACATGACTGTCAAAATCTTTGACATGATGCAAATGGTTTTTAAAGTCTTCCGACGCGTCAAGGCACCTCATGTAAACACCCTGGGCTTTGAGCATGGCAATTTCGATCTGGTATATGATATGAGTACAACGCCATCGCTACGGGTGTGTTATGCCTAGCATTGCAAAATAAAGTACCTACCGGCGTGCTACAAGCAGACGTTCGAAGAGATGTTCACAATCGGATTCTGGGAATACCATTCAGAGGTATTCATAAGCAGGCCTATACATTTATTACACTTATTTGCCTATGAACAAATGGTCTATTCCACACACTATCAGCTCCCGCCAACGGAAGAACCGCAACCAATAGACTGGGAGAAACTCGAGGCCGATCTGGCCCGAGGCATTCGTATCTCCGAGCACACCCTCGCTCAAGACCTCCTCCAGAACTATATCCGGCAGACCTCACAACAAGGTTCTGTCAGGGACGACAGAAGCGAGAGGGAGGGGGGTGTTGGAAGCAGCCAGAGGCATAGAAGACGCGGAAGCATGTAACGACGGAGCAGGGAGCCAGTCGAATCTTTTTTCAAAGAATTATGTTCTAAAAATACTTTTCAAAAACCTCTAACAATGATTTTTATCACTATTGTAACATATGTAACATAGAAAAACCCTTTTCTTAATTTCTAGCTCCATTTTGTGCAAGCCGAGGAGTCCTTGAGCTTGAGGAGCTTAGGTAGAATGAGCGTATCAATTTTCGTTATTTTTAGACACCGTTTACCCTTCCAAATAGCATCTAGGACCTAATTTTTAACTATGCCGGTCACTAGATGTGAAACCGGTCAAAACTAGTCTAGAAACTATAAAAAGAGCTAGAGAGCTCATTTTTGAGGTTAGCTTGTTTGAGGTTAGAGTTATTTTGAGCTTGTAATAGTGTTCTTGAGCAATAGAGTGAATTCCTCACCTTCCATTGTGTCTTGCTTATCTCTTCGTTGTGTGTGTGTATGTGTGTGTGCATCTCTATGCTTCTCACCTTCACTCTCACATCATCTCACATTCACGATCTTCATATCACTCCTATCTCTTCCGCGGATTGACATTAAGGAGGTGGAGCTTCTTAACGTGGTTCTCACCATTGTGCTAGAGCAACACAGTACAACTAGCCACTTTAGAAGGCGATATTCTCCCTAGCTACATAAGCGGATGTAGTCAAGTTATATCAAGAAACCCTGACCGAAGAGATGCTAAATCAGCTCAACATAAAGAAGAGGAAAACGAATCCGAGAAGAAGCACAGGCAGAAGCTTTAGAACGCATCCGACGAATGAAATTGAGGAGACAAGGTAGAGATCAGCCTATACCTGACACTCAAGGATCTGTAGGCTATCACATGGCCATGTGCGGGGCTTCAAGTGAACGCTCCCATAGGATAATCGATCGACGACCTTTTGTGACCCTAGAAGTAGGACACAGAGGGAGTGCAAGGACTGTGAGAGCTTTAACTGATTCAGGAGCAGCCACTAGTGCAGTTCGACTTTCTTACTGCCAAGAACTACAATTGAAGGTCAATCCTATAGAGGCATATCTCATAGGATTGGGAGGTGTGGAAACCCCTTGCACGGGCAAGGTGGAACTTCCCCTCTACATTCAAGAGGTCCTAATGGCAGTAAAAGTGCTAGTATGTGAAGACGAGGATCTTACCAAACCTCTTGTCTTGGGCCAAGACTGGATCTATGATCATGCAGTCAACCTCAACCTAAGAAGTGGACTTCTTCAGGCTTGGGTAGGCCAACACCACATCACGATTGAACTACAAAATCAAGCACTCAAGCCACTAGAAAAGGCACCAACTCCTTGTCCCTCCAGGAACCCACATGAAGATAATGATGTTATTCTTGTCCAAAGTTCTATGGTGCAGAAGATTGTCACTCTTGACAAAAGTGCAGCAGTCAAAGAGGAGTTCCCTTCTTTTCCAAAGAGGATTTGAGGAAAGCAAGCCGGGCAACACACGACACAGGGGAGGCCAATGATCAAGAGGCGTGAACACCAACCTGTACGATCTAGAGTACCTCATGACATGAAACAAATCTAGGTACGCAAGGGTGAACAACCCTCAGCTTTGGGGATAGGATCCCAAAGATGCACCAAACGTGCTACACCGTCTAGGATCCCAACGAAGGAGTATCCGAGGAATCAATCTAGCCACACCATTTCTATTTGGGTTCCAAGGCGGTCAATGAAGGCAATCCCAAATGCTAGATAGATATGGGTGCCCAAGACCTGCTTTCGAGCTCAAATAGCATCACCTCCATTCACAAGATTGAATCAACACTCACAAGCACCCTTGGCACATATCCCAGTGCAAACATCTACACTCCACACCTCTAACTCTTGGCCACACCCAAGAATGTCAAGAAATGGGTACCCAAAAGGTCCCAAATCCAACACATTCCTGTCCACAAACCTTCACATGTCATCATCACTAAAAGCTACACTCCCACAATCAAAATTTGGAGACTGAAACCTTATATCAAACCCCTTGGCCCACTCTTGTAAATCCATCCACTCTGATGAAGGAGCATTCTGAGTACATTGCACACCCAAAGTATGCATCTAGGATGAACACTAACCATCTAACCAACATTCACACACATCACAAACATCTCACCCACTAACCACATACCACTTGGAATGTCATGTTAGTATTGTGGAGGGAACACCATAACATCTTGTTTCCTATGCAATGCTAATGTGTCTCTATTCTTCTAGCAGATAAGCATCAACAACTACACGTAGTCTCATGGTTGAAGCAGCAGGTCCGAGCTCACATGCAAGAGTAAGTACTACCGGGATTGATGTGGATAGTCTACCTATTGATGTGCCTCCAACTGAACGACCCGTAGAGTTGCAACACCTCCAACAAATACCTGTACCGAATCCTCCCACAAGGATCATAAAGAGAGTCCATGCCAATTCTCATTGGTTCAATGGCATGCCAGGTCCATTAGGAGAGGCCAACTATATCTGGGAGTCCAAGTGCGAGTATGACAGATCATGGGTCCGATTCCAATTTTTCTCCAAGGAGTTTGAGACTCTACAGGGCACACAAGATCTTCATACCATATGGCAACGTGCAGGGCTATCCGAGTACTTCAAGGCACCTTTACCCAAACCAGATATCCTCCGGTGCTACTATCTGGTCTCAACATTACAGGTCAATGCAGAAAAGGAAAAACCAGGAACGTTTGTTCTCCCTTCTTTGCTGGGCAACAACGAGTTGAAGAGGTTCGAACTTACCTTGGAATTGGTGAGCTTTGCTTTGAATATGCATGGCACACATGTACCATCTGAGAAAGATGCTCTCATCCCCACTAACATGAAGGATCAAAAACTACTGAAGCTAAAAGATATGGTAACACTCACACCAAACGTGTCTATCCCTCTTCGTATGTGCATGCAACATTTTGCTTTTCCTGGTCAAGATTGGTTCACTCAACCCCACAAGAGGATTTGGTTCGCTCTTTACTTGGTAGAGACAGGTGCCTTACCGACTAAACTTCCTGTATGGATTATGGAGCAATTGTATGAAGCAAATAAAAGGTCATCTAGAAAACTAGTGGTGAATGGTTGTTGTGCAATCACGTGCATTATCTACAGATGCTTAGGATATGACGTACCCATTGAACGTGCTCTAACTTGGGCTCAACTACAAATGTTTAAGCGACTCAAAACTGCCACACATCAATCTAAGCGCATGAGGGGATCGATCCCTTGCGTCCAGACACATGAAGTTCTGATGACTCTGAAAGTCTCACCACGAGGGGAGACCACTGTACCTCCCTTTACCATTAGAATACCCAGGGCTGGATCTGAAGGTGCATCACAAGATGCCCCCTCGGCTCCTCCTGTCCCCTCTGATTTTGAATTTTCCACGACTGGAGACGTTGAAGGGATGAGCACCTTCGACTTTGAATCATTCTTGTAGAATACCCAACTCTCCGATGTCAAATTCTTCTCGGACACAGAAGAACAGGGCACCTCATCACAAAGACGGAGGAAATCCACAGAAGGCCACCATGTACATTGGGGTGACGATCAGCAAGGTCAACAACAAGGAAACCTGGAAGAAGAAGAAGCAGAAGAAGAAGGAACCACCGGAACCCCCGCATATACGACAGAACTCCACAGGTTGTATCAAATCATGGAACGAGTACGATCGCAACAACTGCTCACTGAACAAAGCAGTAGGGTACTCATGGCTCAGCTCTTGGAAGAAGCTAGAGTCAACTCAGAATTCAGTGAGAGTCTCTTATTGGTGGCAGAAACTTATGGTGTAGTAGAAGCAGTTCGAATAGCTATACAGAAACCCCCCATTCAATACGATCTGCGACGATTCCAAACACGACCACGGTTTGGCAAAAATATCCAGATTCCAATTACTACAGGTGAAGGACCTATTATTACATCTGAACCCATTGAGACAACCTCCCAAGCAGTTGTAACTTCTGGACAAGAGCACTCAGCCACCCATGATGAATCAATCGAGCCACTGCCACCCACACCCCCTCCATCGCCTCCTAGAACAGAAGCTGTGGAGATCACCTCGACCACTCAACCCACCGAGCAAACCTTCATCTTACGCACTCCCACCTCTAGTTCAACCTTGTTCTCCACCTGTGAAAACCCAATCTATGAAGCCACCACCATCACAACCCAATCCACCAAATCGCTCATGGAAACAGCCCTAGGACAAGCAGCCCCCACACCCTCGGCCATAAGCCATCCTGACTCTAGATCCATTTTCTTCGGATTCCCAGCCACCATATCCCCTTTTATAGCCTTCCCGCCTCCAAGTTCTCATTTTCCACCTCCCATACCACCATTCCTTCAACCCACCCATGACTACTTTTGTAGAATGTATCAAGCCACCATCCCACCCTCCTCATCAATCCCAACCCCACCATCCACACAACACTTATTCACTACTCACACACACACCACCTACCATTCCAATATACATGCTAGACACCACACTTGCATCCACTCCTGAAAGTATGGACATTTCGCCACCCACAGCACCTCCCCCACCCCCTACACTTCCCCCTTCTCCCATTCCCCCTCCACCAATTTCACCCACACACACATCTCCATTAGACACATCATTCCCTCTTCCCATTCCCATTCCCCAATCCCCTCCCCTTGCATCCTCCATTGTACAAACCACACCATCATCCATAGGCAATGCATTGGACACCATGCTCGCACGTATATCACAGTTAAGGACAGAGTACAATCAGCTCGAGCAACATAATGCACGACTGCAAGAGCACTCAGAGGTGATGCAACATCGTCTTGCTGCACTAGAAGAGGAGAATGCTCGCCTCCATACACAATTCCAAACTTTACAAGAGGCTCATAGCATATTGGAAGTACAGTTACAAAACACAGACCAAGAGGCAATACAAGTGGTAGAAGGTCATCTACAGACACATCGCAATTCAAAGCTTCAGCGAAATATGACCCTACTCAAGCGACACCTTGCAGCTGCTCATGAAGAGAATCTGATGGAGAGTGTTAATCTCCAAAAGAACAAGTTGACCTTGAATTTAGATCACCTCTATATCAAGATCAACTTTAGACTCCACCTAATTTAGAGAATCTTCACCAAATTATCAGAAAATTGATTATTCTGAAAAATTCAGTTTCTTCAGAAAAGTCTGCTGCAGATTAGTTACTCATTGACTAATCAATCCTGTAAAGTTTTTGATAAAACTTTGCACAACACTTCGCCTTAAGGTTGCGCAACTTTGCCAAGTTAAATCTCTCAAAAAGATTAAGTACACACTGAGAAATGTGTGAAACACTTTACCTATGTCTGAAAGTGCTTCTCTGCAATGGCGACTTTGACACCTGCAACTTCTTAGCACTGGTTCTCCCAACTCTGAACCCGTTTGATCAAGATCTTCTAGCCATAGATAGCTTACCTTCCAACTTAGATTTTGAGCCCTCACTTGTGTAAAACTTTACACTGTGGACTGAGCACTGACCATTTCTTTGAAGATGAAATGTGCGCCAGATTTTTCGACTCTCAGAACATCTTCACATATGAATGTTCCTAAACAAAATTCTCACAGCCTGATTGAAATTAATCTCTCAAATTCTAGCCATAGATAGATTAGCTATGGACTTAGATACGTGCAAAAGGATTCTTCAAAAGATTAAGCACAGAAGGAGCAGACAGCAAAATATCGGGCGCAAAATTTTTCTATTTCTCAGAAAACTTACATCTAAGTGAGGATGGACAATTCACTCACTCTTCATGTGTCTAATGACACTAATTTCTCTCTCACTATTCTCTAATCTTCTCCTGCTCTATTTGCCCGACATTTTCCAACATATTTATAGATGAATATATACAAGTGTATGACTAGACAAAGGTATAAGTCAGCTAATATACATATGTGTACATATCTTTGGATTTTCTGAATATGCCCTTCCTTCAACCATCTGAATTTGTTCTCTTCTTGACTCCTTGACTTCATCTCTCCATAATCCTTCAATTGATGATTGTCATGCACCAACAGCTCCCCCTCAATCATTAATTGAGGTTCTTCTCTATCTTCTTGATTCCTGCCATATCCTTGAATCTTTGTAGTTTTGGTCCATCTAAACTTTTTGTCATCATATCTGCAACTTGATCTTTTGTGGGAGTGTGTATGACTTCAATCTCCTTCTCAATGACCTTCTCTCTCAGAAAATGATACTGTATTTCAATATGCTTAGTTCTAGCATGAAATACAGGATTAGCTGCCAAGTATAATGAACTCATATTGTCTCCACAAATAATAGGAGTACTCTGAATCACATCAAAAACTTTCAAAAGTGTCTTTAGCCATATTACCTCTTTTGCAGCTTCCACCATACCTTTATATTCTGCCTCTGTGGATGACAAAGCAACTGTATGTTGCTTCTTGGAACACCATGAAATCAATTTGTCTCCTACATAGCACAAGTATCCATGTGTTGATCTTCTATCATCCACATTACCTGCCCAATCTGCATCACTATATATCTTGATTCTTGTATCTGAAGTAAACCCATAGTACAACCCTTCTTTGAGTGTACCCTTGATGTACCTAAGTACTCTTTGTCCTGCAATCCAATGTTCCTTTCTAGGACAATGCATGAATTGTGAAAGCACACCAACTGCATATGACAAGTCAGGCCTTGTCAATGTAGCATAAATCAAACTACCAACCAAACTTTGATAGAGTTTCATATCTCTGAACTCTTCTCCTCCAAACCTAGACAATTTATGGTTCACTTCCAAAGGTGTAGGTGCAACCCTGCAATCTTCCATTTTAAATTTGGTTAGCAAATTTTTAAGATACCTTTCTTGGGTCACATATACTCCATGTTGAGTATAAGATATCTCCATTCCCAAGAAGAATGATAGGTTCCCTAAATCACTAATTTTGAACTCTTTCTCCATCTGCTTCTTGATCATTTGTATTCCCTTATCATCTGTTCCTGTAAGTATTATGTCATCAACATAAATACAAACATAAATGAACCCATCTTCACTTGCTTTGACTAGCAAGCTACTATCTGCCTTTGATGCTTGAAATCCAAGATCATTTAAGAATTTTACAAGCCTGTAATTCCAAGCCCTTGGGGCTTGCTTCAACCCATACAAAGCTCTCTTGAGCTTACACACATAATTTGGACTCACTTGATCTTTGAACCCATCTGGTTGCTCCATGTAGACTTCATCTGAAATGTAACCATTCAAGAAGGCATTTTTAACATCTAATTGAGACAACTTCCAACCTTTACAAGCAGCAATTGCTATGAGTGTCCTGATGGTTGTCATCTTTGCCACAGGACTATAAGTCTCATCATAGTCCACTCCATATGTCTGTGCATACCCTTTCACAACAAGTCTAGCTTTGTACCTAGACACACTTCCATCTGCAAATCTTTTAGTCTTGTAAACCCACTTACATCCAATGATCTTCTGACTATTAGGTTTAGGAACCAAATCCCAAGTCTGATTCTCTATTAATGCATCATACTCCTCTTGCATAGCATCTTCCCAATTCTTCTTCCCTTTGGCCTCTTCATATGTAGAAGGGTCTTCATCTGCTTTTACCAAATAAGCATAATCTTTAGTAGTTAAGAATGAAGTGTCATAGCTATACCTTGTAGGTTGCCATTTGTGTCTAGATGACCTCCTAACTTCTGCACTTCTTGAGGTCTCTGGTTCATCACATTCTGGATCAAACCTTGGCCTCTCTTCAACTTCAATCTGCACTTCATTACTCTCACTTTCATCAAGTAATTGAATCTTTGCTTTACCTTTCCTTTGATCCACAACTTCTTCATCATCTGCATGTACATTATATTTACCTGCATACCAAGTACCTTGCTCATCAAATGTAACATCCTTGGATACAATAAATTGCTTTGTGGATGGACTCCACAACCTGTATCCCATTTGCTTATCATCATAACCAATGAATACATACTTTTCTGCCTTAGGCTCCAACTTATGCCTCAATTGAGATGGCACATATGCATATGCCAAGCATCCAAATATTCTGCAATGATCCAAGGTAGGTTTCTTACCCCACCAAGCTTCATATGGTGTCATACCCTGCAAAGCTTTACAAGGCAATCTATTAACCAAATATGTAGCTGTATTTACAGCCTCAGCCCACAAATAATTTGGGCAATTCTTCTCTTTCATCATGGACCTTGCAAACTCAACAAGAGTCCTATTTCTTCTTTCTGCTACCCCATTTTGTTGAGGAGAGTACCTGCAAGTAACTTCTCTCTTTATACCTGCATTCCACAAATAATCATTGAACTCATTTGAAAAATACTCTCCCCCTCCATCTGACCTAAGTCTCTTCAATTTTTGACCTGTAATCCTTTCTGCATATGCATGATAGTGTTTAAATGTATTAAACACTTCTGACTTTTCCTTAATCACATAAATTGTGATCCACCTGGTAGCATCATCAACATATATGACATAATATCTTGAACCATTTATACTAAAGTCCTTTGAAGGACCCCACACATCTGTATGCACCAATTCAAGTCTTTCTGAATACATAAACCCATGCTTGGAGTAGGATTGCTTATGAGCCTTACCTAATTGACATGCCTCACATCTGTATGTCATGTGTTGACCTGCAATGTTAGGCAATCCAAGCACTGAATCATTGTTAATCATTTCTTTGATACCTCTTTCATTAAAGTGTCCAAGTCTTTTGTGCCAAAGATCCAATTCTGACACTTTCTGCTCTCCATATGTGAACATAGCATGTCCAACATTTCCTTGTACCTTCAATGTGAAGAGCCTTCCTTCTTTCTTTCCTGCAATAACTTGTTTATACCCTTGACTAGGGTCTTCCACATAAACTCCATCATTGGTAAACCTTACCTCATAACCTTTTTCCACAATTTGACCTACACTGATCAAATTCTTTGGAATTGTGGGAACATAAAGTACCTTACTCAGAAGAGTGCTCCCATCCTTAGCTTTAACTGAACCAATTGACTTTACCTTATGCTTTGTATTATCACCTGTCTGAACTGTATGATTAATTGCATTATGATCTAGGTCAGTCATCAAAGCAATATTTCCACTTAAATGATTACTACATCTTGAATCAATGTAGAACACTCTCATGTCCTCATGTGAGGTTTCACATGTATTCATAATGAGAGTCGAGTCCTCCTTCTGATCTGATGCATAGTTGTAGTAGGTATTATTATAGGATTGATTTTGGAAGTTTCTTCCACCACCTCTTCCAAAAGAATTCCTACCACCTCTACCTCTGAAATTTCCTCTCTGAAATCTACCACCTCTTGCTCTTTGATTAAAGTTCTGATAATTACCATTGTTTTGATTATTATGCCAACAATAATGAGATAGATGATTGGTCTTACCACATATCCAACAAGCTCTTGCATTATCTTTGTTGTTTCTGCCTCTTCCTCTACTTCTGCCATTTCCTCTTCCTCTTATGAAGTTTGCTTGGTTTGATGTACCTTCTTCTTCACCTGATTGTTGCTTCCCTTTGTTGGCTTTCTTCTTGTCTTTAGAATACATTGCATGACCTGCACTCTTATCAACATCTCCTTTGACATCATTCTCAAAAGTTAGCATATGACCTAACAATTGATTCAAATCAGGAGTAAAGTGATCTAATGAAAGTTCTGTAGATAAAATGAAAGGCTTCCACTTCTCATCTCCTCTTAGCCCTGTAAGTATTTGTCTTACCAATTTGTCTTCTTCAATATCTTCATCCACTGCACCTAGAGAATCTGCAATGTCCTTCATCTTTGTCACATAATCAGAGATTGATTGTGAGGCCTTCTTCTTGAAGGTAGTAAATTCTGCCCATAGTGAAGCCTTCCTTGATTTGGTTGTATTTTGGAAATGCTCTTCCAAAGCATTCCAAATGTCACATGCACTTTCAAGTCCTCTAATGTGAGGAAGCAAATAGTCATTGACTGCCATGTAGATGATGCTTCTTGCTTGAGCATCCTTCTTCATCCAATTCTTCAAATCTGTAAGCTCCTCCCTAGTTGGAACACTAGGATCTCTGAATTCTGGCTTTTCTTCATCTCCTGTGATGTATCCTATCAGATCTTTGCTCATAAGGTGAGCTTCCATCCTCATAGACCATGCAGGATAGTTCTCTCTATCCAACTTTTCAATTTGGAGACTATCTCCCATCCTTGCTTCACCTGTAGCTTCAAATCTTTAACCTTTACAGATAATGAATGTACCTTTACTTCGAATGTTGCTCCTTCTGATCCTTTTGATACTCTTTGTATGTCTTCCTTCAAGTTTTCTTCAACCTTTACCCTTCTCCACCTTCAAAATATAAAGATTTGTACTTCTGCAATAGTCGGAGTCTTCTTCTTCTCAATTTTGACACAACCTGCTCTGATACCACTGATGGAGAGTGTTAATCTCCAAAAGAACAAGTTGACCTTGAATTTAGATCACCTCTATATCAAGATCAACTTTAGACTCCACCTAATTTAGAGAATCTTCACCAAATTATCAGAAAATTGATTATTCTGAAAAATTCAGTTTCTTCAGAAAAGTCTGCTGCAGATTAGTTACTCATTGACTAATCAATCCTGTAAAGTTTTTGATAAAACTTTGCACAACACTTCGCCTTAAGGTTGCGCAACTTTGCCAAGTTAAATCTCTCAAAAAGATTAAGTACACACTGAGAAATGTGTGAAACACTTTACCTATGTCTGAAAGTGCTTCTCTGCAATGGCGACTTTGACACCTGCAACTTCTTAGCACTGGTTCTCCCAACTCTGAACCCGTTTGATCAAGATCTTCTAGCCATAGATAGCTTACCTTCCAACTTAGATTTTGAGCCCTCACTTGTGTAAAACTTTACACTGTGGACTGAGCACTGACCATTTCTTTGAAGATGAAATGTGCGCCAGATTTTTCGACTCTCAGAACATCTTCACATATGAATGTTCCTAAACAAAATTCTCACAGCCTGATTGAAATTAATCTCTCAAATTCTAGCCATAGATAGATTAGCTATGGACTTAGATACGTGCAAAAGGATTCTTCAAAAGATTAAGCACAGAAGGAGCAGACAGCAAAATATCGGGCGCAAAATTTTTCTATTTCTCAGAAAACTTACATCTAAGTGAGGATGGACAATTCACTCACTCTTCATGTGTCTAATGACACTAATTTCTCTCTCACTATTCTCTAATCTTCTCCTGCTCTATTTGCCCGACATTTTCCAACATATTTATAGATGAATATATACAAGTGTATGACTAGACAAAGGTATAAGTCAGCTAATATACATATGTGTACATATCTTTGGATTTTCTGAATATGCCCTTCCTTCAACCATCTGAATTTGTTCTCTTCTTGACTCCTTGACTTCATCTCTCCATAATCCTTCAATTGATGATTGTCATGCACCAACAGAATCGACACCTGCAATTACAAAATCAGGAAAACCTAGAAGCAGCTATCAAAAGCACACCTAGGGCACCCATCAGTCCCTCAAAGTTTCAAGTTGTGACCCCAGACAATATCAAGATCATTTTGGAAGACTACGCTACTCTACTCGAAGCACATGATCACTTGTCAGAAGAATTGGATCAATTGAAGCAACAACGACTGAAGGAAGTGACAACTTCGACTCAAGTCAGTACTTCAACCTCGTCTCTTATCACCGACTCAGCAGCCCTACAGGACTTACAAAGATAGGTCACAGAATTGCAAGCACGCCTACTACAATATGAAAGACCACCTTCCCCAGCAAAGGCTCCCACCGACGAAGAAACTGTACAAATTCCTGTGGAACAAACGTTTGAAGAAGAATATGACCCACAACCCTTCCTAGGAGGACAACAAACGGAAGAAGGTCAGGATACGTTCAAAGCACCGCGACCCCCATGGCTATGAAAAGTGGAGGAAATCGAGAGTTCACATGAAGAGCGAATAGTAGTGCAAAATCAGGCCATGAGAACAATAGAAGAAACTGTGTTACAATCCAATTACTTCAAGAACTTGTCATCTCGACGCCTTATCCTCTCATCAGAACTCCAATACAGGCCTTATTATATCATTTTGGCAGATTATAACGCATAAATACAGAGAGTCACAGGAAAGATACCTTCCTTCACAACCCAAATTCAACCCGAAGACCTTCCTCCAGAGGTGCAAAAAGGCAAAATTCGTCAACCAACATGGCGGCAGAAACTTGTAGAGACATATCCGGAAATGTTGTGTACATGGAACAATGCACCTTTACATCTCCTATACAATCCATGCTACGGTCCAGTTCCACGACGCTAATCATGGAAAGCATTCAACATTAAAGTCCAGAACAACGCACAATGTAAGGAATGGCTAAACTACCCATACATAGCGCCACCACAAGGACCACCATCAGTAGCCTACATGAAGGCCACAATTCGACACTGGATGCCTCGTTTGAAGCCCATGCCAGATGTGGCGGCCCAAATGATGCTTAAGATTTTGGATATGATGCAGGTAGTACTCAAAACCTTTAGAAATGTAGAGGCACCACAGGTACGTCTACCAGGATTTGTTGGAGCAAGTCTATGATAGGCCTAAGTATTGGCTTGAGTCCCACAAAGTCATAGAAGAAGCTTTAAAATGAAGACTATGCAAAGTTCACTTGTGAGCTACCTCTTGTAACTTTTGAAGAGTTTACTTAATGTAAAAGTGAGAGAATCTTAAGTGGTTGAGTCCACTTGATCAAAAAGGGAAAGAGGAGCCACGAATTCGTGATTTGTGGTAGGTAGAGAATCAAATCAATCACTAATTGATTGGAGAGTGATTGAGGGAAGTTAGCCTCCCAAACTCAACTATAAATAGATGGCAGCTTTAGTCGTGGTTAGAGAGACCTAGGTGAAGACCTCCAAGAGCTGAGTTTTATGCCATATCAAGGTGTGATTACAAGGCACACATATGTATCAGTAAGTCCATTGTATTGTACAAGAAATATACTTTCATTTTCATGATCATTTGAGTTCATATTTCCATATTCTTGTGAAGTGTACTACTCACTGCCATATCTCTCAGTTTTCTCAGTCAGATTGCAGAGATGTTTTCTCTGAGCTTGGTGCATCACTTTCAGTGATTTAACTTGGTAAAGTTAGCTCTATAAGTCATCAATTTTCATTTCATTTGGGTATTCCAATCTTCAGTTATGTTCAGTTTAAGACAACCCTGTCTGTCATTTTCACTTCTCTATCAGGTACCTGACTTTTTTACTCATCTTGTTAGAGCTGTTTCTCAGTGTCTACTTATCCAAATTCAATGATTTAAAGCTTTTTGGATTCAAATTACTGTCTAGTATAGGCATACAAATTTTCATAATTATTAGATTCTTAAATCTGGAGTTATGTTCATTTTTCCGCTCACTAGTCTCAAACTGTAACAGCCCGTGAAAATCGGGATGATGTCATCAATTGCTAAACATCATTCTCATTGTGTGGTTCATTATTTTTTATGAGATTACTCTTGAAAGTTAGCTCTTTAAGTTAACTAGGCTTACCCAGGAGGAATTAACCTAACTCCTGATGTGCTCAGAGAATTATGCAAAACACTGGACAGGTGTATGAACCAAAAAATAGCAAGTTCTTCACCTCTGAGCCAACTCCAACTTATCTGTTTTGATCTATCTTTTTGTGAGTGATCTTCCAAGGTACATAGGGTGTCTAATACATCCATTGCCAAGGCTAAAGGGCCCACCATATACTCCTGGAGTTCATTTGGCTGGTTTAGATCAAGGATTTTGCAACACCTCTTCATCTTCAAGCACATACCTATCCATCTCTTCACAGTGGTATCAGAGCAAGGTTGGAAGACATTGCAGATGGATTTCCTTCATCAATTGACAAATTGGATAGAGGTAATTACTCAGCTTGGTCATTAAGAATGGAAATTATCTCTAAGGTAGAATTTTATAAGGTTATGTGGCTGGAGATGAAGTTATGCCAAGTTTCAAGAACAAAAGTCAACCAACACAAGAAGAGCAAGAAAGATTGAGCACATGGTGCTCCAAGGATGCACTTGCAAGGTCTTATCTCCTCAACTCTATCTCAGATTTTTTGTTGCCTCACATTAGAAGTTGTAAGACATCTCAGGAAGTGTGGGATGCACTTGAAGCCTTCTTCTCTTCAAGTACCAAAGCTAGGAAGCATCAACTATGGCTGGATTTCACAACTCTCAAGAAGGCTCCCAAAAAAAATGTGACTGATTTTGTCACAAAGCTCAAAGACATAGTGGATCAGTTGGGAAGCATTAGAGAGGTAATAGATGAAGAGCAAATTGTAAGGCAGGTCATCAATGGCTTGAAGGCAGATGACAAGTGGGAAGCATTCACCACAGCTATGGATTTGTACATGGACATGCATGTACCTGATTTCAATACACTCATTGGACAACTAGTTACTCAAGAGGCAAAGCTTATCAAAAATGGAGAAAGCTCTAAAGGTAATCAATCTTCAGCTTTATACATTGATAAAAGCAAGTCCAAAGATAACAAAGGAAAGGCAAAGAAAGTGGATGATGAAGCATGTACATATCAAGTTAACTATGCAGGTAGAGGAAGACATGGCAGAGGTAGAGGAAGAGGAGGTAGACAAGGCAGGGGGAGATCCCAAGACTCCAACTCATGTTCTATTTGTGGATTAACTAATCATACAATTGAAAATTGCTTTAGGAATTCCAAGAATCAAAGAGGCAGAGGATACAATAGAGGAAGTTATGGCTACTCAAGAGGAAGGTTCAACAATTATCATGGCAGCTACAACAACTACAATCATTCAAACTATCAAGGAGGCTACAAAGGAAGGAGAGACTACAATAACTACATAGAAGACTCAAACAAAGAGGATTCATTATTGATCATGAACATGGCTATGCCACAAGGTAAATCTGATGAGCATGTTTTCTACATAGATTCAGGCTGTTCAAATCATGTGGCAGGAAATGTGGCACTCCTATCAGATTTAGAAGATCCAAGGAATAAGCATGAGGTACAAACAGGAGATGATACAAGACATCTTGTGGAGAAAATAGGCAATGTCAAAGCACCTGATGGAAACATCAACCTACTCAGTAAGGTACTCTATGTCCCTACCATTACAAAGAATTTGATAAGTTTTTGGCAGATAGTATAGAAAGGGTTGCAAGTCAGGTTCACAAAAGCAGGAGCATTTGTTGAAGATCCAAGTCAAGGATTCAGAAGAATTGCAAAAGGTGAAAAGGCAGGTAGATTGTTCACATTTGAATTACAAGATACTAGAAACATTGCTCTCTTTAATTATGGTAGTCAGACACTCACAGAATTGGAAGTATGGCACAAAAGGTTAGCACATATTGGTGAAAGGTCATTAAAGCAAATTTGCAGGGACAAAAGTGTACTTGGACTCCCTAATTTTTCAAAACAACATATGTAGTGCATGTCAATTTGGAAAGTCTCATAGGTTACCATTCATGAAGAAAGGTTATATGCATGGAGATCTCTTGGAGTTGGTTCATACAGATGTATGGGGACCTAGCAAGGAAACTTCAATATCCGGATCAAGGTATTATGTCTCCTTTATTGATGATTGCAGCAGATGGACTATCCTATTCTTTATGAAACACAAAGATGAAGTTTTTTCATGTTTCAAAAGATATTTGGCTCTTGTGGAGAATCAAACAGGTAAATCACTAAAAAGGCTAAGGTCAGATGGAGGGGGAGAATAATTCTCCCATGAGTTTGATTCTTTTCTTCAAGAAAGAGGAATCAAAAGAGAGGTAACTACAAGGTACACTCCTGAGCAAAATGGAGTGGCAAAAAGGAGGACTAGGACAATTGTTGAAGTTGCAAGGTCCATGTTAAATGGAAAGCATTTACCTAATTATCTATGGGCTGAGGCTATATCTACAGCCACTTACTTGATTAATAGGTTGCCTTCAAAATCCCTTGATGGGATGACTCCATATGAGGCTTGGAATGGAAGAAGACGAAGCTTAGATCATTGTAAAATTTTTGGATGTATTGCTTTTGCTCATGTTCGTTCACAGGTTAGAGGCAAGATGGATCCAAAGGTAGAAAGGTGTGTATTTATTGGATATGACAACAATCAAAAGGGTTATAGGTTATACAATCCTACCAACAAAGGATTCTTGGTAAGCAGAGATGTAGTTTTTGATGAAAACAATTCATGGTATGAAGATTCATGCAAGAAGGTCAATTTACCATATGATCTTGAAGAAGATTTTCCAAAGCTTGGTAGAGAACAACCAAAGATTGAAGAACAAGACACCTCAGAGGATGATGAAGAATCTCAGATGGAAAAGGTCAAAGCATGGAAGTCTAAAGGTAAAGCAAAATTGCAGGAACTTGGACATGAGCCAGAATCATCACATCATGGCCTAAGAAGATCTATGAGGGAAAAGAAAAAACCAGAAAGGTATGGGTTTGACACCTCATTAGTAACTAAACATTCTATCTACATAGCACAGGACATAAACCAAGAGGAGCCATCATCATTTGAAGAGGCCAAAGCAAAATCAGAATGGAAGCATGCAATGAAGGAAGAGATTGACGCACTTGAGGAAAACAACACTTTGGATTTGGTGCCCAAGACTTCATCCATGAAGGTAATAGGCTCAAGATGGGTCTATAAACTCAAGAAGAATTATGATGGTTCCATTAACAGGTATAAGGCAAGGCTTGTAGCAAAAGGCTTTGCACAAACTCAGGGAATTGATTATGAGGAGACCTTCTCTCCTGTGGCAAAGATGCCTACTATTAGGGTTTTGCTTAGTATTGCCTCTTCCAAGAATTGGAAGATACTTCAACTAGATGTAAAGAATGCGTCCTTGAATGGTTGGATAACAGAAGAGGTATATATGGCACAACCACCTAGTTTTGAGAATCAAGTTTATCCTGATTATGTGTGTAAACTTAACAAAGCATTGTATGGTCTCAAGCAATCCCCAAGAGCTTGGAATTTCAGGCTTGTTTCATTCTTGCAGGACGAAGGTTTTCAACCAAGCAAGGCAGATCCTTCACTCTTTATTAAAAAGAGTAACTCTGAGGTCATCTACTTGTGTGTATACATAGATGATATTATATTGACAGGAAATGATGCTGATGGTATGAAGAAGATCAAAGATCAGATGAGAGAAGAGTTCAAGATAAGTGATTTAGGTTCACTTACCTACTTCCTAGGCTTGGAAGTTTTCTACAAAGATCTTGGTTTGTTTCTCACTCAAACAAAGTACATTAAGGACATGTTGGCAAAATTCAAGATGCAAGATTGTAAGATTGTAGGTACTCCGATGGAGGTCAATCACAAATTGAGCTCACATGAAGGTGAACTCATAGAGGACATGTTGAAGGCAGGGAAACCTGGAGAAATAAAATAAGAATAAAAAGAAAAAGACGATTATGCGGAGATTTATAAGGATGTGTCGCAAGAAAAGGGGAAGTTATAGGAAAGGAGTTGGCAACAACCGTAGGAAGAAGAGGAAGAAGGTAGACCAAGAATGAAGACGCAACAACCTTGGAAAAGAAGAAAGAGAAGGTCGACGAAGACGCGACAACAGGAAGAGGAGGAAAGGTACGAGACGTAAAGACGCAATGATCAGAAGAGAGATGATGGTGCAAGAAGTGTAGGTGCTACAACTGTAAGAAGAAGTCAAAGAAGAAGGAGTTCCTTTATCAGGACCGGAAAAGACCAGGTTCTACAGTAAAAAACCAGTATACAGATAATGATTGAATGAAGATCTTTACAGTTTAATCACATTCTCATACTGAAGTTCTAATCTTTGCAAAACGACAATCTATATTATGATGTTACATTTACCAATGAAATGATCAACCAAAATGTCTGCGTAGTAAAGTTATAGTGCTGAAAATCTTCTATTTACGGTTAAGTCTGTTTGAGTGACTCAGGCTGCACTGTGTCAGGGTGCAAATGACTTGAAAATATATGTGAGCGCAAAAGGGAAATCTGTGAATCTTTTGCAAGAATAAAGTGTAGCAAGACTGTGTAAATTCTGAATTAGCAGAAAAGCTATCAGAATGAATGTTTCTGGTGAAATTACTGTAATATTCCGGTAATATTACAGTGATGTTCCGGTGACATTTTGGTGACTTTATGAGACAATTCCGGTGGAATATCTGGGGAAGTAAAGATCAGTGCTTAATGGGAAAAATAGTAAAATCTGATTTTGCTAGTTAGACGATGTTGTGTTGAACCGGAGAACCCTCAACACAATTGGCGATCCTACTGTACGGTTGAAGCAGCCTCAAGAAATGAATGAGGGGCAGGCGAAATCGCTTTAGTAAAGTATATTTTACGAGGGCATAGGCAAGAACAGCGAACGTGGAGACATCCTCAGATTTTTACGAGTGGTACGAGGCCCAGGAGCAAGAAGCGCTGGGCCCTGAAGACGAACAGGGGGAAACAGGTGTAGTAGAAGCTAGGTTAGTGGGCGGCATACTTGGAGCGTTATTCCTCACAGAAACAGATGTAGGGGTAAGAAGACGACTCCAGTTTGACCCACTTGCAGGGGCGACCGGTCATAGAACTATGCGCACACCTCAACCACAGCCAATGGCTCAACCACCTCCAACTCCCAAAGTCAAGGCCGCTCATTTTAGTGGAACCTCTAAGGAAGATGCTGATTGCCATGTAGCTCAATTCGAAATAAAATGGACAGCCAATGGATACCCAGCTATCTATGGTGATGATATTAAACTTCAACAGTTTGCAGTCACGTTGGAAGGACGAGCTATGAGCTGGTTCAGTCAATATGGCATTAACCATTTTGCTACGTATGATGATTTAAAAATCGCATTCTTGCAATGGTTTAGAAAAGAAAAGACGCCTTCCGATGTATTACGGAAGTTGCGGGCTATCAGACAAAAGACTATGCTAGTGGAAGACTATGCTCAGAAGTTTCGGACTTTAATGGACAGGCTACAAGGTAATGAACGACCTACTGATGAGATGTTGGCAGGATTTTTTTTGAAAGGATTAAGGAGCACCATCAGACATGCGGTGGCCAGTGTGGACATTGTGAATGGTTTTGATGTCTTAGTATTAGCAGCAGCGCGTGTTGAAAGAAGGTTTGGACGAGCAAAAAAGAAGCAGTACGATTCTGGTTTAGAGGTTGAATCGGATTTAGAATTGGAGTCAGGTAAGAGTTCCGATGATTCTGATATTGATGATTATGATGATGCAATAGTGAAGTCAAAGCATCGTAAGCCTAAACCTAAACACCGTAAAGAGGAGGAATGGATTCGTAAGTTAAAGAAACATGTGTATTCTATACTGGCTCCAAAGGAAACCCGATTTTGTGATATCTGTGACAAAGAGGGACATACCACAACTCAGTGTTGGTATAACCTTAATCATAGAGGGCAAAGTTCACGGCAAGATAATAGAAATCTAAATGACATGGCAGCCAATTAGGCTATTCCTATCCAAGGGCGAGGTAACTTCCGGAGGCAGCAACAGGTAAGACCCCCATGGAGAGATCAAGGAAATCCGCAAGGAAATAACCAACAAGGCAATTACCAAGGTCGACCACCCAGGGTCATGCCTTCTGGGTATTGTTCCGCTCCTGATCATTGGATAGGACCGAATTGCCCTTTGTGGGTGAAGCATCGTAAAAATTAGTGCTTAAGCATTTCACCGAAGGCTGAAAAGTCATCGACAAATACCTGCATGAAGTCCTGAAGATAAGGCTCAAACACTTTATGCGCCACATAATTGAATGATGGTGGTCGATTCTTCAAACCAAAACTCATGACGGTAAATACGTAAGCACCAAATTCGGTAATAAATGCTGTTTTATGCTGATCCTCCTCAGCCACACTGATCTGATTATAACCGGAAAATCCATCCAAGAAACTATACATTTCATGGCCGGCAACTGCATCCAATACTGCATCACAAAACGGTATATGAAACGGGTCTGTAACCGTTTCCGCATTTAGCTTTCTATAATCAACGCAAATTCTGAGCTTCCCGTTCTTTTTAGGGACCACTATAATAGGAGATAACCAAGTCACCTGATTCACCGGTTTGATAAATCCGACTGCCAACAACTTATCAATCTCTTCCTTTACTTGTTTAGCAAAATTAGGATTCATTCTATATCGTTGCTGTGCCACAAGTACGGCATCCACCTTCAGATTAATCCTATGTTGATGCAACTGCGGATCTATACCTTTTACTTGAGTATAGTCCCAAGCAAACACATCCACATACTCTTTAAGCAAGCAAATAAGAGCCTCCTTAAACTTTCCTTCCAATGTTTTACCAATCCGCACCAT
This sequence comes from Ceratopteris richardii, assembly GCA_020310875.1. Classification (NCBI taxonomy): domain Eukaryota; kingdom Viridiplantae; phylum Streptophyta; class Polypodiopsida; order Polypodiales; family Pteridaceae; genus Ceratopteris; species Ceratopteris richardii. The sequence continues at coordinate 157,142,227 of CM035415.1, forward strand.
CTTGGGTTCAGCTTCTGTTCCTAAATTAACCTCTTGAAGCTCTTCCTCCTTCACCCACACAGAACCTACATACTTCTGATCATAAATCCTTTCCGTTCGCATAATTATCTCTTCCTCCTGTTGTTCCATCTGCTGCTGCACCGGAACCTTCATACATTGATCAAATATTTTTTGTAACTGGCCACCTGCCACCTGTTCACCTGGAAGTGACTCGTCTACATTTGGCCCACCACTATAATCCTTACTTAATACTCCTTCTACATCAACTTCTAATACCGGCACCACCGTTGGGTTTTCTTGCAAAAACTTTTCCTCTTCGTCATCTTCAATCTCATCTGCTAAATTAATAGTCTGAGCCATCAACGGTTTTTCCTGTACCGACATATTTTTCCGCCCACGCATGGGAATTGTCACTTGCTTTTTACCCTTGGTAATCATTACTACATTCAAGCCCCAATCCTGCTTAATTTTTGCAAGCCGAAACCAAGGTCTTCCTAATAACATTTCATACAGGTATGCTGACTCCGTCATTTGGTTGACTACAAAATTGACCATGAATGTCATACCGGAAATGATAATTTGTTGTTGCTTCAGAATGCCAACAGGCTGGACTCGTATTTGATCCACCATTTTGACCTGAAAAGGGGCTGGAGCCAATGCCCCTCTTCCCATTTCAATAAAAATATGTTCAGGTAATATATTTACCCCTGATCCTCCATGTAGCAATACTTCGGCAAAACTCCGCTTATTGTACTGCACCTGAATTACTGGTACGACAAAATCCACATGTGCTAGATCAATGTTGTTCGCCAAAATTGAAGGGATCGCCCTACTCCCGGGCTTGGTCTGATATCCAAGTAGCTTTCTCAACAATTTTTCGCGAAAGACCGGTACTAAAGATAACAGCTGATCCAAAGACAACTGTAACGGTGCACTAATGATGTCAGCAAACCAGTCATTTGCCAAGTCTTGTTGACACTGAGCCTGATCCTGCTCCATCATGCGCGGTACCAACTTCACACCCTTTTGTTGCTCCGTCCGGTCATCACCCTTCACCAGATTAGCAGAAGCATGTTTTGAAAGATGTCGGCAGTTTTGGATGTTATTGAATCCGTTTAAAAGTGTGATTGCGGTAAGAAGTGGGATTTTATTGGGCCATGTTATCTCCCAAGCAAGAATGGCTATTGATGTTAAGAAAATTGAAGCTATCAGTACAGCTAAAGCACCGACCAACGTTAAAGAGGTAATGCGGTTTGTAGGCCAAATTAAGTGGCATTCCCGATACTTAAGATATTTAGCAAACATTTCCTCACCACTGACGCATTTGACCAAGAAGGATGTTCGGTTTCTATGGGCAGAAGCTCAAGAGAAGGCATTTCAGTTATTAAAAAAGATGGTGTCGGTGGCACCTATTTTGCAACCACCCGATTGGTCATTACCGTTTCACATATTCGTTGATGCATCGATGTGGTCGTAGGTGCAGTTTTGATGCAACACAAAGATAAAGGTTGGTATAGACCTGTTTATTATGCCAGCAGGGTATTGGCTGCGGCTGAAAGAAATTATCCGGTGACCGAAAGAGAAGCTTTGGCGATGGTGTATGCCCTTAACAAGTTTAGACATTATTTGTTGGGCAATAAAGTGATTTTTCATGTGGATCATCAGGCTCTGGTTTATTTAATCAGGCAGCCCTTATTAACAGGCCGATTAGCCAGATGGATGCTTTTGTTACAAGAATTCGATTTTGTAATTGTGCATACCCCAGGGAAAGAGCATGCAATGGCAGATTATTTTAGTCGATTGGAATCAAGAGAAACACCTACTAGTGTACTTGATGTATTTCTGGATGCTGAATTGTTTACGGTGCAAGCGGTCGAGACAGATTCGTGGTATGATCAGTTACTAATGTTCCTAACAGAAGGGGTATTACCACAGCATTTTACACCTGATCAGAGAAGGAAGTTTGCTCTTAAAAGTAGGCCGTATTTGGTGATAGCAGGGGCATTATACAAGAAGGGTGTGGATCAGGTTATCAAGAGATGCGTACCAGACTATGAACAATCAGCTGTGTTACATGAAGCACATTTCGGTTCAGCAGGAGGACATTTGTCAGGTGATATTACCGGAAAGAAATTATTACAGGCAGGGTTATGGTGGCCGAAGGTGTTAAAAGATGCGCATGAGTATGCTAAAGGCTGTGTGATTTGCCAAAAGTTAGGCCAACCTAATAGTTCTGATCGTATGACTGATCATCCGGTATACCGCTGGATCCTTTTCAAAAATGGGGCATGGATTTTGTGGGACCTATTAAACCTACTACTCAGCGAGGTAATAGCTATATATTGGTGGCGACAGATTATTGTACGAAATGGGTGGAAGCAGTAGCATTGAAGGATAACAAGGTAGCAAGTGTGGCCAAATTTCTTTATCGTAATATTATGACAAGATTTGGGTGTCCGATTGAGTTAGTGAGCGACCGAGGAACTCATTTCCTGAATGAGGTGATTTCAGAATTAACAGGACTTCATCAAATAGTGCATAAAAAGACTACAGCATATCATCCTCAAGTGAATGGGCAGGCTAAAAGCACGAATAAAACTTAAATGCGTATTCTTAAAAAGTTGGTACATGAAAATCAGAAAAAGTTGGATTTGTTTCTGTTGGTGCAAGACAAGCCTACACACATTGGCTTGGAACCTTGGACTCATTGAAGATTAGCATGGATAAATGATTATCAAGGCTTCACTTAAAACAAGGCTCACATAAACATATGCTTATATGTTCTTACCTCTTTACCCCTTGTAAAAGTCTAAGTGACTTGTCATTTGTTTGTAACCACTTAAAGTCATCCACCTACCTCATTAGTCGTGGAAATTTGAATGTTGAGATAGAGAGAATATCTCCTTACTTTTAGAGGAGAGATTCAAGGGAGCCTAAGTTTGAAATTCAAATTCAAATGATCTCAAAACTTCTATAAAAGATGAAGAAAAAAGTCGCGGGATAGATAGACACTCTAGCTCACTCCCCGAGGCATATCTTTATTGTAACTCATTGTGTGTGAAGGTTACTCCATAGCCAACACCACAATACCTCATTTAGCTGTGCTTGGCAAGCTAATGAGATTGTACAAACACATATATCAATAGAAGTATACATTCATCATCTCTGTTTTGTCTGAGTCATCTACTCCAAGTCTGTCAACTTCAAAGAAGCATATCTCTGGATCTACTGAACCAAATCAAGTGATCTATAGCTCATTGGAACCAGCTCAAAATCTACTACAAGCATACAAAATCTCAAAGGATTTCATTCAGCCATTTGGGAGAAAATCGAGTCGAAGTGCACACTGGTATTTGTCTGCAGAGTTCCTGAAAAGTCGGGGGTGATTATAATTTTGCTAAACTTATTTCTCAGTGCATAGTTTATCAATTGAAGTGATTCCACTTGTGATTGGTAGCTTACTAAGGTATATTGATACTCCCAAAAGGAATTGTTCCAATTTTAAGTGTGCTGGACACACTGAGTAAAAGTCTGAGCAGGTATCACTACAGAAATAGAAGGTTTTGCTTGATTGTTGAAGTACCAAGTTATCTGTTTTGGTTTGATCATTACTCAAACCATTTCCAAAGTACATATATGGTTTCTTTATGTCATTTGGAAGCTAAGCTTGTGTACTAAGCATATCTAAAGAGTAAAGAGGGCAGGTGTGAAGCAGGTTTTGCAGCACCAACTGATTTCCTGAGTGCATCCATCCATCACTCTCAACAGTGGTATCAGAGCAAAGAAGGTAAACATGGGTGATGGTTTCCCTTCCTTCATTGACAAATTGGACAGAAACAATTATCAAGCTTGGTCATTAAGAATGAAGACCTATCTACAAGGGAGAAGTCTATTTGGATACATATCAGGAGATGAGGAGTTGCCCTCATTCAAGACTAGAGGACTACCTACAAAGGATGAACATGAAAGACTCAACCAATGGTGTGCAAAGGATGCTTTGGCAAGGTCTTATCTCTTAAACTCTATATCTGACTTTCTTTTACCTCATGTAAGGAACTGTAAGACTTCCCAAGAGACTTGGGAAACCTTGTCAAATTACTTTTCTTCCAACACAAGGGCTAGGAAGAACCAATTATGGATTCAGTTCACAACCCTTAGGAAGCAGCCCAAGCAATCAGTCTCAGAGTATGTGACAAAGATCAAAGATGTGGCAGACTAACTAGCAAGCATTGGAGAGGAAATTGAAGAAGAGCAAATAGTCAGGCAAGTGACAAATGGACTCAAGGCAGATGATAAGTGGGAAAGTTTCACCACTGCAATGGACCTCTACATGGACATGCATACCCCTGATCTCACAACACTCATGGGCCAACTATTTACACATGAAGCAAAGTTCACCAAAGCTGGAGATCAATCAAAAGGTAATAACCCCTCTGCTCTCTATACTGATAAGAAAGTTAAAGATAAAGGCAAGAAGAAACAGGATGAAGAGGGCTCTACCTCTCAAGCTAATTATGCAGGGAGAGGTAGGTCATCTAGAGGAAGAGGCAGAGGAGGTAAGTCAGGTAGGGGGAGACCCTACAACTCATCACCTTGCAACATCTGTGGATTGTCCAATCATACCACAGATGAATGCTACAAGAACTACAAAAATCAGAGAGGAAGAGGCTACTCAAGAGGTGGATACTCTCAAGGAAGAGGCAGATTCAACCAACATCAAAGCTACAATGGGTACAACAACCAATACAACAACAACTACAACAATAAGCACAATGGAAGCTACCAAGGTGGATTCAGAAATAGAAGAGACTACAACAACTACACAGAGGAGCAGGATGACTCCTTATTGATCATGAATATGACCTCCAAGATAGGTACAAATGATGATCATTTATTTTACATTGACTCAGGATGTTCTAACCATGTAGCTGGCAATGTGGCACTACTTTCTGATTTGGAAGAGCCCAAGGGCAAACATCAGGTACAAACAGGTGATGACACTAAACACTCTGTTGTCAAAATTGGAAATGTGAAGACATGTGATGGTAATCAGAACCTACTAAGCAGAGTACTCTATGTACCAACAATAACTAAGAATTTAATGAGTGTTGGTCAGATTGTGGAGAAAGGTTTGCAGGTCAGATTCACACAACATGGAGCATATGTGGAGGATCCAAAACATGGATTCAGAAGGATAGCCAAAGGGGAGAAATCAGGTAGATTATTTACATTTGAGCTAGAAGATACAAAAAACATTGCTTTGTATAATTATAAGGATCAGACACTTTCAGAGTTAGAGATATGGCACAAGAGATTAGGGCACATAGGAGAAAGAACTCTAAAGCAAATGTGCAGGGATCAATGTGTGCTTGGGATACCTAATGTATCCAAGCAACACATGATTTACAAATGTGGATCATGTCAATTTGGTAAGTCTCACAGATTACCCTACTCAAGGAAAGGGTTCATGCATGAAGACTACCTAGACTTGGTACACACAGATGTTTGGGGACCTAGCAAGGACCCTTCCATTTCTGGTTCAAGATATTATGTGTCCTTTATTGATGACTATAGCAGGTGGACAATTTTATACTTTATGAAGCATAAAGATGAAGTGTTTAATTGTTTCAAGAGGTATCTTGCACTTGTGGAGAATCAAACAGGTAGAAGCTTGAAGAGGCTAAGATCAGATGGTGGAGGAGAGTACTTCTCCAATGAGTTTGAAGATTTCTTGCAGGAAAGAGGCATCAAAAGGGAGATCACTACAAGGTATTCACCTGAACAAAATGGGGTAGCAAAAAGAAGGAATAGACTTATAGTAGAAACAGCTAGGTCTATGCTTAATGAGAAAAAATTGCCAAATTACCTATGGGCAGAGAGTGTATCCACTGCCACTTATCTCATCAATAGGTTGCCATCCAAATCACTTGATGGCATGACTCCATATGAAGCTTGGCATGGTAAGAGACCTTCTCTGGATCACTGCAAAATCTTTGGTTGTGTTGCATATGTGCATATTCCCTCACAGGTAAGAGGAAAGCTAGATCCAAAGGCTGAAAAATGTATCTTCATTGGTTATGATTTGAACCAAAAGGGATACAGATTCTACAACCCCACAAACAAAGGATTCAAGGTAAGCAGAGATGTCATATTTGATGAGAATGACTCATGGTATGAGAATGAATGCAGGAAAGTGAGTCTACCCTATGACATGGAGGAAGATTTTCCAAAGCTTACCAAAGAAGAGCCAACTCAGCAAGAAGATTCAAGCTCAGATGATGATACAATAAACCTTGAAGAGTTCAAAGCTTGGAAATCCAAAGGAAAGATGAAGATGAAGCAATTAGAGGATAAGCCAGAAACTTCCACTCAAGCAATGAGAAGATCTCAGAGAGAGAAGAAGAAGCCTATCAGATTTGGGTATGACACATCACTTGTAACTAAACATTTTGTATATCTTGCAAAAGACTTGTTGTATGAAGAACCAGGTACCTATGAAGAAGCAATTACAAAGCCAGAATGGAGAGAAGCCATGGATGAGGAGATAGAAGCTCTCAAGGAAAGTGATACTTGGGACTTGGTACCCAAGAAAGACTCTATGAAGGTGATAGGATCCAGATGGATCTACAAATTAAAGAAGAATTCAGATGGAACAATAAACAGGTACAAAGCTAGGTTGGTAGCCAAGGGTTTTGCACAAACCCAAGGCATTGATTATGAGGAGACATTTTCTCCTGTGGCCAAGATGCCAACTATCAGAGTTTTAGTGAGTGTAGCTGCATCCAAGAATTGGAACATGTACCAATTGGATGTGAAGAATGCATTCTTGAATGGATGGATATCTGAAGAAGTCTACATGTCACAACCACCTGGCTATGAAGATCCAAAAAAGGTACATTATGTTTGTAAATTGAAGAAGGCTCTGTATGGTTTGAAGCAGGCACCTAGAGCATGGAATTACAGATTGACCACCTACCTCCTAGACCAAGGATTTGTGATGAGCAAAGCAGACACTTCTCTATTCATAAAGAGAAGTAGTACAGAGGTAATCTACTTATGTGTTTATGTTGATGACATCATCATTACAGGTAATGATGTCAATGGGATTAGACACATCAAAGGACAGATGATGAAAGAATTCAAGATTAGTGATCTTGGATTACTAAAATATTTCCTAGGTCTTGAATTGATCTACACAAACTCAGGTATCTACATCACTCAAAAGAAGTATGTACAGGATATGGTCAAGAAGTTTGGTTTGCAGGATGCCAAGGAATCTACTACTCCAATGGAGGTTAACCAAAAGCTAAGTGCTCATGAAGGAGAAGAAATCAAAGACATTACAGGATACCAAAGTATGGTGGGTAGCTTAAACTATGCTACCTTGACAAGAATTGACATAGCATATGGAGTAAGTGTGCTTAGTCAATTCATGCACAAACCAAGGGTACCTCACCTAGAGGCAGCAAAGAAAATCTTGAAGTATTTGAAGGGAACACAAAGTCATGGTTTGTATTTTCCCTATACATCAGATATTGACATTAAAGTTTACTCAGATGCAGATTGGGCAGGATGCAAGGATGATAGGAGAAGCACCTCAGGTTATATTTGTTTTGCAGGAGATAAGCCTATTTCTTGGTCAGCCAAGAAGCAACCTACAGTGGCATTGTCATCCACTGAAGCAGAGTATAGAGGGCTAGCCAATGCAACTCAAGAAGCTATCTGGTTGAAGCTTCTATATACAGAGTTAGGTCTATTCACAAGACCACCTATTATCTTTGGAGACAACACTAGCTCTCTTCACCTTGCAGCAAATCCAATTTATCATGCCAGAACAAAACACATAGAGGTTCATTACCACTATGTGAGAGAGAAATTGCTAAGCAAAGAAATTCAATTGACATATGTATCTACTAATATGCAATGTGCAGATTTACTTACAAAGGCATTGGATGGAAACAAGTTATGCAGATTCAAATCTATGATTGGATTGCAGGAAGTAATTGAAGAATGAAGAAGAAGACTTAAGCCAAAGTGTTTGGCTTGAGGGGGAGCTGTTGGTGCAAGACAAGCCTACACACATTGGCTTGGAACCTTGGACTCATTGAAGATTAGCATGGATAAATGATTATCAAGGCTTCACTTAAAACAAGGCTCACATAAACATATGCTTATATGTTCTTACCTCTTTACCCCTTGTAAAAGTCTAAGTGACTTGTCATTTGTTTGTAACCACTTAAAGTCATCCACCTACCTCATTAGTCGTGGAAATTTGAATGTTGAGATAGAGAGAATATCTCCTTACTTTTAGAGGAGAGATTCAAGGGAGCCTAAGTTTGAAATTCAAATTCAAATGATCTCAAAACTTCTATAAAAGATGAAGAAAAAAGTCGCGGGATAGATAGACACTCTAGCTCACTCCCCGAGGCATATCTTTATTGTAACTCATTGTGTGTGAAGGTTACTCCATAGCCAACACCACAATACCTCATTTAGCTGTGCTTGGCAAGCTAATGAGATTGTACAAACACATATATCAATAGAAGTATACATTCATCATCTCTGTTTTGTTTGAGTCATCTACTCCAAGTCTGTCAACTTCAAAGAAGCATATCTCTGGATCTACTGAACCAAATCAAGTGATCTATAGCTCATTGGAACCAGCTCAAAATCTACTACAAGCATACAAAATCTCAAAGGATTTCATTCAGCCATTTGGGAGAAAATCGAGTCGAAGTGCACACTGATATTTGTCTGCAGAGTTCCTGAAAAGTCGGGGGTGATTATAATTTTGCTAAACTTATTTCTCAGTGCATAGTTTATCAATTGAAGTGATTCCACTTGTGATTGGTAGCTTACTAAGGTATATTGATACTCCCAAAAGGAATTGTTCCAATTTTAAGTGTGCTGGACACACTGAGTAAAAGTCTGAGCAGGTATCACTATAGAAATAGAAGGTTTTGCTTGATTGTTGAAGTACCAAGTTATCTGTTTTGGTTTGATCATTACTCAAACCATTTCCAAAGTACATATATGGTTTCTTTATGTCATTTGGAAGCTAAGCTTGTGTACTAAGCATATCTAAAGAGTAAAGAGGGCAGGTGTGAAGCAGGTTTTGCAGCACCAACTGATTTCTTGAGTGCATCCATCCATCACTCTCAACAGTTTCTTGACTCAACTTTGTGGTCATTCAGAACAGCTTTTAAAGTGACGACAAGAATGACACCTTTTCGGTTGGTATATGGATTGGAGGCAGTAGTACCCATGGAGTTTGTAGTTCCAAGTTTGAGGGTTACGACAGAAAAGATGTCGCCTGAAGTCTGAGTTAAACACAGGAGTAAATACCTTTTACAGATGGAGGAGGATCGTTTGATAAGTGCACATATTACGGAAGTAATTCAAAGGCAGAGACAAGCCTGGGTAAATAAGAATGTGAAGTTTAAGATATTCAAAGAAGGCGATTGGGTGATGGTGTATAATTCTAAGCTAGGACCCCATCCAAGAAAGCTCACATTGAGATACAGGGGCCCATATCAGATTGTCCAAGACTTGGGTCAAGGCACTTTTCGTGTGGCAGATGTGTTTGGCACATGGCTAAACAAGCCCATAAATGGATTTCGGTTGAAATTATATCAAGGGAAGCCGTCACATTTGGACTGGTTATCTGCTAATGTGGTGCAAGTTGTATGTCGCTCAAAACAACACGTCAGCAATGTTTTTGATCATCGCAGTAACAGAGTGTATTTTTCTACATTTTTATCAGTGGTACACTGTATTTTGACCTCGTGTTGGTCTAAAACTACATTGAGTAAATTTTTACGATTACACTGGACACATGGTTTACAGTTGCAGTTCAACAATGCGTTATCGGTTAGCTCAGGGTCAATGATGAATAATGAAGTATTGTTGAATGAGGGTCGCCAAGCTAAGGAATATGTTGGGTTTGCCAATAATCATGTGTGCGAAAGGAGTATGCCTTGTATTCCACGTTAGCAGATTCATAAGCGGCAGAGGCATCGAGGAGAATATGAAAACGAAGTTAGTAGTAGACCAATGATTATCTTGCAATGTACAATCTGTTAGAACTGTATGGTTAAAATTTTTTGCACTATACAATGTAGTATTGAGAAGATAAAATATCTATTTCAACTTCTTGTGGGACGAATGAGTGTTCTATTTTATGATTCTTCTGGCATGTGTGGAAGTTTCATTCAGCGGGTTATTGATAAGTGGGGCAATCGATTGTGGAGGATTTTTATGATAACCCACACTACAATATTATTAAGTCGCATAAAGTGTTATGTGTGTCAGTACGTTTATCATTATAGAAAGTGGCAGTTCAAGCATTCGCACTTGTGGAACGAATATTTTTGGTTCTACATAAAGGCTTCCAGGATAATATTTTTTTCAGCATGTTCTGTATTAGTGCTTGAATCAGGAATCATGAGAGGATGTATGAGAAAGAGAGCAGTGACAGTGAGAAGGGAGGAAACCACATCGGAGGACAGTGATAGCTCATTACCAAGGGAAGATGAAGATGCCATTTCAACACCATCTACAAAGACTAAGGGTGTGCATACGTTTATGGGATCATTCACTAATTTTAAAGTAGAAGTTGACCTACAGTCTGATCTGCAGCAGAATTGGCTCAGAAAATTGGATTATTACAGTTTGCTATGTTGCCATGGGAACGTTGGAGATGCAATTATGAGGTAAAGAGTCAGTTGGAGATTATGCAGAAAATGAAGGGTCAGCTCTCCTTTCAGGTAAAATTTTCACCAGAATCAGTTGCAGAAGTATTTCAATTGCCTATATACGATGATGTTGTAGTTCCCAAATGTTCGGAGGAGGTTTTGAAGAAAGACTTTGGACCCCGAGAAGGAAGACGGCAGTACTATATGATGAGGAATGTAAGCTATACTTGAAGGGAACAACTAAAATGGTATTTGGAAAGATTATGTTTTATCATTAAATATGATTCTATGTCTAGGGAGAATTTTGCACCTTTAGCTTATGCAGAGGCAGGAGAAAAGGTGAGTTGGGCTCATTGGATGTATGATCACTTACAGAGTGAGATTTTCGTTGGGGATAGGCGTAAGACGCAAGCAAATAGTCGATTATCAGCATATTTAGCTGCTTTATTCGAATTTGTGCAGTTCGTTGAAGATCAAAAGATCATGTGGCCAAAGCAGATCAAATTTTGTGGTCATCAAGCGATGAGTAAAGAGCAGGAATAGTTAGCAGTGAGACAGGTAAGGAATAGACTTTCACAGACTTCTGAAGATTTTCTTTGCGCTGGTGATATGGCACAAGAAAGGAACCAGGTTAGTCAAATCATTGAATCTAATATATATGAAGCAAAGATACAGGAAGATATTTTGCTGCCAGTGCCAGATAGTATTGAGGATCCAAAAGTATTCGGAACTGCTTTTAGGTTGTCTAGGAAAAGAAGAGTGGAAGAGCAATTACAGGTTGAAGCCGAAAAAATGTTGAAAGATGATAATATTTCAGATTATGATGTGTCAGGGATGAAGAAGAAGTTGTAGGAAGTGTCGGATTTTTTAGTTTTTCAGGAGAAAAGATTGTTTCGGTATGAACATACTCAAATATTTATTAATAAGACTGATTATCAGTCTTTGCAGGAGAAGATTAAAGAACTTCAGGATGCATTGGATAAGAAGGAATGTATGTTGGAAGAGTTGCAGCATGATAAGAAGCAATCGGTGGTAGAATTAGCTAGTACGAAGAAGTCTATTCAAGAATTTGAAGAATGGCAGATGACTGTACAAATGCAGATTCAAAAAGAGATGATGAATTTTTCAGCGGTAAATGCTACATTGCAGGCGGAACAGGTAGTTCTTGAGTCGAGAATAAAAGTTTTGCAGGAATTACAAGAGCACATATTAAAAGACGAAGGTGTGCAGTTAGATGCTGTGTTAATGACAAAGATGGATATAGGAGAGGTGAAGCAGCATTTGCATAAATATGTTCAGGACATCTGGAGTGTTTTTCAAAGTTGTTGGTTCGGTATGATTAAGATGCAATATGAACAGGTGCAGACAAGTTTTGTTTCCAAACATGAAAAAGATTTAGTATGTATAATTTCAGAACAACAAAAGCAGATTGAAGAACAGTCTCAGATCATTGCAAAACTGCGGGAATAGTTGTTGAAAGAGACACTCGAAGAAAAGATGGAGATATTTGATGTATATGTTCCAGAAAAGTAGGATGGTGCAGAAGAAGATATTAATACTGAAAAATTAGAAGTACAGGAAGAGCAGATTTTCACACAGTAAGGGAAATATATGATCAAGGGATTGTGAAATTTGAGTTTAATTTTTGACAAAATTACCCACCGGGCTGTGCCAGGTGTTGAAGGCAGGGAAACCTGGAGAAATAAAACAAGAATAAAAAGAAAAAGACGACTATGCGGAGATTTATAAGGATGTGTCGCAAGAAAAGGGGAAGTTATAGGAAAGGAGTTGGCAACAACCGTAGGAAGAAGAGGAAGAAGGTAGACCAAGAACGAAGATGCAACAACCTTGGAAAAGAAGAAAGAGAAGGTCGACGAAGACGCGACAACAGGAAGAGGAGGAAAGGTACGAGACGTAAAGACGCAATGATCAGAAGAGAGATGATGGTGCAAGAAGTGTAGGTGCTACAATTGTGAGAAGAAGTCAAAGAAGAAGGAGTTCCTTTATCAGGACCGGAAAAGACTAGGTTCTACAGTAAAAAACCAGTATACAGATAATGATTGAATGAAGATCTTTGCAGTTTAATCACATTCTCATACTGAAGTTCTAATCTTTGCAAAACGACAATCTGTATTAGGATGTTACGTTTACCAATGAAATGATCAACCAAAATGTCTGCGCAGTAAAGTTATAGTGCTGAAAATCTTCTATTTACGGTTAAGTCTATTTGAGTGACTCAGACTGCACTGTGTCAGGGTGCAAATGACTTGAAAATATATGTGAGCGCAAAAGGGAAATCTGTGAATCTTTTGCAAGAATAAAGTGTAGCAAGACTGTGTAAATTCTGAATTAGCAGAAAAGCTATCAGAATGAATGTTTCTGGTGAAATTACGGTAATATTCTGGTAATATTACGGTGATGTTCCGGTGACATTTCGGTGACTTTATGAGACAATTCTGGTGGAATATCTAGGGACGTAAAGATCAGTGCTTAATGGAAAAATAGTAAAATCTGATTTTGCTAGTTAGACGATGTTGTGTTGAACCGGAGAACCCTCAACAGGACATCACATCATATCAAAGTCTAGTGGGTAGTCTCAACTATGCCACATTGACAAGAGTAGATATATGTTACAGTGTGAGTGTGCTAAGTCAATTTATGCACACACCAAGGAAACCACATATGGATGCTGCCAAAAGGATTCTCAAGTATCTCAAAGGAACCATAAATGAAGGACTTTATTATCCTTATGTATCTGATTTAGGGTTGAAGCTATTTTCTGACGCAGATTGGGCTGGCTCCAAGGAAGATAGAAGGAGCACTTCAGGTTATCTTACCTTTGCACGTTCAAAGCTTATTTCATGGTCATCCAAGAAGCAACCCACATTTGCTCTCTCTTCTACTGAAGCTGAATACAGAGGTCTTGCCATAGCTACACAAGAAGCTATGTGGATGAAGACATTATTCAAAGATCTTGGATTGGAGTTTGGAACTCCAACTATCTTTGGTGACAATATGAGTTCTATTCATTTGGCTGCTAATCCTATTTTTCATGCAAGGACTAAACATATTGAAGTTCATTATCACTATGTAAAAGAGAAGGTTCTAAGCAGAGAGATTCTAGTATCATATGTGTCCACTCATCAACAATGTGCAGATATTCTAACCAAAGCATTGGATGGTACAAAGCTTTGCGAATTCAAGGCTATGATAGGTTTACAGGTAATCTTGGAAAATTGAAGACCTCAAGCATACTTGGCTTGAGGGGGAGCTGTTGGAGCAATTCTATGACAAGCCTAAGTATTGGCTTGAGTCCCACAAAGTCATAGAAGAAGCTTTAAAATGAAGACTATGCAAAGTTCATTTGTGAACTACCTCTTGTAACTTTTGAAGACTTTACTTGATGTAAAAGTGAGAGAATCTTAAGTGGTTGAGTCCACTTGATCAAAAAGGGAAAGAGGAGCCACAAATTTGTGATTTGTGGTAGGTAGAGAATCAAATCAATCACTAATTGATTGGAGAGTGATTGAGGGAAGTTAGCCTCCCAAACTCAACTATAAATAGATGGCAGCTTTAGTCATGGTTAGTGAGACCTATGTGAAGACCTCCAAGAGCTGAGCTTTATGCCATATCAAGGTGTGATTAAAAAGGCACACATATTTATCAATAAGTCCATTGTATTGTACAAGCAATATACTTTCATTTTCATGATCATTTGAGTTCATATTTCCATGTTCTTGTGAAGTGTACTACTCACTGCCATATCTCTCAGTTTTCTTAGTCAGATTGCAGAGATGGTTTCTCTAAGCTTGGTGCATCATTTTCCATGATTTACCTTGTTAAAGTTAGCTCTATAAGTCTACTATATTCTTATCATGTTTCATTTCATTTGGGTATTCCAATCTTCAGTTATGTTCAGTTGAAGACAACCCTGTCTGTCATTTTCACTTCTCTGTCAGGTACCCGACTTTTTTACTCATCTTGTTAGAGATGTTTCTCAGTGTCTACTCATCCAAATTCAATCACTTAAATCTTGTTGGATTCAACTTATTGTCTAGTATAAGCATACAAATTTTCATAATCGTTGGATTCTTAAATCGGGAGTTATGTTCATTTTTCTGCTCACTGGTCTCAAACTATAGCAGCCCGTGAAAATCGGGATGATGTCATCAGTTGCTAAACATCATTCTCAGTGTGTGGTTCATTATTTTTTATGAGATTACTCTTGAAAGTTAGCTCTTTAAGTTAACTAGACTTTCCCAAGAGGAATTAAGCTAATTGCTGCTGTGCTCAGAGAATTATGCAAAACACTGGACAGGTGTATGAACCAAAAATAGCAAGTTCTTCACCTCTGAGCTAACTCCAACTTATCTGTTTTGATCTATCTTTTTGTGAGTGATCTTCCAAGGTACATAGGGTGTCTAATACATCCATTGAAAAGCTAAAAGGGCCCACCACATACTCCTGGAGTTCATTTGGCTGGTGTAGATCAAGGATTTTGCAACACCTCTTCATCTTCAAGCACATACCTATCCATCTCTTCACAGGATTTACCCATGGAAATTATGATTTGGTGTATGACATGAGCATCACCCCCGGCATTTGGGTAGCTTACGCTTGGCATGCACGAATTAA
Source organism: Ceratopteris richardii (assembly GCA_020310875.1). Classification (NCBI taxonomy): domain Eukaryota; kingdom Viridiplantae; phylum Streptophyta; class Polypodiopsida; order Polypodiales; family Pteridaceae; genus Ceratopteris; species Ceratopteris richardii. Next base: position 157,157,556 of record CM035415.1, read on the forward strand.
GTATCTTCTCGCCTGCTATAAACAAACATTTGAAGAAATGTTCCGATCAGGATTTTGGGAGTACCACTCAGAAGTGTTTGCACCTAAGCCAACACACCTGCTCCATCTCTTTGCTTGTGAACAAGCCATGTATTCCACAACTCATTGGTGATGAGATTATAGCATTTATACCCCTTTTGCTCCATAGAATATCCCAAAAAAAACAATTTCCCTTGGCTATCCTTGGCATTATGAACACCAAGGTTCATCTGTTCTGTCATGATGAGAGTGAATAGTTGAGAAAAATTAGGAAGAGGATCCCTTACGTACGTTGAAGTTGTGAAGGCCCTCCATGTTTCATCATCCTTAATTCCATTTAGGATGTGGGCTACAAGATCATCTTCTCTTTGATTGTGAGATTGTGTGAGTGTGAGCTCTCTTCCTTATCTCCTTCGTCGTGATAGTCTACACCTCTCTGGTTGTAGTCTCAGAATCGCATGAAATTTGGTGAGCATACTCAAGGTGTCTCAGAAATCAAAACGGCTTCGCTCTATCGTGCCAAAATCACAATCTGAGCTCATTTCGGCCTTTGAATGCATTATTGCAATGCTTGTGTAGCCTATTTTGTCTTTTTGTGCCAAAGATATATACAAGTTTCGATTCGCCAATATAAGCATCTCGAAGTCTCCTATAGGTTTAGTAGAACACGTCAGGGTAGTTTTGTTCAACGTTTTTCAAATACACTCATTTTTCTGCATCAGGGTATTTTAGTTAGTGGCCATGGCTGAAAGCAGTGATGTATTTTGTATGTTGGCTATTGAGGACAAGTTGGATGGTATGAATTACCCATTGTGGGCTTATATGATGGGTCATGTATTGGTTGCAAAAGAACTATGGAATATTGTGCAGGGTGTTGAATGACGCCTTGTTACACCTTCAAATACAGGTACTGCAAATACAGGTACTGGAGCTGATGGAGAAGGGCGAAGTGTTTATGTGCTTCAAATAGTTTTTGGTTTTGGCTGAAAATCTATCAGCATGTAAAATGGGCACCCTTCGTTCTGATCAAGAGGGGGAATATTTGTCTTCTGACTTTAATGCATTTCTGGCTAAACGTGGGATAAAACATCAATGTACAGTGTTGTATACACCTCAACAGAATGGAGTTGTTGAACAGAAGAACAGGTCACTCATGGAAATGGTGAGGTTTATGGTCAAGAGTAAGGCTTTACCACATAGTTTCTGGCTTGAGGTTGTAACTCGTAACTCATGCTTCTCCCAACTCCACGAATTTTTTGTCTTTACAAGATTCTTAATTATTTAACCATTTACAAATGGTAAATGATCCAATGTTACAACAATGATTCACATGCTTCATCAAGTGGTTGCACATTTTTCCTTCCATGTCTAGCCAAGTGTGAAGGCTTGGAAATTTGCACCAATAGCTCCCCCTCAATCCAAATATCTTGGCTTGTATAGCTTCATCAATCCTCTTGAATATCCTACAATCCAATCATACTTTTAAACCTGCAAAGTTTTGTACCATCAAGTTCTTTGGTTAACAAATCTGCACATTTCATATTTGTGGATACATATGCAAGTTGAATTTCCTTTCTCAATAGCTTCTCTCTAACATAATGATAGTGAACTTCTACATGCTTGGTTCTTTCATGATAAATGGGATTGGCTGCAAGATGCAAAGAACTTGTGTTATCACCAAAGATCATAAGTGAATGAGTATGAAGTCCCAAATCTGAGTAGAGTAATCTAATCCAAACAACTTCTTGTGTAGTATTGGCTAATCCCCTGTATTCAGCCGCTGTTGAATATAGAGCAATAGTTGGTTGCTTCTTGGAAGACCATAAGATGGGCTTATCACCTGCAAAAGAAAGATTTCCATAAGTACTCCTTCTATCATCCTTACAATCTGCCCAATCTGCATCTGAGTATAGCTTAATGTCCAAATCTCATGTGTATGGGAAGTAAAGTCCTTAGTTTTGAGTACCTTTGAGATACTTCAAGATCATTTTAGTAGCTTCCAAGTGTGTTGCTCTAGGTTTATGTTGGAGTCAATGTCCAAAATGCTCCAAAATCTTTAGGTATCATAACATGATTAGCTATTCATAAAACTCCCTCTAATAGCAAATGGCACGAATACCATGGATAGATCAAAGACCTCCCAAAGCTATGTCTCGGGTTCTAAACCCGTCGGCAACGGTGCGAAACGTGTTGTTATTTTTATTAAACTTTTTCGAAAATAATTGACAGTGATGGCATGTTGTTTTCTGAAAGATCACTACGATCTTGTTCTTTATCGATTACGATTGCTTTTGGATGGTGCTTTTGGATGGTGCTTTTGGAGGGTGATGTAAAGCTATATAAGAAGAGCATTGGCTCATTATCAAAGTATCCATCACCTAGTTCAACAACAAGCTATAGAGCTTGGTACCTCATTAGAGGTAGTGCTTTTAGCACATGGGGCAGCCATGATGCTATGTTGAAGCATGTTGAGGAGCGGCTATGGAGCTCTTCTTGGAGAAGAGTGTGCTCACACTCTTGCTTATGGAGAGGATTTACCCTCCAGTAGCTTGGTGGTGTGGATCGGCCATTCACATTATGTATTTGAAGATTATCTTCTACATGAAGATTTCGAGTTACTTCAAAGACATTGGATGGTGGTTAACATAAGATTTGCATATTATGTTAAGAATTCAGGTACATATTCTCTTTATGCACACAGGTACTACTTGAAGTTTATGGAGGTAGTAACATCCATATCAGGAGGAGTCCTATTCAGCATAGGTACAAGAGAATCAGTACGGTTATGCTTTTTGCATATTTGGAGGAGGTGTTAGAGAAGATATGTTCATATGAGTTTGAGGATTTATGGCAGCAAACTTGTTAGCATTCTTTGCTACTTTTGTAAGTATGTGATCTTTTCACACATGTGTCTAAATTAGGGTCTTCCATAGCCTAAGGTTAGATGAGGGTTTGTTGATTATCAGTTTTAGACTGATCCTTCCTCTTTCTGTCACTCATATTCACCCTTCTACAACCTATTAGGTCACACATCTCATATATATTCAGATTTCTATCCATACATTTGAATATGTTTGTTACATTTATATATTCACTCATCCATCTATTTATGTTCATAGAGTGGTTGAGAGTTTTGCTCCCACATTGTACATTGAACATTTGTATATATGATAGTCTGAGTAAGCAGTGGCTTATGTAGCACTTTACACATGTTGTCTAATCTTTCTCTATCTTTGTCTCATCATTTGTATGATTAAATGTGGTATGTTCATGTTTTGTCAATATTGGAAGATTGTTGGATTCTATGTTGTAGATCATGGACCTATGGAACTTGGACTTGTGGTATTAGTAATGGGCCTACTAAATTTCCAACATTTGGTATCAGAGCTTTAGGACATCAGAGCATTCAGGCTCTTATATTCACAGGTTCCCAGACTTCCAAGTTTACAACATATGATTTAAGAGCATCTTCTAAAATTTGACATACATGCTTCATCTAGATGATTAGAGATTTGAGAATTAGACAATTTAGTCACATGTTTATTCATCAGTGTGGAGTATGAAGTTGATGATTTGTTAGCAGTCGAATACTTTTGGAAGAGTATGAAAATACTTTATAGAAAGTATCGTTTGAAGTCCAGGACTTGATGAAGAGAAGGCTACTTCAAATTCAAGGAAAAACAATGGTTTGGAGAAGATGAAGGAATCAGATCAACATCAAATCACGGGTATCAATTTCTACTATCAGATTACCATTTGCAGGTGATATCTTAGAAGAGCAGTTATGAAGAGATTTCAAGGATTCAAGGAGTTCTTTTATTCACTTTCATTATTTGAAAGGTAAATGCTACATCAAAATAGGTATCTAGAGGTTTTTCTAGAGTGTTTTTGGAGATCTCTTTCATGGCAAGAAAGCTCATCTAAGAAGACAAATGTGGAGAGCATTAGTTTTTTTTTTCAGCCAATCTTGTAAGTTGGTTGGAAGGTTTTTATCTAAATACAAAATGTGATCTAGGTATGTAGAGAGGTAACTCTAGAAAGGTAATTCATCATTCAGACAAAAGGTTGATGAATTTAGTCATATCAGTCATTTGAAGCAAAATTTTGATTCAAGGATATGAGGAGATGATAAAACATGATTCTATGTTCACTTCCATTTGTATACCATGTTTGTTTTGTCTCTTACTCTTAGCACTGGAAGAAGAGAAAGAGTTCATTTGAAGAAGTTAAGAGTGCTTGCTACTTCAAGATGAAGAGAACGAAAGGTATGGAAGAGAAGTTTGAAGATGTCAACATCATCATCAGGTGGAAGAAAGATGCAGAAAAAGAAGGTTCAACAATTTCAAAAGGAAAGTAAGACTTCCTTTTCTCTTATATTTTCCATATACTTTTCCTATTTTATCCTCTACATCCAAAGACAAGTCTACAAGAACATCTTGTGTGAAGATAGTATAAAGAAGAAGCAGTTTCTTGTTTTGCATTATACTTGATCATGATTTAGTAGATTTGACAAAGAATTGCATTGAGAGAAAGAAAAGCAGCAGATTTTGAAGACAACTTGTATGTTTTGACTCATATGTATGAGTTATATATAAGTTGAAGTTTTTGAGCAGGAAGCTTGTATGTTTCCTCAAAGAATTCTTGACGTGTCAATTCAGAGCTACTTGGTATATGACAAGTTGCAGAGAAGTATAATTCTCCTTTATCTAACTCTTGAGGTAAAAGAGTATTTCTAGAAGATGTTGGATACTTGGAGAGAGGTTTTATGTTTGGAAAGGTTACCTCATATTCAGTATTTTCAAAAAACTTCAAAAAATTCAGATTTTTGATGTATCAATTAGTTGAAGAATCTACTTTCTATGATTGTCTAGATTTTTTGATACATGCTTGGATTCAAAAAGTTCTTCCATCAGATCCTATAACTTGATTTAGAATTGGAGTTAGCCAAAAGAAGGTCAAGCAAATACTATCACTTTTCACCTAGGTAGAATATGAAAAGATGAAGTATCAACTTGCAGATTTTGGAGTTATCAAGGTGAGAAGCTTGTCCACTTATGTTTCAAGTAGAATTTGCAGATTCTTGGAAGGATTTGGTTAAAGAAAAGTTTTTACAACTTTGTGAGAAGCCAACACTTAGAGACATTCAGGTAGCAAATCAAACATTCAATCATGAAGGTTTGATGAGAGCAGATTCTACACAAGTATTTTGTTGGAGAGATCTTGATAGATGTAGATAGATCTTCTTGAGTATTTATGAGTCAGTTGTCTATTCTTTGTTTGAGAAGGTTCTTCGCATTGGAGGAAGTAAGTCAAAGATTCAGATTCTATCATATTTGTGTTGCAGAGGAATAGAAGAAGATACTTGTTATGTTGCAGAAGGTTATGAATCCTAAAATGCTTTCAGTAAGGTTTTTAAGATAGATCAGCTAACCTTATTCTATAATTTGGGAAGCTGAGGAATGACAAGAAAAGCTATTGGCATGTGTACTGTTGATATATTAAGGTAGTGATGTGTGTGAACACACTAGGACCACCGGGGCACTTTTTTGCCTCCTTAGGAGGTTTTTTTTTTCCAGCAATAGTTGAGTAGCATCTTCCACAAAAACAACATCAAGGCTATTCAAAATGCATTTAGTTTGTGGATGATACAAACGATAGCCTTTACTTTTAGAATTGTACCCAATAAAAATACATTTTACTGCTTTATCATCCAATTTTCTACAATGTTGTCCAGGCACTAATGCATATGCTAAACAACCAAAAGATGAGCAACAGATGGCTTGCGATCATGCCAAGCCTCATATGGAGTGATAGATTGCAGTGCTTTAGTGGGACACCTGTTAAGTACATATGTTGCACACATAACAGTCTCAAGCCAAAAACTATGTGGTAAGGTCTGATTCTTGACCATACACCTTGCCATCTCCATGAGTGACATGTTCTTCCATTTAGCAACTCCATTCGATTGAGGTGTATATGGCACTATACATTGGTGTTTTATCCCACATTCATCCAGAAATGCATCAAAATCAAAAGACATATATTCCCCCCCTCGATTAGAATGGAGGGTGCCCATTTTACATCGTGACATATTTTCAGCCAAAACCAAAAAGTGTTTGAAGCATATAAACACTTCGGACTTTGCTTTGAGTGGATATACCCATGCATGCCTAGAAAAATCATCAATGAAAGTCACAAAGTAAAGATAATTTCCAAAAGAGAGTGGCTGCATAGGACCACATACATCGCTATGAACAAGCTTCAATTTCTAAGTAGCCCGAACTGAACCATCTTTCAGAAATGAGGAAGGCTTCATTTTGCTCAAAATACATCCTTCACATACATGTTTACTGGGTGCCTCAAGTTTGGGCAAAGAGGACACCATTTCAGATTTCTGGAGGCATAGCAAACTAGCAAAGTTCAGATGAACAAAGCGTGCATGCCAAAGCTTTGCATCTGACATAGCCTAAGAATCATGTACGGCACATGCTAAATCATTCATCAATTTTTCATATTCTATGAGCTTATACAGTCCACGACATAAAATGCCAAAAGCAATAATAACATCACCATTTGACAGATCATGAACTGTACATCTGTCATCAACAAATTTGACAACCAAGCCAATCTTGGCTAATGCAAAAATTGATAATAGATTCTTCTTGATCCCTGGCACAAATAAAGCATCTAACAAAGTGAAAGAACTGTTGGAAATTTAGTAGGCCCATAACTAATATCATAGGTTCATGGTTCCATAGGTCCAAGATCTACAACACAGATTCCAAGAATCTTTCAATATTGACAAAACATGAACATACCACATTTAGTCATACAAATGATGAGACAAAGATAGAGAAAGATTAGACAACATGTGTAAAGTGTTACGTAAGCCACTGCTTACTCACACTACCATATATACAAATGTGAATTTACAATGTGGGAGTCAAAATTCTCATCCACTCTATGTGAATAGAAATATATGGATGAGTGAATGCACAAAATTTACAAGAATATTTAGACGTAGGAACAGAAATCTGAATATGTATGAGGTGTGTGACCTGATAGGTTGTAGAAGAGTGTATATGAGTGATAGAAAGAGGAAAGATCGATTGGAAACTGATATTCAACAAACCCTAATCTGATTTTAGGCTATGGAAGACCCTGAATCAGATGTGTGTGTGAAAGATCACATAATTACATAATTAGCATAGAATGCTAACATGTTGCTATCAAAAATCCTTATACTCATGTGAACACACCTTCTCTAACACCTCATCCGAATGCATGTAGTATGCATGTACTGATTCTCCTTTAGATATGCCGAATAGGACTCTTCCTGATATGGATGCCACCGTCTCCATAAACTCCAAGTAGTACCTGTGTGCATAAAGAGAATATGTACCTGAATTCTTAACATAAGATGCAAATCTTATGTTAACCTCCATCCAATGTCTTTGAAGTACATCGAAATCTTCATGTAGAAGACGATCTTCAAATACATTATGTAGATGGCTGATCCACACCACCAAGCTACTGATGGGAAATTCCTCTCATAAGCAAGAGTGTGAGCAAACTCTTCTCCAAGAAGAACTCCATAGCTGCTCAACATGCTCCTAGAGTGCACCATGGATGCCCCATGTATGCTAGAGCACCACCTCTACTGAGGGACCAAGAACTGGCATTGCAATTGGTGTAGGATGTCTAACAAAGTGACCAAAGACTCTCTTATATAGGTTTTAAAGCTCCATGCAAAAAACTCACAAAAAAGTGCTTTTTTTTAATCACATCGCTTTTCAAATTGCTTTTGCTTTATTTTAACTAAGTTTGCTTTATTTTTAAAGTTGCTTTTAGCTCACTTTAAAAATAACTTCTTGGCCTGCCTTTTCACACTTTTGACTACCTGATGAATGATCTAACAACATTTTTATGATCGTGATGCCGAGAGCTATCATATGAGGTGAAAACCCTAAATCAATAGAAAATTAGGGTTAGAGTTTTCTCCCAAATCTGATTTCTAATGACTGAATGTCATATACCATTGGAAAGCTCTCTTCAAGCTCTACAAGATAGGCTCATAAAAATTTTACCCCTTTTTGTGCCAAAAATGACTAAGTACCAAAATTAGGGTTTCTACCCTAAATGGATTTTGGACTGATGTGACATTGTTTTCCAACAAGAACTACTATCAGAAGTAGTCAAAATGATCTTACCAACTCCCATGATAGGATAAGAGGAGTTGTTGGCGCATGTGACAGTATTCCCTGTATGGGCAGGCTCGAGTGAAGAGAAGAAACTGCTCTGCGAGGTAATATGTTTGGTCGCCGCACTATCAAAGTACCAAACATCTGAGTCTACTACAGACATGCATTACTCATGAGAAGATGGGTCAAAATTGCAAACAGTAGTAAACGCCCATTCTTCATCTTGCACAAGGTTAGCAGACTCTGTTTTTGGAGTAGAGGCCTCTGCAACAACCATTCCAACCTCTTTCTTCTTTGCCTTTTTGCAACCAGTTTAGGACAGTTCTTTATGATATGATCATTTCCTTTACAGTACTTGCAAAACAATTTTTGCTTTTTTGATTTCTTCTCATCTTTGTCTTCCTTCTTCGAATGTGCAGAATTACCAGATTTCTGTTTACTAGTTGAATAGCTCCATTTTCCTTTGCCCTTCTAACTAGCCAGGAAAGCTTGACCTGCAACACGCATGATGGACATGTTCTACATCAACTCATCTTCCTGCAACAGAATAGAGATGAACTCCTCATATGACAAGGCATTTGGATTGCCTTTCATCATCAACCGAAGAGTAGAAGCAAAACTCTGATATGAATCAGGAAGACCATTCAGAATGGTCTCCACAAGTGAGCTATCTGGTATAACTTCGTCAGCAAAAATCAATTATTCCTTCAAGTCCTTGATCTTTGTCAGAAAATTGTCCATAGTATCACCTTCATTCATGTGCTCACTCTCCAACTATTTTCGGAGGTAAGCAACACAAGCCTCATTCCTAGCTTGGTATAATGTGGTAAGTGTGTCCCAAGCATCCTTAGCTGTTCTGTAAGAGCGAATGTGAGGAATGATGGCACCTTTGACAGACAAAGCTATCAATGCATGTGCCTGAGCATCTCTGCCATCCCAACGAATCTGCTTTGCAGTAGGTGCAGCAAAGACCGCAGCATGAATAGGAATCTATAGAATATCATCATCTTCGACACCATCTCCATTAGCTCCAGCACCTGTATTTGCAGTACCTATATTCGCAGGTGTAACAGGATGTCTTTCAACACCCTACATAATATTCCACAGTCCTTTTGCAACCAATACATGTCGCATCATATAAGACCATAACGGGTAGTTGGTACCATCCAACTTATCCTCAAAAGCCAACATACGAAATACATCATTGCTTTCAACCATGGTCGGTGACTAAAATACCTTGATGGAAAAATTGATTGTATCTCAAAAAGTTAAATAGAACTACCTAGATGAATTCTGCTAAACCTGTGGCAGACTTTGAGACACTTATACTGGCAAACCAAAACTGGTATTTATACCTTTGGCACAAAAAGAAGAAATAGCATGCACAAGCACTGCAATAGTGCATTCAAAGGCCAAAACGAGCTCAGATAACAATTTTGGAACCACAGAGCGAAGCAATTTTGATTTTGAAACACGTTGAGTATGCTCACCAAAATTCATGCGATTTTGACACTACAAACGGAGGAGTGTCGATGATGCCCTAGATGAAGCGGTGACCTACTTTGATACCAATTGTTGGAGTTAGACGTCTACGGAAGCATGCAAACAATACAAGGAAGAAGACGAAGCTTGGAGCACAACACACAATACTGAATGTATTACTAGAGAATGTACAAAGATAAGTAGCCCATTAGGGCAATAGGCGTATATACAATCCGGGGGGAAAAAACCTCCTAAAGAGGGAAAAAAGTGACCCGGCGGTCCTAGTGTGTTCACACACATTACTACCTAAATATATCAACACTTTGTTCAATTTTCATACATAATTTACCTTGCTTGGGTCTTCATAGCTAGGAGGTTGAGACATGTAAACCTCCTCTGAAATCAAGCCATTGAGAAAGGCATTTTCACATCCAATTGATACATATTACAATTCCTAGATGCAGCCACATTTACCAATACTCTGATGGTTGGCATGTTATCCATAGGTGAAAAAGTCTCTTCATAATCTACTCCTTGGGTTTGTGCAAAACCCTTAGCCATAAGTCTGGCTTTATACCTGTTTATGGATCCATCTGAGTTTCTCTTGATTTTGTAAATCCTCCTAGAACCAATTACCTTCATTGATGTCTTCTTGGGTACTAGCTCCCAAGTATCATTCTCTTGGACTGCTTCTATTTCTTCATCCATAGCTTCCTTCCATTCTGCTTTGGTACTTCCTTCTTCATATGAAGAAGGTTCTTCAACTGATGAATCTCTAGCAAGATAAATGGAATGCTTAGTAACTAATGAAGTATCATACCCATATCTGATTGGCTTCTTACTCTCTATTTGTGATCTCCTCAAATCTTGGTTGGATGATTCAGGTATGTCTTCCAACCTCTTCATCTTGCTTTGAACTCTTCTAAGTTGATGGTGTCCTCATCATCTGACTTGATGTCTTCAATTGTGCTTGGCTCCTCCTTGGTGAGACTTGGAAATTCTTCTTCCAAGTCATATGGTAATTTGACCTTCTTGCATTCACTTTCAAACCAAGAATCATTCTCATCAAACACTACATCTCTACTGACCATAAAACCTTTGTTGGATGGATTATAAAACCTATACCCTTTTTTATTTAAATCATACCCTATGAAGATGCACTTCTTTGCCTTAGGGTCTAGCTTACCTCTGATTTGAGATGGAACATGCACATAAGCAACACATCCAAAGATTCTATAATGATCAAGTGATGGCCTTCTACCATGCCATGCTTCATATTGGGTCACCCCATCAAGTGTCATAGAGGTAACCTGTTAATAAGATAAGTGCCAGTAGACACACTCTCTGCCCATAAATAATCTGGCAATTTCTTTTCATTAAGCATTGATCTAGCTGCTTCCACAATCAACCTATTTCTCCTCTCTGCTACTCTATTTTGCTCAAGATTATACCTAGTAGTAATCTCCCTTTTGATACCTCTATCATGCAAAAATGAATCAAATTCATTGGAGAAGTACTCACCTCCTCCATCTGACCTTATCCTCTTTAGACTCCTTCCTGTTTGATTTTCCACAAGTGCAAGATATTTTTTGAAACAACTAAGCACTTCATCTTTGTGCTTCATGAAATACAAGATAGTCCACCTACTGAAATCATCAATGAATGACACATAGTACCTTGAGCTTGAAATTGAAGGGTCCTTGCTTGGTCCCCACACATCTGTGTGCACAAGTTCCAAGTAGAAATTATGCATATAACCTTTCTTTGTAAAGGGTAACCTATGTGATTTACCAAACTGACATGCACCACATTTATAGATCATGTGTTGCTTGGACACATTAGGTATCCCAAGCACACATTGATCTCTACATATTTGCATCAAGTTTCTCTCACCAATGTGCCCTAATCTTTTATGCCAAATCTCTAACTCAGACAATGTTTGATCCTTGTAATTATAAAGTGCAATGTTTCTAGTGTCCTCAAGCTCAAATGTAAATAATCTACCTGCTCTTTCTCCCTTGGCAATTCTCTTGAATCCATGTTGGGGGTCCTCCACAAAAGCTCCATATTTATTGAACCTAACCTGCAAAGCCTTTTCCACTATCTATCCAACACTCATCAAATTCTTGGTGATAGTTGGTACATAAAGAACCCTGCTCAACATATTTCTATTCCCATCATAAGTTTTGACATTTCCTACCTTGACCATTGAATGCTTAGTGTCATCACCTGTCTATACTTGGTGCTTTCCCTTGGGCTCCTCAAGATCAGAAAGGAGAGCTACATTGCTTGCTACATGGTTTGAACAACCTCAGTCAATATAAAAGAGGTGGTCATCATTCATACCTTGTTTTGAAGTCATGTTCATAATGAGAAGAGAATCCTCTTGATCCACTGTATAGTTGTTGGAGTCTTTTCTTGATTTGTATTCTCCTTGATAGTTGTTATTGTAATTGTTGTTGTAGCCATGGTTGTATCCTTGATTATGGTTGAATCTTCCTCTTGATTGTGAGTAGCCACCTCTTTGAAATCCTCTTCCTCTTTCATTCTTGAAGTTCCTATAGCACTCATCTATTGTGTGATTAGACAGTCCACATATGTTGCATGAGGAAGTCTCCCCCTACCTTCCTTACCTCCTTTGCCCCTTCCTCTTGAGTTCCTACCTCTCCCAACATAGTTAGCTTGAGAATTAGTACCTTCATCTTCAATCTTTTTGCTCTTTCCTTTAACTTTATACTTTCCTTTATCTGTATATAGGGAAGAAGAATTGTTACCTCTTGATGGTTCTCCATTTTTGTTGAGCTTGGCTTCATGAGTAAAGAGTTGTCCCATGAGTGTGGTAAGATCTGGGATTTGCATGTCCATGTAAAGGTCCATGGCAGTTGTGAAAGCTTCCCACTTATCATCTGCCTTGATGCCATTGTTTATTTGTCTCACTATTTGCTCTTCTTCAATCTCCTCTCCTATGCTTGCCAATTGATCAGCCACATCTTTTACCTTGGTCATATACTCTGAAACATTCTGCTTGGGTTGCTTCCTTCGAGTGGTAAACTCAATACATAGTTGATTTTTTCTTGCTCTTCTATTGGAAGAAAAATATGAAGATAATGTATCCCAAGTCTATTGGGATGTTTTACAATCCCTAATGTGAGGAAGAAGGAAGTCAGAAATAGAGTTGAGTAGACATGACCTTGCTAAAGCATCTTTGGCACACCGTAAGTTGAGTCTTCTAGCTCCTCTCTTGTAGGTTGTCCTTTGCTTCTGAATATGGGCATCTCCTCATCTCCTGATATGTATCCATAGAGACTCCTTCCTTGTAGATAGGTCTTCATCCTCAAGGACCATGCTGGATAGTTATTCCTATCCAATTTATCAATAAAAGAAGGTAAATCATCTCCCATTTTACCTTAACTTGCTCTAATACCACTGTTGGAAGAGATGGATGGATACCTCAAGGAACTGAGATGGTACTGCGAAAACCTACTTTGTAGCTACCCTATTTCACTTCAGAGTTTGATAGTAGGCCCTTTTAGCTTGCAAATAACACCAAGAAAGTACATATGTGCTTTGCAGTTGATCCTTCAAACAATTGGATCAAAACATTCTACTTGATAAATAGCTAGTCTCACAAAACTTGCTATTTTTTATCTAGACATCTGCTGGTTCTTTTGCTCAGTGCTCAGAGTATAGTAGAAATTGATTAAATTCCTTTTGGAGGAATTTCATTACCTTAGATAGCTAATGATTACAAGTGAAATCATCTAAAATGATAAACCATACACGGAGAAATCAATTTAGCATTCCAAGGCTTACCCTCGACTTTTTAGGGGCTAAGGAGTACAAGACCAGTGAGCACTTATGCACATTTCTCCCAAGTGGTTGAAGCAAAAGCTTTGAAACTTGAATAACATAGAATAGAATTTGAGATGATTCCAAAAAGCTATAGAACATGCAAAATAAAGGAGAAATCATTGAGATATGGTCATACAAAGTTCACTGTTCGGAATAGTCATAGCAGAGAAACAGACAGAGATGATCAATGAAGTATATCTATTATGGCACATGATTTTACAAGATCATTGGCATTATGATGATGCCTAGTGATAGTGGAATGAGTAGCCTATAGTGTAGGCTGCTCAAATCAAACAAATGATCAGTGGAAGAGCATTCTCATAGTGCCTCTTTTACATCAAATTGTTATGATATGGCTGTGTCTAGTCTTTGTGATGAGATTGAGCCTGTTTCATTTGATGAAGCATAAAATTCTAAACATTGGATGGCTGCAATGCAATCTGAATATGATTCTATCATGAAAAATGGTTGCTAGTCTTTATGTGAATTGTCAGGCAAGAAGGCCATTGGCACTAAGTTGGTATACAAGTTGAAGCGTAAACTTGATGGAACAGTTGGCAGGGATAAGGCTACGCTTGTTGCAAAGGTTTATGCGCAGGAAAGAGGCATTGATTTTGACGAAACCTTTGCACCTACTTGCCAAATGATCACTGTTCATAGTGTTTGTGCACTTGCGGCTCATCATGGTTGGAATGTAGATCAATTGGACATTAAAACATCATTTTTGAATGGTGACTTTCATGAAGAAGTGTATATTTTTCAGCCCCGTGGCTTTGTGCAGAAAGGACATGAAAACCAGGTGTGTAGGTTAAAGAAGGCATTATATGGTTTAAGCAAGCACCACGTGCTTGGTATGAAAAGATACATGCCTATTTAATTACACATGGTTTTGAGAACAATCCAACTGAAAGCACCTTATATGTGAAGTGTGCTAATGATGTTTTTCTGATCTTTGTGATGTATGTTGATGACATGCTACTCACTGGTCCTTATGAGAAACAAATTGCTGATTTCAAGGCTGATTTACATGCCTCATTTGAGATGTCTAATTTGGGGCATTTGCATCATTATTTGGGCATTCAATTTATGCACATTGATGGTGGAATGGCTTTGTGTCAAATGAAATATATTGACACATTATTGCAGCATTTTGGCCTTGAAGACAATAAACCTATTGTCACTCCTATGGAGACAGGTCTACGATTGAGTCTTCATGATGTTGGAGATGCATTCAATGCTATTCTCTATCAACAAGTTGTTGGATGCTTGATTTACTTATGTGTTACTCACCCAGATATTCAGTTTTTTGTCTCACATATGAGCAGGTTTATGCATTGCCAAGATGTCAAGCGTTGGCAAGCGGTTAAGCGCATCTTTCGATACTTGAGTGGTACCCGGCTATTTGGGTTGTTTAATCCCAAGGGGGGATCTCTACCACCAGATTTGCATGCTTTTTCTAACTCTCACTTGGTTGGTTGCTATGATACTCGTGTGTCCACTAGTGGTTTTTGCTTCATGCTTGGTAGTTCATGCATATCTTGGTTGAGCAAGAAGCAGCCTATTGTGGCCACTTCCATATGTGAGGTTGAGTATAGGGCAGTTTTCATAGCGATTGTTGAGTGTGTGTGGTTGAGACACCTTATGGCTGATTTGGATGTTGGTCAGTCTTCTTCCACCACCATCTTCACTGATAGTCAAAGTGTATTCACAGTTGCGAGGAGCTCTGTTCCATGCTCGCACTAAGCACATTGAGGTGCATTATCATTATGTCAAGGAGAGGTTCTCTGCTAAAGAGATCAGCTTGGCATATGTGCCCATGTAGGAGAACATTGTAGGCCTTTTCATGAAGGCTCTTCCTAGGGAGAACTTTAAAGCTTTCCACAAAGCTTTGGGCTTACTTCCTTTTGTGAATTGATTCCACATAGCTTGGCGCTTCCTTATACATGAGTGCCAGCTCCTTGTTCACTGCATCACTACCAGGGGGGATTTGTTGATATGTTTAGGTAGTAGTGTGTGTGAACACACTAGGACCATCAGGGCACTTTTTTCCCTCTTTAGGAATTTTTTTTCCCTGCCTTGCATATATGCATATTGCCCTAAGGGGCTACTGATCTTTGTACATTCTAGTGGTAATACATTCTGTATTGTGTGTTGTGCTCCAAGCTTCTTCTTCTTCCTTGCGTTGTTTGCATGCTTTTGTAGATGTCTAACTCTAATAGCACATGCATTGATAGCCTCATATGTCAAACATGCCATTATTCCTCACATTCGCTCTTGGAGAACATCAAAGGATGCTTGGGATACACTTATCACTTTATACGAGTTAGTTAGTTGCAAATTTATGCTAGCTTCAACCTTGCAACTCAAGTAATTAATAGATTCTTTCCCAAGGTGATACTTAGGTATTGTTGGTGTAGACCAATCACCAATTGAAGTTTGGAAGACAAAAAGATGGAGATATGATCAAGTCTTGAAGCAAAGAAGGTGGTTACATTCACAGGATGAATGATATGTACACATATGTACATTAGTGAAGACATAGATCACTTATACTTTTGTTTAGTTATAAGCTTGTACATATTTGCCTATAAAAAAGTGTAGGACAAATTGTGGAAAAAGGTTATGAAGTGAGGTTCACTAATGAAGGAGTGTTTGTGGAAGACCCTAGCAATGGGTATAAACAAATTGTTTCAGGGAAGAAAGAAGGAAGATTGTTCACACTGAAGATTCAAGGTAATGTTGGTCATGCCTTGTTCACTTATGGAGGACATAAGGTCTCTGAGTTAGATCTTTGGCACCAGAGGCTTGGACATTTCAATGAAAGAGGTATCAAAGATATGATTAACAATGGTTCAGTGCTTGGATTGCCTAATGTTGCAGGTCAACATATGACATACAGATGTGAGGCATGTCAATTAGGTAAGGCTCATAAGCAACCCTATTCTAAGCATGGGTTTATATATTCAGAGAAACTTGAGTTGGTACACACAGATGTGTGGGAACCATCAAAAGATTTCAGTATCAATGGTTCAAGGTATTATGTGATTTATGTTGATGATGCTACCAGATGGATCACTATCTATGTGATCAAAGATAAGTCAGAAGTATTCATTACCTTCAAACATTATCATATGTATGCAGAGAGAATTACATGACATAAATTGAAGAGACTAAGGTCAGATGGAGGGGGAGAGTATTTCTCTAATGAGTTCAGTGATTACTTGTGGAATGCAGGTATAAAAAGAGAGGTTACTTGCAGGTACTCTCCTCAACAAAATGGTGTAGCAGAAAGGAGAAATAGAACTCTTGTTGAGTTTGCAAGGTCCATGTTGAAGGAGAAAAATTGCCCTAATTATTTATGGGCTGAGGCTGTAAACACAGCTACTTATTTGGTCAATAGGCTACCTTGTAAAGCCTTGCAGGGTATGACACCATATGAGGCATGGTGGGGTAAGAGACCTACATTAGACCATTGCAAAGTATTTGGATGTTTGGCCTATGCATATGTGCCATCACAATTAAGGCATAAATTGGAACCTAAAGCTGAAAAATATGTGTTTATTGGTTATGATGATAAGCAGATGGGATACAGGTTGTGGAATCCATCCACAAAACATTTTCTTGTATCAAAAGATGTTACATTTGATGAGCAAGGTACTTGGTATGCAGGTACTATCAATATTAATACAGATGATGAAGAAATTGTGAGCCAAAGGAAAGGTAAATCAAAGATTCAGATATTTGATGAACAAGAGAATCATGAAGTGCAGGTTGAAGTGGAAGAGACACCAAGATTTGATCCAGAATGTGAAGAACCAGAAACCTCCAGAAGTGGAGAACTCAGGAGGTCTACAAGGCACAAATGGCAACCTACAAGGTATAGCTATGATACTTCATTCTTGACTACTAGGGATTATGCTTACATGGTTAAAGCAGATGAAGACCCTTCTACATATGAAGAGGCAAAAGGTAAAGAGATTTGGGAAAAAGCTATGCAGGAAGAATATGATGCATTGATGGAGAATCAAACATGGGATTTGGTTCCAAAACCAAATAGTCAGAAGATCATTGGATGCAAGTGGGTCTATAAGACAAAGAGATTTGCAGATGGAAGTGTGTCTAGGTATAAAGCTAGACTTGTTGTTAAAGGGTTTGCTCAGACACATGGAATTGACTATGATGAGACTTATAGTCCAGTGGCAAAGATGACAACCATTAGAACACTCATAGCAATTGCTGCATGCAAAGGTTGGAAATTGTGTCAATTAGATGTGAAGAATGCTTTTTTGAATGGTTATATTTCAGATGATGTTTTCATGGAGCAACCTCAAGGATTCAGAGATGGAAGATATCCAGATTATGTATGTAAGCTCAAGAGAGCTTTATATGGCTTGAAGCAGGCCCCAAGGGCATGGAACTATAGGCTTGTAAAGTTCTTAAAGGAACTTGGATTTCAAGTATCTAAAGCAGATAGTAGCTTGCTTGTCAAAGCAAGTGATGATGGGTTCATTTACATATGTATATATGTTGATGATATAATTCTTACAGGTACAGATGAGAAAGGCATACAAAGCCTAAAGAAGCAAATGGAGAAAGAGTTCAAAATCAGTGACTTGGGAGATTTGTCATATGTAATAAAGTAAGTCTATGATCTAGGGATCCGATGGCTTCAGACAGATCTGAAATCGGATACCGTTTGGTCACTCGTCTGTAGGACCAAAGATCTCAAGAGTAGACTCAAGCATAAGTCATGTGCTCTCATATTCAAGTAATCCACTTAGCTTAGTGGTTAAGTCTCATGGTTGTGAAGGAGGAGGTCTTGGGTTCAACTCCCATGGGGAGCATGGGGAGAGAGTTTTGCCCAAAGAGCTCTAGAGCCTTCTAACTCAAGTTAACGTGAGTTAACTTGAGTCCAGTGGACTTAACTCAAGAGGTCAGTACAACAACCACTAGTGGACTCTAGTGGAAGGTACTAAAGTAGTGGTCGAGATCACTCCAGCCACTAATAGACTCTAGTGGTGGATATGAAAGGAGTGGAGGAGATTGCACATGCACTTGTGGACTCTAGTTACATTTGTGGTCCTCATTAGTTCAAGCAGCTATATATACAGGCATAAGGTTGGGAGGAGAGTCATCTCTCTAGTATGTGGTGGTCGTAATCCTTCGTTCTATTGCATTGTTATCAGAGCCAAGCTCTCATGGTGACCTTGGAGTGGGCTTCATCATCTCTCTCTCCATTAGCTTCTTGCTCATCATTTTTGCTCGCCGAGGTCTTGCTCTCTTTCGAATCTCTACACGCGGCTGTCTTTAATAGCACCCCGAAGTTATCCTGGCAGTCGATGGCTTTGAGTAGCAAAACGAGTATCTTCTGCTGTTGGCAGAAGGAATCGAACTTTCGTCGCTCGGTTCGAAGATGATTCACCTATCCACAAGGCGAACAGACGTTCGCGGGGTATTTTAGCTGCTGGTAATAGTACTCTCTCTTTGGCGCAGATGAAGACTACATCAAGGATCAAAAGAGAAGACAACGGCTCTGCCATCATCCGCAGCGGACTTGAACTCAGAACCTCTCAATCGCAGAGCTTCGGCCTATCCATGAAGCTGTAGACGCTCGCGGACAAAATATTCGACGGCAGCTTATACTGCTATGAGTTTCTGGCTGAAGAAGGATTGATATTACATGATTCAAAAGGAACTCATCTCTGCCGTCAGCACGAAGCGGATTCGAACCTGTGACCTCTCACAAGAAGAACGCCTCTTCTCTGCTGCTGGCCCACGGGATTCGAACCCAGGCGGCAAGCTTGGGAGATGTATGAAGTAGCCAAGGCGGTCAAGTTCCTATTCGACCAGAATCTATAGAATATAACTTGAATCTTGATCCAGCACCGAAGTTCGGGAGTATCAAGGATACAGATTATAAGAAGATTCAAGCAACTGTTGCCCGAAACTCCAAATCTATTGAGTCTTGGGAGCAATCTTCTTTAAGCCAAAGAAACTAGCAAGGACAATTAAAGTTTGATGGAAGTGGAGCTGTGGAGTAAAGATCCGGAGGCCTTTGGTGATCAAAGTCAAACCTACTTTGAATTCGGACCAAAGTCTTGAGAGAATAGCTCTTCCAAAGGATCAAGGGAAGGACGTAGCTCTATATGGAGCTAAGTATTTTCCAGTTTTTGCTTGGCCTTAATGCTTGATTTATTTTGTTTTCATTATTCTACACTTAATCCTAGATGCACATTGAAATAGCCAAGATTTCAATTGATTAAGTCTAGATTAGAATAATGAATTAATCCATTTCTCATTCCAAGCATTAGTTTGCATTAAGGAAAGACTTGATTTCAAAAAGATCCTTGTGCATCAAAGAATGTATTTTGGTAGTTTAAATACAGATTTCCTTTCCATTGAGTAAGTTTTCTATTGCACCTTAAGGGTATTTTTTATATCATAGTGCATTTAGACAAAGGAAAGGATATACATGCATCAGGATTGCATGATATACATCCTTAGTACAAGGAAAAAATCGTGCATCAAGTTCATGCATGATTATTGTATTATTTTTTGGAGCATGCAAAGAACATGCATGCATACGCATGTGAACATATGCTTTTGCATGTAGATACATGCATTTGCATGGAAGAATGGAATGCTGTTTGCAAGTAGATATGAAAATGTACTCTCTTAGTATTTAGCTTACTTTGTAAAGCTCGCAGTTTGACATTAGGGAAGACCAAGGACTAGTTAGTTGCAAAGACATACTAGTTCTAGTTTGCAACTCAAGTAATTAGTCAATTTCTTCCCAAGTCGATACTCTACTATCAAACATAAATACTTAATGAGAATTAAGTATGTTAGATGTCTTGCTAGGTATGAGTAAGCACTAAGAGAAAGTTAAGTAATAAATTTCCTTGATGACCAAGAAAATTTAATTACTTGCAACTCTTTTGTGATGTATGATGACTCTAAGTCCTGGATGTACTTAGAAAGTCATGCGGATAAAGCTTTAGTTGATTAGTTATATATTTTATATAACTTCTCAAGCATCCCAAGGTTGGATGAGAGCATCAACTATATTTCCAAAGTTCCATGAGCACTCTTCTATTTAGAAGATTTCGAAAGTTTTAAAGAAGTTTCTTGTGGTTTCAAGATTTATATCTCATGATGAAACCTCGGTAAGTGACTTTTTGGAATAGAGATATGAAATAGTCAAGCCTTCTATTTCATGTGAGATCATTCTCCTACTATGTTCAAGATGAATTTAGCTTTGGGAAGGAAGATGTTCCAAGTAGAGGATCTTAATTGATTCATGAACTCCTCCCAAAATATATATAAATTCATATTATATGATAGGTCCAAGGAATGATGAAGGCAAAATCTCTTGCCAAGATATAAAGGTACCAAGCTTTTATAAATTTTTATTTGATTTCATCCCAAGGGGTGATGGAAATCAAAGGTTAAACCTCAACATCAATTGATCCTTGACGTCAATAAAAGGATGTTAGGTTCCATAGTTGCATCTCTGGTAAATGATGCAACTAGCTAAGCAATCTTTAGGAAACTACTATAAGTCCCTAAGGACTTGAAGCAAGTGTGAACTTTTCATTTAGGAATAGAAAGTTCCAAGAAATGGATTTTCAATTCATGAACTTCTCCTAAACAAGTTATAAAGTTCAAAGTTGTGTTCACAGTAACATTACTATTGGATCAATCATCAATAGATGCTTGGACTTTAAACATAATTTTGATTGGTGAAATATGTTTAAAGGACTCTAGTAACATCTGAAGATTGACCAATAATAATGAGTTTTGTATCAAACTCAAGAATAGAAGTCGATATCACATAAACGAAAAGTCAACTTAAACTTTCATAGTGGCATGGGAAACCATCTCCAAAATGTGATATTTTGTCTCTAGTTTGATACTCAGGAAATGAATACAATTGAATAAGTAAATTCTTTTTTGGGAGAATTTCTTTCAAATGTTCTTTTAGTATTGCAAAAGATTCCAAGATGAATCATTTGCTCAAGTTATTTGATTTCCTATAAGGAATCTCAAGTATTTGAAGAAATGGCATTCTTTCAAGTATTGAGAATGAAATTCTTCATACTCTTTAAATAATAAGTAAGTAGTTCCCGGACATCCCAAACCACTAGAAGTGGTATTTCAAGTCCTATTAGTGATATAACCCAAAGGTATATCAAAGATTCTTAGCTTTGGAATCTGAGAGGCATAAGTGTATGCTTGGACTTGAGAAAGATCTCTAAAAATCCTGCAAGTAAGCAAAGCAGCTTAAAGATAGCTTAAGAGATCTTAAAGATAAAGACTAAGTCTTTTTATCGCAAGATCAACCAGACTTGATCACTCTTGGCCATGATTGTCCAAGTAATGTGCGATTAGAACTACTTTGTAGATTGCCCAAGTATTGGCAATAAAATTCCTTTTGGGAATTATTCACGCAAGTTCCATTTATTCGATGGAAAAATGTGAAAAAGAGTAAGTTGTTCCAAGTCTGAACAGAGTAAAGAAATTCCAAGAATGTAGTCTGCAACCGTGAAAATGGTAATTAAGTCTGTGGAAGGTAAAACATAAGTGTTTACCTATCCTTAAAGGGATTTTGGTACAAGTCCAGAAAGCATGAGCGGATGCTTAAGACTTAAGCAGTAAAGAGATTCCTAAATAAAGTCCCCGGGGTAGGTACCTAAAGCAACAGTAAAGAAAGGAATCTAAAGACAAGAAGTCAAAAGCTCTTGTCGCTACAAAATTGGTCAAGGGTAAACCAATTGAACTTGAATTCGAGAAAATTCAAGAACTTGGAATTCTGATTGATATTCTGTCAAAGAGGTTTTCAAGTTTCCAAGGCAAAGCACATGATTCTGAGGTGATCATGCGAAGGAATCAAAACCTAGGAAAATCTAGTTAGAGGTAATGCCTGAAACTTCCAATTCTTGTAAAAGAATTGAAGAAATAAGGTACTCTATCAAGAGATGTTTAGACTTTAGGATAAGAATCACCCACACATTAATATGAATATAAAATAGGGTGGTATGGGACACCAGATTTTATACTCAGATTGATGTAGGAAAGATGGAATGGGACATCGGACCGTGGGATGATGATTATCTTTTAGTCCTAGTTTGGATTTTGAAGTTAGGTTTCATCCTCAAGGGAATTAAGACTTCAAGGAAAAGTTTAATTCGTAAAGGATGAAAGTAGTATCTTACGATACTTCAAGGTAACTTCAAGATTAAGGAAACTGAAGATATGAAGTAAGTAACTTCCAAGATCTTCATAGAACACTTCAAGTTTAAGTGTTATTGATCAGAAATATTTGATAAATTTCTGAAAGAAGTTGGACTTTGATTTTGAGTTGATCTTTTCAACTAAAGATTTAATTGACTAAGTCAAGCATCAAGTTCCTAGTGTAACTTGATAAAATTCACTCTTTTAGACTCAAAGAAATGCACAAGAATTGCATTCACAGAGTCAAAAAGATTGAATGTGACCTGAACTTAGTCTCAAGTGAAGCATTATTTGAATACAAAACTCATCAGCGTAACCTCAGTGGGTCGACACACTGATGTTGGTTACCACACTAGTATCTTGTGGTTGGATGATGTTTTTTATTTGCTTTGAATCTTTTTGAGAAGCTAGCTTATTTCTCTTAAAGATAAAGTCAATGCTTCAATATCTTATTGAAATAGATCGTTGAGAAGTTAAAGTCCTGAGTCAACTAGACTTTGACTCATAGCAAGTTTATGTATGTTCGAAGTTTGAATTGGTTGTACAAAGTCTTAGTTATCTCTTTCCGCTTTCCAAATCTTTTGGAATTGACTCAGATATGGTATCTGATTCCTTTTGCAAAAGACCAGGGATAGCCGGTTAGAATTAGATAACTAACTTGAACATCCTAGATAGATGTTATGTACAAGAACCTTTTCAATCTTCAAAAGCTGATAAGTCTAAGTAGACTTATTCATTTGATTTTGCTTCAAGTTATAGCATAAATAATTTCCTAGAGTCCAGTATACTCTAGAATAAAGAAGTTAGGAATTGCTCATTAGATTGACAATTCCCAAGAACTTTCAGTTAAAAGTCTTTGAGAAAAGTGTCCTAAGTTGGACAATTTTCATTTTGAATTTGAATTGGTGAAGTTAGTATGGTTGATTCCACCGGAATGGTAAACTTTCTCCTACAGTTTACATAGGATTTTTTCAACTCATTGGGACAGAGTAGTCCTCTAGTCGGGTGAAAAATCAAGTAACTGTTGGATCAAAGTAAACCATTGAATAAACATCTAAAGTTAGATGTATGGGACAATCAAACTTCAAGTTCTCCAAAACAAATGAATCAAGAATTCTCAAAGTCTTGCAAGGGATAAGAATCCCACCTTCATTACTAAGCCCATGCACCAGTTATGCCTAGAAATGGACTAGTAATTTGAATCCACCTAGTTCACATGTTTGTGCCTAGATCGCACATCCAGAAACTGTGAATTAGCCAGGGATGTCATTAGATCCACCCTCATTATTCTTCACTAGTTTGTACTTTGTCCCGTTCATCAAAGTACAAAACCAGATAGTGTTTTGAATCATTTGGGCAAGGATGCCACCACAGAGATGAGACATGTTCTTCCAGTTCTAGAACATGACCATGTTCTTCCAGTTTTAGAACATGAGGCTCGGGGGTTGCCTACAGTTATATATATAGCTTTATTTTCGAGGACGAAAATCTTTCCCAAGGGGGGAAGAATGTAATAAAGTAAGTCTATGATCTAGGGATCCGATGGCTTCAGACAGATCTGAAATCGGATACCGTTTGGTCACTCGTCTGTAGGACCAAAGATCTCAAGAGTAGACTCAAGCATAAGTCATGTGCTCTCATATTCAAGTAATCCACTTAGCCTAGTGGTTAAGTCTCATGGTTGTGAAGGAGGAGGTCTTGGGTTCAACTCCCATGGGGAGCATGGGGAGAGAGTTTTGCCCAAAGAGCTCTAGAGCCTTCTAACTCAAGTTAACGTGAGTTAAGTTGAGTCCAGTGGACTTAACTCAAGAGGTCAGTACAACAACCACTAGTGGACTCTAGTGGAAGGTACTAAAGTAGTGGTCGAGATCACTCCAGCCACTAATAGACTCTAGTGGTGGATATGAAAGGAGTGGAGGAGATTGCACATGCACTTGTGGACTCTAGTTACATTTGTGGTCCTCATTAGTTCAAGCAGCTATATATACAGGCATAAGGTTGGGAGGAGAGTCATCTCTCTAGTATGTGGTGGTCGTAATCCTTCGTTCTATTGCATCATACTTCTTGGGCATGGAGATTTCATACACTCAACATGGAGTGTATGTGACTCAAGAAAGGTATTTGAAGAATTTGTTAACCAAGTTTAAAATGAATGATTGCAGAGTAGCACCTACTCCAATGGAGGTGAATCATAAATTGAGCAGATTTGGAGGTGAAGAGTTCAAGGACATGAAACAATATCAGAGTTTGGTTGGTAGTCTTATCTATGCTACATTAACTAGGCCTGATTTATCTTATGCAGTTGGGGTGTTGTCTCAATTCATGCATTGTCCTAGGAAAGAACATTGGATTGCAGGTCAAAGAGTGTTGAGGTACATTAAGGGAACACTCAAAGAGGGTTTGTATTATGGTTTTACATCAGATACAAATATCAAAATATATAGTGATGCAGATTGGGCAGGTAATCCAGATGATAGAAGGTCAACCTATGGATACATGTGTTATATGGGAGATAAGTTAATCTCTTGGTGCTCAAAGAAGCAACATACAGTTGCTTTGTCATCTACAGAAGCAGAGTACAAAGGCATGGTTGAAGCTGCAAAAGAAGTGATATGGCTTAAGACTCTCATGAAGAGTTTTGACACTATACAGAGCATACCTATCATTTATGGAGATAACATGAGTTCATTATATCTAGCTGCTAATCCTGTTTTCCATGCCAGGACCAAACACATTGAGATACAGTATCACTTTCTAAGAGAGAAGGTGATGGATAAAGAGATTGAAGTTATACATACTTCACCAAAAGATCAGATAGCTGATATGCTTACAAAGAGTTTGGATGGACCAAAGTTACAGAAGTTCAAAGACATGGCAGGCATAAAGAAGATAAGAGAAACCTCAATTGATGATTGAGGGGGAGCTGTTGGTGCAGACCAATCACCAATTGAAGTTTAGAAGACAAAAAGATGGAGATATGATCAAGTCTTGAAGCAAAGAAGGTGGTTACATTCACAGGATGAATGATATGTACACATATGTACATTAGTGAAGACATAGATCACTTATACTTTTGTTTAGTTATAAGCTTGTACATATTTGCCTATAAATACTTTGGAAAAATGTCGGGGCAATAAGGAGACAATAGGAGAGTATGAGAATAGTGCATTTGTAAGTTGTAAGACTCATTAGAGTTCATAGGAATGAGAAGAAGTCTCTCTCACAACTCAATTGTAATTTTTCTGAGGAATAGAAGAAAAGTTGCGCCCGAAGTTTTCGTGTCTTCTCCTTCTGTGGTAGATGTTCTGTGGAATGCTTTTGTACAAGTCTAAGCCTAGAGTTGATTGATCTCTGTACAAAATTTCAGCTTACAATTGTAATCAGGTTAAGAGAATTGTGTGTAGGAACATTCATATGTAAAGAATGTTCACAGTCTTCTGAAACAGGCGCAGATTTTGAGTTCAATGAAATGAGTAGTGCTGAGTGCACAGTGTAAAGTTTTACACATATGATAGCTCAAAATCTAAGTTGAGAGATAAGCTATCTACAGCTAAAAGGATTTGGTCAAACGGGTTCGACATTGGGAGAACCAAAGCTAAGAAGTTAGGGGTGTCCAAATCAACTTCTCAGAAGTGCAGATTTAGACATAGGTAACTTGTGAAGCAGATTTCTCAAGATTTACTGAATCTTTTGGAGTGATTTGACTTGGAGGAGGTGCGCAATCTTTAGGCGACACCTTGTGCAAAGTTTCATCAAAAACTTTACACATTTACTCAGTCAATGAGAAAGATATATGCAGCAGACTTTCTGAGTAATCTCCTTTTTCACAGTTTGTTCAAGAATTTGATATTTGGTCATTGATCTTTTAAATTGGTGAAGGCTTTGACTTACTCTTGATATAGAGGTGCTCTAAGTTCAAGAGTAGGTTGTTCTTTTGGAGATTAACACTCTCCATCAGGTATCACATACTTAAAGAAGAGTTACATTGAGTATGTTAGATGTCTAGCTTAGTAAAATTAGGGACAAGAAAAAAGTCAATCATTCAATTTTCCTTCCATTTTGATGGGAAAGAATTCATGAATATTTTCAAACTTATAAAATTTATGATGACTCTAAAGTCTAGGAGATACTTAGAGAGTTCTACAAACAAGTTTAGAAAGAGAATTATACTTTCTTGTGTAAATTCTCATGTATCCAAGTAGGATGACGACTTAAGATAGTTTTAAAACTTTTGTGAGCTCTTTGAAGTGAATGATCTTACTTAATCCCACCAAATAAGTGATGTAAATCTATGAAGAGTGGTTGAACTTAACATAAATTGGACTTTGGAATTCAATAGATGGATGTTAGGCTCCATGATAGCATCTACATAAAAGATGCTTACTGCCAAGAAAAATATGGAAACTCTAAAAGACGTCATCCTCTTAACGAAGTTAGAGAGTTCCTTTGTGATCTCATCTAAGAGATTTGCAATGTCAAGATGAAACCTACACAAGTGATCTTTAGGAAATGAAATATTTCCTAAAGACAATAACTTACAGAATAGTATTCTATTTCATGAATCATGCCATTTTCCCATGATATTCAAGGTGAACTTGTCTTTTGGGAATAAAAGAAGTTCCAAGAAATTGATCTCAATTGACCCATGAACTTTTCCCAAACTAAGAAATAATTCAATAAATATGTTAGGACCAGTACATGAAGATGTCCTTTTGAAAGATATTATAAAGATAGAAGTTATCACATGATGGGAGCTTTGTTTTCTTTTTAATATTGTATTTTTCTAGGAAATTGTTGGTTAGGAAAGGGAAAGTCAACATATTCATGATATAGATGTTTTGCCAAAAATGTTGTCTAGCAAACATCTTTAGGATATAGATGTTTAGCCAGGAAATTTAACTAGAAATTAAATTTCTTGCATGCTAAAGTTTAGAAAATAAGGGATCCCTAAACCTAAAGGTCATTGTAAACCAAAAAGATAAAGCATGCCCAAGTTCCACTTATCCAAATGAAAGTGTGAAAGAGTTGGCTATTCCAATTACATAGTCTGCAATCGTGATGACAATAATTAAGTCTATGGAAGGTAAAACATAATGCTTGCCTATCCTTAAATGGAATTTTTTAAGCTAAAATCCAAAAGCATAAGTGGATTCTTAGACTTAAGCAGTAGAGAAATTCATGTAAATTCCCTAGGGTAGCTACTTAAAGCTTTAGTAAGAATGGAATCTAAAGACAAGAAGTGAAAATATCTTGTCGCAACAAATTGGTTGAGTATAACCAATAGGCCTTGAATTTGATAAATTCAAGAACTTTGAATTGTTGGAGATAGACGTCTGCGGAAGCACGCGAACAGCACAAGGAAGAAGAAGAAGCTTGGAGCACAAAACACACAATACTGAATGTATTACTAGAGAATGTACAAAGATAAGTAGCCCATTAGGGCAATAGGCGTATATACAAGCCGGGGGAAAAAAACCTCCTAAAGAGGGAAAAAAGTGCCCCGGCAGTCCTAGAGTGTTCACACACATCACTACTTAAATATATCAACAAATCCCCCCTAGGAGTGATGCGGTGAACAAGGAGCTGGCACTCATGTATAAGGAAGTGCCAAGCTATGTGGAAATCACTCCACAAAAGGAAGTAAGCCCAAAGCTTTGTGAAAAGCTTCAAACTTCTCCCTAGGCAGAGCCTTCGTGAAAAGGTCTGCAATGTTCTCCTGCGTGGGCACATATGCCAAGCTGATCTCCCCAGCAGAGAACCTTTCCCTGACATAGTGATAATGCACCTCAATGTGCTTAGTGCGAGCATGGAACACAGGGTTCCTCGCAACTGCCAATGTGCTCTGACTGTCAGTGAAGATGGTGGTGGCAGAAGTCTGGCCAACACCCAAATCAGCCATAAGGCATCTGAGCCACACACACTCAACAGCCGCTGTGAAAGCTGCCCTATACTCAGCCTCACAACTGGAAGTGGCCACAGTAGGCTGCTTCTTGCTCAACCAAGATATACATGAGCTACCAAGCATGAAGCAAAAACCACTCGTGGACACACGAGTGCCATAGTAACCAGCCCAATCTGAGTCAGAAAAAGCATGCAAATCTGGCGGTAGTGATCCTCCCTTGGGATAAAACAACCCAAGTAGCCGAGTACCACTCAAGTAGCAAAAGATGAGCTTAACCGCCTTCCAATGCGTGACTCCTGGGCAATGCATAAACCCGCTCATCTATGAGACAGCAAACTGAATATCTGGTCAAGTAATACATAAGTAAATCAAGCATCCAACAGCCTGCTAATAGAGAACAGCATCAAATGCATCTCCAGCATCATGAAGACTCAATCGTAAACCTGTCTCCATAGGAGTGGCAATAGGCTTACAATCTTCAAGGCCAAAACGCTGCAATAATGTGTCAATATATTTCGTTTGACACAAAGCCATTCCACCATCAACATGCATAAACTGAATGCCCAAATAGTGATGTGAATGCCCCAAATCAAACATCTCAAATGAGGCATGCAAATCAGCCTTAAAATCAGCAATATGTGTCTCAAAAGGACGAGTGAGCAGCATGTCATCAACATAGACAACAATGATCAGAAGCACATCATTAGCACGCTTAACATATAAGGTGCTTTCAGTTGGATTGTTCTCAAAACCATGTGCAATCAGATAGGCATGTATCTTCTCATACCAAGCACGTGGTGCTTGCTTTAAACCATATAATGCCTTCTTTAACCTGCACACCTGGTTTTCATGCCCTTTCTGCACAAAGCCACGGGGCTGAAAAACATACACTTCTTCATGCAAGTCACCATTCAGAAATGTTGTTTTAATGTCCAACTGATGTACAATCCAACCATGATGGGCTGCAAGTGCACAAATGCTCCGAACAGTAGTCGTACGGCATGTAGGTGCAAAGGTCTCATCAAAATCAATGCCTCTTTCTTGTGCATAACCCTTTGCAACAAGCCTAGCCTTATACCTGTCAACTGTACCATCACGTTTACGCTTGAGCTTGCATACCCACTTAGTGCCAATGGCCTTCTTGCCAGGAGGCAAGTCACATAAAGACCATGTACCATTCTTCATTATAGCATCATATTCAGATTGCATAGCAGCCATCCAATTTTCTGAATTTTGTGCTTCATCAAAAGAAACAGGCTCATTCTCATCACAGAGACTAGATGCAGCCATAGCATAGCAATTTGATGCAAAGGAGGCACTATGAGAGCCTGAACGAGTATGATATGACAAAGGTGCATCTAATTTGTTGTTACGCAAAGTTTGCACCAGCCATTTTGGCATAGTTTTTGCCTGCTCAATATCAGCTCTCTCATCAACAAGTGCATCATGTAAATCTGCATCAGAAATGGAATGATCTGCATCATCATATGAAACCTGCAAAGGCTGAGAAGTTGCCTCATTAGCATCAGCACTAGACTGTCCACCTGTAAAAAGAGGCATCAAAGTATCATACATGTCTTTGGAGCTAACAAATGTCTCCTTAGTACATGAAAGCAATGGCTGAATAGCATCTTCCACAAAGACAACATCACGGCTAACCAGAATGCGTTTAGTTTGTGGATGATACAGACGATAGCCTTTACTTTCAGAACTATACCTAACAAAAATACATTTTACTGCCTTATCATCCAATTTTCTGCGATGTTGTTCAGGCACTAATGCATATGCCAAATAACCAAAAACACGCAGATGAGCAACAGATGGCTTGCGGTCATGCCAAGCCTCATATGGAGTGATAGACCGCAACGCTTTAGTGGGACACATGTTCAGTACATATGCTGCACACATGACAGCCTCAAGCCAGAAACTATGTGGTAAAGCCTGACTTTTGACCATGCACCTTGCCATCTCCATGAGTGACCTGTTCTTTCTTTCAGCAACTCCATTCTGTTGAGGTGTATACGGCACTGTACACTTGTGTTTTATCCCATGTTCAGCCAGAAATGCATTAAAATCTGAAGACATATATTCCCCCCCTTGATCAGAACGGAGGGTGCCCATTTTACATGCTGATAGATTTTCAGCCAAAACCAAAAACTGTTTGAAGCACATGAACACTTCGGATGTTGCTTTGAGTGGATATACCCATGCATGCTTGGAAAAATCATCAGTGAAAGTCACGAAGTAAAGGTAATTTCCAAAAGAGGGTGTCTGCATAGGACCACAAACATCACTATGTACAAGCTGCAATTTCTGCGTAGCCCGAACTGAACCATCTTTTGGAAAGGAAGAACGTTGCATTTTGCCCAAAATATAGCCTTCACAAACATGTTTTCCAGGTGCCTCAAGTTTGGGCAAAGAGGACACCATTTCAGATTTCTGTAGGCGTAGCAAACTAGCAAAATTCAGATGACCAAAGCGTGCATGCCAAAGCTTTGCATCTGACATAGCCTGAGAATCATGAACTGCAGATGCCGAATCATTCACAGATCTTTCATAGTCTATGAGCTTATACAACCCACGACATAAAATGCCAAAAGCAATAATCACATCGCCATTTGAGAGATCATGGACTGTACACCTGTCATCAACGAATTTCACAACCAAGCCAATCTTGGGTAATGCAGAAACTAATAACAGGTTCGTTTTTATCCCTGGCACAAATAAATCATCTGACAAAGTGAAAGAACTACCATCAGCAGTAGTCAGAATGATCTTACCAACTCCCCTAACAGGATAAGAGGAGTTATTGGCGCATGTGACAGTATTCCCTGTAGGGGCAGGCTCGAGTGAAGAGAAGAAACTGCGCTGCGAGGTAATATGTTTGGTCGCCCCACTGTCAAAGTACCAAACATCTGAGTCTACTGCAGTCATGCACTCATCATGAGAAGATGGGTCAAAACTGCAGACATTAGTAAACACCCATTCTTCTTCCTGCACAAGATTTGCAGACTCTGTTTTTGGTGTAGAGGCCTCTGCAACAACCATTCCAACCTCTTTCGTCTTTGCCTCTTTAGCAGCCAGTTTTGGACAGTTCTTTATGATATGATCATTTCCTTTACAGTACTTGCAAAACAATTTTTGCTTTTCTGATTTCTTCTCATCTTTATCCTGGTTCTTCGATTGTGCAGCATTTGCAGATTTCTGCTTACTAGTAGAAGAGCTCCATTTTCCTTTGCCCTTCTGACTAGCCAGGAAAGCTTGATCTACAACACGAGCCTCATTCCTAGCCTGGTACAAAGTGGTAAGTGTATCCCAAGCATCCTTTGCTGTTCTACAAGAGCGAATGTGAGGAATAATGGCACGTTTGACAGACAAAGCTATCAATGCATGTGCCTGGGCATCTCTGCCATCCCAGCGAATCTGCTCTGTAGTAGGTGCAACAGAAACAGCAGCACGCACAGGAATCTGCGGAATATCATCTTCGACACCATCTTCATCAGCTCGAGCACCTATATTTGCAGTACCTGTCGTTACAGGTGTAACAGGACATAGCCAACATACGGAATACATCACTGCTTTCAGCCATGGCCGGTGACTAAAATACCTTGATGCAGAAAGTTGACTGTATCTCAAAAAGTTGAACGGAGCTGCCCAAATGAGTTTTGCTAGACCTGTAGCAGACTTCGAGACGCTTAAACTGACGAACAGAAACTGTCTTGCCAACGCTTGACTCCTGGGCAATGCATAAACTTGCTCATCTGTGAGACAACAAACTGAATATCTGACCGAGTAATGCATAAGTAAATCAAGCATCCAACAGCTTGCTGATAGAGAATAGCATCAAATGCATCTCCAGCATCATCAAGACTCGGTTGTAAACTTGTCTCCATAGGATTGGCAATAGGTTTATAGTCTTCAAGGCCAAAATGCTGCAATAATGTGTCAATATATTTCATTTGACACAGAGCCATTCCACCATCAATGTGCATAAATTGAATGCCCAAATAATGATGCAAATGCCCCAAATCAGACATCTCAAATGAGGCATGTAAATCAGCCTTGAAATCAGCAATATGCTTTTCATGAGGACTAGTGAGCAGCATGTCATCAACATACACCACAATGATCAGAAGTACATCATTAGCACGCTTGACATATAAGGTGCTTTCAATAGGACTATTCTCAAAGCCATGTGCAATTATATAGGCATGTATCTTTTATACCAAGCACGTGGTGCTTGCTTTAAACCATATAATGCCTTCTTTAACCTGCACACCTGGTTTTCATGCCCTTTTTGCACAAAGCCACAGGGCTGACAAACATACATTTCTTCATGCAAGTCACCATTCAAAAATGTTGTTTTAATGTCCAACTAATGTACATTCCAATGATGATGAGCTGCAATGGATAAATGCTATGCAACTAATCATTCGGCAAGTAGGAGCAAATGTCTCATCAAAATCAATGCCTCTTTCTTATGCATAATCCTTTGCAACAAGCCTAGCCTTATATCTATCAACTATACCATCAGGTTTACGCTTGAGCTTGTATACCCACTTAGTGCCAATGGCCTTCTTGCCAGGAGGCAATTCACATAAAGACCAAGTACCATTCTTCATTATAGCATCATATTCAAATTGCATAGCAGCCATCCTATTTCTGAATTTTGTGCTTAATCAAACAAAACAGGCTGAGTCTCATCACAGAGACTTAGATGCAACCATAGCATAGCAATCTAATGCAAAAGAGGCACTATGAGATCCTGATTGAGTATGATATGACAGAGATGCATATAATTTGATGTCACGCAAAGTCTTCACCAGCCATTTTGGCATAGTTTTTGCCTCCTCAATATCAACTCTCTCATCAATAAGTGCATCATGTAAATCTACATCAGAAATGGGATGATCTGCATCATCACATGAAACCTGCAAAGGCTAAGAAGTTGCCTCATTAGAACTAGCACTAGATTGTCCACCTGCAAAAAGAGGCAGCAAAGTATCATACATGTCTTTGGAGCTGTTGACAGTCAAGGTCACACAAAAGCATGGAAGCGTAGCAATGAAGTGGACACACAAGAAGAAGGAGCATGTAGGGAGCTCCAAGAAGCACATGTCAAATTTTTAGAGGAAATCCCTATAAAAATAGTGATCTTTATCACTAAAAACCATTGTAAATACCATTTTCTATTTTTACAACTCCATTTTGTTCAAGCCAAGGAGTCATTGAGCTTGAGGAGTATTAGAAGTATCATCCTACCAATATTCATAATTTTAGATTCCGTTTGAGTCCCCAAATAAGCCT
This sequence comes from Ceratopteris richardii, assembly GCA_020310875.1. NCBI lineage: Eukaryota > Viridiplantae > Streptophyta > Polypodiopsida > Polypodiales > Pteridaceae > Ceratopteris > Ceratopteris richardii. Next base: position 157,191,552 of record CM035415.1, read on the forward strand.
TGGAACCTAGTTTTTAACTAGGCCAGACACTAGGTCTGGACAGGGCCCAAACCACTCAAAAAATTATAAAAAGGGCTGGAGAGCTCATTTTTGGGGGTTAGCTTGTTGTAGATTTCAGCTTTGTAAGAGAGTTCTTTTGTAATCGAAGTCCTTCCTTTGTTCCACTCTTTGATCTTACCTTGTGCACGTGTGTGTGTGTATGTGTGTGCATGTTTGTATGCTTTCACTCACGCACTTGTGCACTTCACTTTCTCTTGGTCTTCATACTGGTCCTCATGTCTCCATAGATTGACATTTATGAGGTGAAGCTCCTCACATTGGTACTTGCCATTGTGCTAGAGTGACACCAAATTTGGCGCCATTGTCGGGGAGAGAGCTTGGAGGACGAGCGTGTGACGATAAGACGTAGAGTAGCGATGTTGGAAGGTAAAAAAATCACCATTTTCAGTTCAATTTCTAAATTTTTCTTCTTCATCATCTTCATCATTATCACCATCTTCTCCCATCTTCATCTTCTCTGATTCTTTCTCATTTTCGAGTGTACATTCACCTCGTTTTTCACTTACGACTGTGAGGAACAAGTACAAAGGGTGTTCAGAGCTAGAACACTGAAGAAATCGCCTTGAAATCCACTTAAAACATGAAAAATCTGAGTGGCAGTATCATGGAGTGACAAGACCTACGTCTGGTATCGCGGCGGTGGTATCGTGAGTTTGGAAGGTGATTTTGCACCCACAGGCTGATAGGAGTGACAAGGAGAACCTAAGGTACACATATCTGCAAAAGATTTTGAATTTGGTCTTAAAATTCTCCAAGTATCATGTCTGGTTGGGTTTTGGTATCGCGATACCAGAATTCCCATCTATCACGATACTTGTCGAGGTATCGTATCGTGCACGCCCACTTGAGGTATCGCGATACCATTCTGGTATCGTATCATCAAGTGCTGGTATCACGATCGCAATCATCGTGGTCGTATCATATCGTCTTGGTCCCGGTATCGTATCATTGACTGACCGGTATCGTATCACATGCATGATTCGTATCGTATCGTGCCAATTCTAGTATCGTATCATGCAAAAGTGGTATCGTATCGTCTGACCCTTCGGTATCGTATCGTCCATAGAACTAGTATCGTATCGTGAGAGCTCGAGTATCAAATCGTGTAAATTTTTGGTATTGTGTCGCCTATCACCTTGGTATCGTATCATGTGATATCATATCGTTCACTTGGTATCATATCATCCCTTACCTTGGTATCATATCGTGTGATTTTTGGTATCATACTGTCGAATGCAAAGGTATCGTATCATGTGAATTCTAGTATCATATCGTGACCACTCCCAATATCGTATCGTGGAAGTTGGTATCGCCTTGGTGGTATCGTATCGTGAAAATCTGGTATCGTATCACCTGCCCTGAGGTACTCCCAGAGAGATCTTGTTTCCCTGTTTTAACCCCCAGAACCCTGAACTAGCATCACTTTCTCATACAAAATCCGTTCAGAGTGATTTTGGGTTTGTTGGAAAGCTCGTGGGGAGTACTACAAAAACTTCCATTGGTTATTGTAAAATTAATACTTGGATTATTAGATAGGGTATTTTGAAGTTGACCCTCAGGTTGGACTAGGAAGCAAGGGGTTCCACAAGTTTTTGAGCAATTCAAAGGACAATTTTGGACTGGTAGACAAGGCTTATGAACCTAAGCTCAAGTTGACACTTAGGAAGAGATAGATAAAGTACCAAATCATATAAGGCTAGTGTCAACCACACGACTAAGTCAGGGACACACAACTCAGTGGTTAGCACTACGTGTTGAGTTCACATACGAGTGAGTCAGAAATGTCATTTAACTGGGAGAGACTCTTGGCTTCTGAAGACATGCATAGTTCAGTACCTAGGGAAGGTTTTATGTCTATAGTGGAAGGGGAATATTGGATGTCTCTTCAAAACATATCCTCTAATTTGCAAGGAATACCCATCTACCTCGATGGTCTACACAGGTCAGTAGCAAGGATGATCAACACTAAAGAATCTGAGATAGTTCCAAGACCAGCTATCAAGTATGAAGGAGGAGTTTACATGGACAAGATGGGTCAGATATATGTAGTAACCGAAAACCCTGAGCAGATCAATGAAAGAGGAGAGTTAGAGGGACAAGGAACTTCTGGGAGAACCAACAGTGGAGATATGGTGGCTGCCCCTAAAGGAAAGTCAGTAATGACTCAAGTATTGCAAGCGGACAAGATACCCCAAGATGACTATATGATGTATGTGTACTTGGTACATGGATCAGACCTACTCCAACAAACTAATTCACTGACACAAGGAGAAGGCATACTCCCAACAACCATATACGAGTTAAGAGATCCGGAAAATCCATCTAGAATCACATACCTAGATCAAAATCACAGGAGATATTGGCCTGTAGATGAAGCGGAGAGGTCTAGGTTAAAGTACATGGATCGGCCTATATTCCCTCCTCGAGATCAGGCAACTAACTCACAAAACCCATTCGAGACCCAGCAAAGAACGGAAAATGTGATGTTAGGACAAACAAGCCAACGTAGTATGCCAAACAGACCAGAGGTGCAATCCACCATGCCAAGAATTAACCCCCACGGCCACACTAGCCAGGGAATGGGAAATATGAATAGACCTACCTTTAGGACAAAATTTCCCCAAGGTGTTCCCATGATAATTCAATCCCCAGAGCCTGGCAGAAGACTAAGACCAATCCAACTGGCCAAATGTATGCGAAATCGTTATGATGGCACAAGAGAGCCCTATGACCACATTGCAGAATTCAAGCAGGTGTTGCGAGTGGAGCAAGTGGATGATTTTTTTGTGGAATATGAATCCTTTGGGCTAACCCTCACGAGAATAGGCTTAACTTGGTTTCAATCCTTGGATCCAAATTCCGTTGGCAATATCGAACAATTCTCCCAAGAATTTATTTGCCAATTCACTAAGCGAGGGATCAAGCACAATTCGTCATCCTTACTACATAGTTTCAAACAAGCTCCTAACGAGACAGTAAAAAATGAAGCACGAAGATTTAATCAATACGTAGCCTGATGTTCGGTGACAAAGAGACCTTCTCAGCAAAAAATGATATCCGTATTTCTAGAAGGTCTAACCAATGGAGCATTGAGAATCTTAGTATACGTAAAACGATTGCAAACTTTGAGTGAGTGTCTTCAAGAATGTATAGATTTGGAGGACAATTTAGCTGAGGATCTCAAAATACACAAGAACCTACCAAAACAGAGGATACAAGGAGCAATGAGACTTCTAGTTCGAGTTATGTGGAGGAAGTGGCAGAGTTAGTGGCGGAGAAATTAGGGGTACAAGGACTAAGGAACTACCAGAACTCTTCCTTGAGAGTGCCAATGTTAGGGAGTTGCACACTTTGCGGTGGAGATCATCCATCTCATGCCTGCATCCGAGAAGGATTAGGGTTATCACAACCTTACCCTTACTATAGACAACCAACTCAGGAGCCTAACATGTACTCTTACAGTGAGCAAAAGTACATCAACTACAACACCGAAGACTATCCAATGAATAGACAGCCACGACCATTGGTACCACCCCAATGTAGACCATACCGGTACCCTCCTAAAGAACAAGGTAGAGAAGTTCCCAGGTATAACCCATGTCCAAAACCACGAGGAGCAACTAGTCTGTATGAACATGGAGGATATAACCAACCTCAACTTATACCAGGACAACAACCACCCCACCCACTAGCTCCGATACAAGGATAGAACATCACGATACAAGTCGTTTGTCTTGAGTGTGTTACATTTATGTGTTCCTCGAGTAGCTTTGATGTGAACCTTTTCCCTATACATGGGCACTTTTTACTCTAGTGCTGGCTAGAGGTTTTTTCCCCATGTTACCACATACTTGATACTCTCATATGTGGTGGTACTTTGTACTTAGGGATATTATTCAGCTCCTACTTCAGTTCAGTTCATCGATCAATAAAGAGAGCTATTCCAGCCATCGTCTTCTCCGTGTGTCTTGCTGCGTTTGTGCTCCTTGTGTGTGCTTCTTGTGTGTCTCTCTTACTTCTACACACACCCAATAGAGGTATCAGAGCAGGCTCAGCTTCTTCTCAAGTTTCGGTTTTTCGCGTCGCGGCGCGCGTGCACTTTAACAGTGCAAATTGACTTCGGAGCATAGAAGTGTGAATTTCAGTAGCCCAGAAACATTTCCAACAGGTGCGCTGGGGTTTTACCCCCATTTCGAAGCCATTTGTGCAGTCAGAATCGCCATCAGAGTGATGGTTTGTGAGCTGAAATTTCAGCACTCATTTCAGTTTTCGTCGAAGTGAAGGTTTTGTCACATTCTTATTCCTTAGTGAAATGGCCGGCAGCAATGACTTGTCTCGCATGCTTCAAGCTGAAGATAAGCTTGATGGGACCAACTATCTGATGTGGTCTTACATGATGAAGCACATTCTTGTTGCAAAACAACTTTGGAACATAGTGGCAGATGAAGATCGAAGACCGGCAGGTGCTTCTACTTCACAGTCTACTGTCACAGATGGAGCTTCTTCTTCGAGTAGTGTGGTTTCTCCTTCTCCACCTACACAGGAGCAGCTTAGATGGGATGGAAAAGATGCTCAAGCTTATGCTTTGATTGCGCTTTCAGTGAAGCGTCATATAGTTCCACACATTCGGTCATGTTCTACATCACAACAGACATGGGACACTCTTGCTTCTTTCTATGCCGTGCGTAATGAAGCACGTGTTGCATACTTGAGGAAGCAACTTGAGGATGTATGTATGGCTGAAAATGAGTCAGTGGATATGTATGTGACACACATCAAGGACTTGAAAGAAGAATGATGAAGCTAACATGGCTCAAGATTTTTGGGCATGTGTTGTTACATGTCATTATGATGCTTCTTTACATTCTAAATGTATGGTTGTGAGTGAGGCTGATTCGGATTGGTTCTTTGATAGTGGTGCTTCAAAGCACATAACATCATGCAAAAGATTTTTTGCCTCTTTGAAAGATGCACCTAAAAGAGGACATGTGGTGTGTGCAAACAATGCCTCTTATCCTATCATTGGAGTAGGAGAAATTGAGCTTACGGCTGCAAATGGAGGTGTGATTCTCTTGAAAAATGCATTGTATGTGCCCAGTATCAAGAAGAACTTAATTTCAGTTCCGTTGATTGCCAAAGCTGGACTTCATGTACACTTTGTTGATGATAAGTGTATGGTTCATGATTTCAGCAATGGCGATATTATCGTGATGTCCGGTACATTATGTAATGGTTTGTATCGCATGGATACATACAAGAGGGCTGCCTCGAATGCCTTAGTTGCTCATACTTCTTCCATGGCTGAAATGGAGCTTTGGCATGCTTGTTTTGGTCATTTAAACTTCAATAGTTTGCTCTACTTGCAAAAGAAGGACATGGTTATTGGCTTGCCTACACTTGAGTCCATTGAAAAGCATGCATGTGAAGGTTGCATTCTTGGAAAAATGCATCGTGCTTCTTTTCCAAAAGATAGTCACACACACACTACAAGAAAATTGCAACTTGTTCATAGTGATGTATGTGGTCCCGTCAAGACTCCATCTTTTGGGAAGCATGTATATTTTGTTACCTTCATTGATGATGCTACTCGCCATACATGGGTGTATCCTATGAAAGCAAAGAATGAGGTATTTTCTTGCTTCAAAGAATTTTTAGCTATGGCTGAAAATTTTTCTTTACAAAAGCTTTTGACTCTACGCACGGATCGTGGTGGTGAATACATGTCATATGAGTTTAGTGCTTTTCTTCATGAAAGAGGTATTTCACACCAATGTACGGTGCCATATACACCTCAATAAAATGGTGTTGCCGAGCGTAAAAATAGAACTCTACTTGAAATGGCACGATGTATGGTTAAAGGAAAGCATCTTCCTCATAAATTTTGGATGGAAGCGGTCATGTGTGCAAATTATGTGTTGAATCGCTGCCCTACAAAAGCATTGAGAGTCATCACTCCTTATGAGGCTTGGAATGGTCATAAGCCTATGGTTAGTCATATGCGTGTGTTTGGTTGTTTGGCATATGCTCTTGTGCCATCACAACAACGTCACAAACTTGATGACAAGGCAAAGAAATGTATATTTGTTGGTTATAGTGCTGAAAGTAAAGGATATCGGTTGTACCATCCATTGACGAACACAATTATTGTGAGTCAAGATGTGGTATTTGCTGTAAATTCAGTTTTCCCTCTACTTGAATGCAAAAAACTGCCAACAGTTAGCTCACAAGATGTGTTCGATACACTCATGCCTTTGTTCCAAAATGGTACGCTTGACTATGGCCATGTAGACCAGCCAACTGAGGTTCAAAGGGCTGAAAAATTCCAGCCAAATACGGCTGAAAATGCAGAGAATTTCCAGCCAAACATGGCTGAAAAAATTCAGCCAAAAATTGCCAAAACTGTTGGAAATTTTCAGCCACATATGGCTGAACATTTGCGTTCAAATATGGCTGAAACTGAGCACAAAATTCAGCCCACGCATGATGAGCATATTGAAGATGTTTTACATAATGAACGCATGTCTATCAAGAGTGCACAATCTATGCCAAAGTGGCTGAAACAAACTTTGCAGGACAACAAATTGAGTGCACCTTTACTTGGTAGAACAAGATCAAGCTCTCACCATGCATCAAGTAATTTTGTGGATTATTCTCTTATTGCTATGGCAAGTAATGAAGAGCCACTTTCTTTTGCAGATGCATGTGACGATCCACAATGGATGAGTGCTATGCAATCAGAAATGGATTCCATACATAGGAATGGTACTTGGGAGTTATGTGAATTGCCAAAAGGAAAGAATGACATTGGTACAAAGTGGGTTTATAAGATTAAGAGAAAATCTGATGGTAGCATTGATCGCTACAAAGCTAGATTGGTTGCCAAAGGATATGCGCAACAATATGGCATTGACTATGAGGAAACTTTTGCACCTACTTCACGCATGACTACCATTCGTACTGTGGTTGCATTGGCTGCCCATCGAGGTTGGAAAGTGCATCAGTTGGACATAAAAACAGCCTTCTTGAATGGAGATTTGCAAGAAGAGGTTTATGTGAAGCAACCTCCTGGATTTGCTATGAAAGGGAAAGAGCATATGGTTTGTCGTTTGCATAAAGCCTTGTATGGTCTCAAGCAAGCTCCATGTGCATGGTATGACAAAATACATAAGCACTTGATTGCTCTTGGCTTCACATGTAGTCCGATTGAAAGCACGCTCTATGTACGCAAAAATGGGGCTGATCTTATAGTGCTTGTTCTTTATGTCGATGACATACTCTTGACTGCGTCATGTGATGCAAAACTTGACACTCTTATGGCTGATTTGCAGCACACTTTTGATATCACTTATCTTGGTCTTTTGAGCTACTATCTTGGCATCCAGTTTGTATCCGTTGAGGGGGGAATTGTTATGCATCAAGCAAAGTATGTTGAGAAACTACTTCAGCGTTTTGACTTTGAGGATTGTAAGCCAGTTTCCATGCCAGTTGAGATAGGATTCAGGTTCTTGGTTGAGAATTCCAGTGATGCATTTGATACTTCTCTTTATCAGCAAGCTGTGGCATGTCTTATATATGCATGCAACACAAGGCCGGATATATAGTATGCAGTTTCCTAGTTGAGTCAATTCATGCATAGCCCTGGCACTAAGCATTGGCAAGCGGTGAAACGTGTGTTTAGATATCTTCGAGGCACTTTGAGCTTAGGTCTCTTTTATGGCAGAGATGTTCAGCCATGCTTGCATGCTTTTACAGATAGTGATTGGGCTGGTTGTTATGATACTCGCGTGTCCACTAGTGGTAATTGCTTTTTCCTTGGAGACTCATGCATATCTTGGTTGAGTAAGAAGCAACCTACAGTGGTGACATCGAGTTGTGAAGCTGAGTACATGGTAGTTTTCACAGCTACAGTGGAGTGTAGATGGCTGAGACGCCTATTGATGGATCTTTGCATGGAGATTGATGCTGCTACACATATTCTCATAGATAGTCAAAGTGCTTTGGTTGTTGCACGAAACCTAGTGTTTCATGCACGGACCAAACATATTGAGGTGCATTATCACTATGTGAGAGAGCGCCTTCATGCAGGAGATATTGATTTGGTATATGTGCCTACACAAGATAATGTGGCAAACATATTCACCAAAGCTCTTCCACGGGAAAAGTTTGAAGCTTTTCGCAAAGCTTTAGGCTTATTACCTTGTGGGGGTTGATCTGTCACTCCCTGTATGTGTTCACATCATTCGCTCTAGTGGGGTTTGTTACATTTATGTGTTCCTCGAGTAGCTTTGATGTGAACCTTTTCCCTATACATGGGCACTTTTTACTCTAGTGCTGGCTAGAGGTTTTTACCCCATGTTATCACATACTTGATACTCTCATATGTGGTGGTACTTTGTACTTAGGGATATTATTCAGCTCCTACTTCAGTGAGAGCTATTCCAGCCATCATCTTCTCCATGTGTCTTGCTGCGTTTGTGCTCCTTGTGTGTGCTTCTTGTGTGTCTCTCTCACTTCTACACACACCCAACAAAGTGTGGCAAAGAACAACTCCTGAGAGATTGTCTTGGACACCCCTCTAGTGCACCAAAGGTTACACCCGTTAATGTAGTAGGCTTAGTAGGGGATTCAAGTTCCAGTAGCAATAATGTGGCTCCTATGCATGCAGTTACTATGGCACAAACCTTACAAAAAGCTAAACTAGATGAGCAATCAGAGCCAAGTGAATCAGGAGAGCCTAGTAAGAGAAAAACAAGAACATGGAAGGATACTAGAGAGAAGACCAATCGTAAGTGGACCAAAAAGTTATCCAAACTAGAAGAAAGCTTGAAAGACACAAAAACAAAAATAGAAGATATTGCCTCTCAAAGCCCCTCGCAATGTCAAAACTCCATCCACATTGTTGGCGAAAACTTCGGCTCTAACGCCTACTGTTGCGGAAATACTTTCGCCCTGACGGTGGGTTTCGCGACAAAGCTTGAAATCTGTCAGGCCTGCGGAAAATGTCGCACCACCGTAGTAGAATGCTAAACTAGAGTGATTCAGAACACTTCTGTAATCAACAGTAGCTCGGCCTAATTAACATCGCTTTAACTGTGTTATTCTTCGACATAAGTTCCACCGGAACTTCACCAGACTGTCACTAGACTGACACCGTAGTCGTACCGGAACTTCACCGAAATAAACTTAGTTCTGTTCGTAATTGCTTCAGATGAACTTATGTGACGTAAGGAAGTAGTGTGTGAGCTTCCTTCACCGAATGAACTTCCTTCTGGAAACTTCACAGTTCTGAAATGCTACTTTCCGGTTAACTTTTGTACTGTGTGTACATCTTCATTCCACCGGAAACTGTGATCAGCTTAAAGTAGAGACGTCTAGCTACAAGATGAGCTATCTCTCATACAAAGCTTCGAACTCTGCTACGAGTTATACTTCGTCGTTCTACCGAAAAAACCTTATTTTCTGAGAAACTGTAACTGACCGAAAAATTACTGAAAATTGTTTACTGAGTAAACTGTTATTCACCGAAACATGCGTTTACGGAGAAGGTACTGAAGTACGTTTAGTAACGAGTCGTGACAGTAAACGATAAACGGAACTTCCTACCGTAACACGAAATAGCTTCAGATTCTTCACAAGTAGAGATTGCGCGCAGACATCCACATGAACATGTGTTTTCGATTAGAGAAGATGTGTACAAGTAAGCTTGGCCTCTTCTTGCTCAAGTTACAGAAACTCTCCTACAGTGAGTAGTTTCTTATTACCATCTCTCTTCAGATGAAAAGACCCGACACTTCAGGCTTGTGTTATTCATCTGTACATACGCGATCTATGGCGTCTTCTGAGAACTTCTAACTCTCTCTTCACTCATACGCGATCTATGGCGTCTTCTCTCAGTCTCTCGTTCTCCTCTGTGTATCATCGTCTATCCTCTCTCTTTACTTCGCTTCGCAAGTTCTTCAAATCTTGTTGTATATATATACACTTTCTTTGGCGCTCCTCTGCCCTGTCATTCTTCAATTCGCGTTATGCGCGCCTTACGTGCCCGCCGCGGTTAATTGCTCTGTTATGCGCACACCGCGCACTAACTTCGCATACTGTACACCTGTGCATAGATTTTTCGGAAGATTCTGTTTCTCTCTTGTTTGTTGCGTCAAATTCGTGAGTGTTTCCTTAACAGCTCCCCCTCAATCACTAATTTGACCTCTTCCGGTCTTTCATATATCTTTCTTTCTTTTATTCCTGCCATCTCTTTGAATCTGTTTGTTTTTGTTCCATCCAAGCTCTTTGTCAGAATATCTGCAATCTGATCTTTTGTAGGAGTGTAGACTATTTCTATCTCTTTCTCCATTACCTTTTCTCTTAGGAAATGGTACTGAATCTCTATGTGTTTTGTTCTTGCATGAACCACAGGATTCGCTGCAAGATACAGCGAGCTCATATTATCTCCATGTATGATCGGTATACTTTGATCTATACCCATGCTTTTAAGTAAAGTCTGCATCCATATTACTTCCTTTGCTGCTTCTACCAGTCCTTTGTATTCTGCTTCTGTTGATGATAAGGCTACTATGTGTTGCTTCTTCGAACACCAGCTTACCAGCTTATCTCCTAGGTATATCATATACCCGTGTGTTGATCTTCGGTCATCTTGACTTCCTGCCCAATCTGAGTCACTATATGCTCTGAGCTTTATATCTGACGTAAAAGGATAATATAATCCTTCCTTTATAGTTCCTTTGATATATCTGAGAACTCTTTGTCCTGCAACCCAATGTTGCTCTGTCGGACAATGCATAAACTGTGAAAGAACTCCCACCGGAAAACTGAGATCCGGTCTTGTTAGCGTAGCATATATTAGGCTTCCTACTAACGATTGATACTTCTTCATATCCTTGAATTCTGTTCCACTATATTTGCTGAGTTTATGATTTACTTCAAGCGGTGTTGAAGCTTCTCTGCAATTTTCCATATTGAACTTCTTCAGTAAGTTCAGGAGATACCTCTCTTGTGTGACATATACACCATGATCTGTATATGTGATTTCCATTCCTAGAAAGTATGATAACTTTCCTAGGTCACTGATCTTGAATTCCTTTTCTAGCAGTTTCTTTACCTCTGTGATTCCTGCATCTGAGGTTCCTGTAATTATTATGTCATCTACATAGATACAAATGTAGATCATTCCTTCTTCTGTTCTTTTGATGAGTAGACTTGCATCTGCCTTTGAACTTTGGTATCCAAGTTCGTTCAGATACTTCACGAGTCTGTAGTTCCAAGCTCTTGGAGCTTGCTTCAGTCCATAAAGTGCTTTTCTTAACCTGCAAACAAAGTTTGGGTATCTAGAACTTGTAAACCCTTCCGGTTGTTCCATATAGACTTCATCTGATATATATCCATTCAGGAATGCATTCTTTATATCTAGCTGACTTAGCTTCCATCCTTTTGATGCTGCTATAGCAATCACTGTTCTTATGGTTGACATCTTTGCCACCGGACTGAACGTCTCGTCATAGTCTATGCCATGCGTCTGAGCATAGCCCTTGATAACCAGTCTCGCTTTATGTCTGGCTATCCTTCCATCTGCAAGTTTCTTAACTTTGAACACCCATTTATTTCCAATTACTTTCTTACCATTCGGTTTAGGAACAAGCTCCCATGTCTTGTTCTCTTCCAGTGCGATGAGTTCTTCTTCCATTGCTTCTTGCCATTGCTTCTTGCCTTTGGCTTCGTCATAGCTCTGAGGCTCATCCTCTTCTTTAACCATATATGCATAATCTTGTTGAGTTATATACGATGTATCATACGAGTATCTTTCCGGTTGTCTTCTTACTCTGTTTGACCTTCTTGGTTCATATTCTTCGTGTGTGTCTGAGTACCCGTCTTCATCTTCGTTCCTTATACCTGTTCTGGTTCTGGACGTACTTGCCTCGTCTTCTTTGTTTACCTGTACGATTGTTTTACCTTTCTCTTTTCTTTTTATCTCTTCTTCAAATTCTTCAGCTGTATGACTCTGATCTGCATACCAGCTTTTCTGTTCATCAAATGTTACATCCCTGGAAACAGTAAAATGTTTGGTTAGATGACTCCATAACCTGTAACCCATCTGTTTCTCGTCATATCCGACGAATACATATTTCTCTGCTTTTGGTTCAAGCTTATGTCTCAGTTGAGATGGTACATAAGCATGCGCTACTGATCCAAACACTTTGCAGTGATCAAGTGTTGGCTTCTTTCCCCACCAAGCTTCATAAGGGGTCATTCCTTCTAAGGTTGTACATGGTAATCTGTTTACCAAGTATGTAGCTGTATTTACGGCTTCAGCCCAAAGATAATCTGGGCAATTCTTTTCTTTTAGCATAGCCCGTGCAAACTCGACTAGAGTTCGGTTTCTCCTTCCTGCTACACCGTTTTGTTGTGGTGTATATCTGCAGGTTATTTCTCTCTTAATACCTGCATTCCAAAGATAGTCATTGAATTCATGGGAGAAGTATTCTCCCCCTCCATCAGACCTCAGTCTTTTAAGTTTTCGACCGGTGAGTCTTTCAGCATATGCATGAAAATGTCTGAAAGCTCCGAACACCTCTGACTTTTCCTTCAAAACATAAAGAGTTATCCACCTTGTTGCATCATCAATGAATAAAACATAGTACCTTGACCCGCTGATTGATCCTTCTTTCGTTGGTCCCCATACATCTGTATGTATGAGTTCCAGCACACTATCATGTTTGAATCCTTTCTTCTGGAAGGGTAACCTGTGGGCTTTTCCCATTTGACAGGCTTCGCATTTGTGAATCATATGTTGGTTCTGTACGTTCGGTAATCCCAGTACAGACTGATTCGCTATCATAGCTTTGATTCCTTTTTCGTGAAAATGACCTAATCTCTTGTGCCAGAGATCAAGTTCTGTAATTACCTTTTCATCATGTGTGAGCAGCGCTTGGCCAATGTTCCCTTGTACTCTTAACGTAAAGAGTCTCCCTTCTTTCTTACCAGAGATGATCTGATAATATCCGTTCTTGGGATCTTCTACAAATACGCCTTTGTTTGTAAATCTGACCTAAAAATCTTTTTCGACTATCTGTCCCACACTGATCAGATTTTTCGGTATTGTTGGAACATACAAAACATTGGTTAGCAAATCTGCTCCACTTTTGCATTTCACTTTTCTGATTGATTGTACTTTGTGTCTTGTATTGTCACCTGTTTGAACAGTGTGACTAGAACTACCTTTCTCTAGTTCTGACATTAGTTCTATATTTCCTGACAAATGATTAGAGCATCCAGAATCAATGTAAAATACCTTTAGGTCTTCATTTTCTGATGTGCTGATTGAGTTCATCATCAATGATGTATGACTTTCATTCTGTGTGTCATTTGCGTAGTTGTTGTAGGTGGTGTTGTAGGATTGGCTCTGTCCCCAACTTCTTGTTCCACCTCTACCGTAGCCTCCTCTTTGGTTTTGTCTTCCGCTTTGGAAGTTACTTTGATTTCTTCCGCTAGTGCCTCTGCTATTATTGTTTTGATTTTGATTTGATCCTTGTTGATTGTGCCAACAGTCATGCGCCAGATGATTACTTAGTCCGCAAATCCAGCAGGCTTTCTTGGTGGTATTCTGGCGACTTCTTCCTCTTGCTCTTCCTCTGCCAGTGCCTTTCCCTCTTGCGTAATAGGCCTGAGAGCTCGATTCTTCTTCGTCTTTTGGCTTACCCTTTTCTTTCTTCTTGTTCTTCAAGTACATTGCAGAGCTCTGTCCTTTATCTGCATCTCCTTTCAGGTCTTGCTCATATGTGAGCATCAAACCGAGCAGCTGATTTAACTCTGGTACAAAATGATTTAGGGAGAGTTCAGTTGATAGTACGAAAGGTTTCCACCTTTCATCTCCTCTCAACCCTGTGAGCACTTGCGCTATCAATCTATGATCTTCGACTTCTTCATTTATGGATCCAAGACTATCTGCTAGATCCTTCATTTTAGTGACGTAGTCACTGATGCTTTGACTCGGCTTCTTTTTGAACGTTGTGAACTCGGACCATAGGCTGGCCTTCCTAGCTTTCGTAGTATTTTGGAAGTGATCTTCCAATGCACTCCATATGTCCTCCGCTTTCTCCAGACCTCTAATGTGCGGTAGTAGATGATCTGAAACAGTGTTGTAGATGTAGGCTCTTGCCGTTGCATCTTTCTTTTGCCACAGCTTTAGGGCGTCTAGTTCTTCTTTTTCCGGTTGACTATCATCTTCGAAGGTCGGTTTCTTTTCTTCTCCGGTCACGTACGTCATTAAGTCCTTACTCATAAGTAAGGCTTCCATGCGCATTACCCATGCAGGATAATTATCTCTGTCCAGTTTATCAATTTGGACGTGATCTGCCATGATAGGGAATACTCTAGGTTCTTATACCAATTGTTGGGAAATTAACCTGCTCTGATACCAATTGTTGGCGAAAACTTCGGCTCTAACGCCTACTGTTGCGGAAATACTTTCGCCCTGACGGTGGGTTTCGCGACAAAGCTTGAACTCTGTCAGGCCTGCGGAAAATGTCGCACCACCGTAGTAGAATGCTAAACTAGAGTGATTCAGAACACTTCTGTAATCAACAGTAGCTCGGCCTAATTAACATCGCTTTAACTGTGTTATTCTTCGACATAAGTTCCACCGGAACTTCACCAGACTGTCACTAGACTGACACCGTAGTCGTACCGGAACTTCACCGAAATAAACTTAGTTCTGTTCGTAATTGCTTCAGATGAACTTATGTGACGTAAGGAAGTAGTGTGTGAGCTTCCTTCACCGAATGAACTTCCTTCTGGAAACTTCACAGTTCTGAAATGCTACTTTCCGGTTAACTTTTGTACTGTGTGTACATCTTCATTCCACCGGAAACTGTGATCAGCTTAAAGTAGAGACGTCTAGCTACAAGATGAGCTATCTCTCATACAAAGCTTCGAACTCTGCTACGAGTTATACTTCGTCGTTCTACCGAAAAAACCTTATTTTCTGAGAAACTGTAACTGACCGAAAAATTACTGAAAATTGTTTACTGAGTAAACTGTTATTCACCGAAACATGCGTTTACGGAGAAGGTACTGAAGTACGTTTAGTAACGAGTCGTGACAGTAAACGATAAACGGAACTTCCTACCGTAACACGAAATAGCTTCAGATTCTTCACAAGTAGAGATTGCGCGCAGACATCCACATGAACATGTGTTTTCGATTAGAGAAGATGTGTACAAGTAAGCTTGGCCTCTTCTTGCTCAAGTTACAGAAACTCTCCTACAGTGAGTAGTTTCTTATTACCATCTCTCTTCAGATGAAAAGACCCGACACTTCAGGCTTGTGTTATTCATCTGTACATACGCGATCTATGACGTCTTCTGAGAACTTCTAACTCTCTCTTCACTCATACACGATCTATGGCGTCTTCTCTCAGTCTCTCGTTCTCCTCTGTGTATCATCGTCTATCCTCTCTCTTTACTTCGCTTCGCAAGTTCTTCAAATCTTGCTGTATATATATACACTTTCTTTGGCGCTCCTCTGCCCTGTCATTCTTCAATTCGCGTTATGCGCGCCTTACGCGCCCGCCGCGGTTAATTGCTCTGTTATGCGCACACCGCGCACTAACTTCGCATACTATACACCTGTGCATAGATTTTCCGGAAGATTCTCTTTCTCTCTTGTTTGTTGCGTCAAATTCGTGAGTGTTTCCTTAACACACATCACCTCATCCCCACCCACCAACCATTGTAAATAGACTGCAACCAGGGTCTATTCTTGCAGATCCAACCCCAGAAGACTTGGACATGATGTTCAAGGCATACCAGGCGACTTCAAGAAGGGCCAACACCTGCAAACCTAGACAAGAGCTACCCTAGAGTAGATTTAGATATTGAACAGACAAAAATGTGCATAAAAATGGTGGAATTAGCTCAAGCTTTGTTCGAGGCTAATCAATCATTCAATCAGACGAATGCTATTACACTGGGTTTGCACTTCCAGGGCTTACTAGATAGATTAGAGCAGTTGGTAAATAAACATCAAGTTTCTATACCTCCACAGGCTCAACCAACTGTTGAAAGAGAAAGCTCATCACCAAAGAAAGTCTATGTTCCTGACTCCATAGAGGAGGGAGAACCTCTTTCAATTCAACAACACTCTCAAAAGTTCTTGCGGGAAATACAAGAAGAGAAATGGGCCAAGGAGAAGGATGTTTCCCCCTATTCTTGAAATTGATGACCATCACAATCAATTCCCACAAGACATTCCATCTATTTATGGAGACCAAGTACAGCAACAAGAAAAAGAAAGTTCAGGATTTGAATCCAATTCTTTACAAGAGTTGCCACAATTCACAGGCCCATGGGAATCTAAATCTCTCCAGATCAGAGCTCCCATAATATTGATCAGAAACAAAGACTCGGAGGTTCCAAGAAACACTGATGTCGTGAAGAACACTAAGGTTCAGTGTCATCTTACTGTAGAGGAGCTGCTCAAAGCAAAACTTGAGCTACGGAATCATGTGAAGGATCAGGTTCCAGAACTTGATTCCAATATGCCAAAAGTAGACTCTAAGCAAAAAGTTCCAGAGATACCTCTAGACAAAATAGGGGACATGAGCAAAGGTGAGGAAGGTAATACTTATCTTCCGATCACCTACCAAGGTTACACAACCAAAGCGATCATAGATTCTAGTGCTGGTGTTGCTATTGCGACCACCTCCTTGTGGAAGCAATGGGGTAAACCCACATTAACACCAACTAGAATGAAGCTTCAGATGGCTGACGGCCATGTGGAAAGACCTCTAGGATTGCTAGAAGGGATAACTCTAACCACTTGTGGTGTAGAGTTTGAGCACACCTTTGCTATATGTGACTTTGATAAAACTAATACCTACGAAATGATCCTAGCAAGACCCTTCCTATGACAACTGCAAGTTGTATAGAAGATGTACCACCCCTATAGTGGAATTCTATCCACAAGGAGCAAGAAGATTCAATCTCTGTGCATTCTAAAAGTTCATCTAATACATCCTGGATGCATGAAGATACTCATTTGTGGATGTGTAAGGTCACAAAGGAAGAGGAAAAACGCTTAAAGGCAAGAGAAAAAGGAACTTCCCCAGGAGATAGAACAGTTACAGACCGAGCCTATACACCGATGGTCTTTCCAGATGAGGAATTTGAGCCTCATGGTTGGGCAGAAATCTTAGCCACCATGGACATTGTTGTCAATGAAGAACAGTGGACACCTCATTGTGATGAGGAGGGTTATGATATTTCAGTGTTCATGTGTCAGCCCTTTCTAGAAGAATGTGACCCTAGTGACTTCATAGAAGAAGAAGAGAACGATGATGATCTAGAGTCCATTGTGATGGATAGTTTCTTTATTTTAGAGGAGCACTATCTAGAAGACATAGGAGTATTTACACAAAAAGAAGAAGAACCTCTCACAAGCATCAACACGATAAATTCAAAGGATGGAAGTGAAGGTGGTCAAAAGAAAAAGAAAAGACAAGGAGTGAAACAAGAAGAGGAGGAACCATTGTTTGAGGTACCAGAAAATTTCAAGAAATATGAAGTTGAAGACCGAAAAATTTTGGTACGAATGCCTAAGAGAGAGGCCACCACAGGAGAAGCGTATGATAACAAAGAAAAGACCAAAAAAATCATAGTGAACATTGAAGAGAACGAAGAGAAATGTACCATAGGAGATGACCTAAGTAAAGAAGAGGAAGCAGAGTTGGTAGCCTTATTAAGGGAGTATAGGCACGTGTTTGCATGGAACTATAGAGACTTGAAGGGAGTAGATCCGAAAATTTACTCTCATACCATCCCCATGACTACTGATGCTAAACCCATCAAACAAAAGCCCTACACATATAATGACACTTATGCAGCCAAAATAAAAGAAGAAATTGATAGATTGATTGAAGTTGGATTTATCTATGAGATTGAACATACGGAATGGGTGTCGCCCATTGTAATGGTGCCCAAGAAGAATGGAAAGTTGTGTGTCTGTATTAACCTTAAAAAAGTTAATGCCGCCACGGTAAGAGATAGTTATCCGCTTCCAATCACTTATCATTTATTGGAGCATGTTGCAGGCAAGGAAGTTTATAGCTTCCTTGATGGATTTTCAGGTTACAACCAAGTAGCCATTGCCCCAGAAGATCAACATAAAATGGCCTTTGCCACCGAGTGGGGAGTCTTTGCATTTCGTGTGATGCCATTCGGGCTCACCAATGCACCTGCAACATTCCAAAGACTCATGTGTCATGTCTTCAAAGAGTTCTTGCAAAAGAGCTTAGAAGTGTATCTGGACGATTTATGTGCTCATTCCCAAGAAAGGAGATGTCACATCCCTGAGCTCAGACAGATCTTCAACAAGTGTAGAGACTATCGAGTGTGTCTGAACCCAGAAAAGTGTGTGTTCATGGTACGTCAAGGTAAAATCTTAGGTCATATTGTTTCTAAGAACGGAATATCAACAGATGAGGACAAAGTTAAAGCCATAGCGGAGTTGCCGAGGCCAAGGAATGTTAAAGAGGTACAAGCGTTTATGGGCCATTGTGGATATTACTATAGGTTTATTCACATGTATGAAATTATAGCTAAGCCTCTTTATGCCTTGTTGACAAAGTTTGAGTGGAACGACGAATGCGAGAAGTCCTTCAATGAGCTGAAGAGACGTTTGTGCACAGCACCAATACTGATGACTCCTGATTGGAATAAGCCATTCCATGTACATGTGGATGCATCTAATTATGCAATAGGATGTGTCTTGTCATAACCAACAGGAGACGGAAATTTAGATTTGCCTATAGCATATGCTAGTAGGCAATTGAATGCTGCTGAACGAAACTACACAACAACCGAAAGAGAAGGCTTAGGCATGGTATACGCCGTAAAGAAGTTTAGACACTATCTATTGGCCAACAAGTTTAGGTTTTTCACTGATCATCAAGCCTTATTATACTTGGTCAATAAACCGTGCAATACTGGACGCTTAGTAAGATGGTTCCTCTTACTAATGGAATATGACTTTGAAGTGGTGGTTAGGAAAGGTAAGACCCACCTCAGAGCGGATCACCTTTCTCGCATCACTTCAAGCGAGTCACCGCAAGGAGTGTCTGATGAATTGCCTGATGCTTATCTGTTCAATTTAGAAGTTGTTCCTAAATGGGTAAATAAGTTGGTGCTTGTCCTAACCTTCAGACCTGTAAACAAGAATGTGAAGACAAACAAGGATGAAATTGTACGGTCACAAAGCTATCAAATATTGGAAGGAAACATGTATAAACAAGAAACGGAAGGTGTTTTAGCTTGTTGTGTCGAGGACGATGAACATAGTAGTTGGTTGCAACAAGCCCATGAGGGATTTCTAGAAAATCACTATTCTAAACAACAAACATTGCAAAATCTAAAATGTTTAGGAGTGTATTGGCCTAGTATGGACAGAGAAATACAAGAATGGATCAAGAATTGTCCAGTGTGTCAGGAGAGATCCCCAGTGGAGCATGCCACCCTTTATCATGTGTCATTAATTCCATACTGGAGTGCTCCATTGGTGGACTTTATGAGATTGGGAACATTACTAAACGAGGCTAGTCTAGCAAGAAGACGAAGCATGGAGCAAGAGGCTAAAGACTATGCCTTAATAGGAGATAACCTATATCGAAGAGGCAAAGACGGTTATTTAAGATTGTGCGTTCATGAATCAGAATATTTGAAAATCTTAGAAACTACACATAGCGATGCTGTAGGTGGACACTTTGGTCTGGACATAGTAATTAAGACTATCCTATTTTCAGGACTTTGGTGGCCCACTCTTCATATGGATGCACATACCTATGTGAAGAAATGTGACACATGCCAACGCGCACAACATCCGATAAGGAAGGATGAGATGCCTTTGAAGCCAATGATGGCAGGACGTGCATTCTCAAAGTGGGGTATAGACTTTGTCGGTCCTATTAACCCCCCAACTAGGAACTCTCATGCAAAGTACATTATTGTAGCCACCAATTACCTTACAAAGTGGGTAGAAGTAAAAGCCACTACAAATAATGATGCGCAAACAACGGCTAAGTTTTTATTTGAGAACGTGTTCACTAGATAGGGGCTACCAATAGAGTTAGTAAATGATAGAGGCACACACTTCTTGAATGAAGTCATTGAAAATCTTCTCCACGAATTCTTGGTGATACATAAGAAGTCTGCCCCCTATCATCTACAAGCTAACGGACAAGCCAAGAGCACAAACAAGATCCTATGTAATGTACTGACAAAATTGGTAAATAATAAGCACTCTGATTGGGATAAACAGCTTCATCACGTTGTTTGGGCTTATCGAGTTGCCTACAAAACGGTACTCAATGCCACCCCTTTTCAGATGGTCTTCGGACAAAATGTTGTGCTACCATTGGACTTCCTAATCCCAACTTTAAAAGTAGCACAAGAGCATGAGTGGAATGGACATGAGTTGTCCTCTAGGATCTTTGATCTAGAACGATTAGGTGAGACAAGGTTACGAGCGGCGGCAAGCATCTATGCTGCAAAGAAACGGCAAAAGGCATACTTCGATGCACATATCAAAGATAAAGGCTTGAAAGAGGGAGACCTAGTGTTGGTTTATACACTAAAGCAACATGCCCGTAAATTGGAAAAAAGAGGATATGGACCCATGATCATTAACAGAATTTCCATTAGCGGTGCAGTTCAATTGGCCACACTAGAAGGCGATGTCTTGTCGAGCTATATCAGTGGTTGTCGAGTCAAGATATATCAAGAGCCTCTTATTGAGAATATGCTAATGAGACTCAACACTGCTAAGAAGCAAAAAGAAGAAGATTTAAGGGTTAGAGAAGAAGCACAGGCAGAGGCTCGAGAATGCATTAGGAGAAATAAGTTAAGACGCCTAGGCCTAGATGTCAATCTTGCGGCCCCAAGATACCACATGGCCATGTGTCAAACATCAAGTGCAATGGCTTCTTGAATAATTGATCGACGTCCCTTTGTGAACATTGCGGTAGGACAAGGGAAGAATGCAAGGACTATGAGAGCATTGGTTGACTCAGGTGCAGCAACTAATGCAGTTAGACTTTCATACTGCCAAGACCTGCAATTGAACATCAAGCCCATAGAAGCTTATCTCATAGGATTGGGAGGTGTGGAAACCCCTTGTTTGGACGAGGTGGAACTTCCCATCTACCTTCAAGATGTTCCAATGAAAGCCAAAATGCTAGTATGTCACGACGAGGACATTATAGAACCACTTGTCTTGGGTCAAGACTGGATCTATGACCATGCAGTCAACTTAAACCTTAGAATCCAACTTCTTCAAGTTTGGGTACATGAACGATGTATTACATTAGAATTAGACAAATGCATGCTCACAAATCTAGAGGTCGCACATTCTCCTTGTTCTTCCGAAACTGATCTTCACAAAGAAAATGTTGTTGTGTGTCAATAACCCTACGAAGGAAAAGGACTCAATCATGGGAGCACAAACTCAAAGGTCGGAAAACCACTCTTCTTCTTCACAAACTAATGCAAGCATAACTCGACCAAAGAGGCAAGCAAAAAAGACATCTGCTATATCAACTAGACCGACAGAATTCAAGAAGAAAGAAGCTCAGGGCATGAAGCAGACGTGGGTACAAAAAGGAGAACAACCACCAGCTTTGCCACAACCATTCCCATCGAAGCAAGCTAACCATGCTAAAAGAAGCACCAAGAAATAAGGACAAGCTCAATCCCAAGGTCTCCGACAGATTTGGGTACCAAAGCAATCTATGAAGGCCGACCATAATAACATACAAATTTGGGTGCCAAAGAAATTAGCTGCTGCTCAACAAGGGCGATTGTAAATGTGGATACTGTGAAGAGATGGATAGGTATGTGCTTGAAGATGAAGAGGTGTTGCAAAATCCTTGATCTATACCAGCCAAATGAACTCCAGGAGTATATGGTGGGCCCTTTTAGCTTGCCAATGGATGTATTAGACACCCTATGTACCTTGGAAGATCACTCTCAAAAAGATAGATCAAAACAGATAAGTTGGAGTTAGCTCAGAGGTGAAAACTTGCTATTCTTGGTTCATACACATGTCCAGTGTTTTACATAATTCTCTGAGCACAGCAGCAATTAGCTCAATTCCTCTTGGGGAAGTCTAGGTAGCTTAAAGAGCTAACTTTCAAGAGTAATCTCATCAAAAATAACAAAGCACACACTGAGAATGAGTTTTAACAAGTGATGACATCATCCCGATTTTCACGGGCTGCTATAGAAATAGACCAGTGAGCAGCAAAATCACCATAACTCAAAACGTAGAAATCCAATGATTATGAAAATTTGTATGGTCATACTAGACAGTAAGCTAAATCCAAAAAGCTTTAAATCCCTGAATTTGGATAAGTAACCACTGAGAAATGGCTCTGACAAGATGAGTGAAAAAGTCGGGTACCTGACAGAGAAGTGAAGATGAACAGACCCTGTTGACTTCAAATGAACATAACTGAAGATTGCAACATCCAAATGACATGAAAATTTGTGATCATATAGTAGACTTATAGAGCTAACTTTACCAAGTTAAATCACTGAAAATGATGCACCAAGCTCAGAGAAAACATCTCTGCAAGCTGACTGAGAAAACTGAGAGTAATGGCAGTGAGTAGTACACTTCACAAGAACATGGAAATATGAACCCAAATGATACTGAAAATGAAAGTATATTGCTTGTAAAATACAATGGACTTACTGATACATATGTGTGCCTTGTAATCACACCTTGATATGGCATAAAGCTCAGCTCTTGGAGGTCTTCACATAGGTCTCTCTAACCACGACTAAAACTGCCATCTATTTATAGTTGAGTTTGGGAGGCTAACTTCCCTCAATCACTCTCCAATCAATCAATGATTGATTTGATTCTCTACCTACCACAAATCACGAATTCGTGGCTCCTCTTTCCATTCTTGATCAAGTGGACTCAACCACTTAAGATTCTCTTACTTTTACATTAAGTAAACTCTTCAAAAGTTACAAGAGTTAGTTCACAAGTGAACTATACATAGTCTTCTTTTTAAAGCTTCTTCTAAGACTTTGTGAGACTCAAGCCAATACTTAGGCTTGTCATAGACTTGCTCCAACAGATACCCAAGGCAATCTTACATGCACAAAACAATATGATCTCCTTCATGAGAAAAATATCAACAAAGCAACCACGGAGAACCAAGAGTCGAAACCATGGACCGAGACCAACAGAAGATAAATTCATCTCCTCACTGGTAATAAAAAGACAACCAAAAAGGGTATGGGTGTGGAAGCCAAAAGTACAACTAGCTTCCACAGAGCCAAAGATCCAACCATGTTGGATACCAAAATTCAGAAACCACCCAAAGATATAGAGGACAGAGCTTATGTCTATAGGGCCAAATACTATCCTAAAATGGATCCCTATACAAAGGATTACATCATTTCACGATCCACTAGTTACCTCCAACAAAGACTGCATCAAAATCCACAAACAACATTGAAAGCCTCGACGTGCAATAACCATGTGCCTTTCGCATAACCTTGTCTTTTGCACCATTCAGGTCATGCATTTCCAAAGTATGCATTAATATAGGGCCACATTACACGGCCGTGCATAGACACAATTGAGGATCCCAGGCACAAGCGACACATCTGACATATGTAAAATATTTTATTGATGCTAACACCTTTTTTCTTGTTTTAGTCCGTTGTTCAAAAAAAAAAAAAGAGAAGAAGAAGAAGGACAAGAGGAACAAGACGAGAGAAAGAACGGGATTGTGCATTTGAAGAATCCCCCAGGTGAACCATCAACAAGGACAGCCATCAATAGCGGAAGACAAGCTGATGGTCAATTACCATGATGGAAGTACAACACAAAGAGTTGAAGATCGACGAAACTTTCACCATGGTAAGAATTGTATGCTTCAACAACAATATAACCATGATCGATTAGGAAGCCTCTTCGTCGGCATACCCTTGAGCACTTAGCTCAACACCCAACTTCTTGCACCATAATTCTTCCAATGCATTTCCCAAGTATGCATGCATAGGGCTACATTACAAAGCCATTGTTTGTTGTTAACCTTTGGAGTTGTCCTCTCCAATCATTTAGCATAAAGAATTAACAATACATCTTTATTTTTTCAATCCTGGAAGTACATAAGAGACCACAGCCCCTTCTAGATGATAGAATCCAAGAAATAAGAGGAAAATGGCTGGATTTCTGAGAATAGTTAAGATGAAGAGGAATTTCTAGGGTTTGGATTATCTTGAGCAAATCTCCATCAATTTCAATAATCTTGGTATCTAAAACATGTTATTTTCTCAGCAAAATCTAATCATAAAGTCAAAACTCAAAAATGTTACCTATACCACCCAGACGAGACAATCGCGATTCTGTGAAAATAGACAATTTTCATCTCCAGCACCATTCTTCATCAAATTCTCTCTCAACACATCAATAATCAACTCTCTTCATACATATTCAACAGAAATACACAATAGAAGCTCACAAATCTTCATGAATATACATAGAATAAACTCAACAAATCAAAGAAACCACACAAAAGGAAGAAACACGATTTTCTATAGGAAACTTCTCTCTTCACTTGGATAACATCGATTACAAATAACGAACCAACTCATAATAGAGGAAATTATCTTTTATACATTTTCAAGTGTCCCTTTTCACACTTGAATTTTGGTCCTTTCCTCTTTTATTCTAAAAATATGCTATCTAGAAGTTTCCAAAAATTTTAGAAAAATTACATAAGATTCTATTCTACATAAGGAAGACTCTTCCTTATTTTTACATCAGTTGCATAAATATTTTTACAAGTTTTTGGCATTTTACAATTATTTTCCATCAAAAATGCTTCAAAAAATTACTTCTTCCAACATTCTTCCCCTCCTAGACCTTTTGGCTCCTGACAAAAGACATTCCTACTCATATATTCCAAATGCTCTCTTTACTTCTTCTTTCTTTGATAGACCTATGACAGTAGGTCATGGATTCTCCTTTTAGTAACGTTCAAGTTGTTCACCATCTCAAACAGTGCTTTCCTTCACTGTACTGCAGCTTCTGGCTTATCAATTGTTAGAGCAAGTCTATGACAAGCCTAAGTATTGGCTTGAGTCTCACAAAGTCTTAGAAGAAGCTTTAAAAAGAAGACTATGTATAGTTCACTTGTGAACTACCTCTTGTAACTTTTGAAGAGTTTACTTAATGTAAAAGTAAGAGAATCTTAAGTGGTTGAGTCCACTTGATCAAGAATGGAAAGAGGAGCCACGAATTCGTGATTTGTGGTAGGTAGAGAATCAAATCAATCATTGATTGATTGGAGAGTGATTGAGGGAAGTTAGCCTCCCAAACTCAACTATAAATAGATGGCAGTTTTAGTCGTGGTTAGAGAGACCTATGTGAAGACCTCCAAGAGCTGAGCTTTATGCCATATCAAGGTGTGATTACAAGGCACACATATGTATCACTAAGTCATTGTATTGTACAAGCAATATACTTTCATTTTCATGATTATTTGAGTTCATCTTTCCATGTTCTTGTGAAGTGTACTACTCACTGCCATTACTCTCAGTTTTTCTCAATCAGCTTGCAGAGATGTTTTCTCTGAGCTTGGTGCATCATTTTCAGTGATTTAACTTGGTAAAGTTAGCTCTATAAGTCTACTATATGCTCACAAATTTTCATGTCATTTGGATGTTGCAATCTTCAGTTATGTTCATTTGAAGTCAACAGGGTCTGTTCATCTTCACTTCTCTATCAGGTACCCGACTTTTTCACTCATCTTGTCAGAGCCATTTCTCAGTGGTTACTTATCCAAATTCAGTGATTTAAAGCTTTTTGGATTCAACTTACTGTCTAGTATAACCATACAAATTCTCATAATCATTGGATTTCTACATTTTGAGTTATGTTGATTTTTCTGCTCACTGGTCTATTTCTATAGCAGCCCGTGAAAATCGGGATGATGTCATCACTTGTTAAAACTCATTCTCAGTGTGTGGTTCATTATTTTTTATGAGATTACTCTTGAAAGTTAGCTCTTTAAGTTGCCTAGACTTCCCCAAGAGGAATTGAGCTAATTGCTGCTGTGCTCAGAGAATTATGTAAAACACTGGATAGGTGTATGAACCAAGAATAGCAAGTTTTCACCTATGAGCTAACTCCAACTTATCTGTTTTGATCTATCTTTTTGAGAGTGATCTTCCAAGGTACATAGGGTGTCTAATACATCCATTGGCAAGCTAAAAGGGCCCACCATATACTCCTGGAGTTCATTTGGCTGGTGTAGATCAAGGATTTTGCAACACCTCTTCATCTTCAAGCACATACCTATCCATCTCTTCACAGTGGTATCAGAGCAAGGTTGGACAACATGGCAGATGGATTTCCTTCATCAATTGACAAATTAGACAGAGGTAACTACTCAGCTTGGTCATTAAGAATGGAAGCTTATCTCCAAGGTAGAAGTTTATATGGTTATGTGGCTGGAGATGAAGTTATGCCAAGTTTCAGGAACAAAAGTCAACCAACACAAGAAGAGCAAGAAAGATTGAGCACATGGTGCTCCAAGGATGCACTTGCAAGGTCTTATGTCCTCAACTCTATCTCAGATTTTTTGTTGCCTCACATTAGAAGTTGTAAGACATCTCAGGAAGTGTGGGATGCACTTGAAGCTTTCTTTTCTTCAAGTACCAAAGCTAGGAAGCATCAACTATGGCTGGAGTTCACAACTCTCAAGAAGGCTCCCAAACAAAATGTGACTGATTTTGTCACAAAGCTCAAGGACATAGCAGATCAGTTGGGAAGTATTGGAGAGGTTTCTAAAGGTAAAGCAAAATTGCAGGAACTTGGACATGAGGCAGAATCATCACATCATGGCCTAAGAAGATCTATGAGGGAAAAGAAAAAACCAGAAAGGTATGGGTTTGACACCTCATTAGTAACTAAACATTCTATCTACATAGCACAGGACATAAACCAAGAGGAGCCATCATCATTTGAAGAGGCCAAAGCAAAAACAGAATGGAAGCATGCAATGAAGGAAGAGATCGAAGCACTTGAGGAAAACAACACTTGGGATTTGGTGCCCAAGACCTCATCCATGAAGGTAATAGGCTCAAGATGGGTCTATAAACTCAAGAAGAATTCTGATGGTTCAATTAACAGGTATAAGGCAAGGCTTGTAGCAAAAGGCTTTGCACAAACTCAGGGAATTGATTATGAGGAGACCTTCTCTCCTGTGGCAAAGATGCCTACTATTAGGGTGTTGCTTAGTATTGCCTCTTCCAAGAATTGGAAGATATTTCAACTAGATGTAAAGAATGCATTCTTGAATGGTTGGATAACAGAAGAGGTATATATGGCACAACCACCTAGTTTTGAGAATCAAGTTTATTCTGATTATGTGTGTAAACTTAACAAAGCATTGTATGGTCTCAAGCAAGCTCCAAGAGCTTGGAATTTCAGGCTTGTTTCATTCTTGCAGGACAAAGGCTTTCAACCAAGCAAGGCAGATCCTTCACTCTTTATTAAAAAGAGTAATTCCGAGGTCATCTACCTATGTGTATATGTAGATGATATTATATTGACAAGAAATGATGCAGATGGTATGAAGAAGATCAAAGATCAGATGAGAGAAGAGTTCAAGATAAGTGATTTGGGTTCACTTACCTACTTCCTAGGTTTGGAAGTTGTCTACAAAGATCATGGTTTGTTTCTCACTCAAAGAAAGTACATTAAGGACATGTTGGCAAAATTCAAGATGCAAGATTGTAAGATTGCAGGTACTCCAATGGAGGTCAATCACAAATTGAGCTCACATGAAGGTGAACTCATAGAGGACATCACATCATATCAAAGTCTAGTGGGTAGTCTCAACTATGCCACATTGACAAGAGTAGATATATGTTACAGTGTGAGTGTGCTAAGCCAATTTATGCACACACCAAGGAAACCACATATGGATGCTGCCAAAAGGATTCTCAAGTATCTCAAAGGAACCATAAATGAAGGACTTTATTATCCTTATGTATCTGATTTAGGTTTGAAGCTATTTTCTGATGCAGATTGGGCTGGCTCCAAGGAAGATAGAAGGAGCACTTCAGGTTTTACCTTTGCAGGTTCAAAGCTTATTTCATGGTCATCCAAGAAGCAACCCACAGTTGCTCTCTCTTCTACTGAAGCTGAATATAGAGGTCTTGCCATAGCTACACAAGAAGCTATGTGGATGAAGACATTATTCAAAGATCTTGGATTGGAGTTTGGAACTCCAACTATTTTTTGTGACAATATGAGTTCTATTCACTTGGCTGCTAATCCTATTTTTCATGCAAGGACTAAACATATTGAAGTTCATTATCACTATGTACGAGAGAAGGTTCTAAGCAAAGAGATTCAAATATCATATGTGTCCACTCATCAACAATGTGCAGATATTCTAACCAAAGCATTGGATGGTACAAAGCTTTGCAAATTCAAGGCTATGATTGGTTTGCAGGTAATCTTGGAAGATTGAAGACCTCAAGCATACTTGGCTTGAGGGGGAGCTGTTAGAGCAAGTCTATGACAAGCCTAAGTATTGGCTTGAGTCTCACAAAGTCTTAGAAGAAGCTTTAAAAAGAAGACTATGTATAG
The DNA here is from genome assembly GCA_020310875.1 of Ceratopteris richardii. Taxonomy (NCBI): domain Eukaryota; kingdom Viridiplantae; phylum Streptophyta; class Polypodiopsida; order Polypodiales; family Pteridaceae; genus Ceratopteris; species Ceratopteris richardii. The sequence continues at coordinate 157,220,295 of CM035415.1, forward strand.
TTCACTTGTGAACTACCTCTTGTAACTTTTGAAGAGTTTACTTAATGTAAAAGTAAGAGAATCTTAAGTGGTTGAGTCCACTTGATCAAGAATGGAAAGAGGAGCCACGAATTCGTGATTTGTGGTAGGTAGAGAATCAAATCAATCATTGATTGATTGGAGAGTGATTGAGGGAAGTTAGCCTCCCAAACTCAACTATAAATAGATGGCAGTTTTAGTCGTGGTTAGAGAGACCTATGTGAAGACCTCCAAGAGCTGAGCTTTATGCCATATCAAGGTGTGATTACAAGGCACACATATGTATCAGTAAGTCATTGTATTGTACAAGCAATATACTTTCATTTTCATGATTATTTGAGTTCATCTTTCCATGTTCTTGTGAAGTGTACTACTCACTGCCATTACTCTCAGTTTTTCTCAGTCAGCTTGCAGAGATGTTTTCTCTCAGCTTGGTGCATCATTTTCAGTGATTTAACTTGGTAAAGTTAGCTCTATAAGTCTACTATATGCTCACAAATTTTCATGTCATTTGGATGTTGCAATCTTCAGTTATGTTCATTTGAAGTCAACAGGGTCTGTTCATCTTCACTTCTCTATCAGGTACCCGACTTTTTCACTCATCTTGTCAGAGCCATTTCTCAGTGGTTACTTATCCAAATTCAGTGATTTAAAGCTTTTTGGATTCAGCTTACTGTCTAGTATAACCATACAAATTTTCATAATCATTGGATTTCTACATTTTGAGTTATGTTGATTTTTCTGCTCACTGGTCTATTTCTATAGCAGCCCATGAAAATCGGGATGATGTCATCACTTGTTAAAACTCATTCTCAGTGTGTGGTTCATTATTTTTTATGAGATTACTCTTGAAAGTTAGCTCTTTAAGTTGCTTAGACTTCTCCAAGAGGAATTGAGCTAATAGCTGTTGTGCTCAGAGAATTATGTAAAACACTGGACAGGTGTATGAACCAAGAATAGCAAGTTTTCACCTATGAGCTAACTCCAACTTATCTGTTTTGATCTATCTTTTTTAGAGTGATCTTCCAAGGTACATAGGGTGTCTAATACATCCATTGGCAAGCTAAAAGGGCCCACCATATACTCCTGGAGTTCTTTTGGCTGGTGTAGATCAAGGATTTTGCAACACCTCTTCATCTTCAAGCACATACCTATCCATCTCTTCACATCAATTACATCCTTTTTCAAGTATTCTGTGTAGGCAACTTCATATGCAGTGAGTCAAGACCTTGTGATTACAGACAAGTTTCCAAATATCTCTGAGTCTCTTTCAAAAAACCCATAATCAAATGCATCTTCAAAAATTTGTAGATAATGACTACCCAAAAATATTATCCTGCTGTAATATGCCATCAAACATATTCTATCAGGTGTTTCACTGAGCTCAAACAATAATGCATCAGTAGGAGAATTGAAGCGAATGTAATTTAAGATTCTGACATCTGTATCTATATACGTCTCTATACATGCCAAAATGAGTCTCATTACTCTGATCAGTAAAATACATGCTGGGTCATTCACATCTTTGTATGTAGCTATAATAGATTCAGCTGTATCCACCATATATTTTTTTGTAGTCCATGTTCCTGTGGGAAATTCAACCATTTTGGTGGAATTTGTCCTTCTTTCCTTCTTTCCCAAAAAATTGTCCACTCTCTTCTCCTTGCTACTGGGCAGTATGTTGGATTAATTTTCAATTGAATAGGTGCTTCCTTCCATATTTTCCTGCACTCTTTATTTGCATCCAACCATTTATTCCTCCATTTTGGATTGGCTTTTTCAAATAACTCTTTGGTCACATTGATATCTTCTTCATATTCTAGATATGTATTTGGAGTTAATCCAACCCTTGCCATCTGATAATTTTTTATACTTTCCATGATCATGCATAAAGGTATGCCCAATCCATCTGCAGCCCAATGATGTTGATCAGGATTTATCCCTTTATTTAAAGCAAATGTAACAATCTGATCCTCATATTCATCATGCATTTTTCTAATGAAATCCATTCTGGAATCTGTGTTTGTCAACAATTTCTAGACAAATTCCTCTGAATATTCTTCTTCTGGTCTTTTATTTTCTAGTTCACTGCCATGTTGATTTCTATCATCATTTCCCTCTTCATAATCTTCTGTATATGTAGTCTCTATATGTGCTTCTTCCTGAGCTTGTGGTTTTTCTAGCTTTTTCTGTAACTCTTCTATTGTCACCATCAAACTTCTATTTTGAGTTGCCCATATCTCTCTTTCTGCTATCCATTCACTTCTTTCCTTTTCTATTCTTGACTTCCAATCACTTCTTTCTTTTTCCATATCCATATGCAACTTGTTATAACCCCTCATTGAGGTAGCAGCATGTGTACTATCTTGTTTCTCTAGCTCCTTGGCTTCTTTCAATTCTGTTTGCAATCTTATGATTTCTTTGTGCAATTCTTCCTTTTCCTCCTGTGTCACCTGAACAGTTTTTTTTTCTTCCTTCAATTGACCTTCTTCCATTAACAGTTTGTTAATTTCCTCATTTGCCTTAACCATTATTTGATATGAACTTTGTAGAGTTCTATATCTTCCTTCAATCTTCTTCAACTCCATCTCCAGTTTACTATTATGCTCTATTAGTTTTGCACTCTTTTCTGTAAAATATTGGATTTTATTTTGTTGTTGTACCTCTAATTCTTCCAAAGAAATTATTATCTGTGTTAGTTCTTCATTCTTCTTCTGCACAATCCTCAATTGTTCTATCATTTGTTCCTTTTCCCTTTTGTGCTCCTTAATGATATTACTTCCTTTTTCAAACTCAGACTCTACTACCATTCCTGAAATGATCATGTTCCTGCTTGAAGGTCTGAACTGCTCTATGTTGCTCATAATGATCTTGCAAGCAGATCTTATATTTTTAGGTATTCTCTCTAATCCAACTTCCATTTCCATTTGTTTAACTTCTATCTATTTGTTTTCTTTGCACTCATTCTCCTCTTCTTTTTCTTCCTCATACTCTATGACCTGAGTCTTTTGTTCTTCATGGCTTTGACCTGCTTCCAATTTTTCTTGGTCTGCAACATCTTCTTCATCTTCCAATATCTGATCATTCTGATTCTCTTGTTCTGAAATATCTGTAGTTAGCTTTGTTTCTTCTGCCTTCTTGTTCTCCATCATCTGTTGTTTCTCTTCAAAGAGATGTCCTTCCTTTATTTGTACTTCCTTTTCCTGGACTAGAGTTGATTCAGTTTCCTCAATAAATTTTATCTGATCATTACTTGTCTGCTCTTTTTGTCCCTCCTCCTGCTCATCTATGTCCATAAGATCCAGCTCTTCCTCTTGTCCTTGATCTTTTGTGATTGTAATCTCTTCATTATTATTCAAATCATAAAGTATATCCTTTATGCTTTGGTTGGTCTCCTTTTCTGTAACTCCTTCTTCTACTTTCCCTTCATCCAATTTGAAATAAGTTTGTCGTGAAGGTTTTGTCCATATTGACTTTAATCCTGAATGCACTAACCCACAGCTAAACTCTTTTCCTACTTCACTCCCCTCTTCCATCACCACTGCTTTACCTTTCATCATTCTTCTTTCCTCTTCAGGATTGAGTTGCTTTACTGCTTTTTCATGGACCTGCTTCTCTTGAGGCTTCTCTCTCAAATCTTCAGGTGTTGTATGTTTTTCGGTGGCCTATGTAATCACATTAGGTGTACTGGGAACTGATAAATTCAAACTTTTTAGCAAAAAATTTTCAATGTCACTTTCAGATTCTGAAGAGAATTGTGATGAGCCTGCTATGCCTGATTTTTCCAATTTTAACTCTTCTCCAGCAGTAGATTCCTTCTTCTTTTCTCCTAATGTCACTTCTTCTGCCTCCTTTATAGTTATAGATTCACCTACTGATTTCCCCTTACCTTTCTTGGTCAACTTCTTCTTTTGTACTGGTTTCTTTTGAACCTTCTTCTTTACTACAACTGTGGTTCTGGTTTTAGGAGGTCCTTGTAGTTCTTTGAAGTATGCTAACATTTCTACTTCCTTTTTAACAAATACTTCCTCTGACTCAGCTGCCATCATATGATCATGAAGTTCTTCATAATGCTCTACTTCCTCTTGAACCCAATCTGTTGCTTTGCAAGAGTAATCTTCCAGCATCTTTTGATATTGGGCCTCATATATTGCCCTTTTGTTATTTCCTTGAGTCAGATAAGTATATAATTGCTCTTTACTGGTCTGAGGTGGATGAGGATCACTAGAAGATTGGACCTGCTTTTGAGCAGCTTCATGTTCTTCTTTGGTTGCTTCATCCTGCTCCAATTCAACTTTTCTTGGATCCAGCCTTCTTTTCTTTACAAGAACCACTTCCTCTGAGATTACCTTTCTTTTCATTCCTGCCCCCCTCATGCTAGTTTGTCCTTCTACTTCTCTCACAGATATCTTCCTGGGAGGACTCTTGATTCCTGTCATAAGACTTCTAAAATATTGTGCTTCTGGAGCCAGCTTCAACTGATCTTCCATTCCCAGTACATGATATATGATCTTGGTTAAAAACTGAGCTCCATTCATATACTTTTTCTGTTCCCAATGTTTAGCTGCTTCTTTCAGTTGTTCATGTATGTACGGGGTTACATCCATTACTCCAAAGGGCTTAGTTCTGTCCTTATTGTTAAACATAATCAGTGTAACAGATTTATGTGGCATGGTATACCTAGGTAGTTTTGGGAAACAAAAATATTGTAAAAACATCCTGGTGGCATACTCCTCATTCTCTTTTCCCTTAAAATCAGTAAAATTTGGAGTATCCTATATATGTTTCTTTATTCTTTTTCACGAAGCTATGGTCAAGCTTGGTTCCCATTGGGTAGAACTGTAAGGCTGCTCTGATATGTTCTACTTCTATAGTGATATTCACCTCTTGTTTATCTTTGTTCTTGACTTTACACCGGAAATAAGCATCATTACCTTTTCCTACTTCCAACAGGCTGTTCCTTACCTGTGCCACTCTTTCAAAATCTATGAAGAATATAGGTTCATCCAGCAACTTGTGTAAACCTACTGCTTTCCATCTTTTCTGATTGACAGCCACTCTTTGGAATCTGTAGAACTCTTGACACAGCATAGTATATTTGTATCCCCCTACTCCCACTGTGAATATATACTGGCCAATTATGCTTAGAGTTTCTTTGAGCTCCTTAACCACTTTTTCTGCTTCTAGAATCTCTTGCTCCTCATCAGATTCCAGGTCCACCTTCTCTACCACTGCTTCACTGTCCAAGAACCAGTGTCCTCTAGACAGAGTGACTGATTCTGCTTTGAAATCATGAATTGGTAATTCCTTTGCATTCACCATTCTGGAGAAAATTCAAACAAAAGCAAAAACTCCACCCACATGAGTCACACAAAAAAAATCAAAAATAATATTTATTTTGAGATGAAATGAAAGAAGAATAAAAATAATATTTTTTTTTTAATCTTCAGAATAACTCAATTAAAGTGATCATTACATGTGTAGCAAGATGTCTAGTGCACTCCCCACTTCTGACAGCTTTTATTCAGGAAAAAGATGTTTAGAAGAAAAAGAATGAAAATACAAATAAAGAATAAAAATAAAGAATCATAAAAAATAGAATGAAAAATACAAAATAATAATTAGAAACCTGCTATCCTTTTACCTATGTCTTGCTTTGTGCTTATATAAAAAGGAAAAAATATAGATAATCTTTCTCTTTCTTTTTTTTCTCGATTCTTTTTCTTTTGTTTTCTCTTTTTTTTTTTTTACTAATGATTTCTCTCTTTTTTTTGTTATAATGATTTCTTTTCTTCCCCTCCTAATTCTCTTCTTAGAAAAAGGATAAGGTAAAAGATTTTGTCCTAATTCTCCATATGTTATGATTTTCTTTTATCTAACCTTCTGAACTGATTCTGAAAAATTTCCGGATCAAGTACAGATGGTCTTTTTCCATTGAATCAACTCAGATTTTTTTACCCAATAATATTTAACCCTAGTTGCCCTTGTTTCAGGAAAAAATCCATCTCCTTTTAATGAGCAGTTTTTAGAATATTTTGGCCTCCATATCCATGTTGTCCTGGGATTTTGTTTTGATGAACAGGCCTTGGGTATGCTTTGTTTCCATATTCTTCTTGTTCTAATTCTTTGATGCTTCAGATTATACCATGGTTGCCACCTTGCTCCTGTGTGCCCATCCTCCTTTGCTCTTTCAATTTTTTGCAGGTCTAGATTAAATGAAGCTTGATTCTTTAGTATTTGTATTGGTGATGTCTGTATGTCTTTCATTGAAAAAGTAAATCCTTCCATGTCTGGGTCATGAACATCCTGATGAACTTCCTGTTCTTCATTACTCAATAAAAATATTAAAAACCTTTTGTCATTTATTGTCAAATTAAGCTTCATTTTTTCAAAATTCAAAATTACTTTACCTTGTTTGAGCCATGGTTGTCCCAAAATTAATTTCTCAGTCATCAAATGATCTGGCCATTCTTCACAATCTATTTTCATATATTCTTTATTGAACTTAACTTCAGTAGAAGGTGAAGATAAACTCTGTATTATTTGTCCTTCCAGAGTTTTGACAAAGGTTCTGCTTTTAGTTTGTTTTAGGTTAAATTTATTCAACAAAGCTGAACTAATCAGATTCACTTGTGCACCTGAATCTATCAAAACCCTATTTTTTTCATTTTGATAATCCATTGTTATCACATGCAAATGTTCTTTTTGTTTTAGAGGTGATTCACACAAACAGACTTCCCTATGATCTTTGGTTTTTCTTATCCTTTCCTTTGCTTCCTGTTGAGCCTCTTTTCTAATGTTTTCTTCTTCTTTTTTCTTGTTTTGAGCTTGTTGCAATCTTCTCCATATAGAAGCAATTAATGGGAGATCATATCTTTTAACTCTACATCCACTTATGAAATTTGGCATGATCTCTCCATCTATGTTGGCTAATTGGATAGCTCCACTGTTACTTATCTGATGTATAATGTATGGCCCATGTCCTTTTTTCTGAAACTTTTTCTGATGTTCTTTGACTGTGTAAGCCAAAACTAGATCTCCTTCTTGTAGATCTTTTTCTTTTATGTGAACATCATGATAAGCTTTTTGTCTTTTCTTGTCTGCATATATGCTCATAATTGCTTGGAGTCTAGAAGCTCCCAGTTTTTCCAATTCTATAACTCTCTCAGATAATTCATGTCCAGTCCAATTGTAGTGACTACCCACTTTTAATGTTGGAATGAGAAATTCCATAGGTAGAACTGCATTTTTTCCATACACTAAATTGAATGGTGTGTTTCCTATTGCAGTTTTATAAGCCACTCTATAAGCCCATAGAACATAATTAAGTTGTAGGTCCCAATCATTCCTGTTTGTGTTTACTAATTTTGACAGTACAGTACAAAGTACTTTATTAGTACTTTCTGCTAACCCATTGGCTTGTGGGTGATATGGGGCTGACTTTCTATGACTAATCAGGAAGTATTCAGTTATGTTTTCTATGATTTGGTTTACAAAATGGGTCCCCCTATCACTTACCAATTCAATTGGAAGTCCGAATCTGGTGATTATATTTTCATAAAGGAATCTGGCAGTAGTATGAGCATCATTTCTTTTTGTGACTTTGGCCTCAGCCCATTTTGTCAAGTAATCTGTAGCCACTATTATGTATTCAGCATGGGATTGTCTTGCTGGAGGATGTATAGGTCCAATGAAATCTAGCCCCCATTTACTAAATGCTCTTGCTGAAATTAATGGAACTAATGGAATATTGTCTCCCTTATTTGGTTGACTCACCCTCTGACAAATGTCACATCTTTTTACATATGTTCTTGCATCAAGAAATAGGGTTGGCCACCAAAAGCCAGAATATAATATGAGTTTAGCCGTTCTGTCACTTGAGAAATGTCCTCCTGCCACTCCAGAATGTGCCATTTCCAACATTTCCAGATATTTATCCTCATGAACACAAATTCTTAAATATCCATCCATCCCTCTCTTATACAATTGTTCTCCTATCAATTGATATTCTTCAGAGATTACTGTAGATTTTTTGAATCTGCACTAGCTATTTCTTGTTTTCCTTTCTTCTTCCTTTTCAACTCTTCAATAATATTTTCACTCCAATCTGGATTTTTCTAAAACCAATATAGAGTTATGAATTCTGAATCTTGCAATGATTGACATTTCCAACAGTCAGCAATGTAGTTTGTTACATCTTGAACCTTATTAGGCCAATGTATTCCCATCCTATTGAGATTACTTAGGGCAACTACCTTGGAAGCATGAGTGCAAGGGTTCCAACAATGAGCTCTTTTCAAATATTCCTTTTGCTCTTCTTCAGGAGTACAATATTCCAATATGCTTGTATGGTTGAGGTGATACAGGTGCCCAGTTAGCGGCATAAAATTTCTTCTTTGCAATACTAAGTGTGTGTTGTTTCCAAATGTTCTGCAAGGTCCCATGGTTAACAATGGTACTAAAGTCATGGCCCACTCAGGAACACTTTCTACTTTGAACAAATAAGTATCTGGTAGGTCATCATCTAAAGGTGAACTGGGTTCTTTAGAATGGATTCTAGACAAATGATCTTCTCTCAAGTGTGTTTTTCCTTGTCTGACCACCACCTCAAACTCAAACTCCATTAGTAAAAGAAACCATCTGACTATTCTACCAGTGTGACAAAGGTTTATTTACTAAGTATAGCAAAGCTTGATGGTCCACAAAGAACTTAAACTTGTTGGCCAGAAGGTAATGTCTATATTTTTTTACAGCAAATATCATTCCCAACCCTTCCCTCTTAGTGGTTGTGTAATTTTTCTCTGCTAAATTCAGTTGCCTACTAGCATAAGCTATTGGGAAATCTAACTTGCTTCCTTCTATTGGTTGTGCTAACACACATCCCAAAGCATAATTTGAAGCATCCACATGGACATTAAAAATTTTAGTCCACTGAGGTGTTTTCAGAATTGGGGCTATTACCAAACAAGTTTTTAGAGTTTCAAAAGCTTGGTCACACTCCTTGGTCCACTCAAACTTTGTAATTAGGGCATATAAGGGCATATAATACCCACAATGTCCCATGAAAGTTTGAAGTTCCTTTACATTTGTTGGTCTTGGAAGTTCTATTATGGATTTTATTTTCTTCTCATCAGTTGAAATTCCATTTTTTGAGACTATGTGACCTAACATTCTTCCTTGTCTTACAAAGAATACACACTTTTCTGGATTTAAACACACTCTGTATGTCCTGCATTTCCTGAATATGTTTTCTAAATCCTGCAAGTGATCTTGTCTTTTTAATGAAAAAGTACACAGATCATCCACATATATTTCCATTACATCTCTCAGGAACTCTTTGAAGATATGACACATCAATCTTTGAAAGGTTGTTGGGGCATTAGTTAACCCGAAGGGCATAACCCTAAAAGCATAAATTCCCCATTCTGTGGAAAAGGCAGTTTTATGTTGGTCTTCCAATGCTATACGTACCTGATTGTATCCCAAAAAACCATCTAAAAAACTATAAACCTCCTTCCCTGCAACTCTTTCTAGAAGATGGTTTGTTATAGGCAATGGGTAACTATCTCTTATAGTTGCTGCATTCACCTTCTTCAAGTTAATGCATACCCTAAGTTTCCCATTCTTTTTTGGTACCACTACTATAGGAGATATCCACTCCGTATACTCAATCTCGTAGATGAAATTGGCAGCTAGCAACTTGTCAATTTCTTCCTTTATTTTAGCAGAGTATTTATCATTGAATGTGTAATGTCTCTGTTTGCTAGGTTTTGCATCAGGTGTAATAGGAATCTTATGCTCATAGATTTTAGGATCAATACCTTTCAAATCTTTGTAGCTATAAGCAAACACATCCCTATAGTTTCTTGCCAAATTTCTTAGTGCCTCCTCTTCTTGCTTTGTCATGTCATCAGCTATTACAATATGTCTTTCTTCCTCATCTTCCTGAGTGATCATGACCTTTTTAGTTTGTTCCTCATTATCATAAGCCTCCCCTTTCTTCTTTTCTCTCTTTGGTTTCATTTTTATAAGTAATCTGTCTTCTACTTCATAAGTCTTGAAATTTGCTGGTACATCAAATTGTTGATCTTTGTTTGTTTCTTCCTTTTTCTCATCCTCTTGGTTTTCTTCTATTTCCTTGTGTTTGTTTTTCTTATATTTGCTTGAGATTTTATCTTTTATTGCATCTTCAGCTTTTACTTTTTCCAGATATTGTGTTTTCCCTTTTCTTAATATCAGTTCTTCTTCCTGGTCCTCCTCTATTTTTGATACTTTTATCATTTCTATTCCAATGTGAAAAACATCATACCCTTCTTCATTTTGAAATTCCACTCCTACATACTCATCACTGGCCAGATCCATGGTAGCCAAAATTTGGTTCCACCCATAGGGCTCAAATTCTTCATCTTTGAATTCTTGTGGTACATAGCTCTCATCTTGTAACTTTCTTCCTTCTACACAATCTTCTCTTCTCAATCCTCTTTTTCTATTTGTGAGGTTTCTTATCATATTGCACTTCCATATTGATGATTCAATTTCATTCTGGTCTTCCATCTCTGATTCTTCACTTAATTCTTGATTTTGATGTATTTTATACCATTCTTGAGGAGATATGTCACAATGCCCATTTCTTAGATTCACTCTGGTTATCCTTCCTTTGCTCTAAAGGTACAGGCAATCATTACCCCAATCTTGCACAATTTGCATTTGTCTCGAAAATGGCCTTCCTAGGATAATTTCATATGAAGTGGACTGTGGAAATTCAACTATGGCAAAGGTATGTTCTATTTCTATTCCACAAATGTCCACAATCACTTTCTCCCATATTCCTAAGGGTTTTTCTATGTGTCCATCTGCAAGTTGCAATCTCATTTTGGTGGGTATTAATTCATTTTTTCCCCATTTTTCCCAAGTTTGTTTAGTCATGATGGCCACTCCTGATCCACTATCCATAATAGCTTTGGCATGGTTTTTTCCAAATTGTATTTTAGGGTTGAGTTTCCTTCTTCTCCTTCACAATATCCTCCTATCTTATCAATGGGAATATACCACAATTCCTCCAATTCCTGCAGCTGTGGATGAAGATTTTCTAGTATTGTTTCCCATTTTTTCATTTTGTTTTGTAAATGAGGATTCTGTTTTACCAATTCCTCCATTGTGGTATGGTATAAGATTGTACATTGTTTATCTATATTTACATGGAATGTAATTTGTGGGTTATCATCTTCTTGATTAATATTTCCCCTTGTTCTTGTTGCCTCAGATTCTCTAACTGTTGTTTGAGAATTGTCTGATTCCCCCAGTTTAAGTTGAGCTTTCTGTATGATTTGTTTACACTTTTGCATCCTTTCATGTTCTAAGTCTGGCATAGGATAAACCATTACATGATCTGTAGGACTTGGCCCCTCTTGAATTCTTCCCTTGTATGATTTTATCAAGGTATCTAGACTCTGTGAATTTCTTATCTCTGACTGGGTTTGTGTCTTTTGAGAGGGAGTACTGTTTGACTGTTCCCTATTCTCCTCTTCCAAGTTTTTACCCATTCTTTTTTTCCTTTCCCATTTCCCTTTTTGTCTATTTTTCTTCACCTTTGATACTGAACCTTCATTTTGTTCCTTAGTTGTTTCTTGTTGTCTAGCTTGTGCCCTTGTTAAAATATTTACATTCACTTGGTCAATGTCACTCAATTCTTCTTGCTTCATGATGTTGACTACTTTTAGTGGTATGTTATTAGATGTGTTTTGTTGTTTTTGAGGATTTCTTGGACAATCCTTTATTAAATGTTCCCTGCCACAATCCTTACAATAGGCTCCCTCTATTCTTAATGTAGGAGGTTGTGGACAGTCTCTAATGAAATGTTCCCCCCCACATCTATAACAAGTTATCTTTGGTCCCCCTTTGAACTGAGGTTTTTGATTGGACATATAATTATTGGTTATATACATGAATGTGGTTGTATCCATCTCAATTCTCCCATTTCCCAAATCTAGGGCTTGTAGTTATGGTTCTCTCGGTTCATATCCTTCCCATTCTTCCTGATATCCTTCATTCCATTGATAATCTTCCTTGTATGGTGATCTTATTCTTGAATTTCCCTCCTCTGTTGGTGTGTATTTAACTGGTACCACATTTGTTGGTAATGGAGGTTGTTGCCCAAGCACAGGTCTTGGTTGCTCAATATATCCAGATTCTCTTTGACTTGCATAATCTCTCTCCTTAATGGGTTGTTTGTTGTAGAAACATTCTTCTCTAGTATGATTTGTCCATTTCCTCTCTAGTGTACAGTATTTAAGTGTTTTTCTGTCTTGCAAGTGTTGTGGTTTTTGATATGGACATTGTTGTACCAAAAGATATTCTCCACAATTATAGCATTTTTTATTTGTTGTTATCTTGGTATTTATCAAATTGGTTTTAGTGCTGACTTCTAGGGCTTTAGCAATGGCTTGAGCCAATTCTTCTGCTGGTGGGATTTTATCTTCATTTGTTCTAGGTTGATCAAATGCTAACAGGTCTTGGCCTCTATTATCTTCCAAATCTATTGCCTCTTTCACACAAGCTCCTAGGTCAGGGCATCTCCTATAATACAATAGGGTTCTTAACTGGGCACTTCTTAATCCTTCTATGAATAGGGATACCTATCTTGCCATGGAAGGTACTTCTTCTCTGGGACATCTGTCAATGTACTGCTTGAATCTCCTGGCTGCCTCTCTGACATTTTCATCTTTTTGTTGTTTAAACCTATGTATTAGTGTGGCTGTACTATGTTTTATTCCAATTTTTGAGAATTCCCCAATGAAAGCTTCTAGGAAGGATTCAATATCTAGATACATTTCCTTTCTCAAGGGAATGAACCAAGATAATGCTGGTCTTGTTAGGGTTAGACCAAATGCTTCAAATTGGACTTTGTAATCCTCTATCTCTTCAGCTCTAATTAATTGCCTAAATTCTGCAGCATGAGCATGAGGATCAGAATATCCTTCATATTGATTTTTCATGCATTTGGCTACTTGGTAAGGTCTAAGCATTCTACCCTGATTTTGCCAACGATTTCTTCTTCTTAAAGGAAAATCATTAAATCCTTATGGTTCCTTTTCAAAAGGATTTGGGGAAGTATGTGTTCTCCTACCCTGTTGTTGTTCACCATTATTGTGAATTTCATGTGGTCTTGGCAAATCTGATTGCCCTGGGTTCTGTTCCCAAGGTCTCTTGTCCGCACATTGCCCTAGGTCATTTGAATTTTCTAGATCTTGTGAGAAGATGTATACACATCCCTGCCTATCCTCGTATCTACCCTCTTTGAATTGAGCTACTATTGTTATGTTTAGGGGAACTTCTAAGTTTCTCAATCTAATGAGAAATTTATGCATTCCATCCTGATATACATAGGTTCCAAACCTATTTGTATACATATATTTGAGGATGTTTCTATAATCCCCAGTTTCAATTGACTCATTTGTTTCATTTAAATTTTCCATATTGTTCTCTTGCCCTAAATCTCTTTCTTGCAATTTCTCTATTCCTAACTCTACTTCTTTCCTTCCCAATTCTTGTTGGGAATGTGTGTACAATTTATTACCAGACCTAAGGATCATTCAATTAATTTCCACAATTTTGTGATTAAAATCGTGTTTTCCACGATTTTGTGGTGAAAATCGTTTTCTCCACGATTTTGTGGTGAAAATCGTGTTTTCCACGATTCTGTGTTCAAAATCGTGTTTTCCACGAGTTTAGTGACTAAATTCGTGTTTTCCATGATTCTGTGACTAAACTCGTGTTTTCCACGATTTTGTGGTGAAAATCGTTTTTTTCACGATTTTGTGATGAAAATCGTGTTTTCCACGATTCTGTGGTGAAAATCGTGTTTTCCACAATTTTGTGGTGAAAATCGTGTTTTCCACGATTCTGTGTTCAAAATCGTGTTTTCCACGATTTTGTGACTAAAATCGTGTTTTCCACGATTTTGTGATCAAAATCGTGTTTTCCACAATTTAGTGGTGAAAATCGTGTTTTCCACGATTCTGTGGTGAAAATCGTGTTTTCCACGATTTTGTGGTGAAAATCGTGTTTTCCACGATTCTGTGTTCAAAATCGTGTTTTCCACGATTTTGTGGTGAAAATCGTGTTTTCCACAATTATGTGTTCAAAATCGTGTTTTTCACGATTTTGTGACTAAAATCGTGTTTTCGACGATTTTGTGATCAAAATCGTGTTTTCCACAATTTTGTGGTGAAAATTGTGTTTTCCACGATTCTATGGTGAAAATCGTGTTTTCCACGATTTTGTGGTGAAAATCGTGTTTTCCATGATTTTGTGTTCAAAATCATGCTTTTCCACGATTTTGTGGTGAAAATCGTGTTTTTCACGATTCTGTGTTCAAAATTGTGTTTTCCACGATTTTGTGGTGAAAATCGTGTTTTCCACGATTCTGTGTTCAAAATCGTGTTTTCCACGATTTTGTGGTGAAAATCGTGTTTTCCACGATTTTGTGGTGAAAATCGTGTTTTCTACGATTCTGTTCCCAGACAATCGTGATTGCTCACAATCGTGATTGCTCACAATCGTAAATAACACGATTTTCTTATGAAAATCGTGTTCTGGGAATCACGATTTTGTTATTTGTTTCAGAGAATCGCAATTTTGTGTTTGACTACAGAATCGCGATTCTGTTCAATTTTTTGAGAGATTTTCCAGGTATTGATTTTCAAATTTTTATTTCTTCTATAGAATTGCCTTAACTATTTTTTAACATGCAATAAAAGAGTTTTCTAAAATTTATTATTTTTTCTCAGAAACTTCAAAAATTCAGAAATCACGATTCCGTGTTTTTTACCTATTTCCTACTTATCTGTGCTTAATGATTATGTAAATTTAAAGAAATGCAATAAAATTGTATTGAGGACCCCTTACCTTGCTTGCTTGATTCCAAAACTCTCCAAAGTTTCTTGGCTACAGAAAATCGCGATGCTATTCCTGCTCTCTCTCTCTCTCACTCACAATGAGTTTTCTCTGAAATTCCAGACTTTTATAGTGTCCACACAATTGCGATTCTGTGCAATTTCCACTGATTTTCACTTTTTCACTTGTCCAATTTCATTTTTCAACAACTTTATGGTTTTACTCCTCAATTCTTAATTTTTCATGATTAATCACTCTCATTAGCTATTGGTGAAAATCACGATTTTGTACTTCTTTTCCACTTCTTCCACTTGATACTCAATCCTCTCTGAGTTTTTTGAACTTGACTTCCTTCACTTATTCAACTCAATGAAATCTCTTACAATTAACTATGTCAAAACCCCAACATACTCAAAATTCCAATAAAATGTTTCTCTTACAGAGAATCGCGATTTTGTTTAGAGAATCGTATTTTTTTTGTACTTCCTGATTTTTGCAATTTTGAGTCTTCTTTTCTCTTGTTTCCCTTCAATACCTTTTACTAATTCCAAATCAACTGTCACCTGCAATTTTTCATCATTAACAAAAATTCATTCAGAGAATCGCGATTTTGTGAAGAGAATCGTGTCTTTTCTAATTTTCCACTTTTTGGCACTTTTTTTGCTTTCCTACCACCTGGTCTCTTCCACTCTTGACAACAAAACTTCAGTCCAACTTCTTAAGGAGAAAAGAAATTTGTTTGATTAATGAATTTTATGATTTTTTTTTTTTGCCCTAAATTAAGGTAAACACTTCACTTAGGGTTTCTTGTTTGGTGATCTATTGATCCTGTGTTCCTTGATTGGTTATACTCTCTTATGCTTTGGCTATCAAAACAGTTTATGAGCAAAACTTTCCAAAGAAAAATGTGTTAAGAAATGCAAATGTCAATTTTTGCAAAGATAAACTCAAACATTTCTCTTTTCAAGATGCAATTCAACTTTTCTCAAGATTATTACTTTGATTTGGCTATAAATGGATCTTATCTACTTGCATCTAGCTACTTAACTTGACTTTTCCTTAATGCAATCTTGTCATCTTCCCAAGATCAACAATTTTGCTTAGTACTTAATCAAAAAGCACTCTACAAATGCAAGAATAGACACATTTTACCTTATCATCAGCTTTCTTGATTCAGTTTTTCACACACCTGCACTTTACTTCCAAAAAATGATATGAGCAACTATCAATTTGCAAAAATTTCAACACTTCTTATTCTCAAAAGATTATCTAATGCTTCCTTTTCCCAAAAGACAAACAAAGAAATCTACTTTTTCATGTTTACATTTCTTGATTAAAGAGTATTACCTTTTCCATGTGTTCAATACCATCAACAATAGAAGATCCAACAAGGTCCAACTTCAATGAAGCTTTTGATATACTCCCCGGCAACGGCGCCAAAAAATGTTTGTTGTTAACCTTTGGAGTTGTCCTCTCCAATCATTTAGCATAAAGAATTAACAATATCTTTATTTTGTCAATCCTGGAAGTATATGAGAGACCATAGCCCCTTGTAGATGATAGAATCTAAGAAATAAGAGGAAAATGGCTAGATTTCTGAGAATAGTGAAGATGAAGAGGAATTTCTAGGGTTTGGATTATCTTGAGCAAATCTCCATCAATTTCAATAATCTTGGTGTCTAAAACATGTTATTTTCTCAGCAGAATATAATCATAAAGTCAAAACTCAAAAATGTTACCTGTACCACCCAGACGAGACAATCACGATTCTGTGAAAATAGATAATTTTCATCTCCAGCACCATTCTTCATCGAATTCTCTCTCAACACATCAATAATCAACTCTCTTCATACATATTCAACAGAAATACACAATAGACGCTCACAAATCTTCATGAATATACATAGAATAAACTCAACAAATCAAAGAAACCACACAAAAGGAAGAAACACGATTTTCTACAAGAAACTTCTCTCTTCACTTGGATAGCATCGATTACAAATAACCAACCAACTCATAACAGAGGAACTTATTTTTTATACATTTTCAAGTGTCCCTTTTCACACTTGAATTTTGGTCCTTTCCTCTTTTATTCTAAAAATATGCTATCTAGAAGTTTCCAAAAATTCTAGAAAAATTACATAAGATTCTATTCTACATAAGGAAGACTCTTCCTTATTTTTATATCAGTTGCATAAATATTTTTACAAGTTTTTGGCATTTTACAATTATTTTCCATAAAAAATGCTTCAAAAAATTACTTCTTCCAACAGCCGTGCACAAGGCACATTCTTCTTCCAACCCATGCACTAATGCACTTACCCATCAGTCATTATATGTCACAAGTACTTGGCATGAAATCTAGCATGGAAGCACATCAATGAAGTGGACACACAAGAAGAAGGAGCATGTAGGGAGCTCCAAGAATCACATGTCAAATTTTCAGAGGAAATCCCTATAAAAATAGTGATTTTTATCACTAAAAACCATTGTAAATACCATTTTCTATTTTTACAACTCCATTTTGTTCAAACCAAGGAGTTCTTGAGCTTGAGGAGTATTAGAAGTATAATCCTACCAATTTTCATAATTTTTAGATTCCATTTGAGTCCCCAAATAAGCCCTGGAACCTAATTTTTAACTAGGCTAGACACTAGGTATGAACAGGGCCAAAACCACTCAAAAAACTATAAAAAGGGCGGGAGAGCTCATTTTTGGGGCTAGCTTGTTGTAAATTTCAGCTTTGTAAGAGAGTTCTTTTGTAATCGAAGTCCTTCCTTTGTTCCACTCTTTGCTCTTACCTTGTGCGTGTGTGTGTGTATGTGTGTGCATGTTTGTATGCTTTCACTCACACACTTGTGCACTTCACTTGCTCTTGGTCTTCATACCGGTCCTCACGTCTCCGCAGATTGATATTTATGAGGTGAAGCTCCTCACGTTGGTACTTGCCATTGTGCTAGAGTGACACCAAGAGCTAACATATGTCTCCCTAGTACATGAAAGCAATGGTTGAATAGCATCTTCCACACAAACAACATCACCGCTAACCAAAATGCGTTTAGTCTAGGGATGATACAGATGATAACCTTTACTTTCAGAACTGTACCCAACAAAAATACAATTTACTTCTTTATCATCCAATTTTTTGCGATGTTTTTCAGGCACTAATGCATATGCCAAACAACCAAAAACACACAAATGAGCAACAGATGGCTTGCGATCATGCCAAGCCTCATATGGAGTGATAAACTCCACCGCTTTAGTGGGATACCTGTTAAGTACATATGTTGCACACATGATAGCCTCAAGCTACAAACTATGTGGTAAAGCCTGACTCTTGACCATACACCTCGACATCTCCATGAGTGACCCTTTTTTCGTTCAGCAACTCCATTCTATTGAGGTATATATGGCACTGTACACTAGTGTTTTATCCCACGTTCATCCAAAAATGCATTAAAATCAGAAGACATATATTCCCCCCTCGATGAGAATGGAGGGTGCCCATTTTACATGCTGATAGATTTTCAGCCAAAACCAAAAACTATTTGAAGCACATGAACACTTCCGACTGTGCCTTCAATGGATATACCCATGCATTCCTGGAAAAATCATCGATAAAAGTCATGAAGTAAAAATAATTTGCAAAAGAAGGTGTGTGCATAGGACCACAGACATCACTATGTACAAGCTGCAATTTCTGAGTAGCCCAAACTGAACCATCTTTTGGAAAGGAGGAACACTGCATTTTGCCCAAAATACAGCCTTGATAAACATGTTTTACAGGTGCCTCAAGTTTGGGCAAAGAGGACACCGTTTTAGATTTCTGCAAGCATAACAATCTAGCAAAATTCAGATGACCAAAGTGTGCATGCCAAAGCTTTGCATCTCACATAGCCTGAGAATCATGTACTCCACATGCCGAATCATTTACAAATCTTTCATAGTCTATGAGCTTATACAACCCACGACATAAAATGCCAGAAGCAATAATTATGTCTCCATTTGACATATCATGAACTGTACATGTGTCATCAACAAATTTCACAACCAAGCCAATCTTGGCTAATGTAGAAATTGATAATAGATTTTTCTTGATCCCTGGCACAAACAAAGCATCTGACAAAGTGAAAGAACTACCATGAGTGTTGATATATTTAGGTAGTGATGTGCGTGAACACTCTAGGACGGTCGGGGCACTTTTTTCCCTCTTTAGGAGGTTTGGGCCTCCGAACACACTATCGCAGTGCTTGTGCAGGCTATTTCGTCTTTTTGTGCCAAAGGTATATACTAGTTTCTGTTCTCTAGTATAAGCATCTCAAAGTCTGCTACAGGTCTAGCAAAGTTCGTCTGGGCAGTTCTGTTCAACTTTTTGAGATACAGTCAATTTTTTGCATCAAGGTATTTTAGTCATCGGCCATGGCTGAATGCAGTGATGTATTCCGTATGTTGGCAGTTGAGGATAAGTTGGATGGTACCAACTACGCGTTATGGGCTTATATGATGCGACATGTGTTGGTTGCAAAAGGACTGTGGAACATTGTGCAGGGTGTCAAAAAACGTCCTATCAAACCTGCAATTGTTACAACTGCAGGTATTGAAGCTGATGCAAAAGGCGTTGAAGATGATGATATTCTGCATATTCTTGTTCGTGCTATGGTTTCTGCTGCACCTACTACAGAGTAGATTTGTTGGCATGGCAGAGATGCCCAGGCATATGCATTGATAGCTTTGTCTGTCAAACGTGCCATTATTCCTCACATTCGCTCTTGTAGAACAGCTAAGGATGCTTGGGATACACTTACCACATTGTACCAAGCTAGGAATGAGGATCGTGTTGCTTACCTCCGAAAACAGTTGGAGAGTGAGCACATGAATGAAGGTGATTCTATGGACAGTTTCCTAACAAAGATCAAAGACTTGAAGGAACAATTGATTTCTACTGATGAGGTTATACCAGATAGCTCACTTGTGTAGACGGTTCTGAATGGTCTTCCTGATTCATATCAGAGTTTTGCTTCTACTCTTCGGTTGATGATGAAAGGTAATCCAAATGCCTTATCATTTGAGGAGTTAGTCTTTGTTCTGTTGCAGGAAGATCGGTCCAGGCAAAACAGGTCCATTATGCGAGTTGCAGATTGTTGAGGGACAATCAAGTAAAAGAAAGAAAAGAAGAAGACAATGAAAAAAGCAGCTTCACTAAAAAGAAATATCTGAAGACATGTCTCTGCAGGAAGCCCCGCAGGGGCGCAACACCCATCTCTGCACAGAGCCCCACAGGGGCACGCATCAGGCAACAACGCAAATCATCCAGGTCCTACACGGTGGAAGAAAGTAAACAGGCTCAAAGCAATACAACGGGGTCACATGTTTGCAACCAGGACAAATCAGAGAACCACAAGCAAGATATAGGTCACTGGTGGCATGCGTGGCAACCCAACTGAATACAGCAACCCAGATATGTGATATACGGAATACCAAGGGGCAAAACAGAAGCAAAGGACATATATTGGACAAAATAACAAATTCTCTAACGGTCCTTATTGCTTCTTTGACCACTAGGTGCGTGTATTCAGAACTCTTAAAGTAAGCCAAAAACAGAAGCAAAGGACAAACCTCGGATAAGATACCCAATTGTCTAACAGTCCTTATTGCTTTTTCGACCACTGAATGCGTGCAGACAACAAACCAAGGACAAGAAGCAAAGCCTGTCAAGGGACGACAGAGACGAAGAGGGGGAGAGTGTTGCAGAGCTAAAGAAAGCACAAAGCAGAGAAAAAGACGGGCCCCAAAATTTTTCCAATTTGGACATCATATCTTTGTATCATAACCATTCTTGTAATATATTTTCCATTGTAAAGGCACTAGAGGAGTCCTCTAGATGCACCCCCACAAAAGATTAGAAGCTTACCCCTGTAAAATAGTAGGAAATTAGTCTTTTAGTGAATAAAGTGCCGGTCTCTTGTGTGAAAGGACCATTTTTAGGGCACTAGTATATAAGTCAATTTGTGACTCTTTGTAAAGACTTTTTGCCATTGTGAGAATAGAAAGCATAGAAATTCGAATTTGTGTCTTCTTCACTCTGTATCTTCTTCTTTGTGAGCTTGTATGCATGTGTATTGCTTGGAAAGAGTGCTTGTGAGTGTTGTCTATCCATGAAAGTGTTTATTTGCTGTAGGAAATGTGTGTGCGCAGTGTAGGAAGTGCTGAAGTGTAGGAAGATATTTCCCACGACTCAGTATTTTGCTCATAACATGAAGTAGGAGTGTCAGAATTGAGTGAAACCACTACCATTGGATGCGTCCTCTCGAGAGCTTCGAAACGCATATGCTATTTGCTATATTTGGAGTTTGGAGCTGACAGAAAAGTCCAAAATACTGACGAATGCTGCACCAAATATCGTGACATCATGACCAACAGTTGAAGCTTGTTTGGATAAGTATTTACCTTGATTGTACTCTTTGAGTAGTTCATTTGCATTGATCATCACATGATTGCATGTCCTCATACACTCGGCTAGGTTTGTATACTCTTTGGATTGATAATTAAAAGCGTGTATCCCCACTATATGCACTTGAGAGGGGATTGAGGTATAGTCTCTTTCTCCCAAGTCCCTGAGTTGGTACTTAGGTCAACACACTTTTTGGCACCGTTGCCGGGGAGAATCAAGTAAAAGAAAGAAAAGAAGAAGACAACAAAAAAAGAAGCTTCACTAAAAAGAAATATCTGAAGACATATCTATGCAGGAAGCCCCGCAGGGGCGCAACACCCATCTCTGCACAGAGCCCCGCAGGGGCACGCATCAGGCAACAACGCAAATCATCTAGGTCCTGCACGGTGGAAGAAAGTAAAGAGGCTCAAAGTAATACAACGGGGTCACATGTTTGCAACCAGGACAAATCAGAGAACCACAAGCAAGATATAGGTCACTGGTGGCGTGCGTGGCAACCCAACTGAATACAGCAACCCAGATATGTGATATACGGAATACCAAGGGGCAAAACAGAAGCAAAGGACATATATCGGACAAAAAGTGTGTTGACCTAAGTACCAACTCAGGGACTTGCGGAGAAAGAGACTATACCTCAATCCCCTCTCAAGTGCATATAGTGGGGATACACGTTTTTAATTATCAATCCAAAGAGTATACAAACCTAGCCGAGTGTATGAGGACATGCAATCATGTGATGATCAATGCAAATGAACTACTCAAAGAGTCCAATCAAGGTAAATACTTATCCAAACAAGCTTCAATTGTTGGTCATGGTGTCACGATACTTGGTGCAGCATTCGTCAGTATTTTGGACTTTTCTGTCAGCTCCAAACTCCAAATATAGCAAATACCATATGCGTTTCGAAGCTCTCGAGAGGACGCATCCAATAGCAGTGGTTTCACTCAATTCCGACACTCCTACTTCAAGTTATGAGCAAAATATTGAGTCACGGGAAATATCTTCCTACACTTCGCACACACATTTTCTATAGCAAATAAACACTTTCATGGATAGACAACACTCACAAGCACTCTTTCCAATCAATACACATGCATACAAGCTCACAAAGAAGAAGATACAGAGTGAAGAAGACACAAATTCGAATTTCTATGCTCTCTATTCTCACAATGGCAAAAAGTCTTTACAAAGAGTCACAAATTGACTTATATACTAGTGCCGTAAAAATGGTCCTTTCACACAAGAGACCGGCACTTTATTCACTAAAAGACTAATTTCCTACTATTTTACAGGGGTAAGCTTCTAATCTTCTGTGGGGGTGCATCTAGAAGACTCCTCTAGTGCCTTTACAATGGAAAATATATTACAAGAATGGTTATGATACAAAGATATGATGTCCAAATCGGAAAAATTTTGGGGCCCGTCTTTTTCTCTGCTTTGTGTTTTCTTTAGCTCTGCAACACTCTCCCCCTCTTCGTCTCTGTCGTCCCTTGACAGGCTTTGCTTCTTGTCCTCGGTTTGTTGTCTGCACGCATCCAGTGGTCGAAAAAGCAATAAGGACTGTTAGACAATTGGGTATCTTATCCAAGGTTTGTCCTTTGCTTCTGTTTTTGGCTTACTTTAAGAGTTTTGAATACACACACCCAGTGGTCGAAGAAGCAATAAGGACCGTTAGAGAATTTGTTATTTTGTCCGATATATGTCCTTTGCTTCTGTTTTGCCCCTTGGCATTCTGTATATCACATATCTGGGTTGCTGTATTCAGTTGGGTTGCCACGCACGCCACCAGTGACCTATATCTTGCTTGTGGTTCTCTGATTTGTCTTGGTTGCAAACATGTGACCCCGTTGTATTGCCTTGAGCTTGTTTACTTTCTTCCACCGTGCAGGACCTGGATGATTTGCGTTGTTGCCTGATGCGTGCCCCTGCGGGGCTCTATGTAGAGATGGGTGTTGCACCCCTGCGTGGCTTCCTGCAGAGATATGTCTTCAGATATTTCTTTTTAGTGAAGCTTCTTTTTTCGTTGTCTTCTTCTTTTCTTTCTTTTACTTGATTCTCCCTCAACACTGCCCCCCTCCTGGACTCTGTCGTCCCCGACAGGCTTTGATAAGCGACGGGTATATGTTTTATATACTTTTTGCTCTGTATCATTTAGCAGATTGGCTTCACGTATCATGAGTTGTTTCCATTATTCTGCCTTCACACCGTCATTGGGTGGCTGTCTGTGATCTGCGAAGAAGCTAAGTTCATATGCCATTAATCTAGCATTTAAATTTGACGACATCTTCAAAAAAATTTCTGAATCAATCTCAAAAAATCCTGTAAAGAATGCTTCTTCAAAAGTTTGCATATATACACTTGGCAAGAACATTAATCTGGAATAATACACCATAATTGTGGGGCGGCTAGGCATAACTGATAGATCAAAAATGAGGATTTATGTGCCCTGGTTAATGCCGATGAAATTCAAAAAAGTGTACGCCGCATGCTTGAAGACTTTCAAAACTGTAAGTATCATGCTAAGTATTTTATTGGTCATTTTGACGGCTAGGTCAGGTACCGTCGCATAATTTTGCAGCCAAAATTCGATTGTTTTAATCATGTATTCTTCTGTTGGCAAGTAGTTATGTGGCGGGCTCGGAAGCATAGGATAATTCAGCCACTGTTTATTTATAGTGCCATTCTTTTGCATATCCAAAAATTCTCTGGTATCCCTTCTGCGTGGTATAGGACAAAATGAAGGGTTTACCTGTAATAAATAAGGTGCTGCTTGCCAATGCACCCGTAGTGTGGGATGTTTCTCCAAAAATTTTCTTCTCCAAATTGGTTGTGCAGCTTCGAACTCTTCTTGACTGTATGTGAATGTGTCTTGTGTAAAATTGAGCTTCTCATCGGGACTCTTCTTTGTGGTCTTCTTTATGTATCGTCTCGTTTTCTCTTTCAATAATCCGTATGGAATATTGAAAGGCTTCATTATCTTGTCAAGGTCTTTACCTTTGATCTTGGCCTCTTTCATTACCTTGATGACTTCATTTTCAAAATTCTCCGTCAATCGGGACACCACTAGTGCCCGTTCCTTCTAACTTATTTCTGCAGTGTATGGCATTGGATGATCATCATGTATGTCTGCCAACTGCTCATGTAGTGGAGAATGACAAATCGGGGGAGATAGAGGACGTACCTCTACCTCGTCAATAGGATTTTCCTTTATTGGCTCTACTGGTGTCCCGTGCTTTCTCTTCAATTTGAGTCTTTAATTGTGCTATGCATTCATCTTTCTCTTTTACTTCTTGCATGGCTTCCCTGAGTGCTTCTTTTGTTGCAAGTAACTCATTTCCGATTTCAACTACATTATCCATGTTTTCACTGTAGCTTGTTGCAAGTTTTCCGTGTGCTATATTCAACTGCTTTTGTAATTCATTGATTTCCTGACTGTGCTTCCTTTCTGATTCTTCTCTCAATGCGCGCTCTTGTTTCAACAACTCTGCATGTTGTGCTAGCTGATCTCTTAATTCGTTTTCTTTGGTTTCTGAGGATTCCTGTTGCTCGATCGGTTGATCATATAATAATGATTTCATTAATTCCTTATTTCTTGTTCCATGTGTTGAAAATTATTAGGGTCCAATGGCTGGAACCATGCTAAAGCAGTGTCTGACAATGTGAGACCAAAGGACTCATATTGGATCAAGAAGTCTTCTACCTGTTCGGCTCTGATTACTTGTTTGAATTCAGCTATATGATTGTAGGGTTCACTAGAGCCATCATAGTGATTTCTCATGCATTTGGCCACTTGAATTGGCATTAATCTTCTTCCTGCTTCAGGTGGTCTAGGCATTACTAGGAAAATTGGTCTTTCTATTGGTATGCCTGGTCCTCTTGCTACAGGCGGTCTGACTGGAGCAGGAATTCCATGTCTTGGGTCAATAGTTGGTTGAGGTCGGTAATTAGGGTTATTTGCAGGCATTGCAAACTGTACATGTGGTTTGATTGGGATTTGGGTTTGTTGTGTTTGTTGTGTTTGGCCCGACTGTTGATATGAATCATTATGGGATGTTTCAAGTGGGTTTCTTGAAGTAGTGGCTTGGTCCCTAGGGGGAAACACTGGGATATTCTGATATTTCAACTCAGCTCTTTCCGATTCTGTTAAGGGCCAATATCTTCTCTGATTTTTATCCAAATATGTGATGATGGTGGGGAAATCAGGATCCTGTAACTCATAGATGGTAACTGGATTAGGAGTAGCTTCCCATATTGAGGAATGTGCTCTAAGAAGATGCTCTATCCCATTGATCAAATATACATCCATTAAGGAGTCGTCTTGGGGAATCAGGTCTCCTCTCCATATCCTAGCTACAATAGATCTCCCTCTAGGTGTAGTTACTTGCTCTTCATTCCCACCTCCATTTAAGTTTCAAGCATTATTTTCTTCACCATGTTCATTAATGTTTTCCAGGTGCTCCGTGACAACATATTGGATATCTCTTTTGTCCATGTAAAACCCTCCTACATACTTGACTGCTGGTCTAGGCACTATATAAGCCTCTGACGCTTTCTTTAACCTGGCCAATGATCTGTTTAGACCATCCAACCGGATCTCAAGTTCATCCACTTCACAATTCTGATCAGCCCTTGCAATCCTCTAGCCTCTAGGATTCTTCACTAAAGGTCAGAATTTCTAGAAGACTTTGGCTGGGAAATGATTGAAAAAGAATTTTTTCCAGATCACGATACTTGACTCCCAAATTCCACGATACACGATCTCTGGCCCAAAACGATACACGATCTTTGGGCACAAATGATACTCGATATTTGATCCCAGACGATACTCGATCTCTGTCTCAAAACGATATACGATACCTAACAAAAAATGATACTTGATGGGGAACGATACTTGATACTCGGGAGAAAACGATACACGATACTTCCCCTAAATGATACACGACCTTTGAAGTGGAAACGATCGACGATACCTGAACAAAACGATACGCGATCTTTGGTAAGTATCACGATCTCTGTGAGACGATACACGATACTTAAGCCAAACGATACACGATCTTTGATCCAAACGATCGACGATACCTGAACAAAACGATACGCGATCTTTGGTAAGTATCGCGATCTCTAACCCAAGACGATACACGATACTTAAGCCAAACGATACACGATCTTTTGATCCAAACGATCGACGATCTCTCATCCAAAACGATACACGATCTACGATCTCTGGCCGAAACGATCTCTGGCCGAGTATCGCGATCGGTATGAAACGATACACGATCGGAGGGAAATATCGCGATACTCAATCACAGGAGGTCACGATACTTGCTAAGTATCGCGATACTCGACCGCGGGAGTAAACGATACTTGACCCTTTGACAAGTTTTTGAGAGATTTTTCAAGGTTTGATTCAATACACTTGTTCTTCTAGTTCTTCTACCCACCCCTCACTCTCTGTTTTCATTCAAATCACACGTCTTCAACCTTGTAGGTCCTAAACGATACCTGACGCAGATCGCTTTTCTCTGGAAACTTGATTTACAAGCAAGAAGTACAACACAACCACAATGTGCTCACCTTGGGGGCTGTTGCAATTCCTTTATCACTCCCCCTTGCTCTGTGCAGCCCCAGATCGCCTAGTTGCTCAAACACGATACTCGGTCGACGCTCCCACGATACTTGCTCAGAAAACAAGTGATTTTCAAATAGCAGTTTTTTTGGCTTTTATACTTGGGTTTTCCTATCTACTAAAAATGAAACAACAAGACAAGAAGTGAAAGCTACTCTAACTACCTAGCCTACTCCCTTGCTCCTCCTACTCTACTCATTCTACTCACTTCCCTAGACTAACAACTCACTACACACACTCCAAGAATGAGAAGTAGCAAGTGCGGTTGAAAATGACTTACCAAAGAAGAGAAAATCACCACTCCTCCTCTTGCTTCAATGCAAAAAGCTACTTACCATCACACGAATGCCTCGGTTTGATTCGTCACTTCTCGACAACGGCGCCAAAAAGTGTGTTGACCTAAGTACCAACTCAGGGACTTGCAGAGAAAGAGACTATACCTCAATCCCCTCTCAAGTGCATATAGTGGGGATACACGCTTTTAATTATCAATCCAAAGAGTATACAAACCTAGCCGAGTGTATGAGGACATGCAATCATGTGATGATCAATGCAAATGAACTACTCAAAGAGTCCAATCAAGGTAAATACTTATCCAAACAAGCTTCAACTGTTGGTCATGGTGTCACGATACTTGGTGCAGCATTCGTCAGTATTTTGGACTTTTCTCTGAGCTTCGAACTCCAAATATAGCAAATAGCATATGCGTTTCAAAGCTCTCAAGAAGACGCATCCAATGGCAGTGGTTTCACTCAATTTTGACACTCCTACTTCATGTTATGAGCAAAATACTGAGTCGTGGGAAATATCTTCCTACACTTCAGCACTTCCTACACTTCGCACACACATTTCCTACAGCAAATAAACACTTTCATGGATAGAAAACACTCACAAGCACTCTTTCCAATCAATACACATGCATACAAGCTCACAAAGAAGAAGATACAGAGTGAAGAAGACACAAATTCGAATTTCTATGCTCTCTATTCTCACAATGGCAAAAAGTCTTTACAAAGAGTCACAAATTGACTTATATACTAGTGCCGTAAAAATGGTCTTTTCACACAAGAGACCGGCACTTTATTCACTAAAAGACTAATTTCCTACTATTTTACAGGGGTAAGCTTCTAATCTTCTGTGGGGGTGCATCTAGAGGACTCCTCTAGTGCCTTTACAATGGAAAATATATTACAAGAATGGTTATGATACAAAGATATGATGTCCAAATCGGAAAAATTTTGGGGCCCGTCTTTTTCTCTGCTTTGTGCTTTCTTTAGCTCTGCAACACAGATCAAGCTTTCTTGGCTAGTCAGAAGGGCAAAGGAAAATGGAGCTCTTCAACTACTAAGCAGAAATCTGCTAATTCTGTATATTCGAAGAAGGTAGATAAAGATGAGAAGAAATCAGAAAAGCAAAAATTGTTTTGTAAGTACTGTAAAGGGAATGATCATATCATAAAGAACTATCCAAAACTGGCTGCTAAAGAGGCAAAGAAGAAAGAGGCTGGAATGGTTGTTGTAGAGGCCTCTACACCAAAAACAGAGTCTGCTAATCTTGTGCAGGAAGAAGAATGGGCGTTTACTACTATCTGCAGTTTTGACCCATCTTCTCATGCGCAATGCATGTCTGCAGTAGACTCAGATGTTTGGTATTTTGAGAGTGGGGTGACCAAACATATTACCTCGCAGTGCAGTTTCTTCTCTTCACTCGAGCCTGCCCCTACAGGGAATACTGTTACATGTGCCAACAACTCCTCTTATCATGTTATGGGAGTTGGTAAGATCATTTTGACTACTGCTGATGGTAGTTCTTTCACTATGTCAGATGCTTTATTTGTACCAGGGATCAAGAAGAACATGTTATCAATTTTTGCATTAGCCAAGATTGGCTTGGTTGTGAAATTTGTTGATGACAGGTGTACAGTTCATGATCTATCAAATGGCGATGTGATTATTGCTTCTGGCATTTTATGTAATGGGTTGTATAAGCTCATAGACTATGAAAGATCTGTAAATGATTTGGCATGTGCAGTAAATGATTCTCAAGCTTCGTCAAATGCAAAGCTTTGGCATGCACACTTTGGACATCTGAATTTTGCTAGTTTGCTACGCTTGCAGAAATCTGAAATGATGTCCTCTTTGCCCAAACTTGAGGCACCTCGAAAACATGTTTTTGAAGGTTGTATTTTGGGAAAAATGAAGCATTCTTCCTTTCCAAAAGATGGTTCAGTTCGGGCTACTTAGAAATTGCAGCTTGTACATAGTGATGTCTGTGGTTCTATGCAGACACATTCTTTTGGGAATTATCTTTACTTTGTGACTTTCATCGATGATTTTTCCAAGCATGCATGGGTATCTCCATTGAAAGCAAAGTCCGAAGTGTTCATGTGCTTCAAACAGTTTTTGGTTTTGGTTGAAAATCTATCAGCATGTAAAATGGGCACCCTCCATTCTAATCGAGGGGGGGAATATATGTCTTCTGATTTTAATGCATTTCTGGCTGAACGTGGGATAAAACACCAGTGTGCAGTGCCGTATACACCTCAACAGAATGGAGTTGTTGAACGAAAGAACAGGTCACTCATGGAGATGGCAAGGTGCATGCTCAAGAGTCAAGCTTTATCACATAGTTTCTAGCTTGAGGTTGTCATGTGTGCAGCATATGTACTGAACAGGTGTCCCACTGAAGCACTACAATCTATCACTCCATATGAGGCTTGGCATGATCGCAAGCCATCTGTTGCACATCTGCGTGTTTTTGGTTGTTTGGCATATGCATTAGTGCCTGAATAACATCGCAGAAAATTGAATGATAAAGCAGTAAAATGTATTTTTTTTGGATACAGTTCTGAAAGTAAAGGCTATCGTCTTTATCATCCACATAGTAAATGCATTCTCGTTAGCCGTGATGTTGTTTTTGTGGAAGATGCTATTCAGCCATTGCTTTCATGTACTAAGGAGACATTTGTTAGCTCCAAAGACTTGTATGATACTTTGCTGCCTCTTTTTACAGGTGGACAGTCTAGTGCTGGTCCTAATGAGATAACTTCTCAGCCTTTGCAGGTTTCATGTGATGATGCAGATCGTTCCATTTCTGATGCAGATTTACATGATGCACTTATTGATGAGAGAGCTGATATAGACCAAGCAAGAACTATGCCAAAATGGCTGGTGCAGACCTAGCAAATTAGATGCACCTCTGTCATATCATACTCGATCAGGCTCTCATAGTGCCTCTTTTGCATCAGATTGCTATGCTATGGCTGCATCTAGTCTATGTGATGAGATTGAGCTTGTTTCGTTTGATGAAGCATAAAATTCAAAAAATTGGATGGTTGCAATGCAATCTGAATATGATGCAATAATGAAGAATGGTACTTGGTCTTTATGTGACTTGCCTCCTGGCAAGAAGGCCATTGGCACTAAGTGGGTATACGAGCTGAAGCGTAAAACTGATGGTACATTTGACACGTATAAGGCTAAGCTTATTGCAAAGGGTTATGCACAGGAAAGAGGCATTGATTTTGATGAGACCTTTGCACCTACATGTCGTATGACTACTGTTCAGAGCATTTGTGCACTTGCAGCCCATCATGGTTGGAATGTACATCAGTTGGACATTAAAACAACATTTCTGAATGGTGACTTGCATGAAGAAGTGTATGTTTTTCAGACCCGTGGCTTTGTGCAGAAAGGGCATGAAAACCTGGTCTGCAGGTTAAAGAAGGCATTATATGGTTTAAAGCAAGCACCACGTGCTTGGTATGAGAAGATACATGCCTATCTGATTGCACATATTTTGAGAACAGTCCAACTGAAAGCACCTTATATGTTAAGCATGCTAATGATGTGCTTCTTATCGTTGTTGTCTATGTTGACGACATGCTGCTCACTGGTCCTATTGAGAAGCATATTGCTGATTTTAAGGCTGATTTGCATGCCTCATTTGAGATGTCTGATTTGGGGCATTTGCATCATTATTTGGGCATTCAATTTATGCACGTTGATGGTGGAATGGCTTTGTGTCAAACGAAATATATTGACACATTATTGCAACATTTTGGCCTTGAAGACTGTAAGCCTATTGCCACTCCTACGGAGACAGGTTTACAATTGAGTCTTCATGATGCTAGAGATGCATTTGATGTTGTTGTCTATCAGCAGGTTGTTGGATGCTTGATTTACTTATGCATTACTCGGCCAGATTCAGTTTTTTGTCTCACAGATGAGCAGGTTTATGCATTGCCCATGAGTGAAGCATTGGCAGGCGGTTAAGCGTATCTTTCACTACTTGAGTGGTACTCGGCTACTTGGGTTGTTTTATCCCAAGGGGGGATCACTACCACCAGATTTGCATGCTTTTTCTGACTCTGATTGGGCTAGTTGCTATGACACTCGTGTGTCCACTAGTGGCTTTTGCTTCATGCTTGGTAACTCATGTATATCTTGGTTGAGCAAGAAGCAGCCTACTGTGGCCACTTCCAATTGTGAGGCTGAGTATAGGGCAGCTCTCACAGCGATTGTTGAGTGTGTGTGGCTCAGATGCCTTATGGCTGATTTGGGTGTTGGTCAATCTTCTACCACCACCACCATCTTCACTGACAGTCAGAGCGCATTGGCAGTTGCGAGGAACCCCGTGCTCACACTAAGCACATTGAGGTGCATTATCATTATGTCAGGGAGAGGTTCTCTGCTGGGGAGATCAACTTGGCATATGTGCCCACGCAGGAGAACATTGCAGACCTTTTCACGAAGGCTTTGCCTAGGGAGAAGTTTGAAGCTTTTCGCAAAGCTTTGGGCTTACTTCCTTTTGTGGAGTGATTTCCACATAGCTTGGCACTTCCTTATACATGAGTGTAGCTACTTGTTCACCGCATCACTCCCAGGGGGGATTTGTTGATATATTTAGGTAGTGATGTGTGTGAACACTCTAGGACTGTTGGGGCACTTTTTTCCCTCTTTAGGAGGTTTTTTTCCCCCGGCTTGTATATACGCCTATTGCCCTAATGGGCTACTTATCTTTGTACATTCTCTAGTAATACATTCAGTATTGTGTGTTGTGCTCCAAGCTTCTTCTTCTTCCTTGTGTTGTTTGTGTGCTTCCGCAGACGTCTAACTCCAACAATGAGCAGTAGTCAAAATGATCTTACTAGCTCCCATAATAGGATAAGAGGAGTTGTTGGTGCATGTAACAGTATTCCCTGTAGGAGCAGGCTCAAGTGAAGAGAAGAAACTGCACTGTGAGGTAATATGTTTGGTCGATTGTGGCCTGGTTAGCTATAGACTATAAGTTTGATAGCATTTGTAACATCTGAGAAGTTTGTGTTTGTGCTCCTTATGGACTTCATTTTTTTGCATATTCTGTAGCCTCTGCATGGAGTATTGCATGCAGGGCTTGGAGCTTGATTTTCTACTCTGAGGATATCATCGTGGAGCTCTCAAGAAGGAGAGCACACTATGGTGCATCACCATCAAAATACTTTAGAAACTCTTTGAAGCACATAAACACTTTGGACTTTGCTTTCAATGGATATGCCCATGCATGCCTGGAAAAATCATCGATGAAAGTCACAAAGTAAAGATAGTTTGCAAAAGAGGGTGTCTACATGGGACCACATACATCACTGTGAGCAAGCTTCAATTTTTGAGTAGCTTGAACTAAGCCATCTTTTGGAAAGGAGGAATGCTACATTTTGCCCAAAATACAGGCTTCACATGCATGTTTACCAGGTGCCTTAAGTTTGGGCAAAGAGGACACCATTTAAGATTTCTGCAAGTGTAGCAAACTAGCAAAATTCAGATGACCAAAGCATGCATGCCAAAGCTTTGCATCTAATATAGCCTGAGAATCATGTACTACACATGCCATATCATTCATAGATTTCTCATAGTCTATGAGCTTATACAACCCATGACATAAAATGCCAGACGCAATAATCACGTCACCATTTGATAGATCATGAATTGTACATCTATCATCAACAAATTTCACAACCAAGCCAATCTTGGCTAAAGTTGAAACTGATAACAGATTGATCCCTTGCACAAATAAAGCATCCGACAATGGAAAAGAACTACCATCATCAGTAGTCAAAATGATCTTACCAACTCCCATGATAGGATAAGAGGAGTTGTTGGTGCATGTGATAGTATTCCCTGTAGGGGCATGCTCGAGTGAAGTCAAGAAGCTTCACTGCGAGGTAATATGTTTGGTTGCCCCACTATCAAAGTACCAAACATCTGAGTCTACTGCAGACATACATTGTTTAGGAGAAGATGGTTCAAAACTACAAATAGTAGTAAACACCCATTCTTCATTCTACACTAGATTAGCAGACTCTATTTTCGATGTAAAAGCCTTTGCAACAACCATTCCAAACTCTTTTTTCTTTGCCTCTTTTGAAGCCAGTTTTGGAGAACTCTTTATAACATGATCATTTGCTTTACAGTATTTGTGAAACAATTTCTACTTTTTAGTTTTCTTTTCGTCTCTGTCATCCTTCCTTGATTGTGCAAAATTGGTAGATTTTTGCTTACTAGTAGAAGAGCTCCATTTACCTTTGCCCTTTTGACTAACCAGGAAAGCTTGATCTGCAACATGCATAATGGACCTGTTCTACCTAGACTAACCTTCTTGCAACAAAACGGAGACTAACTCCTCAATTGTTAAAGCATTTGGATTGCCTTTCATCGTCAAACGAAGAGTAGAAGCAAAACTTTGGTATGAATTGGGAAGACCATTATGAAGAGTCTACATTAATGAGTTGTCAGATAAGACTTCATCAGTATAAATTGACTGTTTCTTCAAATCTTTGATCTTTTTTAGAAAATTGTCCATAGAATCACCTTCATTCATATGCTCACTCTCCAACTGTTTTTGGAGGTAAGCAACATGATCCTCATTCCTAGCTTGGTACAATGTGGTAAGTGCATCCCAAGCATCCTTAGCTGTTTTGCAAGAGCGAATGTGAGGAATCATGGCACATTTTACAGACAAGGCTATCAATGCATGTGCCTAAGCATCTCTGCCACCCCAACAAATTTGTTATGCAATAGGTGCAATAGGAACCATAGCACGAACAGGAATTTATCGAATTATCACCATCTTCTATGCCATCTACATCAGCTTTAATACCTGTATTTGCAAGTGTAATAGGATGTTTTTCAACACCTTGCACAATATTCCATAGTCCTTTTGTGACCAATACATGATGCTTCATATAAGCCCACAATGGGTAATTCGTACCATCCAACTTATCCTCAACAACCAACATACGAAATACATCACTGCTTTCAACCATGGCCATTGACTAAAATACCCTGATGCAAAAAAATGATTGTATCTCAAAAAGTTGAACAAAACTACCCTAAGGAGTTTTGCTAAACTTGTAGCAGACTTTGAGGCACTTATATTGGCAAACCAAAACTTGTATATATCTTTGGCACAAAAAGATAAAATAGCCTGCACAAGCATTGCGATAGTGCATTCGGAGGCCCAAACGAGCTCAGATCACAATTTTGGCACCACAGATCAAAGTTCTTTTGATCTCCTAATCACTTGAGTATGCTCACCAAATTTCATGCAATTCTGAGACTATGATCGGAGAGGTATTGACAATGCCCTAGATGAAGCGATGACCTGCTCTGATACCAATTGTTAGAGATTGAGGTCTATGGAAGCACACAAAAAACACAAGGAAGAAGAAGAAGCTTAGAGCACAACACACAATACTGAATGTATTACAACTAGAATGTACAAAGATAAGTAACCGGTTAGGGCAATATGCATATATACAAGAAGGGGGAGAAAAAACCTTCTAAAGAGGGAAAAAAGTGCCCCGACGGTCCTAATGTGTTCACACACATCACTAGCTAAATATATCAACATTCAAATTTTGAACCTTATGCATGCAACATCTCTTTTGATAAAGGTGTAACCATTTTGCATACACTAGTATGCATATGGAACATATTACATGGGTTTTTTGAGTTGAGAGGGAGATTAAACTCATGAATTTAAGCTTAAGTAGGATTTGAATTTATTATGTTTTAGGAAGGTTCCATTCTTGGCATCGACAGTGCAGCAAGGAAAAGTTTTTTTTGGAACAAAAACGACATACATGTTTGCTTTGGTAGTTTTTTTGTGACACTTTTTTTTATCATATCTTTAGCGTCGATCGTGGTTAATCGTAGCATTTTTAGTTGCTTTTCTTGGAGGCTTGCAAAGCTATAAAAGAAGGGTCATTGTTCACTATTAATCACTCAAGGATCATCTCAAGGAGCTTAAGTGCTCAATGCAAGGAGGATGTCTTCTTGAAGAGAGAGAGTTCACACACTCTTGAGGAGGTGATCACTAGGAGGCTATCTTGGAGGAGTTCTCACACTCCTAGAGGAGTTGTGGTCTACATCTCGGTGATTATCTAGAGAAGGTTTTGTTAGCTTAACATGAACACATTATTGATTTATTGTCAGTAGCAATTCTATTTCCGTTCTTTCTTGCTAGGTCGCTTGTTTCTGATTCAGGTTGATCAAAATCTAGGTCTATTGTACAATAGTTTTGAATTGTTCTTATTCTCCATATTCTGACACACACTCTTCATACCTCTTAGGCACACAATCCCTTGTATCTAGTTCCTCTTTTTTCCTAGATACAGATATTGTCAGTTTGTATCATGTTCACACATTGTAATTTGACATTGGAATATACATATTGTAGGTGAGCCTCAGAGCTTACCGTTACACTTGAAATCTTGTCTATTCTCTCTCTATCTCTTGTTCATCATGTTTTTGAGTATTAAGGTATGTATGTTAAGGTTCATCTATTGGAAGATCCTGTAAACATGTGATATGTTGTTATTGTGGCCCACTCCCACTTCGAGCATATGGTATTGAGGCCTTAGAATACCAGCATTTGGTATCAGAGCATAGTTGAACCCTTAATAAGATAAGTGACTATAGACTTGAGAATGAAGACAAGCTTGAGGGCATGTCTCATTATCCAATGTGGAGTTTTATGATCATGAATCTGTTAGTATCAAAGGACTTATGGAATATTGCCAATGGCACTTATCGAAGGCCAAGACAAGTCAGAGAAGAGGCTACCTCATCTTCTAGAAGACCTATTGTTCCTATTTCTGCTCAACAAGAGGTTAGTGAAGAAGAAACTCTTTCATCATCAAGAGTCCATACTACTACCAGAGTACTTCCTATAGAAGAGCAATCCAGATGCGATTCAAGAGATACTTTAGCACTTTCATATATTGCTATGGGAGTCAAGAGGCATATTATACCCCAGAAGGGGTCTTGTAAAACCTCTCATCAGGCTTGGTTCGAGTTAGAGAATCTCTATCATAGCACAAACCTTGCTAGGAAAGCTCATCTAAGGAGACAACTAGCCAGCACAAGGTTGAAAGTTGATGAATCAGTTCACGCACATATTTTGAAGCTTAAAGATTTACGAGATCAGTTACTCAATGTTGGAGTCAACATTTCAAATGAAGAGATGGTAAATACACTTCTAAGCTCACTTCCATCTACATATCGTGCTTTTGTTACTTCTTTATCTCTCTCTACAAGAGATAGAGAACTTTCATTTGAAGAGCTACAATTCCTGTGACTTCAAGATGAAGATAAAAAAAAGGGTATGGAAGAGAATGATGAAGCTATGTTATCATCATCAAAGGAAAAGAAGAAGAAGGAGAAGAAGAGTCAGCAATCCAAGAAGGAAAGTATGTCTTGTAATCCTAAGTCTTCTAGTCCTTATCCTAATGCTTCCTCTACACCCAAAGAAAAATCTTCAGCTACATCTGATTCAAAGAAAGAAGTATGCTATACTATAAGAAACCATGTCATTACATAGTAGAATGCAGACCAAGGATTTAATGAGCAGAAGAAAGCATCAGGTAATAGTGTTGAAGATGATCCAAAACCTAAATCTTCAAAGGTAGATTCATATGCATGTATTACTATTGAAGAGATAGCTTTTGATCAAGCAACATTATATGCAATCTTAGATAATCCTTGGATTTTTTATTCTGGAGCTACTAAGCATATGAGAGGTTGTAGAAAGGTATTTTCATCCCTTCCTAAACCTTCAAGGGAGAAGAGTGACCCTTGCATATGGTCATGATTTAGATGGTTTTGGTGTCGGAGAAGTGAACCTAAAGTCCAGAGAAGGTGGAAACTTCACAGTTTCCAATGTTCTTTATGTTCCACACATGAAGAAGAATTTACTCTCTATCTCTACTTTCTTGTCAGATGGCTATAAAGTTTTTTTTAAGAAAGATTCATGTAAGATCCTCTCACTTGATGAGGAGCATTGTCTACTTCAAGGTGAAAACAGAAGTGGCATGTTTGTGTTATTCAAAATAAGTCATGCAAATGTTGCTAGCTCTACTACACCTAAGGAGAACATGAAGTTATGGCATGCTAGATTTGGTCATATCAGTTACACAACTCTCAAGCATATCAAAGATCAAGGTATGGTGGAGAGTTTCCCTACCTTTGCATTACCAAATGATGTAGAGTCATGTGAAGGATGTCTTGAAGGAAATCTTCACAAACTACCTTTCAAGAAGCATGGATATATCACGGCCACAAGGAAGTTGCAAATCATACATTTAGATGTGGATGGTTCGATAAGAACATATTCGATTCAAGGTTTCAGGTACTTTGTTATGTTCATTGATGATTTCTCAAGATATTCATGGATTTACAATCTTAAAGTGAAGTCACACGTTTTTCCTACTTATAAGAAGTTCTTTGCTATGGTTGAAAATGAAAGTAAATTAAAGATCCATATTTTGAGAAGCGAAAGAGGAGGAGAGTACGTGTCTAAAGAATTTAAGTCTTTTCTTGAAGACAAAGGTATCTCTCATCAACTCACTATTGATTATACGCGAGAAGAAAATGGTGTTGTAGAGAGAAAGAATAGGATACTTATTGAGATGATGTGTAGTATGATGTCATCCAAAAGGCTTTCTCTCGAGTTTTGGTTTGATGCAGTATACAACTAATCACATTTTGAATAGGTCTTCCACAAAAGCTTTAAAGGTTATTACACCTTATGAAGCTTATTATGGGAAGAAGCCCAATGTAAGTTATTTCAAAGTTTTTGGTTCCCCAGCTTATGTTCACATTGAGAAGAAGGATCGTGGTAAGCTTGATGTAAAAGCCATTAAAGTTGTCTTTATTGGTTATGCAATTGAAAGCAAAGGATACAAATTCTATGTTCCAAATATAGGTGATATCCTACTCTCACGCAATGCATATATAGCAGAAAGTCAGGTTTATGATAAGAAGGAAGAGATTCCAGATTTCATAAAAGCAGATGACTATGCATTTTTCAGAAGGAATTTGAATTCTTACATTCATCCATACAAGGGGGGTGATGAACCTTCTCAAACTCTAAGAGATGCAACTCAAGAGAGAGTTACATTACCTACACCATTACCTAGTCCATCATCAATACCTCTTGAAGTTACGACTTATGAAGTTAGAGAAGGTTCCAGAGTTCTAGAAGAAAGAGATACTAAAGAACCAGAAAGGATACTACCACTTTTTAGGAATACACCAAAGTGGTTATATCAAACTTGAAAGGACAATGGTATAAAGGGATACACTGGAAAAAACAAAAGTTAGACCAAAAAACAACAAGAAGACCAGGTAAATTATGTAGAACATTTTGAGATTCAAGATGTTTTAGCTCTTACTTCAGTTGAGAATGAACCAGCTAGTGTTCAAGATGCACTACAAAGTGATATGATTATCACAAGTCCTAGGATTGAGTTCAAGTACAAAGATAAGTGTATCTACATGACACAGTAGAAATACACTGAGAAATTATTGGAAAGATTTGAGATGATTGATTCTAAGCCTATACAAACACTGATGGATGTCAATGTGTTATTACAGTCAGAAGCAGATTTAGAACCGATGCTACATTATATAGTCAAGCAGTCGGTTGCTTGATATATCTATGCAATACACACCTGGATGTTCAGATTACAATTGTGCTGATTTAGAGGAGTCAATGAAAGCCAGTAAATGGAATCTCAAAGAAGCTTGCTGACATGGATGAAGATGATTGGGATGAGTTAGATGAAATGGCCAGGTTTACCATTTCATTGCACCTGGTAGATAATGTTTACTTTATAGTATTAAATTGTGAAAGTGTAGAGGAGCTTTGGAAGAAGTTATGCAATACATATGAAAAAGAGACAACATCAAATAAAGTGTATCTAATGAGAAAGTTATATGACCTTTGCTTGAAGGACACAAATAGTGCCGCTGCTCATCTAAATGAGTTTGATGCTATATTCTCCTAGTTATAGGCTCAAAAAATGGATATGGATAATGATATGAAAGCAGTCT
Organism: Ceratopteris richardii; assembly: GCA_020310875.1. Taxonomy (NCBI): domain Eukaryota; kingdom Viridiplantae; phylum Streptophyta; class Polypodiopsida; order Polypodiales; family Pteridaceae; genus Ceratopteris; species Ceratopteris richardii. The sequence continues at coordinate 157,259,657 of CM035415.1, forward strand.
TGTTGTTATGCACCTTTCCATAATCATGGGATATGTTTTGCACAGCTATTAGCAATAGTGCAACTAGTGGTAAACTGGTCTATGATGACATATGTGGGGCACTTTTGAGTGAGGAGATTCATAGAAAATCTATGGTTTGCACTCAGAGTGGAGATGCATATAATGTTCATGGTTCTTACCAAGGAAAGAATCAATAATGTGGTAGGAGCAAGAACAAGGAAAAGAATGGTCACTAAAATAAGAGTAGAAGTAAATCAAGTAAGAGGGAAAGTCATTATTGTCATAAGAATGGACACATGAACAAATATTGTTATGCATTAAAGAATGCTAAAGTTAAAGGATAGAATGTTGATGGGCATGTTAAATAGCTTCTTGCACCATTTTTTGATAATGTTGATGTGTTGACACTTGATAGCATTGTGCCAACTGAGGCTCTTATGGTGGATTCTCTTTCCTACACATGGCTGCTAGATTTTGATGCTTCTTTCCATGTGACATCACATAGAGAATGGTTCTCTAATTATGCAGCAAAGTCTCTTGGTACCGTGAGATTTGGTGACTCTTATTAGTGTGACATTGTGGGGATTAAAGGTGTGGTTGTGCAGTTCATTCATGGTTCAAAATTTACTATGCATAATGTACACCATGCACCTAAGTTATCATGTAGTTTGATGTCAGTTGGTTGACTTGATGACCTTGGTTACAAGGTGGTCTTCTATGCTCAATCCTTTCGCATATCAAAGGGCAATATGGTTATTGCAAAAGGAAACAAAGTTGGCTCACTTTCTCCTTTATTTGTGTCAAAGAAAGAACACTTGTTAGCTATTGCTGAACAACCTATGGCTTGTATTTGGCATGGCCATTTGGGCCATATGTGATGTAGTGGAATGGAAAATTTTTCTCATTCTGGCTACTTACTTGTGTTATCTTTCTCTATTTTTTCATTTTGTGAGCATTGTCAATATGGAAAGCAAACTATGAATGTGAACAAAATGCACATCGACTCTTCAATTCAGCCATTAGATCTCGTTCATACAGATGTGTGTTGTCCTATGCCCACAAGGTTATTAGGTGGTTCTTTTTATTTTGTCACTTTCATAGATGATGCTACTAGAAAAGTGTGGGTATATCCTATCAAAGAAAAGGATGAGGTATTCCCTACTTTCAAAAAATGGATTGCTTTAGTTGAGACTGAAAAAGGAACTAAGCTTAAGGCTTTATGTTCAGATAATGGGAGTGAGTGTACCTCACATGAATTTAGCCTTTTCTTTTAGTCTAGAGGAATTCGTAGAGATTTTATAGCTACTTATACCCCATTACAGAATGATGTAGTTGAAACGTTAAATAGAACTATTCAGGAAAGAGTAGTTTCTATGTTCTATCATGCAAACCTTTCCCAAGGATTTTGGGCAAAAGCAGTATTGATTGCAGTTCATGTGATAAACCATTCACCTAGTACTCCCAAAGCTCTAAAAGTGGCACAAGAGTTATGGATAGGGAAGCCAGCATATTATGATAATCTTTGAGCTTTTGGGTGTGAAGCATATGTTCATATACCCAAAAATCTTAGATAAAAGTTGGATCCTAAGTCAAAGAAATGCATTTTTCTTGCATATGGTTGAGAAGGACAATTTGGATATCGCTTATGGGAACTTGAAACACGATTAGTGATCAGAAGTAGTGATGTCATTTTAAATGAGTCTAAGATGCATGAACAACCCAATAAGGAGGTTGAAGTGAGAAGAGTGGTGTTTGAAGATACTAGTCCTCCACTTAGCATGCACAAAAATGCTACACATAGGGATGTTCATAAGAATTTCTAATCAGATCAGTCTCCAAATGTTCCTATTCAACAACCATTGAGACACTTTGCATGTGTCTCACATTCACATGATAGATATGTTCCAAGTTTGGATTTTGTTATTCTAATAGATGGTGGTGAGCCTTCTCGCAACAAAGTTTGGATCATGTCAAGTGTGAACGTGCCATGAAGAGTGAGTTGGATTCTATTCACAAGAATAGTACTTGGGATTTTTAGGTAGAGCGAAAACATCCATTACTGGTTACATAATTTTTTACTGTGTTGGTTGTGTAGACAATCGTAAGTCTACACCAGGGTATATTTTTCATGTCGCTGGAGGTGCTATCTCTTGGAGATCTCGCCTTCAAGAATGTATAGTTATTTCCATCACAGAAGCAGAGTATGTTGTAACAAGTGAGGCATGTAAGGAAGCATTGTAGCTTTCTCGTCTTGCTTGTGATATGGGTCTACCTCAGCATGTACCTCGTTTGGTCAGTGATAGTAAGAGTGCCATTGCTTTGGCTAAGAATCCAGTCTATCATGCGAAGACCAAGAACATTGAGGTGAGGTATCACTTCATCATAGATTGCTTAGCCACAAAGCGCATTATTCTTGAGAAGGTTCATACTCGAGATAATGTTGTAGATGCTTTGACTAAAGCTCTAGCATAGGATAACTTTCGACAGTATTGTCACTTGATGGGGGTTACTTGATTCATGATCTTACACAATCACTTGTATACTATGTAACATGCCCATTATGTGGGAGTTATAGTTTGTATACTTACACTCAGGTATTCTTTATCATTCTTCATTTTTCTCCCATATTTACTTTGGCCATATTGGCCTTTAGTGGGAGATTGTTATTGCTAGTCTCCATGTGAAAGGCCAAATGGCCACTAGTCTCCATGTGAAAGGCCAAATGGCCACAAGGCACTTTTGTATATGTTCTTTAAAAAAACATATAGTGGCTTGGTTAGCCACAAACTGTAAGTTTAACTGCATTTGTAACACCTAAAAAGTTTGTGTTCGTGTTCCTTGTGTATTGTGTTTTTTGTGTATTCTACAGCCTCTATGTGGAGTACTGTGTGCGGTGCTTGGAGCTCGATTTTGTTCTTTGAGGATATCATCATGGAGCTCTTGAGAAGGAGAGCGTACTTTGGTGCATGGCCATCGAAATACTTCAATATAAACTAGCTCGATTATCATATGACATTAAAATGATTTTTTAGAGTACATATGAATAAAGGAATCATTGAAAGGCCAATCTTTGACATTAAGTCTTCTCAAATTGCAATTACAACTATGACTTGGTAAGTTAAAATCTCATGAGCACTAAACATGCTATGCAATGGAAATTACACTTACAAGTCTACTGAAGTAATAGCTCTTACTTGATTAGACTAAAAGAAGATTTGAGCCCAAGATTCAAGGCACCATTACCTTTACTAAAGTTGAGGTGTAAGTCGGATGGTATGGGACTAGGCTTACACTACCACTTCAATTGATTTGATGGTATGGGACATCGAATCTATAGGTAATTTAAACTTGAACTTTGGGACATTTGTTCAATAGGCTTGGAGGAGAGAAAACAAAAAGCTTTGAATAGTTCTTTTAACTAAGGGGAACAATATAAGATTGAAAATAAACTCTTTCAATTCTAAAAGAGAAATACAAAGAGCACAATTTTTTCAATAAAGCCGCAAGCAGTTTTCAAGGAAAAAAACTCTTAAGGAGGGGAGAAAGTCCCCAAAAACTTGTACCTTATGCTCGAAAAAGACCAAATGAGGTATTTTGAGGTACAAGATAGGCAAGAAATTGATAAACTTGAAGTACATTGCATGCTAGTGCTTCATACTTGTTTCATTACATCTTGCAACCTAGTTGAAGTTCTCAAAGATTGGAAGTTCTCAAAGAACCTCACTGCACGAGAAGATTTTCATACACCATAAGGATTGTACAAATCCTAAGTAGGTTAGAAAAAGAAGTTGGATGAGCTATACAAGATAATCCTAAAGGTATCTTGATGCTTCATGGGGATGACATAACATACGTTATGGATTCCAATAATATAGACCTAAGGAAAATAGTTTCTTGTATGAAGCATAATAGCTAGATCCCCAAGTGAAACCGATGGGTAAAGCATTGAAAATGAAGGGATTTATTCAGAAAGACCTTCTTATCTCTTATTTTGGCTGAAGAAGAGAAGAAAAGCCAAAAGACCTAAGTAGGGTAAATATCAAGTCAAACTTTAAGTTTGATAAGATGAATAACACCACATTAAATGGTTAACCAAATATTTGAGTGTGATTAGTTGTGGTGTATCCAAACACCTTAGTCCTTGCTCTCATAATTAGGTACCATAATTTGTAACAAATAGAGAGCATTAAAAAGGAAAGGGAAGGTGAGAAAGTACAGAAACATAGTTATGTGGATTGGATGAAGAACTCACAGGTATGGGACAGTGGGTACTGATCCCATTGAGCACTTTTTCTTCATGGCTAGAAGAAAAAGGGACTCGTGATAAAATGGAATACGTCAAGAAGATAATTTCTAGGAATAGGCATCTTCTTCACATATCCTCTCAAAGGGAAGGAGAATTCTTCCAACGAGATATTAAAGGGTTCTATCTCTCAATAAACTACATAGAGTTAGAAATAAAGAGAGGATCAACTTCTTTAAGTTTGAAGGTAAACTCCAAGGGTTGAAGCTCTAAAAGCTTCATCCAAAAGTATGACCTGTAATTCAAAGAACATAAAGGTGATTTAAGGCCAAGCTTGAAAGAAAGCTTAGCAAGGTCATCTTTTGGATACTTTTTAATTCAAGTCAACGAGAAGAATTAGAAAGATCTAGTTATAATGCCAACATAGGACATCTTGGAACATATCTACAATGCATAAGAGAGAATTCAAGAAGGATCAAGAAAACCTTTAATTTTTGAGATCCAACTAAAGATCCATAAGGATTAAGTATTGAAGAAATGGTTGGAATAATCTATTCCTACTCAGAACCTTAAAGATAGCACAATCTTTTACACTATGAGTTCCCATTTGGGGATGTAGTTATAAAGATCTTAATCTTTTTGGAAGAACAATTAAAACAGATTTCAACCAACTGGAGTCTTCAATAGCTAGATTGATCTCTATGGGTTCTAGTTTCTTAAAGTGGATGCTCAAACTATGTAAAGCTTGAAAGAATATTGAACCCACTTTTAGTAAGATATTCAAATCCTCTCCAAAGTAAAGAGGATGTTATATCCTCTTAAAACCAATAATCCACCTATAGCATTCTATTGGTTGGGCAGGGATTATAAAATGAAATTCCCCTCTATTTAGATTTATTGGACGCGAATTGTAAACAAGAAATTCCACCCATTTCACTAAAGGATTCTAACTTGAGAGATGAATTTGATAAGGAAACCTTAAGAAGCATTCATTTGGTTTGCTAGGTTCATGCAAAAGTGGTGCAAAGAGATGGAGCAACATAGCAATTTAGCTGAAGTCACTTTGAATCCACCTAATTCACATGTTTGAGCTATGGAGACCCAGATGGCACATGGCTTAAACAAGGAAATAGGTAGGGATGTTCTCTTCCACCCTTTTCATTCCTTCCATACTTTGCATTTTGAAATAGCTCTTTTTTCATATGCAAAACCAGATGGAAGTTTTTATGATTAGGCAAGAATCAAAGCACACATAGATTCTCCTCTTTTACGATTTAGTCGGGGTATAATTCCCCTTCTAAATAAAGAGGCGAATTAGAGAGATGAAGACCATGATACTTGAGATTGATCATGGGGCATGGGGGAATACCCCAAGGTATATATCTCCACTCATTTTCGAGAATGGAAATGATTTTACGGGAGGGAGAATGTTGTATAATTACATGGCTCTAAGGGGTAGAACCCTTGGGTTTCTAGGTGTGAAACCCTTGGGATTTATGGTTTATTTACCCCTTTTAGATGGGTCTTGTGCCTTAGGGCTAGTTCTCTGAGGTCGAGTACCTTAGGCTTGATTGAAAGCTTCTACTAGCCACTTGGTTTGTACTTGAGAGCTTGGAGAGTCTTCTTTTAGAAGCCATGTGATTTCATGTGATTTCCTAAGCTTGGAAACCATGTAAACACCTTAGGGACCCATGTGATGGGAGGTACACACGTCCCCTTGACATGGACTTACCCCCTTTGACTTGGAGCTATATATTGGAGGGGTTGGTTGGGTGGAAAGCGCATCTCTCTCTCTCTCCATAGTGGTTTTCCTACTTAGTTAATTGTATTGTGTATGGAGGCTATGGAGCTCTCACACAACAAATCCCCTTATGAGTAATGAGGAGTCATAGACATGCTCCTTACTTCGGACCATGGGCTTAGAGGAAATTCTATTATATAGTGCATACCTTGAAACATATTTTTGAGGATGAAGATGTTTTTCAAGGGGGGAAAATGTTATAAAATATCTTGGCAAGGTTCAATTTAATGATGACATTAGGTACTTCTAGACTATTAAACAACTCATAAGCTTAGCCTAGTGGTTAATTCTCAAGGATGGGAAGGATGAGGTCTTGGGTGGAATTGCCACAAGTGCCTTGAGGAACATATTTTTCTTTTAGACTCTCTAGAGCCTTTTAAAATCATCCACTTGAGTTAAAGCAAGTGTATGATGACTTAAATCAATTAGTGAGTACAACTACCACTAGTGGCCTCCAATGGAACCTGCTAAAGTAGTGGTGGAGGTTGCCCATGCATATTTGGACTTAAGTTAAGATCAAAGGTCATGGTTAGTCTCAAAATCTATATAATGGTTGGTTGGGTGGAGAGTCATAGGTTGTTCTCTCATGTATTGTGTCCACATTCTAACAATTATTTTTGCATCCAATTTGTATCCATTGAGGTGGAAATTATTTCAACACTAGTGGATATAGTATTTAGGTTGTCAATTGAAGATATAAATGATGCATTTGATATTTCTCTTTATCAACAAGCTATGAGATGTTTGATTTTTCATGTACCATAAGGTTGGATATACAATGTACAATTTCCTAGTTGAGTCGATTTATGCATATCCTTGGCAGTAAGCATTAGCAAGGAGTGATACATACGTTTAGGTATTTGAAAGACACTTTGAGTTTGGGTCTCTTTTTATGCATGCATTGATAGCTAATGATTGGATTGTTGTTATGATGCACAAGTGTCCACTAGTGGTAATTGCTTTTTCCATGGAGCATGATGCATCTCTTAGTTGAATGAGAAGTAACCTATAGCGGCCACATCGACTTGTGAAGTTGAGTACACTAACTATATTCAATTCACAACTATAGTGGAATGTATATGGTTAAGATGCTTTTAAATGGATTTATGCATGGATATTGATGCATCTACACAAATATTCTCATTGAAAATCAGAGTGCATTGGCTATTGAAAGAGATGTCTGATTTGGGGCATTTGCATCACTATTTGGGCATTCAGTTTATGCAAGTTGATGGTGGAATGGCTTTGTGTCAAACGAAATATATTGACACATTATTGCAGCGTTTTGGCCTTGAAGACTGTAAGCCTATTGCCACTCCTATGGAGACAGGTTTACGATTGAGTCTTCATGATGCTAGAGATGCATTTGATGCTGTTCTCTATCAGTAGGCTATTGTATGCTTGATTTACTTATGCATTACTTGGCTAGATATTCAGTTTTTTGTCTCACAGATGAGCAGGTTTATGCATTGCCCAGGAGTCAAGCATTGGCAGGCAGTTAAGCGCATCTTTCGCTATTTGAGTGGTACTCGGCTACTTGGGTTGTTTTATCCCAAGGATGGATCACTACCGCCAGATTTGCATGCTTTTTCTGACTCTGATTGGGCTGATTTCTATGACACTCGTGTGTCCACTAGTGGCTTTTGCTTCATGCTTGGTAGCTCATGTATATCTTGGTTGAGAAAGAAGGAGCCTACTGTGGCCACTTCCAGTTGTGAGGCTCAGTATAGGGCAGCTTTCACAACGACTGTTGAGTGTGTGTGGCTCATACACCTTATGGCTGATTTGGGTGTTGGTTAGACTTCTGCCACCACCATCTTCACTGACAGTCAGAGCGCATTGGCAGTTGCGAGGAACCCTGTATTCCATGCTCGCACTAAGCACATTGAGGTGCATTATCATTATGTCAGGGAGAGGTTCTCTGCTGGGGAGATGAGCTTGGCATATGTGCCCACGCAGGAGAACATTGCAGACCTTTTCACGAAGGCTCTGCCTAGGGAGAAGTTTGAAGCTTTCCGCAAAGCTTTGGGCTTACTTCCTTTTGTGGAGTGATTTCCACATAGCTTGGCACTTCCTTATACATGAGTGCCAGCTCCTTGTTCACCGCATCACTCACAGGGGGGATTTGTTGATATATTTTGGTAGTGATGTGTGTGAACACACTAGGACTATCGGTGCACTTTTTTTCCTCTTTAGGAGGTTTTTTTCCCCCCGGCTTGTATATATGCCTATTTCCCTAATGGGCTACTTATCTTTGTACATTCTCTCGTAATACATTCAATATTGTGCGTTGTGCTCCAAGCTTCTTCTTCTTCCTTGTGCTATTCGCGTGCTTCCGTAGACATCTAACTCCAACAACATCCTTAGCTATTCTGCAAGAGCGAATGTGAGGAATAATGGCACGTTTGATAGACGAAGCTATCAATGCATGTGCCTGAGCATCTTTGCCATCCCAGCAAATCTGCTTTGCAGTAGGTGCAGCAGAAATCGTAGCAAGAACAAGAATATGCAAAATATCATCATCTTCGACACCTTCTGCATCAACTTCGGTACCTGTAGTTGTAACAATTGCAAGTGTGATAGGATGTTTTTCAACACCCTACACAATGTTCCACAATCCTTTTGCAACCAATACATGTCACATCATATAAGCCCACAATGGCTAGTTGGTACCATCCAACTTATCCTCAACAGGCAACATACGAAATACATCACTGCTTTCAGCCATGTCCAGTGACTAAAATACCTTGATGCAAAAAATTGACTGTATCTCAAAAAGTTGAATAGAACTACCCACATGAATTCTGCTAGACCTGTAGCAGACTTTGAGACGCTTAAATTGGCGAACAGAAACTAGTATATATCTTTGGCACAAAAAGATGAAATAGCCTGCACAAGCATTGCGATAGTGCGTTTGGAGGCCGAAACGAGCTCAAATCACAATTTCGGCACCACAAAGTGTAGTTGTTTTGGTCTTGGAAACACATTGAGTATGCTCACCAAAATTCGTGCGATTCTGAGACTACAACCGGAGAGGTGTCAACGATGCCCTAGATGAAGCGGCGACCTGCTGTGATACCAATTGTTGGAGTTAGACGTCTACGGAAGCACGCGAACAACAAAAGGAAGAAGAAGAAGCTTGGAGCACAACACACAATACTGAATGTATTACTAGAGAATGTACGAAGATAAGTAGCCCTTTAGGGCAATAGGCATATATACAAGCAGAGGAAAAAAACCTCCTAAAGAGGGAAAAAAGTGCCCTGACGGTCCTAGAGTGTTCACACGTCACTACCTAAATATATCAACATACATAGGACAATGCAGCACACATTTTCACGAAAGCTCTTCCACGAGAAAACTTTGAATTTTTTTGCAAATCTTTCGGCTTATTACCTTGTGGAGGCTGATGTATTACTCCCTACATGTGTTCACATCATTCACTTTGGGGGGGGGGTGTTATAGTTATGTGTTCCTCAAGTAGATGTGATGTGAACTATTTCCCTACACATGGGGACTTTTTACTATAAAATTGGCTAGAGATTTTTTCACCATGTAACCATATATCATGACATGCACATATGTTGTGGTACATATTACTTAGGAATTCACATATAGCTCTCACTTTGCTAATTCTCACATTACTCACCATTGTTCATAATCTACCCATTCTAACCATTGCATGTCTTCCAATCTCGATCTCCTTCTTTATTCTTGCATGTGCATTTTCAGATCCTTCCTCACTCTCTCACATATCCAACAATATCTTCTATTTCTTTGCCATTTGTTCAAGATATCCAACATATCAAAATTCTCAGGTAGAAAAATTGGTGTTGGGAAAGCTTTTAAGGCCCATTTTCTTTGGAGGAAGAATTGAACGCATAAAGGAAATCACTGTGATAGGAAGAGGCCCTTAGAAGATATAGGAAGAGGCCCTTAAAAGATAACCAGTACCCAATTGTTGGAGGAGCCATTACTTACCATCCATACATTGTTCACCCACTTAGGTTGGGTGATATACAACATCTAATTATTATCAAGTTGTCTCTTGTGATCTTCAACTCTTGTAGGAAGATGAAGTCTAGACGAGGCATGTCTCCCATCCATTGATAGATAAACAAAGCCCTATTAGCATCCATAAGGGCCATGACATTGTGAAAGATTATGTTGATCTTGTCTTTGGGCGAGACCACTACTTTTCTTCTTGTCTACCTCATTTTCCTTTTTCTTATGAGAGTCTAAGTTCTCGAGCTTACACAAGCAAGGGTCACTAGATGGAACACTCCCCAAAGACTTGTCTGAGGAGGTCTTCCATGGAAGCGAAATGAAAGTCTCTCCTCATGCTTCTTCTGTCCTCGCAAGTAGGAGTCTTACCCTAAGACTTTGGAATCAAGGATTGTAGAAGGGAAACTAAGATGTTTCATGTGAATGGATCAATGCAAAGAAAGTTTAGTCCAACGACCAAACATTTGGAAATTGGGTCATAAGAAGAGAGACCTTGTATGGAAGAAAAGTATGGCCTCATGGCCTTGTGTTGGCCTCTCAAATCCACCTACTTATACAAATGAGACACACACGGCCACCAACTCTTCCTATGACGCAATGCCCATGAAGAAAATCACGTGTAGAGAGCTTCTCTGATGTGTAGGGTCATAATGAGAGAAAAAGTTAGAAAGACGCCTCACGACCCCACAGCAAGAAATCTCATGGGGATATAGAACATAGACTGTGGGTAATGGCGTCTGCAAACCATCTTGTGAACTTTATCATGATCTCACTATACGCTTATCATGTCATTCACACACAGAAAAGAGTTATGGTGCAGATTTATCACACAGATATGTAATGTGCACACACAGATTTCATATTTCATGCATAAACAGTCTTTTGAAGCAGGTCGACATTTTTGCAGATGTTAAAAGCAGGCTTACAAAATTATTTCTGTTTCTACGTTAGCAGAAATACACATCATGCGCATGGATGTCTGGCTCAGAGAGAATAGATTCACGTCGAAAGGTCAAGCACTGTGAGAGAGGAAAAAGATGTCATAAGGCTGGTAAAATGCACAAAGAATGGCAGAGATCGGTCCAGTTACACAGCGATTTTGTGAAAACCATGGTTTCACGGGCAGATGATTCTTTACATGTATTTTCACTGACACAGGAGACCCGGAGAGATAGATTTTGAGGCACCGCCATGTCACGTTCTTCGCTTATCTCTGTCTGATCAATTTTACTCGTGTCTGTTTCATATGTCCCCCTTTCCCCGCAGTGCCGCACTCTCCACCTACCCACCTCTCTCTTGCCGTCTGCCGCCTCCCGCGTTTCGCCTCGACTCTTCATTCTTCTCCTTCTTCTTACTTGTTCAGCTTTCCTGTTTTTTCTTATCTTGGAGCTCGCAGCTCTGCAAGTCCACCATTTCAGTCACCAGTGTCGATGAGCAATTCGTCTCATCCTACATTTCTCTCCCTCCTGCTCTTGCATGATTTTTCTGTCCTCAATCATTTCTTCCATTAAACTTTCATCATTAGCAAAATATCTATCAGTATTACGTGTTTTCAGGACTTCGTACGAAAAGAGGTAGGCTTCTCTGTCTGTGAAAAAGAGTTGCATTACAGGAGCTTCTCTTGCTTGCCCATCTTAAATTGTGTGTTTTAGCATTCGGCAGCCCGCTCATCTTTTTCCTCTTTTTTTTTCTTTTTCGTTTTCGGATTTGAGGCTTTGTCTTCTGTAAGCTTTTTCTGCGTTGTGGGCTTGCGCCAGTTGGACTGCTCATTAACTGTTCACAGCACTAAAGACTTGTCTCCTCTCTCTCTCTCTCTCTACAAGTCTACCCTACGCTTCGCACCTCTCTAGGGGTACGCTCATCTCCTTGCTTCCATGCGTCTCTCTCCTGAAAAAGGAAAAAAAGAAGGAAAGCAAAATGAACAAAACTGGTGCACTTGCTGTATAGTTGTTTGTTTGGACGTTTCTCTGTGCGTAATGTAGGTGTTTCTCCCTCACGGCATTTTAATTCCATCCATGGAGTCTCTTTTTTTTCCTTCTCAGTTGAGCTCTCTTTTGCTGCAGGTTTCTGTGGAGCTTAGTTAATTCTCTTGTTGAGCGTGCATTAGGTTGCACTCTTTCATGAACTCAGGCATTCACTCGGGCGGGAATTCCAGCTAGAAAATCGCGGAAAAAAGCAACATAAGTGTTAGATCTCGTTTCTATTTCATCGTTTGGACTTTGATTCAAGCTTTATGCCATATATCCTCACGATCATCATCAGCTGAACTCAATTTCGTATTCCAAGGTATGGGCTATTTCGTTCGCTTGACCGCGAAACTGTAATTGGCAAATTCAATTACTGCTCGTTGCGAAAGAATTGGTACAAAGCAGCAGGTGGACGTCCTAATATAATCGCATCCAGCAGAGCCAGCGTAGATCACGTTTCCTTGAGGCAGCTTCACAGGCATCTGTTCCCCGCAGGCAGAGTTAACGGAACAAAAACCATTCTGATGTTATGAGCACGTTTGCTCTCTGATCGCATTCTACTGGGCAAGTCATGCTTGCTTCCCGACTCCAATTCTGGAGTAGAAAATGCACATAAGATAGCATGTTCCATCGTTAATTACAGGTAGAGGCATCATTTAGTGCCGCGGAACACTCTCGGTGAGCAAGCATACTGCCGGTGTCTCCCCTTGGCCACAATGATGAAGTGCTCTTGATCGCACTTCAATAATGGAAAAAGTTCTTGGTCCCTCTGAGGGGTCAAGGACGGAGTCAGATATGGTGAAATCATCCGAAATTTGCGCCGTGGATAATGTGAATAGCACTCCTGGAAGCCAGTGTTGAAAGAGAAGCGTTTTGCACTCGTATGGTCTCATGTTCTTCAAACATCGTTTTTTCCTCTGTATTAGGTTAACACACTACGGGAATGAAGCGGAGAAGACCAGCCTATCTATATTTTTTGGTGTTGGAACTGCTTGTATGCAGAAGTTTTGCTTTGACTCCTGATGGTATGCTTGTGTCATGATGGATTATTGTCATCGAGAGTGATGATTGTTGTTTCAGCTATTTTTTGATTTTTTGTGAGATCTTATTGTCCCGTCAACGGTGTTGCAACTGAAAGCATATATGTGTTAACAGGGGAAGCCCTTCTATCCTTCAAGCAGAATTTGAGGAACTCTAACGAAGTGCTACTTCAATGGAGGGAAAATGATACTACTCCATGCAGCTGGCATGGAGTCATCTGTGATAAGTTGACAGGACGAGTGGTTTCATTGTTAGTTTTTTTATTCATAAGACTCATATATTTAGGAAATACAGTAGGTTTGTATGATTAACCTTGTTTTTCTTGCATGTAGGAACCTCCCGTCCAGCAAACTATGGGGTAGCATTGCATCAGAACTAGTGAAACTTGATCAACTGCAGAGATTGTGAGTACTAAGTTCCTACATGCTGGTTGGTGCTTTTATCATCAAGTATGTACATTTTTGATACATCCCATCTCACAGGGCTCTCCATCAGAATACCTTGTATGGATCAATCCCTCCAGCTTTGGGGAATTTTTCCCATCTGAAAGTGTTGTAAGTGCAAATTTCCTATCTAAAAGTGTTGTAAATGCGCATGACTTTACTATAGTTAAATTAACATATTCATGGGAAAAGAAGCTTCATCTCATGTTTAAAAACTGCCTTATTTTTGGACTCCGTTGTACTTTGAGTATTTATAAATGCATTTATTCCTCTTTCATATCTAACGGTTTGGCAATTAAAAATTATCTTCTTATTGATAGTTTGGGTGCTTTGTTTTGATAAGATTCATAGGGTACAAATAGTCCACATTTTTGGCAGACTCCTTTTGTACAATGGACTAATTAAAGTTAAATAAGTAACAGAATTAGGAAGTTTCTTTTGCAATTCTATTTTCTTGCAGCATTTCTGTATTGCTCATTCAATTCATCTCTAATTGTGCATGCAATATTTCCATCTTTTTGCAAGAGGTTTGCTCAGCCAAAATTGTCTTGATTTTTATTTCAGTTTGTTTTGGCACCTTTTACATTATTATGACAATCTGGCTTTGAAAGTTTGGAGCAAATGGTGAAACGTTCTATGTGGATCGTTCGAAGAGTAGTCTTAGAAGTACTTACTACCTATTTAGTTAAGATTTTTGAAGTAGAAGCATGCATGTTCCTATAGATATCTCATGGATGGTTTGCCTTCAATCTCTCTTTCAGTAGGCAGTTATCATTTTAGATATAGGTTTAATGCTTTTTATGTGACTGATCTCTTGCAATAGGAAGAGCATGAGGAAAGTCTTTGAAGTTTGTTCTTCCTTCTAAATTCTTGACAAATTTTTATATTCAAGTAATAAGAAGAAAATAGGTGGAATGTCCTTGATTGCATGTAAAGGCAATTGATCTTTTGAATGGAACCTAACGAAGCTTCGGCTCTATAAGCTCTCTTCTCATCCATATACATTCTAGGTGCTCTAATGGTGGAATAAACATCACACTCAATATTGTTAAAGTCTTGTACTATCCATGCGTGATTGGTAGGTCATCTTTAAGTTTTTTGGTACCATACATGATACTTCAAAAGATTCCTTTGTTACATTCAATTGATTAAAAGATGGTAATAAAGGCCCTTCAAATGAAGCTCAAAAGAAGTCATCTTCTAGAGTCATGGTTAAAAATGTTTATGGATGAAGGGATTCTTGATTAATTTTTATGCAATGAAAGTAGTCAACATTCTTTGCACTCGAATAGGCAAGTTAAAAGTCTCTAGGGGACTATACCATATTTATCTTGTGATGTAGCATGTGTGTCGGTACACAAAATATATCGATCATTTCTTTATCCATCCAACTCCAATGCACCTTCCATTTTTGTTTTGCTCCTTATCCCCTTGGCATTCCATGTGAATCGCATGGTCTTTGCGATTACGAGTGTTTGTAATAGTAAAATAGAAAGAGTAAATGCAAGCATTGAACCACAAGAGCTTGAAAAAAGCTGAAGCGAATGCTCACAAATAATTCCATGTAGGCCAAGCCCTTCACCAAAAAGTTTCTTGATAGAAGTGATGCACAAAGTCGAGTGTGGCAATCTATATATAGTGGAGTTGATGATTGAAAAGGGCACATAAAATAGCAAAAGAAGCTAAAAAATGGTGATCGCAAGAAAACTAGGTCCATGAATTACCCATACTTATGAAAATTTGAGGGTAGCTTTTTATAATTTTAAGATTTTTATTTGTTTGACCGGCTTTTGATCTAAATTCTGACCCATAATAATGTTCCAATCATTAATTATACCCAAAGTTTGGAAGTGTACACAAATAGTCGTGTCCTTCAAACTTGTCATCCATATACATTGGGCTTGTTAGTATATTTCAGTAGTGATGCACGTGAACACACTTAGGACTATCCAGAGACTTTTTCCCCCCTTTAGGTGTCTTTTTTCCCTCAGCTTGTATATATGGCCAGAAGCCTAAAAGGCTACTTTTCTTTGTACATCTCGCGCTTTGAAATACACATTGTGTTGTGCTCCTGAGCTTCTTCTTCCTCCTTGTGCTTTTTCTGTGCGCTCCTTAACTTGAAATTCCAACATTTGGTATCAGAGAAGGTCATTGTTTCCAAAGCATGTCATTGTTTTATGAAGGTGTGTCATCAACACACCTTTTCTCGCTTTTTCAAATTGCTACAAAATTTGGTGATTATACTTCGAGGGCATTATTGCAATGAATCAGTAGACAATTTTACCCTTTTGTGCTAATTTTTATTTGGGTTTCTTGTCACTAGTAGCACCCTGAAGTTTCCTATAGTTATAGTGGAGCTCCATTGGTAATTCATGTTCAACTTTTTTGGGATACAATCAGTCTTTTGCATTGGATAGGGTCATCGGCCATGGCTGAAAACAATGATGTATTTCACATGTTGGTTGTTGAGGATAAGTTTAATGGTTCCAAGTTCCATGATGCAACATGATGGCATACATGATGCAACATCTAATTGTTGCAAAGGGATTGTATAATATTGTTCAAGCTTCTGAAATATGTCTTGTCAAAGTTACAAATGTTCAAAGATGTAATTGATGCACGTGATATTGAGGATGCTACATGTTTGAGTTTTGGAACGGCTCTCACTTCGACTCCTCTTGAAACTCCAATTTTGACTATGTCAAGTACATGAGCAACATCCACGACCATCGAGTAGTAAATTTGACACTATGGAAGAGATGGAGAAACACATGCCTTGAGGCTTATGTTGTTTACCTCCAAAAACAGTTGGAGTTAACATATGAATGAAGGTGATCCTATGGATAGTTTTCTCACAATGATCAAAGATTCGAAGGAGCAATTAATTGCTCCACATGAAATTTTGCTAGTTATTTCAATTGTGCATATTGTAATGAATGGGTTGTTAGAAAATGTCAATTTGGCAACCTTCCACTAAGGAAGCCTTACGTGTAGATCTAAAAGTTAAATAAAATAAGTCTTGGAAACGGTATACCGCCTAAAATGATCCCATTCCTTGAAATGGTTCAAAAGATGATAGAAAATTTTTATTACACAATGCGGTAGAGTTCATTGAGAGCTATCACATAATACTTGCAATTTGGAATTAAAATCAAGGTCAAAACCTAACCATAATTTTAAGTCAATTTGTGAAAAGCAATTTTAAAGTGAAAAGCAAGTAACACTTGCTAATTGTAGATTAAATCCAATGGTCACTATATGTGCCACATGGCACTACTACAAAGCTCACACAAATCTAGAAAAGCCGATCCCCAAAATTGCGGTTTTTGGGCTTTTTTGCTGTTTTTTCTCATGGACATAGTTGTCTATATAGAGACATTGTGGAGGGGCTCTTTGTATCACTTTTTGGAGAGTCCTCTTCATATGCTAGCTTGGAGAGGTGGTGTTTCTTCACTTGGAGGTGGAGGCATTTTTTCATCAAATTCCAAGGTGTGTGGCAACTTGTATCTTCATTGTTGTGAGTATTTTTAACATACTTCAGCCTTGGAGAAAGCTTTGGACAGCTTGTACGCCATGTCATAGCATAAATGAAAGTGTGGACACTATATATATCAATAGAAGTGCAATAAATTCTAGTCTATTGTTGGAATTTTATTTTTATTTGCTTGATATGGTGGAGGTTGGAATTGACCATCAAAAACAACTTGGAGAGCATGTTTCTTAGATGTGTACGTTTGAAGTGATGTTGAACTACTACCCAACCTTCTAAGTGCTCCTTAAAGTTAGTCACTCAACCATATATGGGAGTTGGCAACACGTCTTGGTGGTCATGGAGGAAGACTTATGTAAGCAAGGAGGTGTTATAATCTTGATTTGAAAACGGGAATCATATGTAACACCTTGTAATGTGTGTGTATACAATAAGTGTCGGTGAGAGCATATAACCGTGATTTGAAAAGGATTGGCCAACTTTGGTAATCTTGGGAGTATGCTTGAGTCTATATCCTATATAAAAACATAGCATCCTACATTTGTCTCTATCCTTCCAAGTAAGTACTTGGTTGAGAAGAATGGGGGATGTGTGAGTTCTCTTTGTGATGTGTGTTTGGGTGCTGGTGGATACTTTTCATGATATGTGAAAATTATAGAGGTACCCAAAACAAATAACTATGCTACAACAAATATACCTACTTGGCATATTCACCTAGTATCATGTTAGGAGGAGATTATAAAAAAAATATGACAATGGGGCAACCTTCCACTAGGGAAGCTCTATTTGTAGGTCTAAAATATAAATAAAGTAAGTCTTGGAAATGGTAAAAAATGGTCTTGTTTCTAGGAAATAGTAAAAAAGAAAAAGGTAAGAAATTGTCATTACACAATGTGATAGTGTTCATTGAGAGCTAAGCTATCCAAACATATATAATACTTGAGTATTTGGAATTGAAATCAAGGTTAAAATCTAAACCCTAATTTCAGGTCGATATGTGAAAAGCAATTTTAAAAGTCAAAAGTAAGTGACACTTGGCAATTATAGATTAAATCCAACTCATATAATCTAAGGGTCACTATATGTGCCACATGTCACTAATAAAAAGCTAATGCAAATCTAAAAATGCCAATCCCTAAAATCACTACATAAAACCCCAAAAATTTCTTTTTGGTTTTTTTTTTTTGCTGATTTTTCACATGGACATAATTGAGTATATAAAGACATTGTGGAGGGGATGGTTGTGTCACTTTTTGGAGATTCCTCTTCATATGCTAGCTTGGAGGGGTGGTGTTCCTTCACTTCGAAGAGGTGGAGGTATTTTCCTCATCAATATTAAGGTGTGGAACAACTTGTACCTTCATTGTTGTGAGTATTTTCAGCATATTTCAACCTTGGGGAGGCTTATATTTTGGAGGAGCATCTACTTCAGCCTTTGGAAGTTTATGGGGTTATTGGGCAACTTGTACATCATGATTCATGTGATACTCATATGCTATATCGTAACTTCAATTATGGAATGTAATGATTATATTTGCATCTACTTCATCCTTAGATTTCATACCTCTAAGGATGCTTGCATCCTTAACGATATAGAAAAGGGAATTCATAATTTCATTCTAAAATTTGAAGAATCTTTAGGTATTTGTGGAATTTTTACACTTTGGAAATCAATACTAATGAAGAAAGTTCCTATGAAGGTTGATTTAGGCTTTAGCTTTAGAGAGGAATTCTCCTTCATTAGGTAGCTAATTGGAAAGTGATTTGACTTCAAAAAAAAAAAATCATAGAACTTTGTAATTTCTTATGTGGATAAATGTCCTAATAATTTTGTTTTACGTGTAAAAAGTTTTATGTAGAGTGCCTTATGAAAGAAATTCACTCCTCTACATATCATGTTTGTAGTGTTTCTTTTGGAGAAGTTATTCAAATAATCAAGATTTTTATAAATCGTATGGTTTCAAATTATATCCGAGTTTACCATTTTTATATACAATTTGGAAATTCCATAAGAACCCCATCAATCCGAGATTTATAGCTGCTTCTTGTAACACATCTCTCATGGATGTTTCCAAATATTAAGCATTTGTTTTAAAGCCATTTTTACCTACTATCCATGATATTTGGAAGAAATTACTCAAAGAAGTAGATGTGCAAGCTTCCTCTAGTTGGATCTAAGATAATTCTCTAGTTGTTGTCCTTGTAATAAAGTTTCTCAACTCTTCAAGAACGCTAGAAGAAAAATCTATTCCTTTGGGGCTTTAAACTTTTGACTCGACCACTTTGTATACAAAGTTAGACTTGAATGACTTAAAACATAGGATTCCTTCTTTATTTAGGAAAGTTTTCTCTTTTAAATTCACCAAAGATAGATGTAAGGCTCTTTTGGTGGAAAAGTTTGCATTGCATTTTAATTATTTATGGTTGAAATTCAAGTTTGTAGATATAGATAGTAGAAAGAACTGTTACACTAGAGTAGTAGATTAAAGTGACATTCTTGCTTGGTTACATGTTCAATTGGTGATGCTTTATTCAAATAATGTATTGGAATTCTTATGGGTACAAATTGTGTTGTTTTTCTTGCTAATTTTTATCATTTTATTTATGAATTTGAATTTATGGAAAGGCTTGTTTTAGCTAATACTTGTCCTATCATTATACACAAACTTTTTAATATTAGATGCTTTGTAAATGATCTGTTTGTTCTTGATTTTAGTTCTTTTCAAGATTTTATGTATTTAAATAATGCTGTTTTTGATGATCGTATCTATCCCAAAGATTTTTGTGAGCTAGATTGTACTTCGCATGGTGAATCTTGTGCTTTTCTAGATCTAAAAATATTTTTATCTCCTTTTGGTTTGGAAATCGATATTTATGATGAAAGATCAGAGCAAGAATTTGCTAGCATTAACATGATTCAAATGCCTTAAATTGATTCAAATATTTCTCATTTAGCAAAGGAGGGTGTTGTTTGCTCTTAGTTAGATTTTTCTTGTCTATGTTCAAGCTTGTCTTCATTTGTAGTTCAGTGTTGTCAACTAATCTCTTTGCTTGTTCAAAAAAGGTAATCATTCAAGAAAACTTTAAAGAACATAAGGACTTTCTTACTTCATAACAAGTTCATTTATGGTTCTTCTTCTTTTCATGTGTTCAAATTGATTATTAGTAAATTCAATAGAAAAGGGAAACTTTCTTAGTAAATTCAATAGAAAAGGGAACTTTCTTCGTAAATTCAATAGAAAAGAGGAACTTTCTAATAAGATATTTTGGGGGTTCTTTCTTTCTTTATTTATGGCTTTATTTTAGTTCTTTGTTTTTTTTATAAAAATTATTATTAATTAATAATTAATTTAGCTATTATTTATTATTTTAGTTTCTTTTTATTAATATTTTTTTATATTTCTACTTTTAAAATATTTATCTTTTTCTTTTTATTTATTTTTATTTCAATATACATTTTGGGATTTTTAGATTTTTTATTTTATTTTATTCCTCCTTAATTTCTTTGTTTAATGTTTATTACTATCACTTACTTATTTATTGTTATTTCGTTTTTTCCCCTTATTATTATTATTATTTTTTTTTTTTTACATCATTGGTTTGTTATTTGTGCAAGACTTTATCATGGTTGAGTTTCGCCTTCGCTTCCTGAAGTGATAGAAACTCAGCTTGCTGATTTTGTTAGAGGTCTTTATTTGGAGAGACTTTTTACTGAAGTGTGCACCTACTCTAGGGCAATTATGATGTGAGTAGGGATCTCATAGCTATTTGTCCAACTATGTATGATAAAGTTTAACTATTATAAAGTTTAACTTTGATACTTCTTGTTTTGGCCGGACATAGAAATTGAAGGTGCACTTTTTTTTGTTTTTGTTTTTGTTTAAAATTTGCATTTTTATATATATTTGTATAAATTTCTGCTATTTGTAATTTTTAAATTTTTAGTATATCTATATTTTTAAATTTAAATATTGTTCATTATTTTTTATTTTGGTTCATATTGTATTGGTTTCTCTTGTTTGTATTTTTCATGACATATGTTGATCTTATTTTTTGTGTAGTCTCTTGCTTTTGTTGTTGTTTTTTCTTGTGTGTGTGTGTTTGTGTACTCTATTGTGGGTTCATAAGTTCGGGTAACTATGAACTTATGAAGATATATATTTGAAGCTTTTCTCCTTACATCTCTCTTCTGTGGAGTCTTTTGTTCATGATGACTCTATTTTCTCTTTGCCTCTATATCTTTTGTGGGCCTAAAAACCAACATGGGTTTCTTGATTTTTATTAGAGTTTTGCTTCTACTCTTCAATTGATGATGAAAGGCAATCCAAATGCTTTAACATTAGAAGAGTTAGTCTCTCTTTTATTGTAGGAAGATTAATCCAAACAAAATAGGTCCAATGTACGTGTTGCAGATCATGCCTTTGTTTTTAGTTAGAAGGTAACCATTAACTCATGATCACCATATGTTTGCTATGGACTTAATTGTGTGACCGAACATATTACCCCTCAATGTAACTTCTTCACCTTGTTTGAGCCTACCCCCAATGGGAATCCTATCATGGGAGTTGGAGAAGTTGTCCTCACTATTGCTAATGGAAGTATATACACATTGTTAGCTTCCTCATATATTTCGAGGATAAAAAAAAATTTGTATCTATGTTAGCACTAGCCAAGATTGGCTTGGTAGTAAAATTCGTCGATGACAAGTTACAATTTATGAACTCTCTGATGGCGGCAAAATTATTGCACTTCGTATTTTTGATCATAGACTATATGAGCTCAGAAATTATGGAAGGTCTCTGGATGATTATGCATGTGCAATACAAGATTTGCAGGCTATCCAAGATGCAAAATCTGGCATGCACCTTCTGGTCATATGAAGTTTGCTAGTTTTCTATGCTTGCAAAAATCCGATATGGTGTCCTATTTGCCTAATTGAGAGGCACTATCCAAACATGTATGTTAGAGTTGCATTTTGGATACATCATATTGTAAGATGGTATAGTAAGAGTTACATGATAATTATATCTTGTTCAAAATGATGT
The DNA here is from genome assembly GCA_020310875.1 of Ceratopteris richardii. Classification (NCBI taxonomy): domain Eukaryota; kingdom Viridiplantae; phylum Streptophyta; class Polypodiopsida; order Polypodiales; family Pteridaceae; genus Ceratopteris; species Ceratopteris richardii. The sequence goes on from CM035415.1 coordinate 157,281,692, forward strand.
ACGTGATCCTATAGACTCCATCTTTTGGCAAATTTTCTTTATTTATGATCTTTATTGATTAGTTTTTCAAGCATGCATGGGTCTACCCACCAAAGTCAAAGTCGAAAGTGTTTATGTGCTTTACAAGTTCTTGGTTATAGTTGAAAGTCTATCAACATGTAAAATGGGCACCCTCCATTTTGATCAAGGGAGGGAGTATATGGATTCTAAATTCAATGCATTTCCGGTTATGCAAGATAAAATGCCAATTTACATATACTCCACAACGAAATGTTATTATAGAAAAGAAAAATAGTCTCTTGTGGAAATGACAAGGTGTACGGTTAAAAGTGAGGCATTATCGTACTTTCTGGCTTGAGGCCATAATGTGTTCTACATATGTACTTAATAAGTGTCCTATAAAGGCATTATAATCTATAACTCCTTATGAGGCTTGTCATGGTCACAAGCCATGTGATGCTCGTCTGCATGTTTTTGGTTGTGTCATATGCATCCATGCTTAAACAACAAAGTAGGAAATTGTATGATAAGGTTGTGAAGTGTATTTGTATTGTGTACAGAGCAAAGGTTATCACCTATACCATTAGCAAATTAAGTATATATTGATTAGTCGAGATGTCATTTTTGTGGAGGATGTAGTGGAGCCTTTACTTTCATGGATCAAGGAGTCATAAATTTGTGTATGATATATTGGTGTCCATTTTCATTGGTGGGCAATCAAATGTATCTCCAAGTGAGGCAACTTCTCAACCTATGTAGGTTTTGAACGAGAATAAAGATAATTCCATTTCGGATTCAGATATTCATGATGATATAACGGATATTGAAGAGGCAAAATCTATGCCAAAATGGTTGGTGCAAACTTTGAGTGTGTTAAATTTATTTAGACCACCATGGTCTACGATTGGTCTACTTGCATTGGTGGAGGATCCTAGATGGGTCAAGGTCCAAAGCTCGAGGGAGCCAATGCTCTAGCACGAGGTTTTGAGTTTATTCCATCTCCTCAAAGTGGCCATATGAGGGGTGTTTAGACCTTAGAGAAGACTCTAGATGCATATATACTATAAGGGCAAGGGCTTATTAAGGTTGGGAGGAGAGTGGTAGGTAGCTAATTGGGATCTCACATTTGGTATCAAAGCTTGTGAGAGAGAAAGAGAAAGTAGGCGCGAGAGAGAGACAAATCACCTTCGCCTTGAGTTTTTCGTGGAGGTTTGGAGTAGCCTTCGACATAGGATCTTTAGAAAAAAAAGAAGGAACTTCTTGTGTGTGAGAGGGGAGTCGCTTGCCTCGGGGGACATGCAGAGTTTGGAGCAAAGGTTTGGATTACTTGTCAGCGCTGAAGTGGCACGAGGGCAGCAAGCGAAGAGGTAAATCTCGTTCACACTCCTAGATAGATCCACCAACGCTCGAATATGGATTGGGAAGCATATGTTTATACATTCAACTCTACACATGGATTCACAAATGGGTAATTATATAAGTGTATTCTATTGATGATGCATCTATTTAAGCTCTAACATGGAAAAGAGAGCATATTTATTTAAATGCATTCATTAAAAACGAAATATAAATCTTGATTGCATATATGTTAAATCCATAATTACTAAATTCATTTCCATTCTCATGTTTGTTATTGAGGACTATATGTTTTCCTTCTTCGGATTATTGATAAGCATGGATTAAGGAGGAAGAAATAACTTGTCACATCTAAGGATTTTTGGATGTGTATGCTATGTCCATGTACCTCAAGAGGTGAGGGAAGGTAAGATGGATGCTAGGGCATAGAAGTGCATCTTTATAGGCGACTTTACATAACAAAAGGGGTATAGATGTTACAATCCCATCACAAAGTAGCTTAGAATATAAGGGATGTGGTATTTGATGAACTTAAGCCATATTATGAAACACTAATGCATTGCAGGTTGAAGATATTGAGGAAGAAGAAAAAGTCTATGAAGAACAAACTCAGGTTAGCACAAGTTTGAGTGGCCCCTCCACTTCGACTCCATCAAGGAGTCCATCATTCAAAGGAAAAGAGAAGAAAGGTGAACCAAGCTTTGTATGCAACCACAACCAATATGATAAGAGTAATGTGGTTAGGGACTTCCATTCTAGTGAGGATGAAAATGATTTTGAAGAGGTAATGACTCCTAATGTGAAACAATAGAGGGATTTGAAGAAGTATTCTTCCAGACGTAATGAGAGGAGGTCAGAGAGGGTTAAACACCCTATTCAAATGTTAACATATGATAGCTTCATTGCTAGGCATTATGCTTTTATGTCTCAGGTTGTGAAGAACAAGGAACCATGCACATATGAAGAAGCTTTTCAAGACAAGGTATGGATAAATGCTATGAGAGAAGAGCTTGATGCTCTTCATGAAAATCAGACATGGGAGCTTGTACCTAGGCAAGATGACATGAAAGTGGTCACAAATAGGTGGGCCTACAAGATGAAAAGGAACTTTGATGGATCCATAGCCAGGTATAAAGCTAGACTTGTAGGCTAACCATAGTTGGTCAGGTACGATCCGTACGACAGGTACGGTATGTAATAGTACGATGCAAGGTACGTACTAATCATGAGGTACGAATCCGTACGATATTAGTACCAATTTTTTTTTTTCCCATCTTTTCATGTATGTGGGAGTGTACACATATGAAGGGTACTTTTTGCCATGAATATGCATAATATTGTATCTATGCATGAAGATAATTGTTCTCTAACTAGCATAGCTTCAAAACCAATGTATTTTCTTAATAAATTCAAGTCAAAATGGAAAATAAAAATTTTGGTACCAATTGGTACGAATACGTACGAGTACGTACGGTACGAGAGGTACGTACGAATCTACTCGTACTGGTACGAGCATAGTACAAGAAGAGGTTTAAAAACGAGGTTTAAATCGAGGTTTAAATCGTTTAAATCGTAGAGGTTTTTAAATTCGAAAATAAAAATCGGGGTTTTTATTCACTGTGAGAGATTTTTATATTTTGAAACATAAATGTATGTACCAATGCAAAGGGAAGGTTGAAGCAAAGGGAAAATAGAGAAGGCTGAATTGGAAAGCAACTTGCACGGGGCTGATCATGCTGAGTGCTCTTGAAAAAAATCTCTGAAAAAAATCCAAAAACTCTCTGAAAAAATCCAAAAAATCTCTGAAAAAATCGTAAAAAATCGTAAAAAACGTTCCAACGATTTTTATTGCGATTTTTATATAAAAATCGACGATTTTATTGTACTATGGGTACGAGTACCAACTATGCTTGTAGCTAAGGGTTTTAACCAAACAGATGGGATAGATTATGAAGAGACATTTAGTCTTGTTGCAAAAATGAGTACAGTGAGGACATTGATTGCCATTGCAGCTTTTACATGCAAGTTTACATTGAATTCTTTATGTAGATTCAAGAAAGCTTTGTATGGACTAAAGCAAACACCAAGGGCATGGAATCAAAGGCTTGTTGATTACCTTACTAGATGTGGATATGGATCAAGTGATGTTGATCCTTGACTTTATATAAAAAAGCTTGATGAGAAGTCTGTGTACATAAGCATATATGTTGATGATTTAATCATAACATGTGATGAGGATGCAAGTATCAAGGATATCAGGGCTAAATTGGGCAAGGAATTTAAAATTTCAGATCTTCGTGTGCTAAAATACTTCTTATATCTCTCATACCCTTTCCAAAAAGTGTTGAATTTCTATGGCAACATGTTAGGATTTCATTTTCTCTCTATAGGAAGCTCCATTATCAGAGTTCTTGTACTTGTTAGAAAGCTTATAAAGGGAGTCTACAGCCAAAAGGGTTCTGGCAAATTCTTCCTGCGCTCAGAGTTATAACTATTTCTTTCTTTGCTGGTTTGTCCCGAGTCTTGTTAGGAAAACTAGTTGGTCTTGTGTGATTGAGTTGACTAGTCTATAGGTGTCCAATTCTAGTGATTGAGAGCTCATTGGAATGCTATTAATGTCTAGTTTATGTGGCTAAAAGGGTCTGTTAACTGAGTTCGGGAATTCAGAGCTATACCAGTTTTCGTGAGTACTGGTATGAGAGAAGCAGGGTCTTGGGCAGGGTCCAAGCTTCGTGTTGTACATAGGAGGAGAAATCTTCCATCACCAATGCTCTTGGTTCGCAAAAAGAATGGATCTTTTAGAATGTATATAGACTACAAAGCTTTGAATGAAGTAATAATAAAACACAGTTAACACAGTTAATGCCTTCGATATTTTGGATGCACTTTAAAAAAGTATTAATAAAACACAGATATCCGATGCATCACATATTCTCGATGCCCTAGATGATGCTATTTTATATAGTAAGATGGAAAAGGGTTATCATCAAATAAAAGTTGAAGATGATGATGTACATAAGAGAAGTTTTGGTACTAGATTTGGTCGTTTTGAGTATCTTGTAATGTCTTTTGTTTTAACAAATGCTCCTTTTACTTTTATGATGCTCATGAATGACATCATTCGTCCCTTTATTGGTCAATTTTGTGGTAGATTTTGTCGATGAGAATTGATTTTTAATAAAACTTTAAAAGATCAAGAATTTCATTTGCATATAGGCTTCAAGATGTTAAATGAGAATGCATTGTACATCAACCTAGAGAAGACACAACTATGTCTATTTGAGGTTGAGTACTTAGGACATATTGTTTTTGGAGATGGAATTAAGATGGATCTAAGGAAAGTTTCTATGATCCTCAGTTGGCCAATTCCTTAGAATGAGCCTCTACCACGATCATTCTTAGGATTGTTGGGCTTTTATCGAAAATTCATTGCAAGCTATTCACACATAGCTTTGCTATTAGTAGATTTATTACAGAACAATCAAAGGTTTGTGTGGGGCAATGCACAACTACATGCTTTTAATGCATTGAAACAAACGGTTTCAAGTGCTCCATTCTTGTTAGTGGTAGATATGTAAAAATCTTTTGAGATAGAGACTAGATGCTAGTATCACACTTGGTGCAAAAATCTTTTGAGATGGAGACATATGCTAGTTGCATCACAGTTGGTGCAAAAATCTTTTGAGATAGAGATGGATGCTAGTTGCATCATAGTTGATGCAATTCTAATCGAGGATGGAAGATCGATTGCTTTTGAAAGTAAGAAGCTTTCTTAGTCTCAAAGAAACTGGTCAATCTATGAATAGGAATGTTATGCTATAGTTCATGTTTGTACTTTCATTGATCTAGGGGCAAGACAGACTAGATCGTTTTAGTTGATGCAAGAATTTCACATAGAGATTTTGTATAGAAAAGGCAAGAGCAATACAATTGCAGATGCATGAGATTAGCTTTATATTTCTAGAGAGTGTTCTGATTCCGGATATTGAAGACTTAGAGGTTGAGGATGACTACTATTAGTCTATAATAAGTAAATTGTCAGATATTAGTGAGAATAAGTCATTCTGTAACTTCCAATTTGTGCAAGGTTTGCTTAAAAGAAAAGGAAAGATATATGTGCCTAGTTCCCAAGAAGGGAAGTTTAGAAAGGAGATAATTTTTGAGAACCACGATGTACCACACTTAGGAAATCTTGGTGATGAGAAAACTTTGCAATTAATCAGACACACATTTTGGTGGCCAAAGATAGTCAAAGATATTAAGAATTATGTAAATCAGTGCTTTAAGTGTCAGGTAAACAAAGCAGAGATGATATGTCCTCTAAGTTTGTTACAACCATTGGATATACCCTACTATTATAGGGACAATATTTCCATGTACTTCATCATGGGGACATCACGTCAAAAGAATGCTATTCTTGTGGTGATAGGTCAGTGAAGTAAAATATCATACATGTTTCCTACTAAGGAAATAGTGGAAGCTCCACAAGATGCGGAAATGTTCATTAAGAACGTCTTCAGATTACATGGTTTACGTAAGTCCATTATCTCGGACAGGGATCCGAGATTCACATGAAATTTTTAGAAACATGTGTAAACAAGTTACAAGTTCGACTCAAGATGAGTAGTGGAGAACATTCACATATAGACAATGTAACGGAAAGAGTAATTAAGATACTAGAAGATATGCTTCGGGTATATGTTTCAAAAAACCAAACGGATTGGGATGGTTTCCTTCTGTTAGTTGAGTTTGCTTATAATAGTTGGAAGCACCAAACTACTAAGCTTTTACTTTTTGAGGTGATTTATGGTTATGTTCCACATAGTCCAACTACCATAGGATTACCGAGGACATCTTCGAGTGCTTCACAGTTTCTTACAGATATGCATTCTAACTTAAAGATAGTTCAATCTAATCTTTAGAAAGCTTTAGAGAAAATTAAAGCTTTTGTAGGCACACATCACACACCATGATTGTTCCAAGAAGGCGATCATGTGTTTGCCACTTCGTTCCTCATTGAAAGTGGGTTAGAAACCCAAGGTATCATCTAGATTTTATGGACCTTGGACAATAATCAAGAAGGTTAGTGATGTCGCATACAAGTTGCAATTGCAAGATGATTGTATGGTTTTATAATTCTCATAGTTTTCCATGTTAGCAAGTTGGGACCATACATTTCTTGAGATGAGAATTGTATAAATGGTATTGCTACCTTAGAAGATAGAACGTTTGAGCCAGATATTCCTTTTAGAGTTGCTGAATATTTAGTAGCATGGTGCAATTGTCCACTCACAAACGCTACCTAGGAATCAAAAGCTTTGCTTTGTAGACATTTTTCTTCCTTGATCTTTGAGGACGATGAGCTTTAGAAGGGTGAGAGAGTGTTAGATTTATTTAGACCACCATGGTCTACCATTGGTCTACTTCCATTGGTGGAGGACTATAGATGGGTCAAGAACCAAAACTTGGGGGACCGCAGGCGCTAGCACAAGTCTTTGAGGTTATTCCATCTCCCGTGGCCATATAAGTGGTGTTTGGATCTTAGAGAAGACGCTAGATGTGCATAAGGGCAAGGACTATTTAAGGTCGGGAGGAGAGTGGAAGGTAGTTGATTGGGATCTCACAAAGAGAGTGAGATGCATCTTTGCCTTATCACACTCACTTGTGCTTTAATGGTTGTCGTTTGCATTTGATTGCTGTGCAATAGTTGTCTCTAGCCTTTTGAGAATGAGCTGGTTCCTTTGATGAAACACAAATTTCAAAAAATGGATGGTTGCTATGCAATTTGAATTCGATTCTATTATGAAGAATGATACTTGGTCTTCATGTGACTTTTCTCTTGGCATGAAGCCCATTGGTAAATGTATTTATAAGTTGAAAAACAAACCTAATGGTAGTGTTATCACTATAAGGCTAGGCTTGTGGCTAAATGTTATGCTTAAGAGAAAGGCATAATTATGACGAGACCTTAGCTCCTACAATGCCATATGATAACCGATCGTAGTGAATGTGCACTTGTAGTTCACAATGGTTGGACATCAAACCTGCATTTTTGAATGGGGCTTGCTTGAAGAAGTGTAACTTTTTGAGCCTTGTGGTTTTGCATAGCAAGCATGTGAAAACAAAGTGTGTATGGTAAAGAAGGCATTGTATGGATTAAAACAAGTACCATGTGCTTGATATGGGAAAATACATGCCTTCTTATTAGCACATGGATTTTAGAATAATCTATTGGGAACAATGTCAAATTGTGCTCAAAACCCTAATTTCAAGCAAACTTCAAAGCAAACTTCAAATCAAACTTCAAATCCACCATTTCACACGAATGGTATGATCAAAGATGGCAAAAAAGTATTATTGCATATTCTTATAGATTTTTAGAAGAGCTAACCATATATAACACTCGACTATCTGACTACATATGGATCCTCAAACCCTATTTATTGATTTCGCACATGCTTTTCTTTTTAAGTACTTCTAAAATTGGATGGCGAAGATTAAAAGTGTGTAAAATTTTCCAAATCAATGGCAAACATGCAATTGCCTAAATTTAGTAGCCTAAAAGCAATAAACAAAGCCCATGTATGAGATTTTCGAGAAAAACGTTAGCTTATGGGAGGCTTTTTCACAATTTTGGGCGCAAAAGCAGCATGGGGCTTATTATTTATACAAAGAGGGCACTTGGGCTGCTTGCATATATCATATACTCATGTTCTTACGACTCATTTGGAGGTGTTTAGCTGCTTTCCTTCTTCTTCACACACCCACATAACATGTGTGCATGCTGGTTATTATAAATCGTTGCAGATTTTTGTTCCGACTTCAATTCTTGCTGTTGTGCCAGGTGTTTTCAACCTACTATTTCAAGAGAGAAGTACTTGTAGCTATATAAGAGAAAAAGCCAAATTTTGGTTTGGTTCTAGATTTAACACTTCAACAATGATTTTAGTTGTTGTTTCTTGGATCTCTTGACCTCTTGAAAGGAAGTCTTAGAAGTGCAACAAAGATCATTGTGATCGTATTATTTGAAATTTACGAGAAAACATTTCCTTCTTATTGCATATCGATCATAAGGTCTATGTAAGTAAGCAATCAGAATGTCTTTAAGGTGTTGATGCACGTCCTTTAGCTATTAGTCGTAACCAAAAAATTGAGACATTACCTTGCTTCAAAGTCTTTGTTTCTTTGTAAGCAATAATGTGTGGCTCAGAGTAAGGAATGATGTCTTGCATGAAGAATCACAAGTGTCCCCGCTTCATAGAGGCAAAGTAAGGTAAGATCTTGACATTTGCAATGAGATTTATAATTATTTCCTTAAAGAAAGGCATATGAATAATCACATTATTTACAAACAATGGCATACAAATGGGTTTCCCAAGAGGAGAATCCACGAGGAGTTATTGAAACGAGCAACGAGTGATGTATATTTTGAACCATCTTGCACAATAGAAATATCCCATGTAGAAGTATTCAATAGTTTGCCATCGTAGTAAATACAGTCCAATCGAGTCCATGTGCGAAGATGTGAAACAAAGTGAAAAGTATACCTTTTATGTCCCCAAAATTAAAGCCCATTTGGATGGGCACATGTAGTTGAGTGTGTCGCCAAGTGTGAATCGGCTGCCTAGTGTGAATCGGTTGCCTAGTGTGAGCTTGGCCACCTGCTCATTTGAGCTTATAAATAAGACCCATGGGTTCATTTGTGAGACATTCCTAGTATGAGGCACTTGGTCTTGGCCGATAGAGGCCAAGTGTGAATTGGGCCACCTCTTGATTTGGTGAGATATTCTTCGCATTAGGCACTTGGAGTCTTGGCCCTTTGGAAGAGCCTTGTCACCTGTATTGGTGGGGGGCTGGTGGAATGAGCCCGTATTGGTTCTACGGCTGGGAGGTGAGTCTGATGTCTGCCTTTTTATTGTTTGTGAATATATCTTGTGTCTTGACTTGTCCAACAAGGAGGATCTAACAAAACCTCTGTGAATATGGATATTTCTCAACCTAGAGATCAGTGTAGCCACTAGAAAGCATGGAGTCATTCGCATATGGGCAGATCCAGTGGAAGAGTCTGTCTTGGTGGTTTTCCATGGCATTAAAATCCCCCATCATCCATACATGATCGTATCTCAATTGATGAAACTGAGTACGCAAAGTGCACCATAATTGAGTGCGGGTTGTGTTGTTTTTAGGCCCCTATTCAATATTGTGACTTAGAGAAAATAGACACAGGATGGAGAATATACAAGACAAGAGAGAAAGAGAAAGGAGCCAAGCTCCACATATATTTTCATACTTAATGAAAATGAAGTACATGAAGTTAAAAGAAGCATCTAAGAGATGCTAGAAATGATGCTGCTGCTGCACCTCATAACTCCACAATCTCCACAGCTGAGAACATCTACCTTCAAATAAGATATGCACTAAGGCTGCTGCTCACCTTGTTGATGATGAAGAAGGCACAACTCCACCTCTAAAAGTGAAGGCTAGATATGCTTCATCAAGCTCATGGTCTGCTCTCTCTCCAAGTGGTGGTAGATAGGGCCTCAATGTGTAGTCCATACATAATAATTGGCTGCCAACGTAAATCAGCAAACTTAGTTTTTATCATAAGTCTTTGGTGAAGCCATGGTAATTGTTTTTTAGCTTTTGGAACTGCTGTAGTTAGCTTTTGCTTATTCTAATCTTGACCGTTGGATCAATTTAAAGAGATGTTGCCATGTGCCAACTTAAAATTTTGACTTTATTTACTTGCTGACATTTTTTCCAAGAAATTTGGTTTACGGTTTCGACCCTTCAAACTGACTTATTTTGTGGAGTCCTATATATCATTGAGTAGCTCTTGAAGAGTACTTTCCAATCTGCCATTACTTTCAGCTGCTCATTTTGATAACTTTTCGACCATTATTTTGGCCGAGGTTGACCATATGTTGACTTTTCCAAATTCTGAATTTTCTGAAATGTATACTTCAACTCTTGTGAAGGTTGCTATTCTAAAAACCCGTGTAGAAATTATGACCATATATATTAGCAAGAAGATGACATTGACCATGTATACAGAATGAGGAAATAAGAAATTTACCAGAAGGATCAAAATATTCAAGAATAGGCTATCCAAAAATATGTTGTCAAAATTCAAATCAATAAATCCCTTCTTGTGATGCAGCTTGTGTTATTGAATACAACCAATATCTTCTCTTTGGTCATCCAAGACCAAAACATTCTCCATTTCATATTATTACCTAAACCTTGTACATTCCTTGCTACTATATTCATAAAGCTGGATGATGGAGGAGCTTCTCCATCCATGGATATAGGAAAGATCTCATGATTAAGTGCATCAACGTCGAAGTGCGTTTCAAGCACATTCATGAAATCTTCAATTGGAAGTTTCATGAAGCAAATTTAACTTGTGGTTGCCCTCTCTTCCTATTATAACTAACCTTGTGAATCCCTTATCATCTATTTGTGGTGTTGATTGAGTGGAATGAACACTAGGGTAGTATGAATCATGAATGCAGCTGAAGATGGAAACTTAGATGCCTAGAGCATTGCGAGGAAGTACTTCTGTCGTTTCGGAACAACTGTAGAGGAATGTTGAAACTTGATGGAGAATGCCCAAAAACCTATTCCCTAGGAACTTGAACTGAACTTCCGAGATAAGTTTGCACCATGTGAAGGCCATCCCCATGTAAAGTTGGACAGAAGTGACCTTGCTTCCCACAATGAAAATAAGTACTTGTCAAGTTACCCCTTTTCAATTCAAGTGAAGTAATATCTCATTGACCTCTCCGAAGCAATAGACATCAATTCTCTGCATTCCAAATAACGTGTCTTTCCACATCACACATGATGCATGCTTTGTGTCTGTGCCCAAAAGAGCTCTTCATGTATCAATTGTATCGGCTTTGAAGGGAAAATGTAGGATACTCCCTCAAATAAGGGAAAAGCATACTGACCCGTAATCGAATCTTTGTTGGGACTTGGCTTGAGTATACATGCCATACATACATACATACATACATACATACATACATAGTACATACATACATACATACATACATACCTACATACATACATACATACATACATACATACATACATACATACATACATAGTACATACATACATACATACATACCTACATACATACATACATACATACATACATACATACATACATACATACATACATACATACATACATACATACATACATACATACATACATACATACATACATACATACATAGTTCTTTTCCCACTCGTCTGATTGGCCAGATTTTCCAATCGGACGTCTGCTCATATCGGACGTCTGAAATTTTTTTCAGACTTGAGGCCTGGGACAAAACTTTTGTGCATCAATGAGCACTTTTGGGACAGTTTTCATAGATCTGAACTTAGTTTAATGTGTGTGTGTGTGCAGCAAGCATATTTGAAGGTTCATATAGCTTGCAAAAGGGCTGTTTTCTTAGGCTGATACAGCTTACACATGCTACCACATCATATTGCAAACCAGCATGCTCCTTGGAACTGTTTTCTTCAAAACCCACAAGTAGTACATAGTTTCTAAATACATTACAAATTATGGAACTATGTACATTATTCAGTTTGTATTGTACAATGTATATAACATGTATAAATAATAGTATATTAAAGTTCATCTCTCTAATTTTTCCAACCTCTGATTTGTGGTCACGTATGGTCACGTATGGTATTTTCAACCATACTTTTTTCGTACTTCCGTACCCGTATGCGTTTGCCGTATCGTTGGCGTATGAAAAAACTATGCATACATACATACATACATACATGCACACACACACACATACACACACACACACACACACACACACACACACACACACACACACACACACACACACACACACACACACACACACACACACACACATGCCCGCCCGCACGCACACACGCACACACACACACACACACACGTGTTCATTCTACCTACCTACCTACCCACATGCATCCATGCATGCATACATATATTCGTGTGGGTGCATCATTGGGTGAGTGGGTCTAGGAGTGTGGGTGGGTGTGTTGGGGGATACATGGGTGTTTGTGGGTGAATGGGTGTGTACATTCTCCACCTCTGTCTCTCTCTCTCTCCTTACATTTATCACTTCTATTCATTATTTATTTTTTATACAAGTTTTTATGTTGTTAGGTTTGTTCTTATGGAAGATATAGCAAGATGTGTGTTGCTGCATTTTCCTCCTAAACTTGATTGTGGGTAGACCTGCTTTCCAGCTCTTAAGTGGTGAGTAGGAATATGATAGATCGTTGGTGATGCACATTGCATTGCCATACACTTGCTGCAAATGTTTACTCAGTATTGCTTGTCCTTGTTATGTGATTGTCAATTTTTGCAAGGCCAGAAATATCTGGCCTTGCACAAAAAAGTAACACAAGTAGATCTGCAAGCTGTGGTAGTAAACATATCATATTCGGTTCATCTTCTGGTGTTGGGAGTCATGGACTGGATCGATAATTATATTTGAAGTTGATGTAATTTGTGATTTGGTAGGTTGCTTCATGACAACTACTTAAGTGGACAAATTCCACCAGAGTTAGGAAGGTTGTTGGAACTGAGAATATTGTGAGTTCTCTATTTCCTGTTAGAGCAAATTAATTTTCACTACCGTATGGTGTTAATTACATCAAAGTTTCGTTTCAGGGATATCTCAAGTAACTTACTTAGTGGTGCAATTCCAGATTCCCTTGGGAACCTAAAAAATCTGACCAACTTGTATGTACTAGAAGCACATTTTGATTTTAAGGATATTTGTTGCAAGAACCTGTCTGCCTATTTCAATGGCTGGTTTGACAATAGTTTTACTTGTTTGGGTATATTTTCCTTCCCTCCTTTTCAGCAATGTTTCGACTAATTTCTTGACTGGGGAGATCCCTGAAAATGGAGTTTTGGGCAGCTTTGGGGAACAGTCGTGAGTATTCTGTTTTGTTCATTTCTGATGTTAGGTGCTGATGAATTCATCCATTTATTCACACTATACAGGATTTTGGCTTGTGACATCTGAGTAGGTTTGTAGGCAATATGGGTCTTTGTGGTCAACAGGTGGGCGAAATTTGTAAAAGTCAGCTAGTGGATCCTTCTGCAAATCGAAACGGGTCATTCTCCCCCCCAAAAAGTGTTCCAGGCCCCCCTCCATTTGGTACGGAAGAATTTGAATTTCCCATTTGTTTGCTAAAGTGATTTAAGATGTCATAATTTCTAGGGGAAAGTTTCACATTTGAACATTGTAAGCAGTCAGGAGATAGACAATATGCAGAGCATATCAACCTGCCATATAGAACGTTTGTTAATGATTACGTGACATTCTCACTTGTTTGTTGACAATTCACATCATTTTCCATGTACCTTTTGATATAGCACACTCTTTTTATTGACATTCACACATCTCTTTCCATTCATGTACCTTATGATGTAGCACACTCTTTGTCTTTGGTATTTTATGTATCTTTCACGATTGTTGAAATCTTGTACATGAACATTTTTCTTGTATCAATTAAACTGAAATCGGTTGCTTAACAGGCTTACGAAAGCGATCATCAAAATCTTCAACGGGATTTCTTATCAGTGCACTCGTAACAGTTGGCTTATCACTGCTGATTGCATTGATGTGTTTTTGGGGATGCTTTTTATATCATAAATTTGGTAAAAAGCGCAAAGGCTTTGAAGATATTGAAGATTCTGGTAAGTGCTGCAACGTTCACATGGTTTTAGTATTTGTTGCAATTTGTGTGACTTTTGACCTTACACCTTCAGTTATTGTAATACATGTGCAATTAAAAATATATTGCCTTCTTTTTTTTTCCCCCTAATAATTAATGTATCCAAGGCATCATGCGCAACTCTATTCCGTGAATGTAAAAGCATAAACTGAAGTCTGATATGGAGTCTTTAAATGTATGGGCGTTGCATGTAGGTGCTTACGAGAATTGTCATGCAGTGCACTTATGGTATTGGTGGTTATAAATTTGGAATTGCATGCGTTTTTCCTTTTTTCTTTGTTAACTATTCTTGTTTTTTTAATCTCAAATAAAACAAGTGTGAATTATACTTTGCCTACCAAAGGTGCTTGGAAATTTGTTATTTCTGTGATTGCATGTCATACACTTGCAATGGTGTATGAGTACATGCTGTTTAAGATTCAAGTTGTCTTTGATTGTAGCTCCTTTGCAGAACACTTTGTCTTTGTGTCATAGTCAAGATATTCTCATTAAATAGGTTTTCTGGCCACCACGATATAAGAAACAGTGTTTTTGAAATTTTCAGGTGCCAAATTGGTAATCTTTCATAGTGATATACCTTATACTTCCAAAGAGATTCTTCGGAGGATTGAACTGCTAGATGAATCTCATATAATTGGACATGGAGGTTTTGGAACCGTGTACAAGCTTGTGATGGAGGATGGCAGTGCATTTGCCGTGAAAAGGATCGATAAGTCCAGCCTTAGTTTCGATTGCTTCTTTGAAAGGGAGCTAAAGGTTCTCGGAAGCATTAAACATCGCAATCTTGTCAATCTTCGTGGCTACTGTAATTCTCCTTCAGCCAAGTTACTAATCTATGATTATCTACAAAATGGGACTTTAGAGGAAGTTTTACATGGTACATTTGCCACTCAATCTATTGATATCTCAGTTATTGTTATTTCGAATAAATTGAAGAAATGAGCACTTACAAATTCTAAATTACCGGGAAAATCAAGCATTTCTCATCTTGAGACCTTAGATTCAGCTTGTCTCAGTTCCTTTTTTTTTTTGTTTTGTTAATTGAATTTCAGAGTCTGAGGATATTAACTTGACATGGGGAGCCCGCCTTAAAGTTGCTTTAGGAGCAGCACGAGGGATAGCATATTTGCATCATGATTGCTCCCCTAGAATTATACATCGTGATGTGAAATCTAGCAACATCTTGATAGGAGAGAATTTTGAGCCTCATGTCTCTGACTTTGGTTTAGCTAAATTGTTAGAAGATAATATCTCACATGTCACCACTGTCATCGCTGGGACATTTGGATATTTGGCGCCAGGTAAGCTTTTGTATTGTAGAGCATCTGGTTTCCTTATGGGGATTTTATAATGACTTTCCTCTTGTTATTATACTGCAACAGAGTACCTTCAGAGTGGTCGAGCAACAGAGAAGACAGATGTCTACAGCTACGGGATCGTTCTTCTGGAGCTCATCAGTGGGAAGCGGCCGAGTGATGCATCTTTTGTGGAGAAGGGGCTGAACATAGTTGGATGGGTATATTAGCTAGTTTCATTTTTAAGAACAATGCTTGTTGTTCCACAGGATTGATATAGAAATAGGAATATATGTTACTTGATATGTTTGCAGGCCATTTCTCTCAAGAAGGATAGAAGATGGAGGGAAGTGCTAGATCCACGGTGTGAAGGGGTGTCACCAGAGAGTCTCGAGGCATTGCTTCAAATTGCTACCCTCTGCTTGTGTCCAATGCCAGATGATCGACCAACAATGCATGAGGTGGTGAAGATGCTGGAAGCAGAGATGATGTCCCCCTACCCTAGTGATTTCTATGATTCAAACTCAGATTGATTCATGCATTTTTGTGCCATTGGCTGGAAATAGCCATATAAATATGATGTGCATTTGATTGGCATCTCGGCTATTTATTTATCATTCTTTCAATATAATAAACTGACAGAGAGGAAGGAGTGCAGTGTCATAATGGCATTTTGTTTGTACATTTTTTTTTTTGTTAATGGAATCCTAAAGCCATTGTAATTAAGAATCCACATTTCTTGGTGAAAGATTCAAATTGACTATCTGCTGGTGGATTTGTATAAAGAGCTGAGAGTAAGCTTGTATTCTAATCAAAAAGTTATTATTGAGTGTTTTATGTTGGTGAGTCTATGAGAATCTCATGAGTATGGCATCACTACAGATTATTTTCTTTGATCGGGTGCCATAGTTTATATTAGAGTAGAAGTCCAATTAATTGTTGAAACTAAATGATTTGGAGTCGTCAAATCAAGGGGAAAGATTCATTACTTTTTCTGGAGGAAAGCCATCCAGGATGGTTAGATAGTCATGATGTCCCATCGTGAAGCACTGAACTTTGCTTGAAAACCTTAAAGTGATTGGTCTGAATCATTTTATTGATTATATTAGGATGCCTTATATGCATTGTTCCACTTGCACAAGTGGTAGATAATAAAAACGAAATTTCAGGGGCTTCTGAAGGCAACTTTAATTCTTCTAAGAGAGCAATGCATTTTTTGACAGCCAAATGCAATAAAGCATCCAATATTTGAGCTGGTATGCAATCTGCCCTGCTGTTATGATGATTACAGCTAGGAAAAGTGATCTGGTATTTGTTTACCCTGTGCAACCACTGAGCGTCAATCAAGAACATTACTTTCCATGATCACAAATGAGGTAGGCATTATTACTGCAGTCTAAAATTTTGACTAGCTCACTTTTAATGCAGTAATTTCTATGAGCAATAGTAAGTCAGATGTTGTAGCTGCAGTACAACAGTGTACAAGGTCGTTTGGGAACCTTATTGTACGAGGTCGTTTGGGAACCTTATTGTATACACAAGTGTTGCTTTTGGGCTAGAAACTTTGTTTACTTGTTTACGTATTAAGCTAAAAGCTCTGCAGTAACATTTGTATTGAGTAAAAATTACACTCAGTTATGTGTACTGGGCTGGGAACCAAGTGATAATGCATGCATGTATGTTGAGTGTGGTGGACTTTGTTGAAGTGTGTCTATTCTGGACTGCAAGGTTCACAGGCTTAAACCCATCATGTGACTGTTTATGAATAAGTTGAATGATGCATTGCATAGGATGGATCTGTTATGTGTGGCCATGATGCATTGGATAGGGATGGATTGATTATGTGTGGCCAACTGCACGTGTGCATAGTGATAGAATGATTGAGTGAGATGGTTCCCTTGTGGCTGAGCAGCCTGGTGATCTCATTAAGATTGGGAATTTGGGAGTTCAGGCCCTCCTGTTTATTGGGGCAGTGAAGTTATCAAGGATATGCACAGCTCACTCTGATGTTGATTGTAGACCATGGAGATTGAAAGATCAAACTTCCTAATATAATAATGTATATGTCCATCTTTGATGAACATGGTGACATCTCAGCCTGGAAGCATTGCTGTAAGCAGGCATCTTTCAATGGAGTACGAGGGTTACACACTTGATAAAGAGCATGTTATATACTTAGCTTTGAACGAAAGAACAGATCACTCATGGAGATGGCGAGGTGCATGGTCAAGAGTCAGGCTTTACCACATAGTTTTTGGCTTGAGGTTGTTATGTGTGCAGCATATGTACTGAATAGATCTCCCACTAAAGTGTTGTAGTCTATCACTCCATATGAGGCTTGGCATGGTCGCAAGCCATCTCTTGCTCATCTACGTGTTTTTGGTTGTCTGGCATATGCATTAGGGCCTAAACAACATCGCAGAAAATTGGATGATAAAGCAATAAGATGTTTTTTTGTTGGGTACAGTTCTGAACGTAAAGGATATCGTCTGTATCACCCACATACTCAATGCATTCTGGTTATCCGTGATGTTGTTTTTGTGGAAGATGCTATTCAGCCATTGCTTTCATGTACTAAAGAGACATTTGTTAGCTCCAAAGACATGTATGATACTTTGTTGCCTCTTTTTACAAGTGGACATTCTAGTGTTGGTCCTAATGAGGCAACTTCTCAGCCTTTACAGGTTTCATGTGATGATGCAGATCATTCCATTTCTGATGTAGATTTACATGATGCACATGTTGAAGAGCGAGTTGATATTGAGCAGGCAAAAACTATGCCAAAATGGCTGGTGCAGACCTTGCATGACAGCAAATTAGATGCACCTTTGTCATATCGTACTCGGTCAGGCTCTCATATTGCCTCTTTTGCATTAGAATGTTATGCTATGGCTGCCTCTAGTCTCTGTGATGAGACTGAACATGTTTCAATTGATAAAACACAAAATTTTGAACATTGGATGGCTGCAATGCAATCTGAATATGATGGTATCATGAAAAGGTAGCTGGTATTTACGTGACTTGCCTCTTGGCAAGAAGGCCATTGGCACTAAGTGGGTATACAAGCTGAAGCGTACACGTGATGGAACAGTTGACAGGTATAAAGCTAGGCTTGTTGCAAAGGGTTATGCGCAGGAAAGAGGCATTGATTTTGATGAAACCTTTGCTCTTACTTCCCGAATGACTAATGTTCATAGCATATGTGCACTTGCAACTCATCATGGTTGGAATGTATATCAGTTAGACATTAAAACAACATTTCTTAATGGTGACTTGCATGAAGAAGTGTATGTTTTTCAACCCCGTGGCTTTGTGCAGAGAGAGCATGAAAACCAAGTGTGCATGTTAAAGAAGGCATTATATGGCTTAAAGCAAGCACCACATGCATGTATGAAAAGATACATGCCTATCTCATTGCACATGGTTTTGAGAACAGTCCAACTGAAAGCACCTTGTATGTTAAGCGTGCTAATGATGTGCTTCTGATCATTGCGGTGTATGTTGATGACATGCTGCTCACTAGTCTTCATGACATGCATATTGCTGATTTTAAGGCTGATTTGCATGCCTCATTTGAGATGTTTGATTTGGGACATTAGCATCACTACCTGGGCATTCAGTTTATGCAAGTTGATGGTGGAATGGTTTTGTGTCAAACGAAATATATTGACACATTATTGCAACATTTTGGCCTTGAAGATTGTAGGCCTATTGCCACTCCTATGGAGACAGGTTTACGATTGATTCTTCATGATGTTGGAGATGCATTTGATGTTCTCTATCAACAGGTTGTTGGATGCTTGATTTACTTATGCATTACCCAGCCAAATATTCAGTTTGTTGTCTCACAGATAAGCAGGTTTATGCATTACCCAGGTGTCAAGCATTGGCAGACGGTTAAGCGCATCTTTCGCTACTTGAGTGGTACCCGGCTACTTGGATTGTTTTATCCCAAGGGAGGATCACTACCGCTAGATTTGCATGCTTTTTTTTTACAATGATTGAGTTGCTTGTTATGACACTCATGTGTCCACAAGTGGCTTTTGCTTCATGCTTGGTAGCTCATGTATATCTTGGTTGAGCAAGAAGCAACCTACTATGGCCACTTCCAGTTATGAGGCTGAGTATAGGACAGCTTTTACACCAATTGTTGAGTGTGTGTGACTCAAACGCCTTATGGCTGATTCGGGTGTTGGTCAGTCTTCTGCCACCACCATCTTCACTGACGGTTAGAGCGCATTGGCAGTTGCGAGGAACCCTGTGTTCCATGCTCACACAAAGCACATTGAGGTGCATTGTCATTATGTCAGAGAGAGGTTCTCTGCTGGGGAGATCAGCTTGACATATGTGCCCACGCAGGAGAACATTGCAGACCTTTTTACGAAGGCTCTGTCTAGGGAGAAGTTTGAAGCTTTCTGCAAAGCTTTGGGCTTACTTCCTTTTGTGGATTGATTCCACATAGCTTGGCACTTCCTTATACATGAGTGTCAGCTCCTTGTTCACCCCATCACTCCCAAGAGGGATTTGATGATATATTTAGGTAGTGATGTGTGTGAACACTCTAGGACCGCCAAGGCACTTTTTCCTCCCTTTAGGAGGTTTTTTTTCCCGGTTTGTATATACGCCTATTGCCTTAACGGGCTACTTATCTTTGTACATTCTAGTGGTAATACATTCAGCATTGTGTGTTGTGCTCCAAGCTTCTTCTTCTTCCTTGTGTTGTTCACATGCTTCCGCAAACGTCTAACTCCAACAAAACAATCAACTATCCTTCAACTTTAACATACAAATACCAATCTAAAATTCCAAGCCCTTGGAGCCTGTTTAAGACCATATAATGCTTTCAAGAGTTTACATACATGTGTAGACTTCTTGGAGTGTTCATAACCTTTTAGTTGCTCTATGCACAAATCCACTTTTAAATTGCTATTGAGAAATGCATTTTGGATATCTAATTGATAAAGATTCCATATCTTGCCGTGACAATGCTTATTAATGTGCTTATAGTTGATATCTTGGCAAGAGGAGAAAATGTCTCCTCATAATCGACCCCATAACTTTGTGCATAACCTTCTACAAACAAGCCTTGCTCTATATCCAATTATTGAACCATCACTGTTTCTATTGATTTTGTACACCCATTTGTTATTGATTACCTTCATGTTAGGTTTCCTTGGAACTAAAATCCATGTATTGTTCTCATAAGAAGCTACCATTTCTTCATCCATTGCCTTAAACTATTTCTTTACCTTTGATGCTTCTTTATAAGTTATTGGTTTGTGCTCCTCGAGAAGTTTTGCCATATAAGCTTTGTGAGAAAATCTTTGTGGTTGCTTTCTTTCTACCTTGATTGACTTCTTGTCCTACCATGCTTTTCTTGCCTTCGAGATTGGGTTCTTCTTGATGTAGAACCTTAACTTTCTTCTTCTTGTGACTCAATTTGCTTTGAAAGCAAACCTAGAATTTTCTTCAACTTTTGATTGGGAGGAGCTACCTCTTCATGAGTAATTTGACTTTCTGGTGAGCTTGGAGAACTTTGCTCTTCTTCATGACTTCTTGTAGTTTCTTCTTCATCTACCTACACTTCATGCTTATACCAAGATTTATCTTCATGAAAAATCACATCTTGACCAATTACCTTGCTAATAACCTCTTATAAGATTTCCAAGAGTATAGTGGGCCTCCAAACGCCAATGTACTGCATGAACTTACCTTAGAGATCAACACAATGCTGCCCACATCCAGAGGCACATGACCAAGTCATACATTATTATAAATCTAAATGATTCCTTTCAAAATGCTTATTAACATGAGACAATGCTTTTGAGAGTCCATGCCTAAGTCTTATGGCTCGTCATTGCAAATATAAGGATGTTCGATATCGTTCAGACTGTATCTAAACATGGCTGAACATGAGACATCATATCTTCACATTAATCAATTTTACCTCCAGTCACTGTATGGGAACATTGATAGCAAATGGCAAGAAGCTCACTAACATCAATGCCCATCCCTCTTGGAAAGCTCCCATGAATATAGCCCCAGTTTGTACTCTTAATTTTCTAACGGTGATTTCATAGAGGTGTATACGACACTGTACACTGATGTTTTATCCCATGTTCAGCCAAAAATGCATTAAATTTAGAAGACATATATTTCCTCCCTCAATCAAAACGGAGGGTGCCCATTTTATATGTTGACAAATTTTCAGCCAAAACCAGAAACTGTTTAAAGCACATAAACACTTCGCACTTTGCCTTCAATGGATATACCCATGCATGCCTGGAAAAATCATCGATGAAAGTCACGAAGTAAAGATAGTTTCCAAAAGGTGTCTACAAAGGACCATAGACATTAAAGCTTGAGGGGAGCAATATCACATAAAAACAAGCTCTAAAGCTGTTTTTAGGCTTGTTGATCTTATTAGTTACTAAAAGTAATATGTGGAAGTTTGTGGATATTATTAGTTACTCAAAATAGTATGTGGAAGCTTTTGGATCTTGTTAGCTACTAAAAATAACATGTGGAGCTGCTCAAATGTTTAAAATTTGAAGAAAAGTAGATAAAAGTAGGAAGGGAAGGAGAGGTGTCTATTTTTAGAAAAGCAAGGTGCTTTCGTGGACAAGCTCTCAATAGAAAGAGTGGTTCTCTTAGTGTAGGTGGCCAAATTGAGTAATTCTTGTTGCATTGTGAAGTTTACAACTTGTACTATATATATATATATATATATATATATATATATATATATATATATATATATATATATATATATATATATATATATATATATAGTATATATATATATATATATATATATATATATAGAGAGAGAGAGAGAGAGAGAGAGAGAGAGAGAGAGAGAGAGAGAGAGAGAGAGAGAGAGAGAGAGAGAGAGAGAGAGAGAGAGAGAGAGAGAGAGAGAGAGAGAGAGAGAGAGAGAGAGAGAGAGAGGAGAGAGAGAGAGAGAGAGAGAGAGAGAGAGAGAGAGAGAGAGAGAGAGAGAGAGAGAGAGAGAGAGAGAGAGAGAGAGAGAGAGAGAGAGAGAGAGAGAGAGAGAGAGAGAGAGAGAGAGAGAGAGAGAGAGAGAGAGAGAGAGAGAGAGAGAGAGAGAGAGAGAGAGAGAGAGAGAGAGAGAGAGAGAGAGAGAGAGAGAGAGAGAGAGAGAGAGAGAGAGAGAGAGAGAGAGAGAGAGAGAGAGAGAGAGAGAGAGAGAGAGAGAGAGAGAGAGAGAGAGAGAGAGAGAGAGAGAGAGAGAGAGAGAGAGAGAGAGAGAGAGAGAGAGAGAGAGAGAGAGAGAGAGAGAGAGAGAGAGAGAGAGATGAGATTTTTTACAAAATGTAATAAGAGAACTCCATGCTATGTATATATATATATATATATATATATATATATATATATATATATATATATATATATATATATATATATATATATATATATATATATATATATATATATATATATATATATATATATATATATATGATCTTTTTTATAAAATGTAATCAAAGAACTCCATTCGAATAGGCGTTTTTACAGATCTAGTTTCTTATGTGTATCTGGTGTTTCATCAGAGACGTACCTCTCTTCAAACTTTCATATGTCAATCGTTATGAAGTATTTTTGAGTGTTTTCACTTGAAAAGTTCCCTTATCTGTCATACTTTCATTATATATTAAAGTTTTGCATTAGGTTTGGAGTTTTCTATCTGTTGAACTTCAATTTTGAAGTCAAAAAGTTATTCATATCTTACTGTAGTAGGTCTTAGAAAGGTTTTGATACCTAGATGTCAAAATACTAGTTTGTGAGATATACTCCAGCATTTTTGATGATTTTTGTTTCTAAAGTATGCTAAATAAAATCTACCTTCATGATATAATTGGATCTAACTATTTGTGCTCAGAGATGTGTTGGTGATTATTTTTCTACAATAATAATTTTTCTTTTTTGAAAGTTTGTAGGTAAGTTTGATCTTTGAAGTTTGGCAACATTTGTTTGATCTTTTGAAGATCTTGGGAGGTCTCATCACTTCTAGTTTTATGTTTACAAGTTTGTAAACATAACAATCTTTGGTTAATGCTTCCTTAAATATGTCTGCAACATTTTCACTTGTAGGTACAACATATAGCTCAATATGCTTTTTAGATACTGATTCTTGAATGTAATGATAATGAACTTCAATATGTTTTATCCTAGAATGATGAGAATGATTATTTGCAATAACAATAGCACTTTGACTATCTAAAAATATATGCATAGGTAGATGAACATGAACATAAAGATAACTCAAAATTTTCTATAACCAAACTGCTTTAAGTGCCGCTGTAAAATGCTGCTCTATACTTTGCTTCACTTGATGAAGTGGCTACTATTGGTTGTTTCTTGGATGGCCATGAGATAAGATAATCTCCAATATAGAAACAATAACCACTTGTGAACCTTCTTGTGTCTTTTTCACTTGCCCAATCAGAATCTAGAAAAAATTTTGGTAGAAAATGCAACAATTTTAGAACTACCATAGCATAATTCAAAGCTTCCTTCAAATATATGAAAATGTATTTAACTGCTTTCTACTGAATGCGTAGTGGTTTGTGCATGAACCTTGAAACTTGTGAAATTGCAAACTAAATGTTAGGAGATGTATTTCATAGATCAAGCATGCAGATGTTGTATCATCACAGATTGTAAAGACACATTAACATCCATAAGTGTCCGCATAGCTTTACAATATTTCATTTCAAATATTTCTAAAAATTTCTCAATGTACTTTTTCTGTGTCATATAGATATAATAATTCCTGGATTTGAATTCAATGCCTAAATAGTAATGGAAAATTCCAAGTTCATTAACATCAAATGTATGTTTAAGTTGTGTCGTAAAGAATTGAAGATCTTAATTCTTGGGATCTATCATGATCATGTCATCAACATAGATAATGATTATAATCAAGACATTTGATTCTACTATTATATAAAGGGTAGGAGCTGCACCAAAGTTTTTAGAACCAATTTATCAAAGATACAAATGTATCTTTTTGTACCATAGTCTTGGTGCTTGCTTCAAACCATAAAGTGCTTTGATAAGTGCGCATACTAAGATTTCTTAACTTGGTTCTTCAAAATATCTTGATATGGGTTATAAGAACCCCCTTCATAGAGATGAACTAAATACAAGAAAAAACTAGATAGGATCTCGTACGAGGAGATTACAATAGGACAAGCCATGATGTCCATGATACTAGACTAGACAAGATTAGAACAAAGAACAAAACTAGAGCTCGAACTAGAACTTGGAAAGTACTTACTTGGAGATCGCAACTCCTTGAGCTCCCAAGACTATCATTGGCAAGATTGAAGATGTATGTGGCCAATCCCTCCTTATATAGGTGTTCTAGGGTAGCTACCACAGGCAATTAAAGGGCGATTACGAATTGATGATGTCAACAATCCAAAACAAGACCTTTAGATGTCAGAATTTAACAAGTAGACATTCGATCTTAGGGGTTTGGCACATTTTAGATGCAATGGAAGCATTAGTTTATCCACATTCTAAACTGACCATGATATATATAAATCACATAGAATTTGAGGTTCAAGATTGTTCCTTTGTCCATGAAATCACTTTCCCCTCAAGCTACGAGTTCCATGAGGAGCGGTTATGTTCTCTGGTCTCGACTTCATGGATTTTTCTTATGAAATTCTCGAACCTTTATTGGTGCTCTTTTAAGGTTTTTGGGAGGTTCCCAAGTATGATCGTTGATATCATATTCTATTCAATGAAAAAGGTATTCCAATGTTCCTTGAGATATTCTCGAATCTAGGACATGCTTGACTTTGAAATCTTCATGATCATCAATCTCGATAGGTGGCGATGGACTAGGCCTGTCCCCCCTCAGTTTTGAAATATGATATGGTTCTAATATGGGCACATGGAAAACTGGATGTATTCTCATGGTACTTGGTAATTGGAGCTTGAAAGTGATTGGATTAATCTCATCCAAGACGGTGAATGGAACAAATCTCTAATGATCTAGCTTTGCACAAGGCCTCAAAGTCAAAAAATGATTTTTGAGTAACCACACTTTATCCCCAATGTGATAGGATGGATTTTGAACACGATGTTGATTTGCATAATACTTTCATTGTTCTTGAGCTCTTTGGATCTCTTCCTTGAGTTCTTTGTGAATATCCATGAGATACTCAATCTTATCTCTGACAGTTGGGTTCTTGACATGATTTGAGAGTTCTTTATCCATGCTTGGATGTTGTCCATAATTTGGAAAGAAGGGAGTCTACTTGGTAGATGTATGAATATTGTTATTACAGGAAAAATTTGGGAAGGGTAAAATCTCAAACCAAACATTTTGATGATCGTTGATGGTGCAACGGAGATACTGTTCAAGGAATTGATTCACCCGTTTTGTTTGTCCATAAGTTTGTGGATGATTGGCTATGGAAAGTTTAACTTGAACACCAAGGACCTTGCAAAGACTATTCCAAAAGCTCGATATTAACTGTGGACCTCGATCATTGGCAATATCATCATGCAATCTATGAAGCCTAAAGATATATTTGAGAAAAATTCTAGCAATGGCTACAATTTTGATTGCCTTGGTAGTTGGAATGAAGTGTGCTACGTTTGTAAATCTATCCACTATGATAAGAATGACATCATACTTACTATCTGACCTTGGTAGATCTATGATGAATCCATAGACAATGAAGCCCATGTCCTTTTTGGAATAGGTAAAGGTTGCAAGAAGCCATGAGGTTTCTATCGCGATACATTAGATCTATTGCAAGTGTCACATGTTTAGATATATTCATTGACTTGCACATTTGAGGCCACTGAAAATCCCTTGATATGAGTTATATTGTTTTATTCACTCCAAAATGTCTTGCTGCATGGTTATCCATGACATTGGTGAATCATTCATCATATATTGAAAGACAGCTCGAGCATTTGTAAGACTGAATGACATAAATATATATTCAAATTGTTTGTACCTTGTTCAAAATGTTGTCTTCCATTCATCTCCTTTGTTGATCTTAACAAGATTGTAAGCTCCTTGAGGGTCAATCTTCGTGAAGAACTTTGCTTTTCCAAGGCATTCAAAGAGTTTTGATGTAATTGGTAGAGGATATCTATCTTTTATAGTGACTTTATTTAGTCCACGATAGTCTTTACACATTCGAAGAGTCCCATCCTTCTTCTTTACAAATAGAATAGGGGATCCTATTGGAGACTTTTGAGTGTCTGATAAACCCCATGAATAGATTCTCATCCATATTCTTGCATCATTCTGTAGGCTCCTATGGGGAGAGTCTATAGATTGGTCCAAAGGGTGGTTGTGCTCCCTCTTGAAGTTCTATGGCATAATCATAAGGTCTGTGCTCTGGGAGGATATCTGCACTCTTCTTTTCAAAAAAATCTTCAAAACCTTGGTACTAGTCGGGTGGATCCACTAGATCATCTTTCTTGGGCTTTTGAGTTGGTACAACATAGATCATATATGTTGGTTCCTTCCTTACTGCATGTATGAAGGCTTTAGATCCTATAGATACCGGGTTCGTGTGGATATCTCGATGAGTGATTTTATTCTTTTCCCAATTAATTTCTAGGTTATGTTTCTTTAGCAAGGTCATTCCAATGGTAACAGGATTTATTGGACTCAATATTACATTGAAATGTATGTGGGAATCGTAGTCAAGAAGGTGTACTCTTAATGGTGTAGTTTCCATGATAACATTCCAGATGCTAGAGGTCATCCATCTACTACTTCAACTACTACTGGTTTGTTCTTTTGAAGTATTGGAATCATGTGTTTTTTAATCAATCCTTCATCAATGAAACATGAGGAGGTTCCTTATCTACCAAGGTTGTAAGGGAAAGGGTGTTCTTAGGCATGATTAACTTGACATGGATATGACATTTTTATATGGGTGTTGTTGGAATTATGAGACCCTTTCTTATATCATGGTCTGAGTGTACAATCTCCTTTACAATTGGACCTCCTCGTTTCCCTACTCTGCAAGGGTGACTCTAGAGTTTGTTCTCTTGTTGGGACAATTAACTACAATATGGCTAATGTTTTTGCAATAGAGACACAACTTGTTATCTCTCTTTTCTATTTATCTTGTGGGATTAGTAGTTGGAAGCTAGTTATATTTATCTGCATAGGTTCAAGCATGGGCTCTTCTCTAGGAGTGGATTGGAAGGGTTTTCATTGGCAAAGTCTTCCTTTTACATGTTTTTCTTGTTTCCTTTCAAAAACGTGGTTATCACATTGAATGGGTTGGGTGATGTATTCATTCAATATCTTGACCTTTGGCATCATGAGAAGGTCCTTAACATCATCTCTTAAAACCCATCTAAATTAGCTTATGAAATCATCTTTGTGCCAAGTGAGAATATCAATCGCATAAATTATGATGCATAGGTAGAGGTAGGGCGGTTACCTTGATGTAGCTTCCGTAGTTTTGTTTTTGCCACTCAACCAGTGCCCCCATCTCCAATTGTGGTAGTGAGATCTTAGAGAGACCTCTCATAGTCATGAAGTACTGCCATGTTCTTCTCCAAGATTATGGTGAACCATGATAATGCTTGACCATAGAGAAAGGTTCCAATAAAATTGACCTTGGATGCCTCGTCAATGTATCTATCAGGTTGCATTCAGATGTACAATTTAACTTGCTACAGAAATCTGTGAAACTTCATGTGATCTCCATCGAACTTTTTTGGCATGTAAATCTTGGGTTCCTTCATGAAGGATGAACTAGGCTGTTGATTCACTTGAATGCTTCCTTGATTTGATTGAAGATTCTCAATTTGTTCTTGTAATCCTTGGATGAGTGCGCTCACATGCACCCAATTTTCCATCTTGACTAGTGCATGTTGATGAGTTAGGTCTTTGACTCATTGTTGCAGACTCTAAAGTGATGTCATGATCTTTTCAACTATGTTCTCCATGATGCCTAGTCTTGGATAGAAGCTAGTCTTGCCAAAATGTTAGGGGAGCACTAGATTCTGCCCTCTGAGTAGACTAGACATGATTTTGGAACTATATTTTTGATTACAATATCACCCTCATAGGGGAAATAATACAAAGATATCGAACCATTACAAGAAGTCCCACAACCTAGGAGTGATAGGTATAAGAAACTGGATTAGAGCCTTGATACAGGAGATCTCACAACCTCAAACCGTAGGTAGGAAGCAAGGTACCTGGGTTACAAGAATTCCCTTCAGGGAGATGAACTAGATACAAGAAATAACTTGATAGAATCTCGTGCTATGAGATTACAATAGGACAAGGTAGGATGTCCACAATACTAGAATAGACAAGACTAGAACAAAGAGCAAGACTAGAGCTCAAATTGGGAGTTTTTAGTCCTGTATTTACCAAGATCATATTCTATGAGCGTAACAGTTTGATTAACCCCTTGTTCCCATCATGCCTTTTATTTCCATATCGTAATAGCTTCACTTACTTGGAAAGTACTTATTTGGAGATCACAACTTCTTGAGCTCCCAAGATTGGCATTGGCAAGACTAAGGATGTATGTGTCCAAGCCCTCCTTATATAGATTTCAAGGATGGTTATCAAAGGTGGTTAAAGGGTGATTACAAATTGGTGATGTCATTGATGATTTCAACAATCTAAAATAGGATCTCCAAATATGAGAATCCAATGAGCAGACAATCAATCTTAAGGTTTTGACACATTTTGAATGCAATGGAAGCATTAGTTTCTCCAAATTCTAAACCAACAATGAGATATAGAAAGTCACATGGAATCTAAGGTTCACGGTGGTTTCTTTTATCCATGACACTTTCTTCAAAGCAGGACTTTGTAATGCATCTTTGACACTGACAAGTTCATCTTCAATTGAAGTTAGTTCAAGAAAATTATTGATCTCAAAATGTTCTAAATAATTCACATGATCTTAAAATCTTTTTGACTTGTGGTTCTTCCTTTAAATGACATAGATCCACTATTTTATAAAGTTTTCACATACTATCTTAGAAGTTTATGAAAGATTGGTGAAAGGTTTGGTTCATTTGCAACTGTTTCTTCACGTGCTTTGGATGTTTCTCCAACTTCATACATTGGTACATCAAGAGGTGGTGAAGAAATAATTCAAGTTGGAGATATAGATAGTAGTGGTGTAGGAGCAATACATTTCTCTCTACCTTTATTAATTAATATCTTTGGGGCATGAGAAGGTTGATCACACCCTTGTACGGTTGAATATAAGCATCAAATTTGACTTGAAAAATGCATAATTATCTACCTTGTTAAAGTCTATAATATTTTCATGTTTATCATAGATATGACTTCTTGCAACATACGCATTGTGAGAGACTAGGATATCATCTTTTACTTTAAATTGCATAAGCAATGAATAATGCTCTAATGAATTTGGCATCGAGTTTAGCTCCATCCTTCTTCTCAATGTGAACATAAGCTTGAGATCCAAAAACTTTAAAGTAACTCACATTGGGCTTCTTACCGTAATAAGCTTCATAAGTAGTGATGCACTTTAAAGTTTTTGTGGAAGATATAGCATCTGCAGAAACTTTCTTTGGACGGGTGATCATAACAGAAGGGGGGTGCCTAAAATCAAATGGGCCATCTGCACCAGCCCTAGAGATAGCGGGGGGCTTGGCATCCTGGACATTGGGTGTATGGCTAATAAACTGGCAGCCAAATGGATGATTAAAGCTTGGTGCAATAGGGAGGCCTCGTGGGCCAAGCTGATCTTCAGAAACAAAAATGAGTTGGCCCTCACGGGGTCCCCGAACTGGAAGAACCTTGACATCATGACCCTGCTATTCTCCCCGATACCTGTCTTCCCGAAAGGCTCCAATCTCGTATGCTCTCTTTGGAAGGGCTGGAATAAAGTTAAAAGGTTCACAAGAATTAGTGAGGACTGGAAGTGGGCGGCCGGAATCAGACAAAACGACTCTATCTGGTTTCCGATACATGGCATCCGGAGTGTGGAGTCGTGGAACATTCAAAATGCCAAGAAGTTATGGAACAAAGGATTCAAAAAATGGAAACACCTCTGGAAACATGACACCAACAGTTGGATCAACTACGAGGATATCGACCCTCGCATAAACATCTCCTACGAAGAATGGAACACCTTGCAAAGCAGATGCCTCGCTTGGGATCGTCACAAAACTCGCCTTCTCATGGGACATGATGCCCCGAACGCGCGTGGTCTCAAATGGCACAATGGAAATAGCCTACTCAAAATCCCGAACATCAAAGAAACGACTGACCTCCAGATCAGCCTCAACAAGAAGTGGTGCCTGTCTTGGACGCGGCTTCGGTGGGACATGAAATTCATGGGTATCTGGCACCCACTTATAGAGATCAAGAAGTCTGTCCTCTTATGGCAAATTCTTCATCGAGGAATTTGGACTAACCATAAGGCAAGCAAAATTTGTGGGATCCCTCCGTGGTGCAAACGCTGTCACCGTGCAATCGAAGATGTCCCACACATCTTCCTTACTTGCCCCAACTCCTACAGAATCTGGCAGATGGTTGGACTGAAAATCAGAGTTCAGAAACAGCTTAGTTGGAAACAAGTCCTTTTGGGAGAAGCGATTGGATGCTCTGCGGCTCTCTGGAACGCAATCAGAGGGGAAGTCCTGTGGAAAATTTGGTGGGAGCGGTGTGCTCTCAACTTCGGCGACCCCCCCAGGGAGTGGTCGATTGAAAAATCTCTATTCCTCCTTGGCAAAAGGATTGTCAACAGTAAGAAATCCCCCCCCTTCAGACACCATCAAGTCCTCCTTTTGTTCAACAACAAGCTCAAACCCAAGTGGGTCCCGCATGAGGGCGACGAGAGGGTGATCAACCTTCTTTGTAATGCAACCTAGGTATCAACCAAGCTTCCCCTGCTTTGTGGGATTTGGGGGGTCCCGTGGGCACTAGTCCCCTTCTTTTGTACCTTTGTTTCTTAATTTAATTCAAGTCCGGGAGAGTAGGCTATTGCCGAACTTCCTTTATATTAAAAAAAAAGAATGTGGTTGGATGTAAGTACTACATTAAACCAAAATTTAGGTGAAAGGTTTCCTTGAGGATATCATACTACACCATTTCAAGAATGTTCATATTCTTTTTCTCTACAATACCATTTTGTCTTTGAGTATATGCAATGGTGAGCTGATGAGAGATTCCTTTGTCTTCTGGGAAAGGCTTGAAGTCTTTTGACACATACTCTCCTCCTCTATCACGTCTCAAAATATAGATATTAGATTGAATTTCATTTTCAACCATAGTTAAGAATTTCTTAAATGTAGGAAAAAGTTTTGGTTGTCCTTTTATACCAAAAAACTATGAATATCAGGAAAATTATCAATAAATATAACAAAATACATGAAACCTTGAATAAAATCTGCTCTCATAAGTCCATTAACATTTGAATGTATGATCTAAATTTTTTTGGTAGCTGTGTTATATCTATGCATCTTGAACGGTACCTTGTGGAGATTTCCTTCAAGACATCCTTCACATTCTTCTGCATCATCTCCTAAAGTAAAAGTGGGAAGAATCTCCACCATACCTTGATTTTTAATGTGTTTGAGAGCTATGTAACTGATACCAACAAATCTAGCATGTCATAACTTCATGTTCTCCTTAGGTCTAATAGACCTAGCATCATTACCATGACTAATTTTGGACAAAACAAACATTCCACTTCTGTTTTTTTTTGTAAAAGACACTGCTCCCCATTTGGAGTGAGGATCTGGCACAAATCTTTCTTGAATATGAATTTGTAACCATCTAATAAGAAAGTAGAAATGGACAACAAATTCTTCTTCATTTTTGGTACATATAGAATTAGAAATAGTGAGATTTCCTCCTGCTTTGGGTTTTAGGTTTACTTATCAAACACCAACAACATCCAAAACATGACCATCTGCTATGGTTACCCTTCTTCATGTCGAGTTAGTAAGGGAAGAGAATACCTTCTTACAACCTCTCATATGCTTAGTAGCACTAGAATAAAAATCAAGGGATTTTTTGGGATTGCATGTAATGTGGCTTGATCAAAATATTGACACATGCATATGATTCTTCAATTGAAGACTTAGGCATTGAACTTTCTTCAACACTATTACTTGAAAATCTTTTCTTCTCATTAACAATCCTCTTTTTGCATTCAACTATGTAATGCTCATGTTTCTTGCAATAATGGCATATACCTTTCTTTGAGGTGGATGTAGTGGAAGTAATATTCTCCTTAGGAGTAGTAGAAGTATTGGAAATGGATGTGATATGTTGAAGAAACAATCACTAACTGGACATATATTTGAAGGTCAAATCTTAGGAAGAAAACCCCATGCCTATGTGAAGGGACAAATTCACAAATGTATTATACTTGTAAAGTTAGTTCACTTTAGTTCTAGAAGTTTTTTCAAAAGTTACGAGAATGAGAAAATCTATATAAGTTAGTTAGTATTAACTGACGCGTAGAGAGAGAGAGGAGAAGAAGAAGGAGGAAGACAATGAGAAAGTGAGAAGAACTCATTTTTGTATGACTGAGTATAGTCGGGCTTCTCTGAGTGAGAAAGCCTTTGTAAAACTTCTGAGTTTTTTATAGTTATGAGAAGAACTGAGTAAAGTTCTGTGTATGAGCCTCTCTCCATCATCTTCATGATTACCTACTGTGTGATGAGTTACAAAGATCAAGTTTTCCAAGCAACTCGATGCCTGGCATCGAATCTCTGCTGATAAGTCATATTTTCATTTATATTTTTTATCCAGTACTGAAGTGTTTGAAAAACATGATGTTGTTGGAGCAACTCGATGCCTGGCATCGAATTCCAGTTGATAAGTCCTATTCTAAGTGTGCATGAAATCACCTCTAGTTTTGGTGTCCAAAAGATCAAGACTTTATGCGGGAAGTCGATGCCCGGCATCGAATCCCTGCTGAAAAGTGGCCAAAAACATCCCAAGTCGATGCCCGGCATCGAATTCTCGTTGCAAGTCGATGCTAGGCATCGAATTCTAATTTTAAACAGGCGCTCTTACTAAAACAGGCAAGTTTTCCAGTTTTGGAAGGTCATAGAGGGTCATCTTGTGAGGGCCATAACTTGAGTTCTAGAGCTCCGTTTGATGCATATGATAGCTTGTTGGAAAGCTCTACTCTTCTAGTTTCAGCCTATAAAGTTTCATGGAGAAAGCATACTTGAGCTAGGAGAAATTAGCAAAATACTGAAGGTATGTCATTTCTGTGACTAGGAATTTCTGTAGAAGCAAAGTTCTCACTTTAAGCTATCATTTCTCAAAGTTTGGAGTGGCAATGAGTTAATGGTGACCATAGAGGTGTTCTAGTGTCACATTAATTCAATTCTTGTGGTGTTTTATACATCAACAAGTGGTATCAGAGCAGAAAGATTCTCGAGAGCAGAAGACGACAAAGGTACGAGAAGTTTTGTAAAGTTTTCCATTAAAGTTTGAAAGGTGAAGCATTTGAAGACACAAGGCATCAAAAGGTTACTTCAAAAGTATCCTCATACACAAATAACTTCAAAAGGTATTATCCTTTATCCTTTAAGATCACAGGTTGCAGCAGAAGAAAAGAACTATGGCAGATCATATCTCCATTGACAAACTGGACAGAGATAATTACCCCGCATGGGTAATGAGAATGGAAGCCTTACTTATGAGTAAGGATCTCATGGTATATGTAACAGGTGAAGAAGAGAAGCCAGTATTCGAAGATGAAAGCCGACCAAAGAAAGAAGAACTAGATGCTTTAAAGCATTGGCAGAAGAAGGATGCAAGTGCAAAAGCCTACATCTACAATACAATCTCAGATCATTTGCTACCACACATCAGAGGATTGGAATCATCAAAAGATATATGGAATGCATTGGAATATCATTTCCAAAGCACTACTAAAGCACGAAAAGCAAGTCTATGGTCAGAGTTTACAACATTCAAGAAGAAGCCAAGTCAAACCATTAGTGATTATGTCACTAAGATGAAGGATCTAGCAGATAGTCTTGGATCCATAGATGAAGATGTTGAAGATCACAGATTGATTGCTCAACTACTTGCAGGCTTGAGAGGGGATGAAAGGTGGAAACCTTTTGTCTTATCAACAGAACTTTCATTAAATCATTATGTTCCAGATTTGAACCAGTTGCTTGGTTTGATGCTCACATATGAGCAAGACTTGAAGGGAGATGGAGATAAAGGACAAAGTTCTGCAATGTACATGAAGAACAAGAAGAAAGGAGATAAAGGTAAAGCAAAGGATGAAGAGGAGTCTAGTTCTCAAGCTTATTATGCAAGAGGTAAAGGCACTGGTAGAGGAAGAGCAAGAGGTTTTGGAAGAGGAAGAGGTAATCAAAATAACAACAAAAAGGCTTGCTGGATCTGTGGATTGAGTAATCATTTGGCTCATGACTGTTGGCACAACCAACAAGGATCAAACCAGAATCAAAACAACAATAGCAGAGGTCGAGGTGGAAGATATCAAAGTAATTTTCAAAGAGGTAGACAAAGTCAAAGAGGAGGCTATGGTAGAGGTGGAGGAAGAAGTTGGGGACAGAATCAATCCTACAACACCACCTACTACAACTATGCAAATGACACACAGAATGAAAGTCATACATCATTGATGATGAACTCAATCAACACATCAGATAAAGAAGATCTAAAGGTATTTTACATTGACTCTGGATGTTCTAATCATTTGTCAGGAAACATAGAATTGATGTCAGAATTGGAAAAAGGCATTTCTAGTCACACAGTTCAAACTGGTGATAATACAAGACATAGTGTACATTCAATTGGAAAAGTGAAATGCAAGAGTGGAGCAGATTTGCTAACCAATGTTTTGTATGTTCCTACAATACCTAAAAACTTGATTAGTGTGGGACAGATAGTTGAAAAAGGTTTTCAAGTCAGGTTTACAAATGAAGGAGTATTTGTGGAAGATCCAGAGAATGGATATAATCAGATTGTCTCTGGTAAGAAAGAAGGTAGACTCTTTACTTTAAGAGTGCAAGGGAACATTGGTCAAGCTTTGCTCACACATGGTGAAGCAGTGATTACAGAACTTGATCTCTGGCATAAGAGATTAGGTCATTTCATTGAAAGAGGAATTAAAGCTATGGTTGCTAATCAGTCTGTACTAGGATTACCAAATGTGCAAAGTCAACATATGGTTTATAAATGTGAAGCATGTCAAATGGGTAAAGCACACAGGTTACCATTTCAGAAGAAAGGATTCAAACATGATGGAATACTTGAGCTCATTCATACAGATGTATGGGGACCAACAAAAGAAGGATCTATCAGTGGCTCAAGGTATTATGTTCTTTTCATTGATGATGCTACAAGATGGATAACATTATATGTTTTGAAGGAAAGATCAGAAGTGTTTGGAGCTTTCAAGCATTTTCATGCATATGCAGAGAGAGTCACAGGTCAAAAGCTTAAGAGACTGAGGTCTGATGGAGGGGGAGAATACTTCTCCCAAGAGTTCAATGATTATCTTTGGAATGCAGGTATTAAGAGAGAAATAACTTGCAGGTATACACCACAACAAAATGGTGTAGCAGAAAGAAGGAACAGGACTTTGGTTGAGTTTGCTAGAGCTATGCTAAAGGAGAAGAACTGTCCAAATTATCTTTGGGCTGAGGCTGTAAATACAGCTACATATCTTGTGAATAGATTACCATGTGCAGCTCTGAATGGAATGACTCCATATGAAGCTTGGTGGGGTAAGAAACCAACACTAGATCATTGTAGAGTGTTTGGATCAATTGCATATGCTTATGTGCCATCACAACTTAGGCATAAACTTGAACCAAAGGCAGAAAAATATGTGTTCATTGGTTATGATGAAAAGCAGATGGGTTACAGATTGTGGAATCCTCTAACCAAACAATTTATTGTTTCTAGAGATGTTACATTTGATGAACAGAAAAGTTGGTATGCAGATCAAAGTCATACAGCTGAAGAATTTGAAGAAGAGGTAAGAAGATGTGAGAAAGGAAAATCAATTGTGTAGGTGAATAGAGATGAAGACTATATGCAAGCAAGTACATCCATAAGTGGATTAACAAGAATGAATGAAGAAGCTCCTATATTTGATGAAGAGGTGTATCCAGAAACTTATGAAGAATGTGAACCAAGAAGGTCAAGCAGGACTAGAAGACAACCAGAAAGGTATTCTTATGATACTTCTTACATAACTCAGAAGAACTATGCATATATGGTCAAAGATGATGAAGAACCCCAGAACTATGATGAAGCTAAAGGTAAGAAGCAATGGGAAGAAGCAATGAAGGAAGAGTTCAATGCACTGGAGGAGAACAAGACATGGGAACTTGTTCCTAAACCAAATGGTAAGAAAGTAATTGGAAATAAATGGGTTTATAAAGTGAAGAAGCTTGCAGATGGAAGTATAGCCAGATACAAAGCTAGATTGGTGGTGAAAGGCTATGCCCAGACCTATGGCATAGATTATGATGAGACATTCAGTCCCGTAGCTAAGATGTCAACTATAAGGACAATCATTGCTATTGCAGCTTCAAAAGGATGGACTTTGAGTCAATTGGATATAAAGAATGCGTTCTTGAATGGATACATATCAGATGAGGTATACATGGAACAACCTCAAGGGTTCATAGATTCCAGGTATCCAAGTTTTGTTTGCAGGTTGAGAAGAGCATTGTATGGATTGAAGCAAGCTCCAAGAGCTTGGAACTATAGACTGGTAAAGTATCTCAATGATCTTGGATATCAAAGTTCAAAAGCAGACCCAAGTCTACTTATCAGAAGAACAGAGGAAGGTACAATCTACATTTGTATTTATGTAGATGACATTATAATCACAGGTACTTCAGATGAAGGAATCAAGGAGGTAAAGAGATTGCTTGAAAAAGAATTCAAGATCAGTGACCTAGGAAAGTTATCATACTTTCTTGGAATGGAAGTCACTTATACAGATCATGGCATATATGTATCACAAGAAAGGTATCTTCTAAATCTGTTGAAGAAGTTTGATATGGAAAATTGCAGAGAAGCTTCAACTCCACTTGAAGTTAATCACAAGCTTAGTAAATATGATGGTGCAGACTACAAAGATATGAGGAAGTATCAATCTCTTGTGGGTAGTTTGATTTATGCTACACTAACAAGACCTGATCTTAGTTATGCAGTGGGAGTTTTGTCACAATTCATGCATTGTCCAAAGGACCCACATTGGATTGCAGGTCAAAGAGTTCTCAGATATATCAAAGGAACTATAAAGGAAGGATTATATTATCCTTTTACATCAGATTTGAAGTTGAGAGCCTACAGTGACTAAGACTGGGCAGGTAATCAAGATGACAGGAGATCAACTCATGGTTACATG
This sequence comes from Ceratopteris richardii, assembly GCA_020310875.1. Lineage (NCBI taxonomy): Eukaryota > Viridiplantae > Streptophyta > Polypodiopsida > Polypodiales > Pteridaceae > Ceratopteris > Ceratopteris richardii. The sequence continues at coordinate 157,319,508 of CM035415.1, forward strand.
ATATACATTGGTGATAAGCTTGTAAGTTGGTGTTCCAAGAAACAACATACAGTAGCATTATCATCAACTGAAGCAGAGTACAAAGGACTTGTGGAAGCAGCTAAGGAAGTCATATGGATGCAGACATTGTTCAAGAGCTTAGGCATTGATCAAGGTACACCTACAATACATGGAGATAATATGAGTTCACTTTATCTTGCAGCAAATCCAGTATTTCATGCAAGAACAAAGCACATAGAGATACAATATCATTTTCTAAGAGAAAAGGTAATGGAGAAGGAGATTGAAGTGGAATACATTTCTACTAAAGATCAGTTAGCAGACATAATGACAAAGAGCTTGGATGGTGTGAAGACCAGCAGATTCAAAAGCATGGCAGGAGTAAAAGAAAAGAAGATGATATGAAGAAACAGGGAATGTCAATTAGTGATTGAGGGGGAGCTGTTGAAGAAACAATCACTAACTGGACATATATTTGAAGGTCAAATCTTAGGAAGAAAACCCCATGCCTATGTGAAGGGACAAATTCACAAATGTATTATACTTGTAAAGTTAGTTCACTTTAGTTCTAGAAGTTTTTTCAAAAGTTACGAGAATGAGAAAATCTATATAAGTTAGTTAGTATTAACTGACGCGTAGAGAGAGAGAGGAGAAGAAGAAGGAGGAAGACAATGAGAAAGTGAGAAGAACTCATTTTTGTATGACTGAGTATAGTCGGGCTTCTCTGAGTGAGAAAGCCTTTGTAAAACTTCTGAGTTTTTTATAGTTATGAGAAGAACTGAGTAAAGTTCTGTGTATGAGCCTCTCTCCATCATCTTCATGATTACCTACTGTGTGATGAGTTACAAAGATCAAGTTTTCCAAGCAACTCGATGCCTGGCATCGAATCTCTGCTGATAAGTCATATTTTCATTTATATTTTTTATCCAGTACTGAAGTGTTTGAAAAACATGATGTTGTTGGAGCAACTCGATGCCTGGCATCGAATTCCAGTTGATAAGTCCTATTCTAAGTGTGCATGAAATCACCTCTAGTTTTGGTGTCCAAAAGATCAAGACTTTATGTGGGAAGTCGATGCCCGGCATCGAATCCCTGCTGAAAAGTGGCCAAAAACATCCCAAGTCGATGCCCGGCATCGAATTCTCGTTGCAAGTCGATGCTAGGCATCGAATTCTAATTTTAAACAGGCGCTCTTACTAAAACAGGCAAGTTTTCCAGTTTTGGAAGGTCATAGAGGGTCATCTTGTGAGGGCCATAACTTGAGTTCTAGAGCTCCGTTTGATGCATATGATAGCTTGTTGGAAAGCTCTACTCTTCTAGTTTCAGCCTATAAAGTTTCATGGAGAAAGCATACTTGAGCTAGGAGAAATTAGCAAAATACTGAAGGTATGTCATTTCTGTGACTAGGAATTTCTGTAGAAGCAAAGTTCTCACTTTAAGCTATCATTTCTCAAAGTTTGGAGTGGCAATGAGTTAATGGTGACCATAGAGGTGTTCTAGTGTCACATTAATTCAATTCTTGTGGTGTTTTATACATCAACATGATAGAAGAAGTTGTTGAAGACTTAGAAGTGGAAGACTTCATTTCCTTCTTGCTTTGTTGACTCTTATTCTCCTTCTTTGCTGTCTCCCTCTTCTTCTTTCCTTTGGATGATGATATCATGGCTTCATCATTCTCTTCCATACTCTTTTGTTGGTCTTCATCTTGAAGTAACAAGAACTGTGATTCTTCAATTGATTTTCTCTATCTCTTGTAGAGAGAGAAAGAGAAGTAAAGAATGAATGATAAGTAGATAGAAGTGAATTTATGAGGGTATTCATCATCTAAACATCAGAATTGGAACTCCAACATTAAGTAAATGATCTTGTAAGTTTTTGAGCTTAAAAATATGTGGCTGAAATGATTCACCAAATTTCATCCTTGTGTTGGCTAGTTGTCTTATATGAGATGAGCTTTCCTAGGAGGGTTCCTCTTCTCATAGACATTCTCTAATTCCAACCAAGCCTAAATGAGAGGTTTTGCATGATATGATATGTGGAACTATATGCCTCTTGAATCCCAATCATAAGTTAAATCTAAGCTCTCTCCAACACTTAACCTTAGTAAAGTGATGCAATGCACTAGAGTGGATTCTCCTTTTTGAGAGCTCCACGATGATAACCTCCTTGTACAAAATTGAGCTCTTGGATGCCGCACATAGTACTCTACATGGGCCTATAAAATACACAGAAAACACACTTTACATGGAGAGCAACAACACAAATTCTCTAGGTATTACAAAGGCAGTCAAACTTACAATCTGTGGTTGACTAGAGCACTATATGTTTTATCAAAGAGCATATATAAAAGTGTCTAAAATCCATTTTGCCTTTCACATGGACACTAATGATAAAAATCTCCCACTAAAGACCAATATGGCCAAGTGACCATAGGAGGAAAAATAAAGAATGATAAAGAATACATGAGTGTAAATATACAAACTATACCTCCCAACTAATGGGCATGTTACACAGTATACGAGTAATCTGTAAGATCTTGAATCAAATAATCCCCATTCAAGTGGCAACAATGCCAAAAGCTTTTCTCTAGTAGATCTTTTGTCAAAGCACTTGCAACATTGTCTCGAGTATGAACCTTCTCAAGAATAATGTGCTCAATGCCTAAGCAATCTCTAATGAAGTGAGAACTCACCTCCATGTGCTTGGTCTTTGCATGATAGTCTCGATTGTTATCCAAAGAAATAACACTCTAAGTATCATTGAACAAATGAGGTACATGCTAAGGTAGACCCATATCACAAGCAAGTCGATAAAGCCACAATGTTCCTTGCATGCCTCACTTACTGGAACATATTCTGCTTTTGTAGTGGAAACAATTGTATATTCTTGAAGATGAGATCTCCAAGAGATAGCACCTCTAGAAAAATGAAAAATTTACCTTGATGAAAACTTATGATTATCTACACAACCAGCATAATCATAAGCCAATAACGGATGCCTTTCCTCTGACCAACTATAGACACATGTCCTTGGTTCCACTCAGATATCTCAAAATCATCTTGATCGTTTCCTAATGCTTCTTGTGAGGATTAGATATATATATGCTCACAAATCCCATTGCAAATGCAATGTCTAGTCTCATAACTACCATAGCATACATGAGACTACCAACAAAAGACTGATAAAGAATGTGGGTAAAGGCGTATTTTGGATATGTACTCACTTTGAGACAAGTGTATGCATCTTTTACTCCTATCATGAGTAATGCACATGCCAAGAACATTTTTGGCATCCCCCAAATCCTTCATACAAAATGTCTTGCTCAACTTCTTTTGAGAAAGTACAAGTCATACGATGGGTTGATGACAGGTGTGCAGTTCATGATCTGTCAAATGGTGTTGTGATTATTGCTTCTGGCATTTTATGTCGTGGGCTGTATAAGCTCATAGACTATGAAAGATCTCTGAATGATTCGGCATGTGCAGTACATGATTCTCAGGCTATGTGAGATGCAAAGCTTTGGCATGCACGCTTTGGTCATTTGAATTTTGCTAGTTTGCTATGCCTACAAAAATCTGAAATGGTGTCCTCTTTGCCCAAACTTGAGGCACTTGGAAAACATGTTTGTGAAGGATTTATTTTGGGCAAAATGAAGCGTTCCTAATTTCCAAAAGATGGTTCAGTACAAGCTACTAAAAAATTGCAGCTTGTACATAGTGATGTCTGTGGTCCTATGCAGACACCTTCTTTTGGAAATATCTTTACTTCATGACTTTCATTGATGATTTTTCTAGGCATGCATGGGTATATCCATTGAAGGAAAAGTCCGACGTGTTCATGTGCTTCAAACAGTTTTTGGTTTTGGCTGAAAATCTGTCAGCATATAAAATGGGCACCCTCCGTTCAGATCGAGGGGGGGAATATATGTCTTCTTTTTGGCTGAACGTGGGATAAAACACGAGTGTACAGTGCCGTATACACCTCAACAAAATGGAGTTTCTGAATGAAAGAACATGTCACTCATGGAGATGGCGAGGTGTATGGTTAGGAGTCATGCTTTACCACATAGTTTTTGGTTTTAGGCTGTCATGTGTGCAGCATATGTACTTAACAGGTGTCCCACTAAAGCACTACAGTCTACCACTCCATATGAGGCTTGGCATGATCGCAAGCCATCTGTTGTTCATCTGCATGTTTTTGCTTGTTTGGCATATGCATTAGTGCCCGAACAACATCGCTCAGTAAAATGTATTTTTGTTGGGTACAGTTTTGAAAGTAAAGGCTATCGTCTATATCATCCACAGTCTAAATGCATTCTGGCTAGCCATGATGTTGTTTTTGTGGAAGATGCTATTCAGCCATTGCTTTCATGTACTAAGGAGACATCTGTTAGCTCCAAAGACATGTATGATACTTTGCTGCCTCTTTTTATAGGTGGACAGTCTAGTGCTGGGCCCAATGAGGCAACTTCTTCACCTTTGCAGGTTTCATGTGATGATGCAGATCATTCCATTTCTGATGTAGATTTACATGATGCACTAGTTGATGAGAGAGCTGATATTGAGCAGGCAAAAAGTATGCCAAAATGGCTCGTGCAGATTTTGCGTGACAGCAAATTAGATGCACCTCTGTCATATCGTACTCGTCCAGGCTCTCATAGTGCCTCTTTTGCATCAGATTGCTATGCTATGGCTGCATCTACTCTCTATGATGAGACTGAGCCTGTTTTGTTTGATGAAGCACAAAATTCAGAAAGTTGGATGGCGCTATGCAATCTGAATATGATGCTATAATCAAGAATGGTACTTGGTCTTTATGTGACTTGCCTCTTGGCAAGAAGGCCATTGGGACTAAGTGGGTATACAAGCTGAAGTGTAAGCCTGATGGTACAGTTGATAGGTATAAGGTTAGACTTGTTGCAAAGGGTTATGCACAAGAAAGAGGCATTGATTTTGATGAGACCTTTGCACCTACTTGCCAAATGACTACAGTTCATAGCATCTGTGAACTTGCAGCTGATCATGGTTGGAATGTACATTAGTTGGACATTAAAACAACATTTTTGAATGGTGACTTGCATGAAGAAGTGTATGTTTTTCAGCCTCGTGGCTTTGTGCAAAAAGGGCATGAAAACCAGGTATGCAGGTTAAAGAAGGCATTATATGGTTGAAAGCAAGAACCACGTGCTTGGTATGAGAAGCTACATGCCTATCTAATTGCACATGGTTTTGAGAAGAGTCCAACTGAAAGCACCTTATATGTTAAGCGTGCTAATGATGTGCTTCTGATCATTGTTATCTATGTTGCCGACATGCTGCTCACTGGCCCTATTGAGAAGCATATTGCTGATTTTAAGGTCGATTTGCATGCCTTATTTGAGATGTCTGATTTGGGGCATTTGCATCACTGTTTGGGCATTCAGTTTATGCAAGTTCATAGTGGAATGGCTTTGTGTCAAACGAAATATATTGACACATTATTGTAGCATTTTGGCCTTGAAGATTGTAAGCCTAGTGCCACTCCTATGGAGACAAGTTTACGATTGAGTCTTCATGATGCTGGAGATGCATTTGATGCTATTGTCTATCAGCAGGCTGTTGGATGCTTGATTTACTTATGCATTAGTCTGCCAGATATTCAGTTTGCTATCTCACAGATGAGAAGGTTTATGCATTGCCCAGGAGTCAAGCATTGGCAGGTGGTTACGTGCATCTTTGACTACTTGAGTGGTACTCAACTACTTGGGTGGTTTTATCCCAAGGGGGGATCACTACCGCCAGATTTGCATGCTTTTTTTGACTCTGATTGGGCTGGTTGCTATGACACTCATGTGTCCACTAGTGGCTTTTGCTTCATGCTTGGTAGCTCATGTATATCTTGGTTGAGCAAGAAGCCGCCTACTGTGGCCACTTCCAGTTGTGAGGCTGAGTATAGGGCAGCTTTCACAATGACTGTTGAGTGTGTGTGGCTCAGACGCCTTATGGCTGATTTGGGTGTTGTTCAGTCTTATGCCACCACCATCTTCACTGACAGTCAGAGCGCATTGGCAGCTACGAGGAACCCTTTGTTCCATGCTCGCACTAAGCACATTGAGGTGCATTATCACTATGTCAGGGAGAGGTTCTCTGTTGGGGAGATCAGCTTGGCATATGTGCCCACACAGAAGAACATTGCAAACCTTTTCACGAAGGCTTTGGCTAGGGAGAAGTTTGAAGCTTTTCGCAAAGCTTTGGGCTTACTTCCTTTTGTGGAGTGATTTCCACATAGCTTGGCACTTCCTTATACATGAGTGTCAGCTCCTTGTTCAGTGCATCACTCCCTGGGGGGATTTGTAGATATATTTAGGTAGTGATGTGTGTGAACACACTAGGACCGACGGGGCAAGTTTTTCCCTCTTTAGGAGGTTTTTTTCCCTCGCCATGTATATACGCCTATTGCCCTAATGGGTTACTTATCTTTTGTACATTCTCTAGTAATACATACAGTATTGTGTGTTGTGCTCCAAGCTTCTTCTCCTTCCTTGTGTTGTTCGTGTGCTTCTGCAGACGTCTATCTCCAACAACACCATGATAGTATAGGGACACTTCAGTTTGTCATTATGTATAAAGAGCTATACTATGCACATAGACATAGGAATCACAAAATTCATTAGCCTAGTTGATTAATTAGGGATATGGATCTCAAAGAATCCAACATATCAGCTTGTCATAGGATAGTTAAGAAGGATAGGGTGGAAGCTGGAAGATCGAGCCAGCACGCGCATCTGTCGGTAAGTCCTCTGGCTCAAATTGAGTGGCAAATGTGGGCTCCTTCCCTGTATGTCTTTTAACTTGTGCATTATAATCGTGTAGCAAGACAAAATAAGGCATGTATTGCGACTCTGATGTTGTGATTAACCGTTGGTGGGATAGATTCTGAAAGTAAGAAGATCGAAGGACAGTTTCTTCCAGATTTGTGAGAGATTGCATTTGCACGGCAACGCGATCATCATGTGTCTTACCCACTTTCTCGACCCTTTTGACCCAATCTAGATCTTGAATTTCTAAAGTGTCATGTCCTTCCTCTGTAGTCCGACCACCAGGTGTTGGCATTGGCTCGTACGGCTCTTCATAGCTGTCATTGACGGGGATTTCCACTACTGTTTCAGGTTCTGGTTCTTCAGTGGGCGAGGGTGGCCTTTCATATGGTAAGAGGCGTGCTTGGAGTTCTGCCACCTGTTTCCGGAGGGTCTCTACTTCTTCTGTAGAGTGTTGCAAGATTACCGGCTCCTGTTGAGCTGTGGGGGCACTGGCTATCTGTTTCTTTAGGTCTGCACATTCAGTCTCTAACTTTTCATATGACTCCAAGAAATTTGCATGCTCCTCAAGTAAGATGCGAATGTCTTCCGATGGGACTGCTCTATACTTGGTAGGGCTAATGGTTGCTCGTGCAGTTCCTTCCATAGCCGCTTCAAAGTTGTCTTGGTTTTGTTGTTGAAGCCTCTTGTTCTCTTCTAGTGCTGCTGCCATATGCTTCCTTAATAGCCCAAGGTTGCGTCTGAGTGTAGCATTAGATATCATTTACGCTTGGAGCATTGTTTCTAGTTCCTTGACTGCTTGATCATCTACTGTCGATGTCTTTGATTCCAATTCAGAGTGAGCCTGCTGTAAGATGGTATGCTTGGTTAGGAGCGTTTGGTAATCAGCTTCAAGAGTGTTGACTCTAGCTTGCAGACGCTGAGATTCTGCCTGGAGGGCAGCAGTGCGTTCTTCCAATTGATGGTATTCTTGTTGTAGTTGATGTGCACACTGAAGTAATGTGTTGAACGTGCTATTTACATTATGAGATGCAAGGGGAAAAGTTTGAAATGCAGGGGAGGTGGGATTGGGGAGGGAGGTAGTGAATGCTGTGTGTGCCAATGATGTGGTGAGTGGTGAGGTGGGGGGTAGTGGAGGGGGAGAGGGTGGAATTGGGGGGAGAGGTGCTGTGGTGGGTGAAATGTCCATTGAGTCAGACAGAGTGGTGTGTATAGGGGCTACCATGTAGGTGGGTATGGTAGGTGAAGTGAGTGTGGTGTTCGTGTAAATTGATGTCGTTGTGAAACATTGGAGAGCGGATGAATTGCTCCACAAAGGATGGTGTTGCTCTAGCACAATGGTGAGAACCACGTTAAGAAGCTTCACCTCCTTAATGTCAATCCGAGGGAGAGGTAGGAGTGATATGAAGATCGTGAACGTGAGATGATGTGAGAGTGAAGGTGAGAAACACAAAGATGCACACACACATACACACACACAATGAAGAGACAAGCAAGACACAATGGAAGGTGGGAAATTAGCTCTATTACTCAAGAATGCTCTTACAAGCTCAAACTAGCTCTATGCTCACACTAACCAAAATGAACCAACCTCAAAAATGAGCTCTCTAGCTCTTTTTATAGTTTCTAGACTAGTTTTGACCGGTTTCACATCTAGTGGCCGGCCTAGTTAAAAAATAGGTCCTAGAGGCTATTTGGAAGGGTAAACGATGTCTAAAAATAACGAAATTTGGTACGAGCATTCTACCTAAGCTCCTCAAGCTCGAGGACTCCTCGGCTTGCACAAAATGGAGCTATGGATTACAAAATGTGGTTTTCTATGATACATATGTTACAATTAGTGATAATAATCACTGTTGAATGTTTGGAGAATTAATAAGAATTATATTTGTTTGAAAAATTGATCCTCCTGGCTCCCTGCTTTGTCTTCACATGCTTCCGTGGCGTCTGTGCCTCTGGCTACTTCCAACACCCCCCTCCCTCTCGCTTCTGTCGTCCCTGACAGAACCTTGTTGTGAGGTCTGCCGGATGTAATTCTGTAGGAGGTCTTGAGCGAGGGTGTGCTCTGATATACGAATACCTCGGGCTAGATCAGCCTCGAGTTTCTCCCAGTCGATAGGTTGTGGCTCGTCTGGTGGTGGGAGCTGATAATGTGTGGAGTACACCATTCGTTCACAGGCGAATAATTGCAATAAGTGTGTGGGCCTGCTTATAAATACCTCTGAATGGTACTCCCAAAAGCCAGTGGTGAACATTTCTTCGAATGTCTGCTTGTAGCATGCCGGTAGGTATTTGATCCTGCAGTGCCAGGCGTAACACACCCGGAGCGATGGCGTTGTGCTCATATCATAGACTAAATCAAAGTTGCCATGCTCAAAGCCCGGGGTGTTTACATGGGGAGCCTTGACGCGTCGGAAGACTTTAAAGACCATCTGCATCATGTCAAAGATTTTGACAGTCATGTGCGCGGCAACATCATCCATATGCTTTAACCTAGGGAGCCAGTGGCGGATCGTCGCCATCATGTAGCCTACTGTGGGTAACTCGATTGGTGGCCTGAAATAGGGATAGTTCAGCCAGTCTTGGCACTGCTTATTGTTCTGTACTTTAATGGCGAAGGCAGTCCAAGAGCGGCGTCGTGGGACTGGTCCCCAGCATGGGTTAAATTTTAAATGCAGCGGTGCTTTTACCCATGTGCTCATCATCTCGGGATAGTTTTGCAATAAATCTCTGCGCCAGTCTGGTTGAAGGATTTCACCTCTCTGCGCCCTTGGTGGCAAGTCCTCTGGCTCGAATTGAGTTGCATGTGTTGGTTTCATGCCGGTTTCTTTCTCGATGGCTAATTGGTATTCGGCCATTAACATGAAGTACGGTTTATATTGGAGCTCATGCCCAGATATGTATCGTCGCGGGGCCAATTGAGCAAAGAATGGTGACTGTAAAATTTTCTCTTCAATTATGGCCATGGCATGTAGCTGTGCCTCTACTCTGGCCGAGTGTGTCGTTCCGAGTTCTTCAACTGTCTTCATCCACGCGGGGGTAGGTAATTCGTAGGTCATCTGGCCTTCGGCCGTGACACGTCCGCCTGGGATGGGTATCAGTTCATATGCCTCTTCGAATGTCTCCTCCACCGGGATAGTGACGGTTTCTTCCTCAGCTGGTAGCTCAGGTGGGGAGTCTGGCCTTGGTGGTGCTTCATAGACTGCAATTCTCGATTCAAGATTTGTTACCTGGGCCCGGAGTGCGTTGAGTTCCTCTAGAATTTCAGGGGCAGGGTCCGCAGGTGCTGGTAATTCTGCTGCTACTTGTACTTGTTGTGTTGCTGGTTCTCTGAGCTGTAGCAGTTTGTGATCTTCCTTTAACTTTTGATGTTCTTCGTTCATACGATCATAGTCCTCGAGCAATCGAACATGGTCGTCTAGCAACATCCGCATCGACTCGGATGGGATTGCCTTGAATCTGCTCGGACTTAGTGGCTGTTCTGGATGATCTAAAGCCGCTTCCAAGTTCTCTCTATTCTGCTCTTGGAGTCTCTGGTTCTCCTCTTTTGCTGCGGCTAAGTGTCTTCTTAGTAAGCCCATATTTCTAGTAAGCGTTGCATTGCGGACGGTCTGGGCTCGAAGTAGGTTATCCAAATCCGCGGTGGCCTCTTTGGTTTTCTCCTCACTTTCTAGTTCTAATTTGTGATAGGCCTCTCGTAAATCTTGGTATCGGCTGTTCAGTGAGGCGTTCTCAATTGATAATGAATTAAGCTGCGTTTGTAATTCATTCGTCGTTTTCTGCAGCTGTTGATAGTTGGTGCCGAGTGATGCAAACTCCTCGCGGACTTGCGTCATGCATGTGAACATGTGTTGAAATGCGGTGTCTATGGTGGGCGATAGTAGTAGTGAAGTGCTAAATGAGGATGCAGTGGGAGTAGATGCAGTGGGAATGGGGAGTGGGGTTGGGACAGTGGATGCAGTGGTGATTGTGGAAAATTGTGAAGTGCCTAAATATGAGGGTGCTGTGAGTGGAGTGGGTGGTGGTGAGGTGGATGGTGATATGTCCATGCCATTGGACGTGTTTAGTGTTGTGACTGTGAAAAGTGGTGTGATTGTGGGTGGTTGTGTAGGTGTGAATACGGGATTTGCGAATGTAGTGTAGTTTACAGGGGGAATGGTTGGAGCAGCTTGGTGAAACGGGGAAATAGGGGTTATGGTAGGTTGGGGGGGTGAGACTGGTGAGAAGGTTAGTGGAGTTAGGAAGGGAAATGGGGGTCTTAGAGGTGGGGGAAACGCTGGGAAGGATGAAGGGGTGAAGGGGTTAACATATGGATGCGGAGGGTTGGGTGCGGGCATGGTGGTATGAATGGGTAAGGAAAAGGTTGTGGCTATGTTGCTTTGTACAGGTGTGGATGTGGGGAAAGCAGGTGGGTGTGCGGGTGATACGGGATGGGTTGGTGAAAGATGAGGTGAGAGAGGAGTCGAAGGGGTGGATGTTATTTCGAGGATAGTAGTGGTATGTACAATGGTGGTACGGGGTGGTGAATCTACAAGGATGGTTTCTGCGGTCAATGAACTTTCTGGGGCGAGGCGTGCCTCCCTGGCTTGTGCTGAAGATTGAGCTCCTGTTGGTACACGAATATACTCTCCGGGCTTTGAAAGTAGTCGCACTCGGCGGGGATCAAACTGTGGTAGTTGCTTTCTTTGTAAAAACCTGAGTGCTTCATGGGAGCCTACTGATTTGACTAACTCCCTGAACCCTCTGATGTAGGCATCTTCGAATCCTCCGGAGATGAGTTCCTGTTCAATTAATGCCTGGCTTTCCTCTTCAGTTAACTTTTTCCGGGCCCATACTTTCTCCATGGTGCGATATAATTTTTTGATGGCCAGCGTGTATGCTGCGGCTTCGAAAGTTTCATCTTCATATGTGCTGGTGTCGCCGTGTGTGTCGGTTTGTTGGCCTTGGCCCTCTGTCTGTTCGTCATGTGAGCCCTGGCTGGCTTCATCGTCGCCTTCCTCGTTGTCTGTTTCGGTTCTCTCTTCTTCAGAGCTTGACACAGCTTGTCCCTGCAGCAATTCTCGCGGCGTGGTAGGGTAGCTGGGACGCTCATATTCCTGGGAGAACAGTTGTGCTTCTGAATACTGGAATTCGTTTGAGAATGCATCAGGCATCTCAAAATCAAATGTCGTGTTTATGGGGTCGGCCTCCATATGTGGTATCGGGAAAGAAAACGCTTCCGCACCAATAGTGGTGGGAGCTTCTGCTGTTGTGGTGGTGGGTTCTGAGGTGGCGGCTGCCGGAGGTGCAGCGGTACTAGTGGTGGCCTCCGTAATCACTGGTCTGGACAACCGTATGCGAATAGGCTGTACAGTGGGAGCAGCTTCTGTCTGTGGTCGCTCTGGAGAGGGTTGTGGTGATGGCGACTCTGGCACTTGAAGGCAAGGGATGGTGCCTCGCATGCGCTTACCTGCCCGTGTCCTACTGGGCTTCCTGGCTTTCTTCGTTGTGCCCTTGAATGCTTTCAGTTCTTCTCCTGTTAGTGCACGCTCAATTGGCAAGTCATAAGCCAAGCACATATACACGATTCTTGTGAGTGCACAACATCCGTTAAGCACTTTTTTGCGCTCCCATCTGTGCTGTGCCAAATACATTTGGTCTATGATCCAGCTTGCCAAATCAACCGTTTGAGGTCCCGTGCATGCCAAATACAATCCAAACCAGATTCGTTTATGGGGCATAGTAAATCTGTCCTGAGCTGGGAATGCGAAATGTTGCATGCATATCCTTAGTGGCTTTGACAGCTCAGGTGTAATGGCCGAAATCTCCTCCCACTTTGTGACGTCCCCACGTTTCATCGGTTCTGGAATTAATCTCTCGCGATCTGTGGGTGTGTGGGTTCCATGAATCTTGATGGCTGCTCTGATTAAGTCCTTAGAGAGATAAAATCTCTTGTAAGGTGGATCATCCACTAGAGTAGGCAATATGAAGGTTCCTGGGATGTCCTTATTCTCTGATGCCAGCAATGTAGTGATTAAATAATAGCACCTGTAAAAATCCGGTTTGGGCAGAGGATCACTGAAATACTCTGTGAAGCCTGCTCTGGCCCAAACATGAGTTAAATCCTGGGTGCTCTGTAAGGCTTCGAACTCTCTGGAGAAAAACTGGTATTTTCCCCACGTGCGGTCGTCAAATGTCAGAGAGGATTCAAATATAAAGTCCGCGTCCGCAAGGGGTCTTGCAAGGCCCTGAAACCAATGAGAGTTCCTGTGTATCTTTTCGGTGTAGCCCATGGGTGGGTTGTCGATAGGCATGGGCCCTGGAAATCCCTGAAATTCCGGTGGTGGAGCAGTCGGGTGGGACTCTGCTCGTAGCACGTTGAGGGGCACAGCCGCTACACTGGGGCCTGCTCCTGATGTTCCTTCGTCGGTTTGCATGGTGGCTGGTGCGCTAGTGAGAAAGATCTGCTACAAAAGATTAACACATTAGCATGGAAATTAATTATGATCCCATTAAAGCGAGACCGCAATCCCTTTCCATAACTGATGCGTAACCCATGTAGCCAAGTGCTGTGATGTGATGGATGCAATGTTTTTTTTTTTTTTTTTTTTTTTTCGCAGCACTAGTGCAGGTCTCTAGACACCTATACGTTTCAGATCATGCATACATTTCTTGATGAGATGAGATTACGAGTGATGTGTGATGATGGTGGGTGAAGTTATACAAGGTTTAAAGGTTAGTAATTGAGTACAAGGTTGTATGTTAGTCGGGGGGTAGTTAGACAATGGGTTAGGGGAAGACGGTTGGACACGTTTCGGTATCCATTTCCTAAGGATCTTGGAGTGGGTGGTGGATTTCTGCTGAGGGGTAAAAGGTGGTGTCGGGTTTGGTGGTATCGAGGGATGAGATGAGTTATGGGGGTTATATATTACATGGCTTATGGGTTGAGCTATGATACATGGCTTGGGTACCCAAATCTGCGTGGGCGTGGGTCTATGGGTAAGGTACTTCTTGGCGATCCACATTTGTCTAATGGTTGGACCTGTAGAAGGTGGTCGAGGGGATGGTGGATATCGATTCTGTTTTTGTTCTGCCTTTTTTTTGTCGATTTCTGCTTGGCTGGAGTTCTTTGGTGCTTTTTGTCCTTTTGGCACCCATATTTGTCTGGTGCCGCTTCCTTTGGGTGGCCTAAACTGCTTTCCATGTTGTTTCCTCTGATACTGTCGTCGGTTTGGGTTCCTTTGTCGTGGTTGACTCTGTTGTTGTTGAGGTTGAGAGGTCGGATGGACACTCTGCTTTGGAAAAGAAGGGAGTTCCAACACTTGCGTGACCTGCCCATTAGGAAGTGATGCCTTATTTAACTTTAATCTAGGCCAGTCCGCAACAAGTTTGGAAGGATGAGCACCGCAGGGTGTCGTGCTCATTTGGCCGCTGATGCAACCCACCTGACCTCTGATTGTGCCCTTCTGCCCTTGCGGTTGGGTAACTGTCTCTTCTAGTTTGCAGGAAGTCCCAGGGAAGATCTCCGGTCGTCCTTCTGACTGACAACTGTCTATAGCCAAGCCCGAGTGGGTTGGTGTAGACGTAACGTGACTGGTCTGCCCAAAAATCTTCCTGTCTTCCGTCGCATGCGTTTCATAGGGTCTAGGGTCACAACCGTCAAGCGGAATGCCGTTAGGGAAGTCAAGCGGTATCACTCGCTTCTGCTCTAAGGTTCCAATCTGTAAGGAGCCTTGTCTAAGGTTTAGGTCCACTGAGTGATCGTATAGCCAATCTTGGCCAAGGATTAGGGGTTCTATCAGGTCGTCATCATGGCACACTAGTAGCTTCGCTGTCATCGTCAAATCCTTAATGAGGATAGGAAGGTCCACCTCACCCATGCAAGGGGTTTCCATGCCTCCTAGGCCTATGAGGTATGCCTCAATTGGCCGCATTTCTATTCCTGAATCCTTATAGTGGGACCATCTAATCGCACTAGTCGCAGCACCTGAGTCAATCAAAGCCCTGAGTTCTTGGCAATGGTTGCCGTGCTCTAGCCTAACTGTAACGAATGGTCTCCTGTCCACTATGCTAGGATGAGTGGTTGACTTTACTTGACACATGGCCATGGGATATCTGGGTGATGTTTCCAGATGGTTATAATGTTCTCTCCCTAGTCCTTGTCTTCTTAGCTTCATGCGCTTAATGCGTTCTATGGCTTCTGCCTGAGCTTCGGCTCGTATTCTATTTTCTTCCTCCTTACGCTTCTTTGCCAACGTGAGTCGTCTAAGCATATCCTCAGTAAGAGGTTCTTGATATAACCTGACTCTACAGCCACTAATGTAATTAGGCATTATATCTCCTTCTAAGGTGGCTAACTGTACTGCTCCACTAGTCGAGAGTCTGTTAATGATCATAGGTCCATAACCTCGCTTTTCTAACTTCCGTGCATGCTGTTTCAGTGTATACACTAGAACTAAATCTCCTTCTTTTAGGCCTTTATCTTTCACATGTGCATCAAAATATGCTTTCTGTCGCTTCTTTGCTGCGTATATTCCTGCTGCTGCCCTCAGCCTTGTTTCTCCTAATCGTTCCAAGTCCATTATTCTCGCTGATAATTCATGGCCGGTCCACTGATGTTCTTGTGCAACCTTAAGGGTCGGTATCAAGAAGTCCAAGGGAAGCACTGCATTCTGACCAAAAACCATCTGAAAGGGAGTTGCATTGAGTACGGTCTTGTAGGCCACTCTATATGCCCAAACAGCGTGGTGTAGCTGTTTGTCCCAATCTGAACGTTTATTGTTCACGAGTTTCGTCAGTACGGTACAAAGTATCTTGTTAGTGCTTTCAGCCTGACCATTGGCCTGAGGATGATATGGTGCAGATTTCTTGTGAATCACCATAAAATCCTGTAACAAATATTCAATGACTTGGTTTAGAAAGTGAGTGCCTCGATCGCTCACTAACTCTATAGGCAATCCATATCTTGTAAAGACATTTTCAAATAAGAATTTTGCAGTCGTGTGAGCATCATTCTTTTTTGTGGCTTTTGCCTCGACCCATTTCATAAGATAATCTGTGGCAACAATAATGTATTCCGCATGTGTACCTTTTGCAGGGGGGTTAATGGGTCCTATAAAGTCTATACCCCACTTAGAAAATGCACGTCCGCCCATCATGGGTTTCAATGGCATTTCATCTCTACGCGTAGGAAACTGAGTTCTTTGGCACACATCACATCTCTTTACATAGGTATGTGCATCCATGTGGAGAGTGGGCCACCATAATCCTGCAAAGAGGATGGCTTTGATTATCCTATCTGGTCCAAAATGACCTCCTGCAACACCTTGGTGTGCAATCTCTAGTATGCTCAGATAATCGCTTTCATGAACGCACTGTCTTAGATATCCATCTCGTCCTCTTTTGTATAGATTATCGCCAATAAGTGAGTAGTCTTGAGCTTCCTGCTCTAGACTGCGTTGTCGCGCTAAGGTCATTCCTTGAGGGAATGTGTTCGTCCTCAAGTAAGTCACTAAAGGTTCACTCCAGTCTGGTGTGAGAGACACATGATATAGTGTAGCATGCTCTACTGGTGGTCTTTCACAACACACCTGGCATTCTTTGCACAACTTGTAGACATCTGCTTCCATCGTAGGCCAATATACTCCTAGTCTTTGCAGAGTCTGTAGTGTTCTATGTTTTGAATGATGTTGCTTTAATGCACCTATGTGTGCTAATTGCAACCAGTTCGCATGTTCCGATTCACCTACGCAACAAGCAAGAATCTTTTGATTATCCTGTTTATATATGCTTCCTGCCATTATTTGATATTTTTGAGACTTGGTAATCTCTCCTTCTTTGATCTTTATCCTAGGATTCTTGGGTCCGTATGTCAGAATAGGGACTATAGGCTTAGCCCATTCTGGTGCTATCTCAAGGTTAAACAAGTATGCATCTGGTAATTCATCCGCTACTCCTTGAGGAGCTTCTCCTGAGGTTAATCTTGAGAGGTGGTCAGCTCTAAGATGTGTCTTTCCTTTCCTGACTACCACTTCAAAATCATACTCCATGAGTAATAGAAACCAACGTATCAATCGTCCTGTGTTACATGGTTTGTTGACTAAGTACAATAGGGCTTGATGATCTGTAAAGAACTTGAATTTGTTGGCCAACAAGTAGTGCCTAAACTTCTTTACTGCGTAGATCATCCCTAATCCTTCTCGTTCCGTCGTGGTGTAATTCCTTTCTGCTGCGTTCAATTGTCTGCTCGCGTAAGCTATGGGGAGATCTATGTTACCTTCATTCGTGGGTTGTGCTAACACACATCCTATGGCGTAATTGGATGCATCCACATGCACATGGAATGGCTTACTCCAATCTGGGGTAGTCAATATGGGTGCTGAGCACAAGCGTCGTTTGAGTTCATTGAATGAATTTTCACATTCATCTGTCCATTCAAAATTGGTTAAAAGAGAGTACAAAGGCTTGGCTATGATTGCATACATGTGTATGAATCTCCTATAATAACCGCAATGGCCCATAAATGCCTGTACCTCTTTCACATTAGTTGGTCTTGGTAATTCTGCAATTACCTTCACCTTTTCCTTGTCCGTAGAGATTCCATTTTTTGACACAATGTGTCCTAGAATTTTGCCTTGTCTGACCATGAAAACGCATTTTTCTGGGTTCAAACAAACCTGATATTCTCGACATTTGTCAAATATTTGTCTTAACTCTGGGATATGCGTCTGCCTTACATTTGAGTGAGCACATAAGTCATCGACGTAAACTTCCAAGCTCTTGCGTAAGAATTCCTTAAAAACATGACACATGAGTCGCTGGAAAGTGGCGGGTGCATTTGTTAAGCCAAATGGCATTACACGAAATGCAAATATGCCCCATTCAGTGGCAAAAGCCGTCTTGTGTTGATCTTCTGGAGCAATGGCTACTTGGTTATAGCCTGAGAATCCATCAAGAAAGCTGTAAACTTCCTTGCCCGCAACTCTTTCCAATAGGTGTTCCGTGATAGGAAGAGGATAACTATCTCTAATCGTGGCGGCATTAACTTTTTTAAGGTTAATACACACACGCAATTTTCCATTCTTCTTGGGCACAACCACAATGGGGGATACCCATTCGGTATGCTCAATTTCGTAAATGAATCCTGCTTCTATCAAGCGATCTATCTCCTCTTTAATCTTCGCAGCGTAATTATCATTATACGTGTAAGGTTTTTGTTTTGTCGGTTTTGCATCTGGAGTCATAGGGATTCTATGAGAACATATATCTGGATCTACTCCTTTCAAATCTTTGTAACTCCAAGCAAAAACGTCTCTATATTCGCGCAATAGGGCAACTAACTCTTCTTCTTCTTCAGTCGTCAAATCATGCCCTATGTATGTGCATTTTTCTTCTTCTCCTTCTATGACAACTATTACTTTCTTGGTTTTCTCTCGGTTATCATATACTTGTCCATCCTTCTCTTTTCTATTAGGCATCCATACCATGATTCTTCTACCTTCGATTTCATATTTCTTGAAGTTCTCGGGTACTTCAAATAAAGATTCTTCTTTTTCCGACATGGTTTCTTTCTTCTTTCTCTTCTTGCCTTCACTCTTAGTAGTCACTTCTGTGGCTAACCTTACCTCGTTCGTTATGTCCTCGTGTCTCTGAGTGTGAGTCTCTATTTCGTAGAAATATTCTTCCTCTGATGCAAAGGGTGGGTCCATGAGAATTGATTCTAAATCAAAATCGCTTGCATCCTCAAATGCATCAGTGTCTGGTTCACACTCTTCTAAAATTGCATCGCCCATGATTGGCTCTATCGTGAAAGCTGAAATGTCATAGCCATCCTCATCACAATGGGGTGTCCATTGTTCTTCATTGATGGCTACATCCATGGTTGCTAGTATTTCCGCCCAACCATGGGGTTCAAATTCTTCGTCTGGGAATACTACAGGTGCATAGGCTGGATCTTGAAGGGTTCGTGGATGTTGTTCCGCACCTAAGGTCCTGGCTTCTAACCGCTCTTCCTCTTGTTTGGCTACTTTACACATCCATAAATGGGTATCCTCATGCAACCAAGAAGGATCTGATTCTAATGAGTGCACGGATTCCGTCTCTACTGGTGTCTTATGGATGGTATTCCATTGTATTGGGGGTACATCTCTATGTGAATAGTCTTTAAGATTGACTTTAGTAGTCACTCCTAAATGTTGCAAGTACAAAGAATTAGTTCCCCAATCTTGTACAATTTGCAACTGACGCATGAATGGTCGTCCCAATATCATCTCATATGCATGATTTTTCGCGAAGTCACAAATGGCAAAGGTATGCTCAAATTCTACACCGCAAGTGGTGAGAGATATGCCTTCTAGTAAGCCTAATGGTTTTTCTATGTGTCCATCGGCCATTTGTAGTTTCATCCTAGTGGGTCTGAGTGCTGGCTTACCCCAACGTTTCCACAAAGCGGTGGTAGCGATGGCTACTCCGGCTCCTGAATCTAAGATGGCTTTCGTGGTGTAGCCCTGATGGGTTATTGGAAGATATGTGTTACCTTCCTCTCCTTCGCTTACGTCTCCAATCTTTTCCACGGGTATCTCTGGTACCTTCTTATGCGATCCTATCTGAGAGGGTGTGGTAGCTAGCTCAGGGAATTGATTTGCTACGTGCTTCCACAATTCTGGTTTTACCTTTAACAATTCCTCCAGGGTGAGATTACACTGTACTTTCGTGTTCTTGATCACTTCCGTGTTCCTAGGGATTACTGATTCTTCATTCCTCACTATTATCGTGGGTGCTCTCATACTAATAGACTTTGCTTCCCAAGGTCCTGTGAACTGAGGTAATTCTTGTAAAGAATTAGATTCAAATCCTGTGGGTTCACTCAGTCGTTCCACCTCTACATCATCATATATAGAGGGGATGTCTTGGGGAAATTGTTCCTGCAAGTCGTCTATTTCTTGAATAGGAGGATGAGTTCCTTGTTCTTTTCTCCATTTGTCTTCTTGTATTTCTCTTAAAAATTCATGTGAGTACCTATGTATGGAAGACAAGTTATCTTGACTTTCTGTATTGGGTACTTGAGACAGGGATGGTGCATTCCTCTCCTGTGTCTCTGTGACAATAGGGTTTCTAGGCTTCTCCTTTTTCTCTTTGCTTTCTATCAAGTGTTCTAGCCTCTCCATTAGTCCTTGGAAGTGTAATTCCGGTTTTGCCATGTTATTCCAATTAAGATATCTAGAGGCTTCGAACAAGGCTTGTGCTAGTTCTACCATCTTCATGCACAGTTTAGTTCTCTCAATTTCTAAATCAGCTCGAGGGTGGTTTTTACTCATTTCTGTGACTTGAGGTCCCTCTTTTAATCTAGCCTGATATGCACGAAACATCATGTCTAGATCTTCTGGTATGGGTTCCGCTAAAATCGATCCTGATTTCTGAGCTGGGTTTTCTTGATTTAATTCTTGTGAAGTCAATTCTTGTATTTTGGCTCTAGATTCCCTTAAACTTCCTTCCAACTCGCTTATCTTTTTACTCCACTTTCTCTTTATCCTTTCTCTAGAGTCTTTCCAAGATTTCGTCTTTTTACTACTAGATTCTGCCACTTCACTAGTTCCGGCTACTTTCTCTTGATTATGCTGTTGGTTTTGTAAGAGCGCCTGGGCTCTGGTTATAGCTTGGATAGGCACGTACGTAGTATTGGATCCATCTGCATTGTTTACAATACCTATCACGTTGATCGGTGTCACATTTGTAGTGTTAACTGGGTTCTTAGGACAATCTTTGATTATGTGCTCTTTGCCACAATCGGCACAAAAGCCTTGTATGCTATAGTACTGTGATTGCCTTGCTATTGGGGGATGTGGACAATCCTTAATGAAGTGATCTCCTTGGCACCTAAAGCATGGTCCTCTAGGGCCCTGTGGTCTCTGTTGTCTCAGTTGGGGCCGTGGGTTTGGGTTTGTGTACATTACATTAGCAAAATCTGGCTCCCAACTAGGTTCCATTGGTGGATTATCATAATGATATGTCTCCACATGTTCTGGTGACTCCGTGTAATAAGCGGGTGGACTAGTTACATGAGTAGAGTCAAAACTGTTTGAGTTCGGGTCACTTTCTGTGATCAGGGGTGAAGAAGGCACTAAGGCCCTACTTAGGTTCTCTTCTGCAGCAGCGTATTTGACTGAGATGACATTCGCTGGTGGGGGTGGCTGCTGAGCTAAAACGGGTTGAGGTCTCTGTTGAGCCTGGTATGGGTAGTTCTGGGGAGGCCTATAGTAATAAGGCTGAGCATTGTGTTGGCCTTGATACCTACCTGGCTGCTGGTATGTTTGCGGGTAGTTCTGTCTCACGGTTTGTTTGTTGTATGGGCAGTCCTGAGCCGTATGATTCATGTATCTTCTCTCAATTGTGCAATATTGGCCACTAGGGTTGGCGTGAGGTTGAGGTGCATTGGGGCACGTGTTTGCCAAATGATTTCCACCACAAGCGTAACAACGTACATTTGTAGGTAGCTTGGGCACCTGTTTACTAGAAACTCCTAGTTTTTGGGCCACTTTTTCTGCTAGGTCCTCTATCGAATTAGACAATTTTGTGGATGCTAGTGAAGAACAATCTGAGTCTTTATAGACCTTTGAGAGCTCTAATTCATCTCCTAGGTTGTCCTCGATGTCTATACATATTCTTACACACTCCTCTAGCGTTCTGGGTTCTTTTAGGTACACATAGGAGCGTAGTTTAGCGCTCAACAAGCCATCTAGGAACAGTGATACTTGTTTGGCTTGTGAGGGTAGCTCTTGCATTGGACATCGTTCGACATATTGTCTGAATCTACGACCTGCCAGTCTTACTGTTTCCTGAGGGGTCTGTTTAAAGCTATGAATCAACGAAGACGTGTCATGTCTAACCCCACTTTTAGAGAATTCAGTGATGAATGACTCTAAAAAGTGATGGATGTCTCTAAATTGCCTTTGTTGCAATGGTTGGAACCAAGTTAAAGCGGTATTCTTTAACGTTAGTCCAAATGCATTGTATTGCGTGAACATGTCCTCGACTTGTTCTGCTCTTAGTACTTGCTTGAATTCTGCGACATGGTCATAGGGATCTCCTGTCCCATCAAAATAATTTTTCATGGATTTCACTAATTGAGTGGGTCTCAATACTCTTGCGTGTTCACGTGGCCTAGGTAGAGGAAAATCATCTCTACCACCTGGTATTCCATGTTCTCTTTGTCTATCCGTCCTATTAGTGTTCGTGGTTGTTCTATCTCTCCCTATGGGGTGATTGAAGCTTACTTCCGGTCTCTCGTGATTTCCTTCTCTTTGATTTCCATGGGCTGAGGATGTTCCTACCCCTTGTTGATTTGCATTTATGTTCGTTCTAGATGGAGGGAATATCAACTCACCTCTCCATGTGTATGTGCTTTTAGCGCGCTCAGGCACCACAAAAACTCTTTCTGAAGTCTCATCCAGGTATACGACCTTTCCAGGTGTATCTGGGTCCTTGAATTCATAAATTGTAATGATGCCTACCTCACTGGGGTTTTCCTTTCTGTACCTCCAAAAGGCTTCATCTGTCTCTTTATTTACAAACAACTCGGTGCTCCTGTTATCTTGAGGGATCCACTCTGGGATGAGTACTCTTGTTAATACGGATTTCCCTCTAGGTGTCCTAGGTTCATCTAACGGTTCTTTTCCTTGAAATTTCGCTTCCGTCTCTAATTGAATTGTGCCAAACTCATTAGTATCGTTTGGCTGTGTACTTAGGACGTACATGGTTCCTTCTTTGTCTATGTAAGCGTCTCTCTCAAATTTCACCACTGGTCTCTCCAATCCAATGGGTTGATCAGGGTTGTGCAGTTGCACCACTTGCCTTTGCAAACCATCCTCATAGATGCGAGCACCTAATCGGTTGGTTCGGAGAAACTCTAGTTGCGTTCTATAGGGTCCTTCAGGTTTTTCTAGGTATGCTACATTCGACCCTCCGTCTGGTCTGTCTGTGCTAAATGCCATTTCTGATTCACTTGATTCTGAGCTCAACTCGTAGGGATAACTACTATTCAATTGCTGAGCCCAAGATCGAGCGGTAGTTCTCACACTAGCCTCTGATGATCGAAGGCTTCTTCTGTCCGACTTACCTATATGTTTGCCCGATCTAAGGTTCATTAATTTCCTTCCTTGCTCACTCAATTACACACTTAGATCGTCAATGGTCCTTTGTTATTATTCTCTTGATTCTTTTTAATTTTCTCTGGATTCTTGTCTTAATTTATGCGTCAGGAATTCGACTTTCGTTATGATTTTGAGTTCTCGTTCCGTCAGACTTATGTTCTTTTCTTTAGGTTTTCGCGTCACACACACCTTTACTTGTAGTCTTAAACTTGAAAGAATTAAGTAGCTTGAACTTGAGGCGTTCCTATCGTCGTTAATCCACAACTACCGTTTAGCCTAAGCTAAGAATTGACTGAGGGGGTTGAGTAATCTTCCAACCTCGAGTCGGCTTTTCTGTTGCTCTGATGCCCTGTTGCCCAAGAAGCCGTGCTTCCCAAGCTCTGCTGTCTTCACTGCCTTGCTTGCTTGCCTTGGATTGCCCTTGCTAGACCTGGAAAAATCCAATATTAGACCAATTCACAAGATGATCAAACACTTGAGCATATACACCTTTTAATCCCTTCTCGTTTGCCCAAAATTTTCAATGTGTGCCCCTTGGCTTCCTAGTCCCAAACTAGGTGTACCTCAAATTAGCTTATCCAAAAATAGATGTATTCTTTATGAAAAAAACAGTTGAGGTCACGTAGTACTCGTCACGAGCTTTCTAATGAGCTATTAAGCTCAAAAAACGGACTTCGGATGAGAAAGTTACACGCGTTCAGGCCCTGGGGGGTAAAAACTGACAGTCAAGTTTTCCTTCAAATATAAGCTAAGGGGTCTCCTATGAGTCTAATGGTCCAAAAATTTTTCAAAAATACCCTCAAATTTGGTCAAAAATTGAAGTCCAAAATTTGCGACGGGGGTGGGCAATCGCGATGGTCTGGGACTGTCGCGATGGTCCAAGCGAACCGTCGCGATGGCGTGGATTTTGGACAATCGTGATGGCATGAAAAGGCGAACCGTCGCGATGGCTCGAAGTGAACGATCGTGATGGCGTGGAAATGGACCGTCGCGATGGTCCGAAAAATGAACCGTTGCGATGACGTGATCAAGCGGACAATCGCGATGGCACGGTCAACGATCAAAGGTGAACAATCGCGATGGTCCGGGGTGACCCGTCGCGATGGTCACAAGTGCGATGGCTTGAGCCAATCGCGATGGTCCGATGTTGGGCTGTCGCGATGGTCCGAAAAACGAACCGTCGCGATGGTCTATCGTGACACGTGGCACTGTCGTGGCGATGGCCTGAGCCAATCGCGATGGTCCGGGGTCAGCTGAACAATCGCGATGGTCCAAGTGGACCGTCGCGATGGCTCAAGTGAACCGTCGCGATGGTCCGAAAAAGCGAACCGTCGCGATGGTCCGGCCGAGCCGTCGCGATGGCGTGAGCCTATCGCGATGGTGCGACACAATCGCGATGGTCTGAGCCAATCGCGATGGTCCACCAAACAACGAATTTTTGAAATGCAACTATGGTGCCGTGTGTGCACAAGGATCGCCTACCTCGTGGTGTGGTCGCCTACCTCAAAATCCGAAAATTGCAGACCATCGCGATGGTCCGCCACACTCGGAAATCTCTGACAGAAAATACATTTTTTACCTGTTGGAAGCTTTCCTGATGCTCTGAAGCTCTGTACCTGCAAGAAAACTCAAGAAAAAGCAAGCACATACAATCGCAAAAACTCTCTCTCGCTCTCTCGCATGCACAAATGAGGGGAAATGAGGTGAATGGGTGGATATGGTGAATTTTCTGATTTTTTTGGAAATGAAGATGATGATGCGATGATGAAGATGGAGTATGGGGAAGGTGAAAAACACTAAAAACTAAGTAAAAACAATAACAAAAACTGAAATTTTTACCTTCCAACGCCTCTTCTTGCTATACTCTTACCATCACACATTCGTCCTAGACTCGATCCCCGACAACGGCTTGCACAAAATGGAGCTATGGATTACAAAATGTGGTTTTCTATGATACATATGTTACAATTAGTGATAATAATCACTGTTGAATGTTTGGAGAATTAATAAGAATTATATTTGTTTGAAAAATTGATCCTCCTGGCTCCCTGCTTTGTCTTCACATGCTTCCGTGGCGTCTGTGCCTCTGGCTACTTCCAACAGATGGGTATTGGGGTGGGGAGGTCAGGTTGAAAGAGGTGTAGGGGCCAGATGGGAAGTGAGGGTCATGGAATGGAGGTACTCATATTGGGGGATAGGCTGGGAAACACAGGGTGCCTTCTGTGGGTGCTGGGTT
This sequence comes from Ceratopteris richardii, assembly GCA_020310875.1. Lineage (NCBI taxonomy): Eukaryota > Viridiplantae > Streptophyta > Polypodiopsida > Polypodiales > Pteridaceae > Ceratopteris > Ceratopteris richardii. The sequence goes on from CM035415.1 coordinate 157,344,667, forward strand.
TCCAACCATACTTGGGATTATGGGATGGCCAGTTATGGGTTCGGAGGATAGAAGGGTTGAAGTGTACAAGGGATTGGTGACGAAACAGAAGAGGGTGTCCTGTGAGGTGGGTTCTCGGAATGAGAATGATGTGAATGAGGATGGGTTATAAGTGAAGGTAGAGGTGATGACTGTCGTTTCTTCCATGGTGGGAGGTGGTGGTGGGGTTGGAGAAGCTGGTGATGGGGGATGCTGGGGTGAGATGGGTGATGTCTGAACGAAGGTTTCAGTAGAGAGGTCAATGGTGGTGGTGGGGTTAGCTGTGGTTTCAATGGGTACTTCTTGTTCTGTGATGGGTATCCTGATAGTCTTACCTGCACGTGGTAATGTGTCAACTCTGCGTTTGTCATACCTCACGGACTGGCGGACTGCTGTGTGGACAACCTCCGGAACTCCTAAAGACTCTGACACTAATTTGAGGGTGTCAATGAAATGTTGATCCACCCCATCATCTGATAGCATTTCTTGCATCAAAGCTTGACCTGACACAAGAGAGAGTTGATGCCTTTCTTGTACTGCTTTGATTGTGTCGTATAACCTTTGTAGTTGAGCTGTATATGCTGGTGCACCTACAAGTTCTGACACTTCTTGTTGCTCATCTTGTTGCTCTTGATCATAATCCTCCTCATCTTCCTCCTGTTCTTCATCTTCATCATCCTCTTCATCCACTTCAACTGTGGTGACAGGTACTTGGGAGGTTGTTGCTTGCGTTTGCACATTCTCCACTTGTTGTGCCTCTTCTGCCTCCAGCTCTACATCTTGTAATAATTGTTCAAAGTCTTCATTCGTGAGTTCTTCCAAAGGTGCACCACTGGGAAATTCAAGATCGGTTGGGATGGGAGGGAATATCAAGTTAGGACCATCGGTGCTGCGTCTTGGAAGTCGGAGTGTGAATGGTCGGACTCTTCGGGGTGGAGGGGTGACGACTGGTGTTAGGGTGGCTCCACGTGGTTGAGCACAGGGGACTTGGACAGTGCCTCTCATCTTCTTAGAAGGGGGTCCAGTGGATGTCCTGCCTCTAAACTGCTCTACACGATTCCACATTAGGGCCCGTTGAATAGGGATGTCATAAGCCAAACACCTATAAATTATTCTCATCAGAGCACAGCATCCATATAAAACCTGTTTCCGCGGCCATCGTTTGTGAGCCAGGTGTATCTGATCAATTATCCAGTGGGGTAAGTTGATGGTGAGGCTCTGTGTCTCTGCCAGATACAAACTAAACCAAATCTTTTTGGGCGGCATGGTGAATCTATCTTGTGCAGGAAAAGCAAAGTGTTGCATGCACATGCGAAGGTGTATTGCAATATTAGGCGTCATGGACACCATGTCCTTGAGTTTGGTGAGGCTTCAATTCTTCATGTAATCCGGCACTAGGGTTTCCTTCTCTGTAGGAATATTCATTCCGCGCATATCTAGGGCCTCTCTCACCAAGTTGTTTGATAGCCTGAACCTCTTGAGCTCATTCCCCTTTGTCAGAGATGGAATCACAAATGAGCTTGCACCTTTTGGGTTCTTGTTTGGAGTCAAGGTGTTGATGAGATAGTAGCATCGCATGAAGTCAGGCTTTGGGAGCCGTGCACTGAAATATGCATCCAATCCTGCCTTCTCCCATATCGAACGTAGACCTTCTGCATTTTGTAGCTTCTCGAATTCTCTTGTAAAGAAATGGTATTTACCTTGCTTCCCATTGAAGTCCAACTCTGATTCCCATAGGTACGTTCCCTCTCCCAAGGGTCCTGCCACTTCACTAAACCAGTGCGAAGTTTTTCCTACGGGCATGGTATGGCCACTGGGAGGGTTCGCAATAGGTATGATTTTGATGGCCTGCAATTCTTCTGGTTTTTCATTTGTCTCAGGCAAAACGGGTAAACTGTCTAAGTCCACCACTTGCTGGCTCGTTTCTGTTTGAGAGCTAGTTCCTGCCGCCTCAGCCATGTTGGAAACTTCGCAGTTGGTTCTGTGAGAATATATGAATAAATGTTAACATTGCAATGGACACAAAAATGACACTGTGTCCCCTGTTACAACATTAACTTGATGAATTGTGATGTAGTTAGTTGGTTAGTTAGTGCTCGCGTGGATGTGAGTGTGAAGTGTGGTTAGCTGATGCTGAATACCTACGAGCTAATGGGGGGTCGGGCGCAGTGTGAGGGTGATACAGTTGGTCAGTGGTAATGAATTTACAAATGGGGTCGGGCTTTGGTACATGCTTTGGGCTGCCAAACAAACTGATTGGCTATTGGTCTTGATTTTGTGGAGACTCTGGAGGGTTTTATAAGAGTGTCTGCCTGGAAATGAGGCTTTTTAGGGACCCATTTACAAGTGATTTTGCTCGTGCTCATGTGCCAATGTGTGTTCGCGCGTGATGAATACAAGTGGGTATCGGTTGTGCGAGTGAGTGAACCATGTTGTACAAGGTGTGATCTCGGTGTAGCTATTTGAGCCCGCAAGCAAGCCTTAGGCACCCAAATTTGTCTTGATTGTGGGCTAGCCTTCATCGACTTCTTGGGTACCCAAATAAGCTTCGCTTTTGCAGAGGAATTTCTGAAAGACTTCTGATTAGTGTCGTGTTGTTGATTACTAATAAAAAGCTTTGGCCGTGGGATTGGCCTGGTCGCAATAGGGTGTTCGCCTTTCCGCATCCATACTTGTTTCAACGGCTGAAACAATCTGCTTTGCTCCTTTTTTTGGCTTCCAGTATAGGTAGTGCTTTGCTTTCTCTGTATTTGATCTACCATTGGTTGCTGCATCCTTCTGGCCTTAGGAAAAGAAGGGAGTACCGTCTTATCCTTGACTTCGTTGTTGAAACAATCCTCTTTTTGCATCATACAGCTTTGGACAAGAATAGCATTGTCAACTTCATGTGTGCCCCTGGAAGGACCAGGAGTTCGTGCTTTACCTAGTTCCTTGAGTGCTTTATTTTCTAATTCAACTGTGATTCGACTATGATTTACCCATACCTGAAGAAGTCCACTTCTTAGGTTTAGATTGACTGCATGATCATAGATCCAGTCGTGATCCAAGACAAGAGGCTCAGTGAGGTCCTCATCTTGACACACTAGTGCTTTGACTGTCATTGCTTCGTCTTGAATATAGAGGGGAAGTTCCACCTCGCCCATGCAAGGGGTTTCCACACCTCCCAATCCTATGAGATATGCTTCAATAGGATTGACAGATAATTTCAACTCTTGACAGTACGAAAATTTAACAGCACTAGTGGCTGCACCTGAGTCAATCAAGGCTCTTACAGTCCTTGCACCCTTTCCTTGTCCTATCTCTAAGGTTATAAAAGGACGTCGATCAATTATCCTATGAGAGCTAACACCTGAAACTTCACACATAGCCATATGATAGCCTTGATCTGCATATGCACCTGTCCTAGGTTGCTCTCTACCCTGTCTTCTTAATTTCATTCTCCGTATGCGCTCTAAAGCTTCTGCTTGAGCTTCTTCTCGAATTCGTTTTTCTTCTTCTTTGCGTTTCTTAGCAATGTTGAGTCGACATAGCATCTCTTCCGTCAGAGGTTCCTGATATAACTTGACTCTACACCCGCTTATATAGCTAGGAAGAACATCACCTTCGAGGGTAGCGAGTTGAACTGCTCCACTGGTTGAGATCCTATTAATGATCATGGGTCCGTAGCCTCTTTTCTCTAGTTTTCTCGTGTGTTGTTTCAAAGTGTAGACTAATACTAGGTCTCCTGCCTTCAAGCCTTTATCCTTAACGTGGGCATCAAAGTAGGCCTTCTGTCATTTCTTAGTTGCATATATCCCTGCGGCCGCTCTCAGTCTTGTTTCTCCTAATCGTTCAAGGTCAAAAAGTCTTGAGGAGATTTCATGACCCGTCCATTCATGCTCTTGTGCTACTTTCAATGTAGGTATTAAGAAATCCAATGGTAGCACAGCGTTTTGGCCAAATACCATCTGAAAGGGGGTGGCTTGGAGTACCGTTTTGTAGGCGACTCGGTATGCCCAAACAGCATGGTGTAGCTGTTTGTCCCAATCAGAGCGTTTATTGTTCACTAATTTCGTCAGTACATTGCATAAGATCTTATTGGTGCTCTCAGCCTGGCCATTTGCTTGAGGGTGATAGGGGGCAGACTTCTTATGTACTACCAAGAATTCTTGGAGCAGATTTTCAATAACTTCATTCAAGAAGTGAGTGCCTCTATCACTAACTAGCGCTATAGGTAGCCCGTATCTAGTGAACACATTCTCAAATAAAAACTTAGCTGTTGTTTGAGCATCGTTCTTCATTGTGGCTTTTACCCCTACCCACTTGGTTAGATAGTCCGTGGCAACAATGATATATTCAGCATGGGAACCCTTAGCTGGGGGATTAATAGGACCTACGAAGCCTATTCCCCACTTAGAGAATGCACGTCCACCCATCATAGGTTTCAGTGGCATCTCGTCTTTGCGTATAGGATACTGAGTTCTCTGACAGACATCACATCGTTTCACATAGGTATGTGCATCCATGTGAAGGGTCGGCCACCAGAAGCCCACAAATAGTATTGCCTTGATCACCCGATCTGGTCCAAAGTGTCCTCCTGCTATGGAATTCGATATCCCTCTTCCTTAATTTTCTTCTACTCTTATTCTATTGACCATTCTTTTCTTTGTCCTTGCTCTTGCCACATTGCTGATTCTTTCCTTGCTAAGAATCATGAACATTATATGCATCTCCACTCTAAGTGCCAACCATAGATTTTCTACAAATCTCCTCACTCAAGAGTGCTCCACAAATGTCATCATAGACTAGTTTACCATTAGGTTCACTATTGCTTATAGCTGTGCAAAATGCATCCCATGATGATGGCAAGGTGCATAACAACAAGAACGCTTTCATTTCATTATCCATGTTCATTTTTTGAGCCTGTAATTGGGAGAATATAGCATCAAACCCACTTAGATGAGAAGCAACATTATCTTTGTCCTTCATGCAAAGATCATATAACTTTCTCATCAGATACACTTTATTTGATGTTGTTTCTTTTTCATATGTATTGCATAACTTCTTTCAAAGCTCCTCTATGCTTTCACAGTCGAGTATTGTAAAGTAAACATTATCTACTAGGTGCAATGAATTGTAGACCTGGTGATTTCATCCAACTCATCCCAATCATCTTCATCCATGTCAGTAGGCTTCTTTGAGATTCCATTTACTCGTTTCGATTACCTCCCTCTAAATCGATGCATCTTTGATCTAATTCTTCTATAGAGCAAAGTTTGAGCCATCAAATTTTTTGATCTCAAAATGGTCTTTGCCCTGCAAGTTATAGCTCCTCCTTAGAACACTAGTAGTAGACCTTGATCCACAATACATGCATGAGACCTATGATGCAATAATGATAGAGAGCTCAATAGAAGGATAATGGAGCTAGAAGAGTGCAAACACCACTAAGGCTCAAAAAGGATGACCAAGTGTCAGATTATGGGAAAAAATTCAGAAGAGTCTTACTAGAAAATGGATTAATGAACAATAATGACCAACCAAAAGTATTATGTGAGAATAAATGTGCTCACACCAATAAGTTTATCAAGGAGTAAATTCACCACTTGATAGTTGACAAAACCAAAAAACTTGGAAAATTTTTTCTAGAGTATCCTCTGCAAAATGAGCATATGACCAGTGTCAAAATCTCATAAAATTTCAAGTATTGACATCTTAACATGCATAGTGAAACATTGACTCCACTGCATATAATAGTTATCCGAAAGAAGCCAACTAGGCTCATTGAGCACCTACAAATAACTAACATACATCTCCTATGGAGAGGTTGGGTAAGTCTTCCACCTGCATCATTGAAGAGAACCCAATATCTAAGTTTCTCCCAATTAAGAAAAGCTTTCCATCACCCTCTTTATCAAATGTAAAAGGCTTTATGCAAAAAACATTATATCAATGCCCACATGGATGTACATAAGAGGTATCCACAAAAGCGTACATTGTTGTGTATGTGCTCAATATATGCAGTAAAATGGCACTAAAAAAACTGAATTCACAACCCAAATACTAGCCAACAACACTTGCAAGTTTCTGTTAGCTCTGTTCTTTAGGCTCAAAGAACCTACATAGACTTGTGGTGGTTGCTCCCACCATAACTAAAACCTTTCAAGAAACTTGTAGATTTACTAGTGTGGCTGAAAACACAGCCCCAAAGGTGAATATTCTATGTTGGAGAAGTACAAAGAGCACTCTTCTTGATGTTCTTGAACTTGTGTAAAGAGAACTATGGACGAAAGTACTCCAAAATGGCTCCAAGAATCACCTCAAAAATGATTCAAGATAGGCTTCGAAAGCAAAGAATGAAGCTTTGAGGCCCCACAATATGTTCAAGGTAATGTTAACCTTAGTCTTTCTCCTGCTTCAAACACCACAAGAGTGTAGCTTTGTGACAAGTGATTGCAGGTTCAACGGGCTCCAAGGGGAATAGTACTTGGATGAATGACCTCTCGGGAAGTATCAAGAACCTCTATCTTCCTTGATCTTTGATATCCTCCCTCACATGTAGCCAACGGTGCCAATGGTGACTTCGGTGACTCAAATGACAAGGTATGCCAAGTTCTATAACTTGGTCACTACCTTAGTCATAAGCCTTGGAGAAAGCTATGGGTTGGTGGGTAGGTGCTCGCTTTGCTTGCACAAAAGGGACAAATCTTTTGCATTTGAATGCTTTGATACTAGTGAAGCATTTTGATCGCAATGCACCTCAATGGACTCTCCTTCTCTAGAGCTCCATGATGATAACCTCGGCATAGAAAACCTAGATCTAGATGCCACACATAGTACTCCATATAGAGCCTACAAAATACATAGAAAACATAGTACATAGAGAGCATGAACATAGATTTCTTGGGTGTTACAAATGCACTCAAACTTTTTGTTTGTGGCTGACTAGGCCACTATATGTTTTATTGAAGAACATATACAAAAGTGTTCGACAACCATTTGGCCTTTCACATAGGCACTAACAGTAACAATTTATTCCTTGATTACTTGCTACATCTATTTGCAGTAGAACAAGCGATCCATGCAGATCAGTTACGTCTGCCACATCCGGACATTCCAGGACCAATTGATTGGGATCGTATGATGACAGACTTGGCCAGAGGACTACGCATACAGGAACATCAGCTGTCACTCAGGTTGTGGAATATTACATCCAACACTCCCAGCAACAAGGGTCTGTTAGGGACGACAGACGCGAGAGAGGGGGGGGGTGTTGAGAGATGTATGGGCACCCAAGGACTGACTAGACAAGGAAGCCAACGGAGAGAGTCAGAGCGAGGTGAAGGATTAAGTAGACAAAGCAGTCGACGCAAATCTGGCAGATAGGTCCTTCAAATTTTTCCAAATCAACATCTTTATAACAGTGATTCTTATCACTAACAATCATTGTAAATACCATTTCATATTTTTGTAGCTCCATTTTGTGCAAGCCAAGGAGTCCTTGAGCTTGAGGAGCCTTAGAAGTACCTACATATCAATTTTCGTATTTTTTAGACTCCGTTTAAGCCCTCGAATTGGCCCTGGAACCTAATTTTTAACTAGGTCGGACACTAGGTCTGGACAGGGCCAAAACCTAGTAAAAAACTATAAATAGAGCTAGAGAGCTCATTTTTGAGGGTAGCTTGTAACTAAATTGAACTTCTATGAGCTTTTTGAAAGTAATCTAAGAACTCCATTGCTTCTCACTCTTTGTCTTGCCTTGTGTGCGCGTGTGTGTGTATGTGTGTGCATGTTAGTGTGCTTCGCACTCACGCACTTGTGCCTTCACTTGCTCGAGGTCATCATACCATCCTCACGTCTTCCCGGATTGACATTAAAGGAGGTGCTACTCATCACTGAGCTACAATGAAGAAGAAGAATTTTTGAAGAATAACATAGATTTAATTTCCTTAGGGACTGTTGATTTACAAGCTGTTGTAGATCATTGGAATCCGGCAGTTTGTACGGTGATGCCTGTGACCGAAGAAGTAGAAACAGAAAATACTGCTGCTAAGGATGAAACTGCTATACAACTTTTACAATCAGTCGATGATTCAGAAAACCCTCATCAATTCTATGTTTTAGAAGATCAGTTGATCACATATAATTTAGGGGATGAAGTTAATCCACGACCTGTCAAAATAAAGGAAGGATTGTCTGAAGTATTTCAAGCAGATTTGATCTAGTTACTTCGTGAGTTCGCTGATGTTTTTGCATGGGATTACCGTGACATGAAGGGTCTGGATCCTCGCATATATCAGCATCGAGTTGTACTTAAACCGGAAGCAAAACCAATTAAACAACCCAGCTACGGGATGAATCCTAACTACGCAGCACATGTAAAGGCAGAGAATCATAGGTTATTAAAAGTTGGATTCATTGTTCCAAAAGAACATGCTGAGTGGATATCACCCATTGTTATCGTCCCTAAGAAGAATAAGCAGCTACGCATATGTGTGGATTACCGGAAACTGAATGCAGCTACGGTGCCAGATCCGTTTCCTCTTCCATTTCTTGATACAATGCTGGATAGAGTGGCTGGGCATGAAATGTATTCATTTCTGGATGGATATAGTGGGTATAATCAGGTCAGAATGGCTGAGGAAGATATACCAAAAATAGCGTTCATTACCAATTGGGGTGTTTTTGCTTGTACAATTATGTGGTTTGGATTAAGAAATGCTCTTAGTACTTTTCAACGATGTATGCAGGAAATCTTCTCCCCCTATCTTACTTCTTTCATGCAAGTATATCTAGATGATTTCTCTTTATTTGGTAAGATGGTAGCACACCTGTATCATTTACTGTGTTGCTTTGAGAAGTGTCGTGAATACAGAGTCTGCCTGAACCCAAACAAGTCTGTGTTTGCTGTTTCATGTGGTAAGCTGCTTGGCCATATTGTGTCTGCACAAGGCATACAAGTCGATCCAGATAAAATTGCAGCTGCGTTAGAAGCACCTGTGCCTACTACGATGAAAGAAGTCATGCGATTCATGGGTCAAGTCAGGTGGCATGGTCGACATTTACGGTGGCTTGCTCATTTGGCAATACCTCTCAATAGATTAATAACCAGTACTCCTCGACAATTTGTTTGGACTCAGGAATGTCAAACAGCATTTGATCGTCTCAAAGGCTTATTAATGCAGGTTCCAATTCTACAACCTCCTGATTGGGAACGTCCATTTCATGTTTTTGTTGACGCATCAGATATCGCCATTGGGAGTGTCTTAATGCGACAAACTGATAAGTGGTTTTGGCCTGTTTATTATGCAAGTAGAAGACTTGCTCCTGCAGAAAAGAATTATTCAGTAACTGAAAGAGAATGCCTTGGTTTAGTATATTCTGTAAAGAAATTTCGGCATTATTTGTTAGGCCGAAAATTCGTCTTTCATGTAGATCATGCTGCGCTAGTATATCTGGTTCGGCAGCAGCATTTAGGTGGTCGTTTAGCATGTTGGGTTCTATTATTACAAGAGTTTGATTACGAAGTAATCCATCGACCTGGAACTACACATGCATTAGTAGATTTCCTTTCTCGGTTGGATTCCGGTGAAGCTCCGGTCGGTGTTGATAACTCCACACCTGCAATTTATGTTACTGACCCAACTACTGATGAATCTGCAGAACCTCCTATGACATCTACTTACTATGATCAGTTATTAGCCTTTCTTACTGATGGATGTCTTCCTGCTCAGACTTCTTCTACAATGCGTAGGAAAATTGCAGTTTACAGTCGCCGATTTCGGTTGATTGCTGGAGAATTGTATTATATGGATCACACTGGAGTCTTACTTTGTTGTATTCCTCCACATGAAGTTAACTCAGTTATCACTCTGGCACATTCCATACCTTCCGGTGGACATTTTGTAGCAGATTTAACGCACCGGAAAATTCTGCAAAGTGGGCGTTGGTGGCCTACCATGTACAGAGATGTATCTCAGTTTATCAAACAGTGTGACAATTGTCAGCGGTCTGAACAGCCTTTACAACGATATTTTTTTCCTCTCCAACCTGTATTACCATTGGAGCCTTTTCAAAAATGGGGTCTTGACTTTATTGGATCAATCACACCTCCAACAATCCTTAGCAACAACAGATATATTCTGACATGCACAGATTATGCTACAAGATGGGCAGAAGCTTGCACTTTACAGTCTGCTACAGCTATTTCCGTAGCAAAATGTTTAATGACAGACGTATTTCCACGATTTGGGTTACCTCTAGAACTTGTGACTGATCAAGGCACACATTTTGTTAACAATTTAATGAAAGTGCTCACACACTCTTTACAGATTCTGCATAAATTCAGTTCTCCTTATTATCTTCGTGCTAATGGCTTGGTTGAAAGTACAAACAAGACCTTGCTGAATATGCTTCGAAAACTGATTCTGGAATCACCAGAAAGATAGGATCAATTACTACCTTCAGTATTATGGGCATACCGGACTACTTACAAAGTTGCCACCGGATTGACTCCTTTCAAACTTGCATATGGAATGGAGGCAATTGCACCAATGGAGCTTGTAGTACCAAGCTTACGTGTGGCCATCTCTCAGAAATTGTTACCTAAAAATTCTTTGCCTTTTCGGTTGGACACACTCAGAGAACTAGATGAGCATCGCTGGGAAGGTTTTCTAACTCTTCAAGAAGTGCAGTTGCGGCAAGCTCGTACACATGATCAGTATCTAAAAACTCCAGTTTTTACGGTAGGGAAAATTGTGCTGTTTTATAATTCAAAATCAAATCGCTCTGCTGGAAAATTCAAGTTACGCTGGTTTGGTCCTTACCGAATTACTGAACAAGTGGGCCCAGCAACTTTTTGGTTGACTACTTTGACCGGAATTCCTCTTCCGAAGGTGATAAATGGTTCAAAGTTGCAGCCGTATCATCAAGCGCCTGATTCGCACTGAAGTGTCCTACGGTTGCCCGTGTATTTTTCTTTTTTTTTCTTTTCTTTTCCTTTTTAGTTTTGCGTGATTAATAAAATAAGTCTGTAAATATCCTCATTTCATACCTAATTATGATCAACAGCCGCCCTGCATTATCGTTCTGCTCATGCATGCACACCGAAGTTATGAGATCATCATTTCAACATCGCACGATGATTAACAAATTTCAATTGCTTCCCGCTGCCAAGTATGTACTTAACCTTTTTTGTTTCGCTATTAATCGCTATTGTGTCTGCGTGCTCTGTGTGATTGTGCTATCTGTATACCCTGTGCAATTGTGTTCGTGTGCTTGTGTGTGCGCAACATGGAAGCGTTAGCAAACTTTGTTGTGTTCGGTAATGGACTCCCTGCAGATGTAGGTGAGTTCTTGCGAATTAGTGGGTTGGCCAATTTCGCTGAACTGCCTTGGCATTCAGTGGAGTGTCACCCATTCTATGCCCAAATCATCGCCGCCACACCTGCTACAGAGCAAAGTTGGGCAATCACCTCCTTACCATCTCGTACTGTAATAACTTTTTAGACTTTTGTTGATGCATTCCGCCTCTCTACGCAAGGTCGAGAGAATGGACCTAATCTGCCGATAGCCACAATGAACCAATTTCTAGGCACTCTTCTAACGAATACGCTATCCTTTGTCGCCCTGAGCCTGAACGATCAGCATTACAGTTCTTAGTCGCTATCCTCAACCTACAGAAGCGAACATATGACATATCTCGCCCTTTTTATTCAGCAATAAATATGGCTGCCAGAGAACCTGTAAACTTTGCATCTTACTATTTCAGTCGCATTCACAAAGAATGCGTTTTGATAATTAAACAGGTCAATAAGGGAGATATGCCACGATCGAGATTACAACACATCATCTCTTTTTTTGTTTCCGGCAATACAAGCAGCACAACCACTACCCAGAGGCCTAGTATTACACTATGAAGAATCCGTGCAGCTGCTGGAAGATGATGAAGAAGATGACAAAGAAATTTTCCCCCTCCTTCGCCGCAAAAGAATCAGAAAAGTTCATCTAACAGTGAAGTATAGGGTTCAGTCGCAGATGATAAAGCAGGTAACAATAAAGAGGAAGGGAATGAAGATGAGACTTTCCATGACACAACAACATCCATGCACCAGGATTCTTCAACACAGTCATCTCAGGACCAACAAGATGAACATGATAAAGACATCTCTTCCAAGGACGAATCACAGCAACAATCCGAACAGGAAAAGAATGAAGATGGGCAACATATTATTAAAGATATTTTCGACGAACTGATTAAGGCAGTGGAGTTTGCAGTTGTTAATCCTGGAGACACTGAGCAACAAACCACCGAAAAGGTACTAAAATCTGACACTGTTCTTCTCACTTCTCCACCCGACCATCCAGCTGAACCCATTATACCTATTCCACCCATTGTCCCCAACGAACCCACCGCTTCATCATCATCCTCACCGAATTACTCTCCTCCCTCTTCACATTAACTTCTGACAGCCTCATCATCTCAACAACGTCCCCCTCTTCCAGTTCCTGTAATTCCTATGATTTCTGAAAGGTTGATGTCCTGGAAGCAGACATCACTCCTCTACAGGAAGAGATCGATGCGGTCAAAGCAGAAAATCATCATCTGCACTACCAGATTAACCGGCTCCAAGCCAAACTTGGAGAACAGCAAACAATGACCAATCAAGGAGATGTGGCAATGGCTGAAGTCCGAAAGAAAGATGAGTTATTAAGTGTTGCAGATGCAGAATTAGTCAAGTTGAAGCAGATAGTCCAAGATAAAGAGGATGCCCGAATAGCAATAGGAAATTTGTTAGAAGAAACTCCACAGCAACTTGATGAAGTGGTACAGCTCGGACAAGAGATGCACGATTTGGTTAACAAGACTAATGAAGAACTCCAGAGAACCAAGTTTGATTTATCTGAAGTAAACAATATTCTTAAACACAAATTGACCATGGAAGCTCAATTACAGAAAGAGATAACCGGGATCAGAAGAGAGCGTAATGCTTTTCATCGAACAATCCAATTTTAGAATCAGGAGATAGAAAGAAGAGAGTATCAACTGGATACACAGAAAGAACGACTCTCCCAGATCGATAAGCAAATTGCCGACATGAAGGTTACCAGGGATGCGGCTCCGTCGAATGAGTTTTATTTACAAGAAGCTTTTCTGCAGACACAAGCAGAAGTTTTGATGACTCAGGTTATTTCTTTAAGTTCAGTACGCACAGATGCCCAGCTTGTAGAACCAGACATTTTGAAGCAGATGATAGAATCATTGAAGAAGAAAATTGCCCGGACTTTTAGATTAGCAAGATCTATGTATTTAGAAGGTATAGTTGACGAGCCGTAAGATTTTTTGTAAACCTGCGGGTTCAAGTCCACCATGCGTGCCAGTGTAAGCCGCTGGATTGGCAATTGTAAAATCTGACTCTTAACGAACCGAAAGGTCGTTGCGTAGATGTTGCAACCTTGATTGATGTTGTAACATTTATATAAATCAATGAAATAGACACTTTCGGTGACGATTAGTTGGATCACCAGACTGTGTGTCTGGGTGATTGATCTGTAACGTTGCTGTGGTGTGCGTTTGAGTAATTCTGAGTATTCTATTCTTGTCTCTGTCTTGTTTGTTTATCGATACCTGTTTGGTACAGATTGGGGTTAGGGTAATATTCATAGTAAGTTAAGAGTTGAATTATTGTTTCGCTGAGGGTATTACTGTGAGTCTGTGTACGGTAATGTTCACCTTACGATTCGGTTACTGAGAGAGTCTTAAGCTGTGTATGAATCGGTACTCTGTGTGTGAACTGTCATGTGAGTAAGTCTGGCAAGGAAGAGCTAGAGTTTTTTGTTAGTGAGTTGGATTAGCATACTTGTTCGAACTACTGTCATGTAAGTGAGTTGAATTGGGAAAATCAAGCATAGGGCCTCTGTTTAACAGACCCCTTCCACTCCGAAGAACCTGATATATGTTTAAACGCGTCTCTGATGGCAAGACCCGCGTTTAACAGTACACCAAGGCATTATGGAAAGACTCCACAAGAGGCCTACATTGGTAAAAAGCCATCTGTTTCCCATTTCAAGTAACTAGAAGTGAATGTTATGTACATGTTCCAATAGGGAGAGAAACAAGCTTCAACCAAAAAGCATCAAATATATCTCTTTGGGGTACAATGATGATAAGAAGGACTATAAGCTTTATGACCATTAGGCTAAGAAGATCATGGTGAGTTGTGATGTTGTGTTTAAGGAGGAATAACCACATGTAATGGAGGAGTAAAAGAGAAATTCCACTTTATCATCAGAAAAAGGAGCAACCCACAATGAAGCTAGATCAATATCTATCCCTTCTACACAAGAGAAGGAAGCATCTTCAGATGATGAGTTTGAAAGTCACCAACCTATCATGACCCAAGCAAAAAAGCCATTGCCACATTGTGTGAGGCAACTCTATGATTCTGCAAACCCCATCTCACAGTCACTAGAACATGTTGCATATATACAAAGGCGTTTAGAGAGAATAGAGGAGCAAAACATTCAAGAACAAGCAAAGGAACTAACCAATGTGGAAGAGGCAATTCATTTCCAAATTGGAGGGTTGTCATGCAAACAAAATATGATAATATCATGAAGAATGAAACTTGGGAGCTAGTGGATCAAAACTCTAAGTGCAAATTCATTGGCACCAAGTGGGTCTAGAAGCTAAAGTACAAGGCTGATGGTAATTTGGAAAAGTAGAAAGCAAGACTTCTTGTAGAAGGCTACTCATAATTTGAAGGGATTGACTCTTATGAATAATTTTCCACAATTGCAAGGATGGCTACTATCCGAGTAGTACTAGTTGTGGCTATGCATAAATGATGGCCAATCTATCACATGTATGTCAAATTACCATTCTTAAATGGATACTTACAAGGAGGTATATGTGTCTTATCCACCAAGATTTGAGTTCTCCATCCATTGAACAATGTACGTAAGTTGAAGAAGGCATTATATGGGCTGAATCAAGCCCCTAGAGCATGGTATTAGTAGATAAATAAGTATCTCTTGGATCTAGGTCTCAAAAGATGTGCGTTTGATGCTAAATTGTATGTTCTAAAGAGAGGAGGGAAGACAATTGTGATTGTACTCTTTGTTGATGACCTATTAAAGCATCCCAATCAATTGGACCTAGTACATCCGTATGTGGCATATACAACTATTCTACATGGAGGGTTTGTTCTACAAAAAATAATTGTAACAAGTGTGTGGGTCTGGGAATGAATATCTCTAAGTGGTATTCCTAGAATCCTATAGAGAACCTCTCCTTGAACATTTTCTTATAACAAGCACGTAGGTAGTTGATGTGGGAAACGAAGATCATGTTGACAGAGACGGTTTTGCTCATGTCATATACCAAGTCAACATTACCTTCATTGAAGTTGGGAGCATAGATGTATGGGGCTTTAACATTCTTGAAGGTTTTGAATACCACCATCATCAACTCAAAAATTTTCATACACATTTTGGCCACAATGTCAGACACATTTATGAATCTAGAAGATCAGTGTCGAATGGTGGAGACCATGTATGCCACAGTAAGTAGTCCTCTGGGTGGAGTGAAATAAGGATAATTGATCCAATTGGAGAAAACCTTAGTTGTATTCACCTTTACTATGAATTCGGTCCAAAGCTAGTGGCACAGTACATGGCAATAGCATGGATTATATTTAGTATTAGATTGAAAGATAGTACCATTTCTTACAAACTCAGGAATATCTTTGGGCTCAAATTGGGAACTTGGTTCGTTGCCCATCACTCTTTTGATTGTAGTGTTGTAGTCTACAAGAAGTACAAAATATGGCATGTATTGCAATTCTGATGTGGTGATGAGCCTTTGATGAGGCAAGTTCTGAAAATAGGTAGGCTTGAATATTGTATCTTCAAGATTCACCAATGATTGTATGTGAACAATTACTCGATCATCATGTGTTTGGCAAATTGTTCAACTCTTTTTAGGCATTCGGGTGCTTCAATTTCAAATGTGTCATGTCCCTCCTCTGTAGTATGTCCTCTTGGTAATGGCACTAGCTCATATGGGTCCTTGAAGGTTTCGTCCATCGAGATTTCAATGACCACTTTGGGTTCTGGTTCCACTATTGGTGAAGGTGGTATTTCATATTGTAGTAGTCATGCCTATAGTTTATCTACTTGTTTTTGAAGATTGTCTAGTTCCTGTGTGTTTTGTGGGAGAGGAATGGCTTTTGGTACCTATATGCTGGGTTGTGCTAGAGCTCTTCACACTCTTCTTCCAACTTGGTGTATGACTTTAGAAAGTTGGCATGTTCTTCTAGTAGGATGTGGATGCTTTTTGAAGGGAAAACTTGAAACTTGGTTGCATTGATGGTTGCTATCAGTAACTCATAGTAGAGAGAACATGCATTTATAGTATGTTTGCTTGGTTGGAGCTCAACACTAGGATAGGAAACTATTGCAACCAAGAAGCCCAGTGCTCGTTCACAGCTTGAGCATGAATTTTCTAATGAAATTCTACATTGATTGTGTGCTTTCAAAGTATAATGGTGTATAGTCATCTGAGTAGCTAACATTTCTCCATTCCTTCCATATCACGTCCACGTATGAAGCGAAGCACGAGATAAAGAATATGGTATGAAGAGGGACTTTGAATAGGCATTGAACAATAATTTTATGTTTGTCGAGAAAGGTTGAATTCCTCTATAATGGATGAGTTGATTGAGTTTATTGTCTGATGATATGGAGGTTGCCAGCTCATCTTCTGATGATACAGAGGTTGCCTTGGCTTGCAATAGTGCAATTGAAGAGAAAAATATGTGGAAGCTCAAAACATGAAGCAAAAAAATATCACATCATGGAAAATGGTGAAGACAACTCAAACACATGTACCAAACAATAGTGGATTCACGTCTTCTCCTTTGGTTGCACGAAACACCTCGACATATGTTGCATACATCTCACACAAGCTTTTTAAAAGCTCAAATACCACGTGTAGTATTCAAAAGCTCGGAGAGCTATGGCTCATGCTCCGAGCTTTGGCTCATGCAGTAGGGGATGCTTGCAGACTATGTGGAGCAACAAACACGAGAGAATGAGAAGATAAAGTAGAGAGATAAATCATCTCTCTCTATCCCCTCTACGCACAAATAGGAAAAGTGAATTTGTGCTATTGGAGTTAAACGTCTACGGAAGCACGCGAACAACACGAGGAAGAAGAAGAACCTTGGAGCACAACACACAATACTGAATCTATTACCATTGGAATGTACAAAGATAAGTAGCCCCTTAGGGCAATAGGCGTATATACAAGCTAGGAGAAAAAAACCTCCTCAAGAGGGATAAAAGTGCCCCAATGGTCCTAGAGTGTTCACACACATCACTACCTAAATATATCAACAAATCCCCCCTGTGAGTGATGCAATGAACAAGGAGCTGGCACTAATGTATAAGGAAGTGAGAAGCTATGTGGAATCAATCCACAAAAGGAAGTAAGCCCAAAGCTCTCTGGAAAGCTTCAAACTTCTCCCTAGGCAAAGCCTTCGTGAAAATGTTTGTAATGTTGTCCTGCATGGGCACATATGCCAAATTGATCTCCCCACTAGAGAACCTCTCCTTGACATAATGATAATGCACCTCAATGTGCTTAGTGCAAGCACGGGACACAGGGTTCCTCAGAACTGCCAGTGCACTCTAACTATCAGTGAAGATGGTGGTGGCAGAAGACTGATCAACACCCAAATCAGCCATAAGGCGTATGAGCCACACACACTCAACACTCGCTGTGAAAGCTACCCTATACTCAGCCTCACAACTGGAAGTGGCCACAGTAGGATGCTTCTTGCTCAACCAAGATATACATGAGCTACCAAGCATGAAGCAAAAGCCACTAGTGGACACACGAGTGTCATAGCAACTAGCCCAATCATTGTCAGAAAAAGCATGCAAATCTAGCGGTAGTGATCGCCCCTTGGGATAAAACAATACAAGTAGTTGGGTACCACTCAAGTAGTGAAAGATGCGCTTAACTGCCTGCCAATGCTTGACACTTGGGCAATGCATAAACCTGCTCATTTGTGAGATAGCAAACTGAATATCTAGCCAAGTAATGCATAAGTAAATCAAGCATCCAACAACCTTCTGTTAGAGAACAACATCAAATGCATCTCGAGCATCATGAAGACTCAATCATAAACCTGTCTCCATACAAATGGCAATAGGCTTACAGTCTTCAAGGCCAAAATGCTGCAATAATATGTCAATATATTTCGTTTGACACAAAGCCATTCCACCATCAAGTTGCATAAATTGAATGCCCAAATAGTGATGCAAATGCCCCAGATCAGACATTTCAAATGAGGCATGCAAATCAGCCTTAAAATTAGCAATATGCTCCTCAATAGGACCAATGAGCGGCATGTCATTATAATAGACAACAATAATCAGAAGCACATCATTAGCATGCTTAACATATAAGGTGCTTTCAATTGGACTATTCTCAAAACCATGTGCAATCAGATAGGCATGTATCTTTTCATACCAAACATGTGGTGATTGCTTTAAGCCATATAATGCCTTCTTTAACCTACACACCTGGTTTTCATGCCCTTTTTGCACAAAGCCACGGGGCTGAAAAACATACACATCTTCATGCAAGTCATCATTCAGAAATGCAGTTTTAATGTCCAACTGATGTACACTCCAACCATGATGGTTTGCAAGTGCATAGATGCTACGAACAATAGTCATACATCATGTAGGTGCAAAGGTTTTATCAAAATCAATGCCTCTTTCCTGTGCATAACCCTTTGCAACAAGCCTAGCTTTATACCTGTCAACTCTTCCATCAGGATTATGCTTCAGCTTGTAAACCCACTTAGTGCCGATGGCCTTCTTTCCATGAGGCAAGTCATATAAAAACGAGGTACCATTCTTCATTATAGAATCATATTCAGATTGCATGGTAGCCATCCAATTTTCAAAATTTTATGCTTGATCAAATGAAATAGGCTCATTCTCATCATAGAGACTAGAGGTAGCCATAGCATAGAAATCTGATGCAAAAGAGGCAGTATGAGAGCCTGAACGAGTACGATAAGACAAAGGTGCATCTAATTTGCTGTCGCAAAGTTTGCACCAGCCATTTTGGCATTGTTTTTGATTGCTCAATATCACTTGTCTCATCAGCAAGTGCATCATGTAAATGTGCATCAGAAATGGAATGATCTACATCATCACATGAAACCTGTAAAGGCTGAGAAGTTGCCTCATTAGGACCAACACTAGAGTGTCCACCTGTAAAAAGAGGCAGCAAAGTATCACACATGTCTTTGGAGCTAACATATGTCTCCGTGGTACATGAAAGTAAGGGCTGAATAGCATCTTCCACAAAAACACCATCACGGCTAACTAGAATGTGTTTAATCTGTGGACGATATAGATGATAGCCTTTGCTTTCAGAACTGTACCCAACAAAAATACATTTTACTACTTTATCATCCAAATTTTTCTGATGTTGTTCAGGCACTAATGCATATGCCAAACAACCAAAAATACGTAGATGAGCAACAGATGGCTTGTGACCATGCCAAGCCTCATATGGAGTGATAGACTGCAACGCTTTAGTGGACACCTGTTAAGTACATATGCTGCACACATAATAGCCTCAAGCGAGAAACTATGTGGTAAAGCCTGACTCTTGACCATACACCTTGCCATATCCATGAGTGACCTATTCTTCGATTCAGCAATTCCATTCTATTGAGGTGTATACGACACTGTACATTGATGTTTTATTCCACATTCAGCCAGAAATGCATTAAAGTCAAAAGACATATATTCCCCCCTCGATGAGAACGAAGGTGCCCATTTTACATGCTGATAGATTTTTAGCCAAAACCAAAAACCGTTTGAAGCGCATAAACACTTCGGATTCTGCCTTCAATGGATATATCCATGCATGCCTAGAAAAATCATCGATGAAAGTCAAGAAGTAAAGATAGTTTTCAAAAGAGGGTGTCTACATACGACCACAAACATCACTATGAACAAGCTACAATTTTTTAGTAGCTCAAATTGAACCATCTTTTGGAAATGAGGAACACTGCATTTTGCCCAAAATACAGCCTTCACATACATGCTTACCAGGTGTCTCAAGTTTGGGCAAAGAGGACACCATTTTAGATTTCTGCTGGTGTAGCAAACTAGAAAAATTCAGATGACCAAAGTGTGCATGCCAAAGCTTTGCATCTGACATAGCCTAAGAATCATGTACTGCACATGCTGAATCATTCACAAATTTTTCATAATCTATGAGCTTATACAACCCACGAGATAAAATGCCAGAAGCAATAATCACATCGCCATTTGACAGATCATGAACTGTACATCTGTCAACAACAAATTTCACAACGAAGCCAATCTTGGCTAAAGCTAAAAGTGATAACAAATTCTTCTTGATCCCTAGCACAAACAAAGCATCTGACAAATTGAAAGAACTACCATCAATAGTAGTGAGAATGATCTTACCAACTCCCATAACAGGATAAGAGGAGTTGTTCGTGCATGTAACAGTATTCCCTGTAGGGGTAGGCTCGAGTGAAGAGAAGAAATTATCCTACGAGGTAATATGTTTGGTCACCCCACTATCAGAGTACCAAACATCTGAGTCTACTACAAACATGCATTGCTCATGAGAAGATGGGCCAAAACTACAAACAACAGTAAACGCCCATTCTTCATCCTACACAAGATTAGCAGACTTTGTTTTTGATGTAGAGGCCTCTACGACAACCATTCCAGCCTCTTTCTTCTTTGCCTCTTTAGCAGCTAGTTTTGGGCAGCTCTTAATGACATGATCATTTGCTTTACAGTATTTGCAAAACAATTTATGCTTTTTTGATTTTCTCATCTTTGTGTTCCTTCTTCAAGTGTGTAGCATTTGCAAATTTTTGCTTACTAGTAGAAGAGCGCCATTTACCTTCGCCCTTTTGACTAGCCAAGAAAGCTTGATCTGCAACATGCATAATAGACCTGTTTTGCCTAGGCTGGTCTTCCTGCAACAAAACAAAAACTAACTCTTCAAATGTTAAGGCATTTGGATTGCCTTTCATCATCAAACAAAGAGTAGAAGCAAAACTCTTATATGAGTTAGGAAGCAACTGTTCCTTTAAATCCTTGATCTTTGTCAAAAAACTATCCATAGAATCACCTTCAAACATGTGATCACTCTCCAACTATTTTTGAAGATAAGCAACAAGAGCCTCATTCCTAACCTGGTACAATGTGGTAAGTGTATCCCAAGCATCCTTAGCTATTCTGCAAGAGCGAATGTGAGGAATGATGGCACGTTTGACAGACAAAGCTATCAATGCATGTGCCTGAGCATCTTTGCCATCCCAATGAATTTGCTCTGTATTAGGTGCAATAGAAATAGTAGCACAAACAAGAATCTGCAGAATATCACCATCTTCGACACCATCTGCATCAGCTTTAGTACTTGTATTTGTAGGTGTAATAGGATGTCTTTCAACACCTTGCACAATATTCCATAGTCCTACATAAGCACTATGATAGTGCATCGGGAGGCCAAAACAAGCTCAGATCGCGATTTTGGTACCTTACAGCGAAGCCGTTTTGATCTCCTAATCACCTTGAGTATACATACCAAATTTCGCGTGATTCTGAGACTGTGACCGGAGGAGTGTTGACAATGCCCTAGATGAAGTGGCGACCTGCTCTGATATCAATTGTTGGAGTTAAATGTTTGCGAAAGCACGTGAACAACACAAGGAAGAAGAAGAAGCTTGGAGCACACCACACAATACTGAATGTATTACCACTAGAATGTACAAAGATAAGTAGCCCATTAGGGCAATAGATGTATATACAAGCTGGGGGAAAAAAACCTCCTAAAGAGGGAAAAAAATGCCTCGGTGGTGCTAGAGTGTTCACACACATCACTACCTAAATATATCAACATGTGCCTCTTCATTAAGTGACCCAAAGGGCCTATCTGATACAAGAAGAAAGTGGACTTTGGCCAATCAAAGGAGGATAAAATGAGAGATAATATTTCCCTCTTCTCTAGAGAGGGTTCACATACTAAGAAAGGAAATCTCATATCCAACACATATTTCATCATAGAACAATTCACGAGTAGATGCACTATTGCTAATGGCTATACAAAATGTATCGCATGATGATGGCAAGGTGCATAGCAACAAAGTTTCTTTCATTTCAGTATCCATCTTTATTTTCTGAGCTTGTAGCTGAGAGATTATAGCATCAAACTCATTTATATGATTAGAAATACTATCTCTGTCCTTCGTGCAAAGGTCATATAACTTTCTCATTAGATACACTTTATTTGATGCCATTTCTTTTTCATATGTATTGCATAATGTTTTCCAAATCTCCTATGCACTTTCACAATTGAATATTATAAAGTGAACATTATCTGCCTAGTTCAATCAAATGTTAGACCTAGCAATTTCATCCAACTCATCCCAACCATCATCATCCTTGTTAGCAAGCTTCTTTGAGATTCCATTTAGTGGCTTCCACTGCCTCCTTTGAATCAGCATATCTTTAATTCGATTCTTCCATAGAACAAAGTTTGACATTAAAGTTCAAATCTCAAAATGTTCTTTGGCCTAAAAGTTATAGTTCCTCCTAAGAACACTGGCACTAGACCCCAATCCACCACATGTGCCTAAGATATCTGACGCCATGATAAGTTATAGCTCCTCCTAGGAACACTGGCAATAGATCACAATCCACCACATGTGCTAAGATATCTGATGCCATGAACACCATCAATGATAAAAAAAGGATGAGCAAGTATCAAATTCTAGGAAACATTTGATAGAGTCTCCCTAGAGAAATAGATCAATGAACATGAATGACCAACCAAAAGGATAATGTGAGAATGTACGTGCTCACATCAATAAGTGTGTCAAGGAGAAAAATCAGCCATAGTATACTTGAAAAACCAAAATCTAGAAAATAACTTTCATGAGTGTCCTCTGTAAAATGACAATATGAAAAATATCAAAAACTTAAAAAACTACTAAAAGTACCTATGTATTAAATTTTGTATTTTTTGAACTCGTTTGAGCCTCCAAATAAGCATAGGAATCTATTTTTAAACTAGGTCTAACGCTAGGTCTGGACTGTGCCAAAGCTAGTGAAAAACTATAAAAAGAGCTAGAGAGCTCATTTTTTAGGAGAGCATTGTTTTGGGAATTGAGGGGAGTAAAAGACATTGTAATCATATTTTTGGCTAATAAAAAATTCCATTGCTCCATCTCTTTTTCTTGTCATGTGTGTGTATGTGTGTGCATGTTGGTGTGCTTCTCACTCAATATTTGCATTCTCACTTGCTCATGATTGTCATACCACCCTCATGTCTTCCTAGATTGACAATGTTGAGGTGGATCTCCTCACGTTGGTACTCATCATTGTGCTAGAGTGACACCAAATTTGGCACCATTGTCAGGGATCAAGCTTTGAGGATGAGTGTGTGATGGTACAATGTAGAAATGTGACATTGGAATCATAGGTAAATAGGTATATATATATATATATATATATATATATATATATATATATATATATATATATATATATATATATATATATATATATATATATATATATATATATATATATATATATATATATATATATCACCATCTCCATTCTCCATTTCCTTGCATATTCACCTCCACCATTTTGGTCATATCCCCACCTTCCATATCCATCCCCTCATTTCACTTATGAGAGCAAGAGAGAGAGAGTGTGCGCAATTGTGCGCATCATGTTTTTGTGTGCTTCTTGAGTTTCCTTGTAGGTACCATCATCCATAGTAGTTGTAGCAACATTACGAGGTATATAAATCTTCGACACAGACCTCGAGGTGTTGTCCTCTATCAATCATAACAGACTAAAAATAGAGGCTTTTGGTAAAACGAAAGTGGACCATGCTAGTGTAGGAACAATGCACATCATGAATATGTAAAATTTTTTGAAAAATTCCCATTTTTTCTATCCATCGTGATAGATAGATGTCAATTGTGAAAAAAAGGTGTCAATCATGATCGAACACTATCCATCACGATTGACAAATCATGACAGACAAGGCATCCATCATGACAAACTACTTGTCCATGACCACAGAGAGAATCACATGGTAGAAATAAGTTTACATGGAAAATTTTCCATTACGCTAGATAAACCTCATGATAGATGGGTGTCAATCATCACTATAGTCAATCGTGATAGCAAAACTCAATGACAAACTTAGTCCATTGCAAAATCTATCCATCACAACAGATAGCCCATCCATTGTGATAAACAATCATCCATCGTGCGACAGTCACCGTCAATCGCAATAGACATTGTCCATCATGATGAACCTGTCCATCACGACAGATACACCCTAATAGATAAGCATGTCCATCGCAATTGAAAGCCTTGTCAATCACAATAGACAAGAAATTTTGGCAAAAAATTAGGGTTTTTCTTTTTTGCAAATTTTGAACTAATTTTTGGCATGATTCCCTAGTTGGCATAACATCTTGGTTGTCTCATAGCATCATGATTCTCTTAGATAATTGTGACAATTTCACACAATCACGACTAGCTTAAACAAGTGGGATTCGAAAGCCAAGGGAGCTCGAGAGGAATTTTCAGCAATAGAAGGGGGAAAAGGGGTCTCTAAACTATGTAAAATCAAAATTGTCTATCAAATAAATCAAAGTTAAAGCTTCATCTAAACTTGAGACTTTTAAAGTTCTATCAAGATCCATTCAAGGGTATCCAAAGCAAGGTAAAGTGCAAAACAAAGCAAGGTTTGGGGAATGCTTACTGTACATTAGAGTGTTTTTCGAACACCAGACTCGAGGTTGGAAGAACTCTCAACCCCCTCAATCAATTTCTAGTATAGGCTAGGTGTGATTAGGTGCAATGATGAATTAGGGTGACACTAGGCATGGATCAAGTCCAAGAAACCCTAGTTTCTCAAGTTCAAGCATAGCTAGAATATTCTTGCAAAAAACCATAAGAGAAAAGAATATAAATTGATTGATCACACATCAAGTTGTGATATAACTCAAGTATTCCTAATGATGTGATATTGGACAAGATCTTACACCCAAAAGGGAATCTAAAAAGAACAATTGATTGTGCAAAAGGAACACAAAAATGTGGTTGTAATTTGGAAAAAGTGGGTTAATAAACCATACTTATGAACCTTAGATCCGATAGACACTTAGGCTGAGATAGACAAAGCATCAGATCGTCTGAAGCTAGTGTCAATCACACACCTAGGTCATGGACCGAACAACTCAGTGATTATCCCTACGTGCTAATATCAAAGACTAGTGATTCAAAAATGTCCTTTAGCATGAAACAACTTGGAGGTAGTTCAAGCACTACCTATTTGCAATTACCAGAAGGTCCCTATAAGATGCTGTTGGAGTATATCTGAACCAACCAATTATGTTCTTGCATCTATGAGGATGGGCCACAAAGATCAGTTGTCAAACTTAAAAAACCGAATCAACCCTTTGGAATTGAACACCCCCTGGTCAAGTTTGAAGAGGTTTCATACATTGATAAGCAAGGAACCATGTATGTGCAGTCACCAACTTATGGAATAGGACATATGCATTTGGAAATGTAATCCCTGAAAATGAGATAGGAGACCTAAGTTGGCAGAGAAAGTAGCACAAAAATTAGGAATATTGAGTAAACATGCACCTAGAATGCTCTTATTGAAATGATGTTACAATTGCAGAGGATACCACATGGTGAATGTTTTTCCAGTTATGGATCAACCCCAAGGAAACCCTAATAGTCAATAATGCACTAGTGAGAGGAGATACACAAACCACAGTGCACAGGATTGCCCTTATAACAAGCAAGTAGTTAGGAAAAATTATCCACAACCATATAAACCCTAGGGAAGATATCCAAATCAGTACCAATAGCAGCAATACTTTAGGCCACATTAGCCTTACCATCCACAATATCCAACTCAGTAGAGACCTCAACCAATGTTGGCTCAACATCGTCCTCCTCCAACCAATGTGATCCCAATCAAATATGCATCAGTAGAAGAAAACTTAAGTAGAGCCTTAGTGCCAGTATCTCTCTTGAGTTTAGAAAGCGATCCAAATGCTCATAGCTTCCACTCAACACATGTAAATAGTCCTCCACCTTACTACATGGATTCACTAGAGCATAATGATATCTATCCATATTGAAACCCCAATGAACTAGTTAGGAGCCAAAATATTCAAACATAATGTATACAAACCCTAACCCTAGGACCCAACTGAGACAAATGAGAACCCAAGGACCCCAAGTACCATGCTATAGGTGCTAAGGAGATCACCTCATTAGAGATTTCCCAATCCTTGCACCAAGACAATCCCAATTGGTAACCATTCAAGGATTTTTTTCATGATTGTAGTAAGGAGCATCTCCTAAGGGATTGCCCAAAGAATCTAGCCAACATGTAGAAAATCACACTTATTAATGTTATTAGTGATAGACTCTAGGAGAAGTACAATTACTATAGCCCCAGTGCAAGTAGTAAGTAGAGCTCAAGCCCTCCAAAAAAACCAAGGCATAGGTCAAGAGAAGAGCCTAGACAATAGTGAGACTGTGAGCACAACTAAAAAAGGAACGAGAGCTTGGAAAGATAGTTGTGAATGGATGAAAAGACAATGGACAAAGAAAATGAGTGAACTACAAGAAAGCCTAAGAGAGACACTCTCACACATCACCACCACCACCATTACCATCTAATCAACTCCATATAACCCTTCACCACCTAGAGTAGTATCAATCTTAGCAGATCCTACTCTTGAGGATTTAGACATGATGCTTAAAGCATATCATTCCAAAATCCAAGAAGGGCCAACTATGACATAACATGACAAATGTTACCCTCGAGTTGACCCAGAGATTGAAAGGACTAAGCTATGTGGCTCAAACCATTTTTGAGGCCAGCTATCTTTTAAATTGCACTAACTCAGACAAAGGACAAGTGAATTTTGATGGATTGATAGAGAGACTAGCGGAAACAATAGCCAGATCAAGAAAGCCAACACCATCACAAGTGAGTAATGCTAGAAGTGAAAGGATAATCCTCCACCCCAAGAAAGCTATGCTACTAATTCTAGTAATTTTGGAATCCCTTCTTTGGTGCATCAACACTCACAAGAATTTTTGAGATAGATTCCAAAAGAGAAATGGGGCAAGGAGAGTCAGAATCCTCCTCGCATTGAGCTAGTAGATGATCTTCATGATCAATTTCTACAAGGCATTCCATCTATCTATGGAGAACAAGGGGATTTCCAGTCTAGTGAATGGTTAGACTTTGAGTCTAATTCCTTGCATGAATTGCCTCATTTCACACACCCATGGGAATCTAAATCTATCCACATGAGAACACTTATGACCATGGTAAGAAACAAAACCTTGGTTGTCCCTAGAAACACAGATGTAGTGAAGAACACCAAAGTGTAGTGTCATCTCACTTTGGAGGAGCTACTCAAACTTAAAACAAAACATGGAAAGACATAGCCAATCAAGTGCTAGAAGTGGCCAAATCTCATTCCCAGGTAGGATTGTACAAGATAGTACCCAAGATACCCTTGGATAAGATAGGATACATGAGCAAAGGATAGGAAGGAAATACCTATCTCCCTATCACACATCAAGGTCACACAACGAAAGCTATTTTAGACTCAGATGAACACATCGAGAAACCTCTAGGATTGTAGGAAGGAATAACTCTTACCACTTGTGGTGTGGAGTTTTAGCATACCTTAGCTATATGTTAGTTTGGAAAAAAGCATGTCTACAAGATGATCTTAGGTAGAACATTCATGAGACAACTACAAATATTGCAAGATTGGGGGAACCAATTCTTGTACTTGCAACACTTAGGAGTTACCACTAAGGTCAATCTTAATTACTAATAACATAGAGACATGCCCCCTATACTATGCAACCCCATCCATAGAGCAACAGAAGACATGGAATCTATGCACTCCATAGGATCAGGATCCTCTTGGATGCATGAAGACACTCACTTATGGATGTGAAAAGTTGTAGTTGCGGAAGAGAAAAGATTATCATCACAAGAAGTAGGTATAGAGATGCACCCTAGATCAGTTCAAGACCCAGCCTATGCACCCATAGTGTTCCTAGATGAAGAATTTGAACCTCATGGTTGGGCAAAAATTCTAGCCACAATGGACATAGTAGTCAATGAGGAATAGTGGACCCCCATTGTGATGAAGATGGCTATGACATTTTGGTCTTCCCGATAGAGCCAATTATGTATGATTCGATTATTGAATAGTGTGAACCTCATATGAGTAAGCCCTCAAAAGATAGCAATGATGTTCAACACCAATCTTGACTACACATGATTGGAGCAAGCCTTTCCATGTACATGTGGATGCCTCCAATTATGCTATAGGATGTGTGCTTGCACAACCTATAGGTGAAGGTAATATTGATCTTCCGATAGCTTAAGCAAGTAGGTCGTTGAATGCAACGAAGAAAAATTACACCACTATCGAACGTGAAGGATTAGGCATGGTGTATGCAGTTAAAAAGTTTAGAAATTATTTGCTCGCAAAAAAAGTTTAAATTTTTTAAAGACCATCAAGCATTAATCTATTTGGTGAACAAACCTTGCAATACAGGGAGATTAGTAAGATGTTTCCTCTTACTAATGGAATATAACTTTGAAGTTGTGGTTAGGAAAGGTAAGGCTCACCTTCGAGTGGATCATCTCTCTAAACTAACTTCAAGAGAGTCACTGCAAGGAGTATTGGATGAACTTTCTGATGCATATTTGTTCAACCTAGAGGTAGTGCCTAACTAGGCCAAACCTATCATGCATGTTCTAACCTTTGGACCTAACATTGTGTACTCAAAAACCAAATTCAAAGAAGTAGTGAGGTCCCAAAGATATCACATAATGGCAGGCAGTGTGTATAAGCACATAGATCAAGATATATTGGCTTGCTGTGTAAATGAAGATTAACATGCTATGTGGTTGGAAATAGCACATGAAGGTGCATTAAAGCAAATCTATGAAGATTAGGCGTATATTTGCCAACAATAGAAGCAGATGTCCATAGGACATGCAAGGAATGCCCAATATATGGTGTAAAACCACCAATGGAACATGCCACTCTATATCAAGTGTCTTTAGTACCAAATTGGAGCACACCTTTGGTAAACTATTTGAGGACGAAAGCATTCCCTCAAGAGATGAAATTAGCTAGAGGAAAGAATTTAGAGTAGGATGCCCTACATTATGCACTAATTGGAGATAACTTATATAGATGAGGAAGAGACAAAACCTAAGACTATGTGTCCACGAGAGTGACTATCTTAAAATCTTAGACTCTGCCCACCAAGATGTGGTAGGAGAAGCACTATCTAATGTGAATTTCAGCTTATATACCCATTTACATGGTAAAGCTTTCCTGCCCTTTGGCAAAGGTACTAAATCCCAAGTACTATTCTTGTGAAAAAATCCAGCTCACTCTTCATGGCACACTCCCACTTGACATGATCCTCTGTTTGCATAGCCTGTTTGTAGCAAGAAGGCTCACCGACATCTGTTAGCATAACAAAATCTAAAATTGGAACATATCTATCATGTGGATGTGAGACACATGTAGAGCATCTCAATGGTTGCTGAACAGGAACATATGTAGGCTCATCTGATCGGACATTCTCTTGAACATACCTATGTGGAGCAATTTTTATGCATGCTAACTAGAGGACTAGTATCATCAAACACCACTCTTCTCACTTCAACCTCCTTAATGGGCTATTTATGCATCTTAGACTCATCGGAAATGACATCACTACTTCTGATCAATGACCGTGTTTTAGGATCCCATAAGCGATATCCAAATTTTCCTTCTCTACCATATCACAGAAAAATGCATTTCTTTGACTTATGGTCGAACGTTTGTCTAAGATTCTTGGGTATATGAACATATGCTTCACACCCAAAAACTCGAAGATGATCATAATATGGTGGATTCCCTGTACATAAATCTTGTGCCACTTTCAGACCTTTGACAGTACTAGGTGAAAGGTTAATCACCATGAATTGCAATCAGTACTGCTTCTTCCCAAAAACCTTGTGAGAGGTTTGCATGATGCAACATAGAAACTACTCTATCCTCAATAGTTTGATTCATCCTTTCAGCTACACCATTCTGTACTGGGGTATAAGGAGCTGTAAACTCTCTACAAATCACTCTAGATTGACAGAAAAGGCTGAATTCATATGAGGTATACTCATCCCCATCGGAATGTAAAGCCTTAGGCTTAGTTCCTTTTTCAGTTCCACATTTCTAATTCGCTTTCCATATTGACAATGCTCACAAAATGAAAAATCGGAGAAAGATAACATAGTTAAGGCCCGAAGGGGCGAAGCCATTAAGGTCTTGTTTTGTTTTGCGCGAAAGAAAACTAGAGAAATATTTTCAATTCCACTACGAGATATATGGCCCAAATGACCATGCCAAATACAAGCCATAGGTTGTTCAGTAACATCTAACAAGTGTTATTTCTGTGATACAAATAAAGGATAAAGTGAGCCAACTTTGGTTCCTTTTCAAATAACCATATTGCCCTTTGATATACAAAAGGATTGAGCATAGAAGAGCACCTGGTAACCAAGGCCATCAAGTTGACCAACTGACATCAAACTGCATGATAACTCAGATACATGGCATACATTATGCATTGTAAATTTTCAATCATCAATGAACTGCGCAACTACATCTCCAATTGCCACAATGTCACATTGGTAAGACAGAGAACCTCTCCCTGACATAATGATAATGCACCTCAATGTTCTTAGTGCAAGCATGGAACACAGGGTTCCTCACAAATGCCAATGCACTCTAACTGTCAGTGAAGATGGTGGTGGTAGAAGACTGACCAACACCCAAATCAGCCATAAGGCGTCTGAGCCTTACACACTCAATAGTCACTGTAAAAGTTGCCTTATACTCAGCCTCACAATTGGAAGTGGCCACAGTAGGTTGCTTCTTGCTCAACCAAGATATACATGAGCTACCAAGCATGAAGCAAAAACCAGTGGTGGACACACGAGTGTCATAGCAACTAGCCTAATTGCTGTCAGAAAAAGCATGCAAATCTGGTGGTAGTGATCCCCCCTTGGGATAAAGCAATCCAAGTAGTAGGGTACCACTCAAGTAGCAAAAGATGCACTTAACCGCCTGCCAATGCTTGACAGCTAGGCAATGCATAAACCTGCTCATCTGTGAGACAAAAAACTCAATATCTGGCCGAGTAATGCATAAGTAAATCAAGCATCAAATAGCCTGCTAATAGAGAACAACATCAAATGCATCTCCAACATCATGAAGACTCAATCATAAACCTCTCTCCATAGGAGTGGCAATAGGCTTACAATCTTCAAGGCCAAAAGGCTACAATAATGTGTCAATATATTTCATTTGACACAAAGCCATTCCACCATCAACTTGCATAAATTGAATGCTCAAATAGTGATGCAAATGCCCCAAATCAGACATCTCAAATGAGGCATGCAAATCAGCCTTAAAATCAGCAGTATGTGTGTCATGAGGTCCAGTGAGCAACATGTCATCAACATGCACCACAATGATCAGAAGCACATCATTAGCATGCTTAACATATAAGGTGCTTTTAGTTGGACTATTCTCAAAACCATGTGCAATGAGATAGGCATGTATCTTTTCATACCAAGCACGTGGTGCTTGCTTGAAACCATATAATGCCTGCTTTAACCTGCACACCTAGTTTTCATGCCCTTTTTGCACAAAGCCACGGGGCTTAAAAACATACACTTCTTCATGCAAGTCACCATTCAGAAATGTTGTTTTAATGCCCAACTAATGTACATTCCAACCATGATGAGCTGCAAGTGCAGAGATGCTATGAACAGTAGTCATTCAACAAGTAGAAGCAAAGGTTCTATCAGGCTTACGCTTCAGCTTGTATACCCACTTTGTGCCAATCGCCTTCTTGCTAGGCAGCAAGTCACATAAAGACCAGGTACCATTCTTCATTATAGCATCATATTCAGATTGCATAGCAGCCATCCAATTTTCTGAATTTTGTGCTTCTTCAAATGAAACAGGCTCATTCTCATCACAGAGACTAGACGCAGTCGTAGCATAGCAATCTGATGCAAAAGAGGCACTATGAGAGCCTGATCGAGTACAATATGATAGAGGTGCATCTAATTTGCTCTCACGCAAGGTCTGCACCAGCCATTTTGGCATAGTTTTTGCCTGGTCAATATCATCTCTCTCATCAACAAGTGCGAGTCATGTAAATCTGCATCAGAAATGGAATGATCTGCATCATCACATGAAACTTGCAAACGCTGAGTTGCCTCATTAGGACCAGCACTAGACTGTCCACATGTAAAAAGAGGCAGCAAAGTATCATACATGTCTTTGCAGCTAACAAATGTCTCCTTAGTACATGAAAGCAATGGCTGAATAACATCTTCCACAAAAACAACATCACGACTAACCAGAATGCGTTTAGTATGTGGATGATATAGACCCCTTTGTAACATCACTGTCCACAAACACCACGTGCACCACACCTACCATACCTAGTTTCATGGTAGCATTGACACACACAACACTATCCCATCCTATGGACATATCACTGCTTCAGCACCACCCCCTCCCCCCACACGTCCAAAATCCCCTATCCCCCCTCCACCAACATCACCACTATCACACATAGGATTCAAAACTCCCATACCCTCTCCCATTCCCCCTGCATTCCACCCTATCACTTTTGCATCAACTTCTCTAAATAACACATTCCATACTATATTCAATGCGTAACACAACTTGAACAGGACTATCAACAATTAGAAGAAAGAAATGTGATCTTATTAAGTGAGTCTCAACAATTATAGAATAGAGAACAACACTAGAAGAAGATAACCATCGGCTACAAACAGAGTACCTTACTCCCTAACAAGCGCATGGTGAGCTAAATACCAAAGGACAAGGATTGGATACAGAAGGTTTAGAATTTGGAAGAGATGTTGCATGAACAAAATGCAAGGAATGCCAAATTACAAAAGAAATTAAGCCTTTTGCGACAACACACATCAGCAGTGATCATGCAATTAGCAAGCCTAAGTGTTTGGCTAATTATTCAGGACTACATATTATTTCATTACCTCACATGAAGAACCACATATGAACACTTGCTTGTCAATTTGGTTGTATTTACTTTGGATAAATGTAAAAGCCAAGAGAATAAGGAATCTAGTGATGTTAGGGAGCTAAACCCATGACTCATGAGGTAGGAAGAATCAATTCAAATCACCCCTAAAATCTAGGAGCACTTTTCAGTGAGAGAAAATTCAAATTCAAACTTAGAACATGTATATAAATACACATGCTTTTAGTAACGGGTTAGGAGAGCTATTGTGAGAGACATTGAGCTACATCAATAAGCACACATTGATCTCACTTTACGTATGAGTAGTCCACTAAACTTCCCTTGTATCATATGTTCATTAGCATATACATTTTGATACATTATTTGTCTACTATTCTCTGTTGCATCTTCATCATTACAATGATTTTGTGGAATTGATTTCTCTACGTGTACTCACTCATTTTCTATACTTTAACCTGGGTTAGTTAGTCTGAAGTGTCTAATACTTTCATATCAATTCTCACCAAGTTTGTTTTAGAGGAACTTGAGATATTAAGCATAGAATATGATTGATGATGTAACATTCTATTTCTAGTGCAAATCTACATGATGCACTTATTGATGAGAGAGTTGATATTGAAGAGGCAACCTAATTGTCTAGTCTAGACTTTGAGGGATAGAAATTTTGGATGCAAATTTTCCATATTCTACTTGTTGATCTTCTCATAAGGCTTCTTTTGCATCAAAATGTTATGTAATGGTTGTCTCTAATCTTTCTAATGAGAATGAGAATGTTTCTTTTATTGAAGCGCATAATTTAAAAAAATGGATGGTTGTTATGCAATCAAAATTCGATTCCATTATGAAGAATGGTATTTGGTATTTGTGTGACTTGCCTCCAGACAAAAAGGCCATAGGCATTAAATGGGTATACAAGCTGAAATGAAATCCTGGTGGAACAGTTGATATGTTTAAGGCTACGCTTGTTGCCAAAGGTTATGCTAAAAGGAAGGGCATTGATTTTATGAGACCTTTTCTCCCACATGCCGAATGACGATTGTTCATAGCATTTGTGCACATACAGATCATGATGGCTGGAATGTACATCTATTGTACATCAAAACTACATTTGAGAATGGTGATTTACATGAAGAAGTGTATGTATTTCAACCCCACAACTTTGTGCAAAAAGGGCATGAAAAAAAAAATATGCACGTCAAAAAAGGGATTGTATGGATTGAAGAAAGCACCACATGATTGGTATGAGAGGATACATGTTTACTTACTAGCACATGGATTTGAGAATAGTCCAATAGAAGCACCTTGTATGTTAAGTAGACAAAGGATGTACTTCTCATCATTTTTTTATATGTTGATGATGTGCTACTCACTAGTCCTAATGAGAATCATTTGAATTTAAGGCTGATTTTCATGCCTCTTTTAATATGTCAGATTTGGGGATTTGAAATCATTATTGGGAATTAAATTTATACAGTTTGATAGAATGACATGTTATGAAATATTTTGGACTTGAAGATTGCAAACAGATTGCCACTACCATGGAAATAGTTTTATGAGTGACTCTTCATGATCTTGGAGATGCATTTGATGATGTTGTCTATTAGTAAGTTGTTGGATGCTTGATTTACTTATGCATAACCCAACTTGTTCTTCAATCTGCTATCTCTTAGATGAGCATGTTTATGCATAGCCCAAGTTTCAAACATTGAAAGATGGTTAATTGCATCTTTCATTATTTGAGTGGTGCACAACTACTTGGGTTGTTCTTGAGGGTGGACCACTACAATCAAATTTACATGCTTTTTTAGAATCATATTTGGCTAGTTTTTATGACAATCATGTGTCCACAAGTGGCATTTACTTCATGCTTTCTAGCTCATGCATATCTTGGTTGAGCAAGAAGTATACTCTGGCCATTTCTAGTCATGGGGCTTAGGCCAATTTTCACAACTAATATTGAGTGTGTATGGCTCTAACATCTTTTGGATGATTGAGTGATGATCAAACTTCTACCACCACCATTCTTTATTGATAATCAAAGCACATTGGTAGTTGCAAGGAACCATATGTTTTGTGTTCATACAAAGCACATTGATGTGCACTATCATTATGTTAGGAAGAAACTCTTTGCTAGAGAGATAATTTTGGCTTATGTGCCCATATAGGATATGCATACCTTTTCACAAAGGCTCTACATAGGGAGAGGTTTGAAGCTTTTCAAAAATATTTGGGCTTACTTCTTATTTGGATTGATTTTAGTCCACATTGCTTGACACTTTCTTATACATGAGTTCCAACTCCTTCATCACATCATTCCCATGAACGATTTGTTGATATATTTTGGTGGTGATGTGTGTGAACACATTTAGGATCTTTGGGACACCTTTTTTCCCTCCTTAAGACTTTTTCTTCTCGGATTGTATATATGCATATAACCCCAATGGTCTAATCATCTTGTACATTCACTTAGTAGTACACTTAGTGTTTTGTTCCAAGCTTCTTCTTCTTCTACCTAGTATTGTCTATGTGCAGCCCTTGTCCTAAACTCCAACAATGCATTGCAAAGGAAAATTGTTCTTTTGATATCTATGCCTCCCGTTTTCTTCCTCATAGATGCTTGTTCAATCGTAATGAGCCTTTGCAAAAATGATTCCAATTTTTTTTCAATGTTTATCCCAATGCCCAGTGAATGCAAGCACCCATAGAATGAGCTAGAGGTAGATTTCAAGTTTATACAATAATGAGGTCATAAACGAAGTTCTAGGTACCCAAAAAAACAAATGCATAGTACATTACCTCCCTCCATGCTTCATGCACATGTACTCAAGATGTTCAACCTCCCTTGGACCTCCTACTTCCCACACGATAAGGAAAGGTCATAGAAAAGAAGAATCATAACTCAAGTTTTACCTCACATGATATGAATTCACCAATGTCGCTTCCAATGAATAGACACCAAAGACTACCTTTGACCCATAGCTCATGGCCTTAGATGTAACACATAGTTTCTCCACTCCAAGATCCCCCTCTACTATGTCCTCTCTCTCTCTCACCCCACAAAAGAGCACTCCTTGAAAGGCTCTTTTGGTCCAAGGGAAAAGATTTCCACAATTGCTTATGGTGTGCTCAAATCACCTCAACCTAATTGGTTTGCATTTCTTGAGCCCTTAATTTACCTTCAAACACACTTGTACGTACGCACTATTGCTCTCTCAAGTCCTCTTACTCTCACGCACTCACTCTTACTCCCACTCTTCCCTTTACCTCTTGCGCACTCATATACCCACCTACCTTTCACTCATGCACGCACTCAAACACACATGCTCATGTGATCAGTCACTTGCATTCAAGCAAACCAATCAGACCCTCACAATCAAGCACTCTAACAATCAAGCATTCTCAGTTGCACTTACTCAGACTCACTTACTCAACTACACACTCACACACTTTAGCAAGCACACATTTCCTCCTCACGCTTTTCACACACCCCCACACATATGTAATCGCACACCTCCGATTGAACTGCCCTTTTCCACACTCTCACTTCCCTTCACTCCACTCTTTTGCTCACACACACAAAATAAGACAAGCACATGCACACTCAGCACACCCTCAGAGAGCAGCCAATCAGACGTTCACATTCAGTTAGGCTTCTAAAGAAGATGTGCTCTTCTGTCTAGCTTTTCCTATCTTGAAAGGTACATCTTCAGTGCACACATGACATCCTCTGTTTGTGATTATGTTGACAAAACTTTGCACAACAGCGCACATAGGATTGTTATACCATATGGAGGAACTCCAAGTATTCAAATGCACGATGTGAATCTCTCAAGACAAATTGAACTTACAATTCAAATATGGATCATCGTATTTAATTCACGCACATTCTCTTTCCCTCGCCTCTTGCTGTAGCACACAAAACCTTTACTTGATAACTTAACATGCGTTGGAACTGTTCCTCATCATGTATGAATTGGATTTTTGAGACATTAACTTCACCAATTCATTGTTCGTAGCAAGAAATTAAGCATAAGTCTTTCCATGCACTGTGAATTCAAGAAAAACAGGGAAACAAACCAACTGGACACAATCTCGATAGCAAGAGATCACAGAAATAGAACTCCAAGCACTCGCTTTGTGCACTTATCATGTCGCTAACGTCACATTTAATCATATCTTTACATCAACTTCGGCTTACTCATGTTGATTAACATCAGAATATTAATGCACACTGAATCTCATGGAGGCTAGGATGCACCAACAACGGTAGATTAGCCTGACTACTTTAACCATGCATGCATAGATCTCTTTCCTAAATCCTTAAGGCAACAACTCTACAGAGTTTTCTTCCAGCAGGACGACCCTCCAGCCTTGATCAATAGCGCATCCTACCTCCATCACCCTCTCTCATGATCTGCCACATGATCCAGCGCTTTCTCAATTACATTCTTTTTGTTTTGCTAATGAACACCTTTTCATATAATCTGCAGCATGAACTTTGTCAACGGAAGCTACAAACACCGTTAGTGTCCTTATTCGATTTTGAAGGAATCTTCATATTTATCTTGTCAAACATTCGTAAGTCGACGCTCTAGATCACAAGTGTATGTCTTCAATACTAAATTCTTAAACAAACTTTCTGAAAAAAACTATGTCGATAGGTCAAAACAGACATTTTCAAGATGTAATATTCAATGCCTTTTCTTAAAAAACTGTGGAATGCAACAACAAGAACTTGAATGTACGATCCTTGTCCCCAAAGGCATGTTACATCAGAAGAAGATCATCGATCGCAGTACATGCACGTAGATATAATTTTATAAGCATTAATAATGTAAACCAGATCTTACCTGTCTGAAACATCATTGTCGCTAGTGTTAATCAATTCAAGCACTTTGACAGCAGGAGTTTGTATCAAGATAATAACTTGTACACAAATCCATATCAGCGGGTCATCCCAACTCCTCTTTTCTGATCCTGATCATCATCAAAGTGTCCCGAACTCCTCTTTTGCGTGATGAGTTAGTAGCAACTTTTGCTCTCCATCCATGCACATCGGAAGCATTCTCTTCCTTCCTGTCTCCTTGGGGTTGAGAATAGAAAGAGAACCTGCCAGAATAGGCCGTCCCGTCCCTTGTTCTTGTGCCTTTGACACCTACGCAGAACAAAAAAACAAGCAAACTCCTCCTCCCTTTCGATGAGTGCTCAGATGATTCACCAAGTAATACATGCCAAAATGGGCCACAACAGTCCCTCCCTTCGGTCTGTACTCAAACTGCCACACAAAACAACCGCGCTCCTCTCTCGCATGAGCAATCAGGATCTAAAGGCAGATATGTTTTCTGAACCAAACTTGTGATTTGCAGCTGCTGTATATCATTTTCCTTTAAGTCGTTGCTTTCTATAATGGACTCCAAACTATTCAAAGAGTTGACTTCCTCCTTCTCTTTTGAGATACATCCATCAGCATGAGAATCTGATTCCGTGTTATCATCATCCCCACTGTTACCATGTTCTGGATCCTGGAACCAAAATTGAACTTGAATTCTTCTCAGCTTGAAGAGCCCGAATGAGATGGCTGAACATAGAAATGCAAGGGCTAGTCTCCCAACCAGCATTTATTCTCGCCCAATGTTCTCACGTGCAAATTGATGTGCGTGTCATATGCTCTGTACTTACACCAAAATTCTCTCGAACCAGAAGGTACTCTCGCCCATGCTGAAATCAGTTGTATATGTCCGCGACGACGATGTGCGCGTGTATCGAAAACAGAGTAGCCTATGTACGTTGTTCAGGTGCAGGTTGTCGATGCCGACTGACACTAACAATTGGGGGACTTGCCGAGGTCACCCAGCTGAAGAACGCTGTTGAGCAAGCAATTCACGATGTGAGCCCCCCCAAAAAACGAGAGGGAGAGAGAGCCTCCAAAAAACGCGAAGCCCTCTCCCTTAGCTCCTTATCTCCCTTTTTTCTGGATAACGGACTACCACATTTGATGGCACATGCTTTGTCATTAGTAGAGGTTATCCTAAAGAGGGGGTGTGATGATTGTACAAATCAATTTACTTGGATACAAAGTTTTGCATTATGGTCGAATCAAACTAGAGAAACACACTTGTGCACAGTAATTGTTCTTGATGTCAACTATGCACATGCAGACGAACATGTACTTGTATACAGTCCCACATACAACTGCACCTGCTCATTCCAGATGAATGGGCTAAGGTCTCCATTAGCATTACATAGCAATGGGATGCACTTACAAAGCAACATCGGTGTGAGGACCTTCAACATGCTGCACACATACCAAATCACGCTTATGGTCTGGTACGCGGTGTGTTATTGATGCTATATTAAACCACAAAATTTCTACTGCAAGTACTGCATGGAGAACTACTAAGACTGCTGACTTGAAGTATTTGCCAGATTGCCACCTATCTAGCTTATGTTAAAGCATATGCACCCACGAGACATAGGTTGGGAGTACTCGCCATTGGTGACATTAGATTTTTTCACAGAAATTTTGAATGTATTCCAAGGTCTGTATATCACCGAGGTGCATCTAGGAATGTTCGAAGTTCCTCCACAAGAGAGTAAAATAAAGATTCGGAGTTTGGGAGCAGAAAGAAGCCAATGGTCGCTTGCTCCAAGAACATAACCCGCACAGGCGAGGCACCTCCATGCTCAATCCCTTTTCTCCACATCCCTGCAATCAATATCTCCACATGTTTCTCATCAATCACCAAATCTACTCTGCAAGTACCTGAAATCAAACGTATTTTCCTGCCAAATAGAACCACATTAGTGCATCAAAACCAACCATTTATTGAGCTAACATACTCCCCTCTTCTTAATTGCGAAGTCGTCCTCGACGAGCGATATGCTACCTGTACTCAAGTTATCCAACATGTGATCATCACTCAATCAAATACAAATCTTTACCTTACATGACCATACTCTTCTTCCTCAATGTAGCACCTGAAATCATACTCATACAATCATTTGTCAGTACCAAAATCCAATCATTTCACTTACCATCTTTGTCCATCTTCTCGCATCTTCACCGCCATGTCCACCTGTCTGCAAACTTCATTAAAACATTAGAACCTTTTTTCATCATTTTGAAACCTTTCAATATACCCTACGGATTACTTAAAGAAGAGACATGCCAGTATATAAAGAGGACCACCAATAAAGAACTAGATAGCAATCTGCAGTTCAACATGCAGACATTTACCTATACACAAGAGGAATTCGATAAAGCAGATCCTATCTGGAGATGCAAGTTTTTGGAAAAGAACCCTATGTTACGAGTACACTGGGAATCGACACCGTATGTGCTTCAAGTTAACCCATCTTTTTGCTCAGTACCTCGAAGATGCTCCTGGATGCAATTTTGGGAAGCACAGTGCCAAGGAAGCCTAAATCACCAATGGCTAAATTATCCACTATTACTGAGCCCACCACGTAACTATTTACCAACGGAGGAATACATGGTGAAGACTATCGAGTTTTGGATTGCTAGATATGCCACAGTACCAGATCTAGCCATGAACATGACAAGTAAAATTTTGAGTATGCTACTTACAATCATAAAGGTATTTCAACATGCTCAGTATACCTTTTTGAACTTCATCGGAATTAACCAAGGATCAGATGCACTAGTTTTTTATTTATCTACTATCCCTAGTCACTTAACGCTCATGGCCATAGACTCCAGACTTATGTTTTTGCTGAGTCCATATATGCAGACATTCAAAGAAGAATTCTTTATAGGATTTTGTGAGATGGACTCAGAGATCTTTGCAAAAATATCGTCTAACTTAAATGCACGATTGGTGGCCTATGAATTAAGTTTTTTTGCCGACCATCGATAGGCACCAGATGATGGCATAAAGTCAACTCAATGGAAGGAATTGATGTTATGTCAAGCAAATTTGCTTAACCATAGAGAGAAAAAAGTCATCCAATGCAGATCCTGAGCCCAGAAAGGTGCTTCAACCTCGATCTTTAGAAGGTCCAAATCGAAGGCTGTAAATCCAGACCTTCATACCTTCCATACGGTGCTTGCAGTGCAGATATAAAGAGGCGATTGGAAAACTAGACTACAAAGTTATTGTAGTCCATCTTCATTGGTCGTGTGCATGTGTTGGGGACAAGAAGGAGTTTGAGGGTTTGTAGGAGAAAAAAGAGATGATGAAAATGGAATAATAGTGAGAACTTCTGCAAAGGAATACTCTTGGAAACCTTGAATATTAATTATCCTGCATCAATTACAATGACTGCGCACAGTCCAATCAATGACTAAATACCACTTCAGAGAGTATCAATTACTGAAGACCAATTATCTCAAGTCCTCTAGCGGCGGCCTCTCGTGCACCAATCCTTCACTTGCTTCCCGCTTCCCTTGTGCACACCTTGCACTAAGCTTCCGCCAAGCTAAGGAATTGGTATCACTGCGCAGCACGCAATAGCCCTTGGAACTCTTGGAATCCAGCCCGCCTTCTCTCTTCTCTGCACACTTTCCTCTTGGCACCTCTTGCACTCTTGAATGTCGTCGCACACTGGAGGCTCTTCTTGCTTCCTTTCTTGCTCCTCTGAAGCTCTCTCTTGCTCCCAACTCTCAATGTGTAAGAATAGCCTTTGTCCTTCCTTTTGTTTGAGAGTCCGCCGGTTCGCGCACTCTAACTGCAATACAATCTTGGTTTCCTTTCAATGTCCCAAGATTGTCTTTTTGAACTGGTCCTCAACGATTCGCTACGTTGTCTTGTAGTGACTTTAGAACAAGAGTGACTTTTAAAATAAAATTTTGATTGGGCGGCCTATTTCCACCTTTTCGTACGCGGCCTTCCACCTTCACCTTTCCTTTTAATTCTTTCACTTTTGCACCTTAAGATTTTAGATTCAACCTTTGAACCTTAAGAGGAAAAATACTTTGTACCTTTAGTTTCGACCGGTTAGGGCTCTACAGATGCCCACCACCTAAAGATCTCTCCGTCCCGGGGAGACAACAGCGATACCAACTGAGAAATTGCAAAGACACAGAGATGAAAATAATGGAGGCAAGAAAAAAATTTAAAGGGTGTGTATCTTATGGAGAAGAAAAAATATAATGCACCCGACAAGAATGATGAGAAATCAAAATTATGAGGTAATTATTGGCAAAGGGATACTGGAATCTAAGAGCAAATTTTTTTTGACTGGGATGAGCAATTTATTTAGACTGAGGAGGTCAATTTATTATGGAGGTTGATTGAGATTGTCAGCCGAGGTTGAGGGAGAAGGGGGCAGAGGAGCAGAAGCTTGTTCGATCGTAAGCTGTAGCAAACTTAGGCATTGTCTAAGGTGATCCCTTTCCCTGCGGATACGTCTGCATGCAGCATTAGCACAAAGCCCTAAGTTGGAGCGATTCTGAAGATCTTCTAAGGCTTTCATCGCAGAGTCGGCCATATCGCGATAATGATCTCGCTCTTCTTTGAGCAATCGAGCCGTTTCGTTGAGGGAGTGCCATTGAGAGGTTGCCATGCGATTGATGTTTTCTATTGTTGAGATATACTGTTGATGAACCGAAGCTGCTGCGGAAACCGAATCCAAGGAAATCTGAGAGGCCTGAGCATTGCCTATAGCGACTACACTCGCGTCCTGGAGTAATTGCAAAAATGAAGGGGTTGATGGTAGGTCAAAGTGCGGAGTGGGAGTGACCGTTGGAGCGGGAGGGGAAGGGGGAGGGGGAATATTCTGCCGAGGAGGATGAAGGGTTGGAGTGGAAGATGGAGTGGGAAGTGAAATATTGGGGGAGGGGAGCGGTTGACTGACAGGAAGGTTACTGATAGAGGGGGAGGTGAAAGCCGGGTGAATTGGTGGCATACAGGTGGGGTTTTGAGGGTTGAGCTGTGTTTGAACAAGTGGGGTGAAATCGGAAGAGAGTGGAGGTCTAGGGATAATAGGAGGGGTAGGCATGGATGGAGAATTTGTAGGTACAGGAGGGAAAGGGGAAGAAGATTGGGTAGTGAAGGAGGGGACGTGAGGGGGGGAGTCATGAATGGAGAAATGGTGGCTGTAGGCGGGATAGGTGAAGAAGATTGGGGAGGGAAGGAGGGCACATCAGGGGGATTAGATAAGAACGGAGAAGTGGTAGAGGCAGGAGGGATAGATGAAGAGGAATGGGGAGGGATGGAGGTTACATCAGGGGGGTTAGTTATGAATGGAGAGGTGGTAGATGCAGGAGGGATGGGTGAAGAAGATTGGGGAGGGCAGGAAGTGACATCAGGTGGCGCGGAGGTGGGTGTCGAGGCGGAAGCTGAGTCAATAGAGATTAGAGGGGGGGAGGGAGATGGAGCAATGGAAGGTCCAGGTTGGGAAGGGAGATAAGCAGCATTGTGTGCAGAATGTGCTGGAATCTGATATAGCCAAGCTAA
Source organism: Ceratopteris richardii (assembly GCA_020310875.1). Lineage (NCBI taxonomy): Eukaryota > Viridiplantae > Streptophyta > Polypodiopsida > Polypodiales > Pteridaceae > Ceratopteris > Ceratopteris richardii. Next base: position 157,388,361 of record CM035415.1, read on the forward strand.
GAAGGGTGCAGAATAGATGGAAAATGCATGAGAGCCTCTAGAGATAGCCTGGCGTAGGCGACGGGAGCGCAACATCAAGGAACTATAAATGAGGTGTGCGTAAGGGTAGGGGCGGCTATGGAGAAAGCAAAAAAGCGGATCAGCGATACGAATATCAGACCACGGGAGGGAAGAGGTTTGGCTGCGTAGTAAGAAGAAAAAGATGAACGCATTGAGAAGGGTGGTCATGCGGAGCGAAAACCTAGCATTACTTTGAAAATGTGTGTTACAAAAGGCAATAGTGGCGGAGGCGGACAGTCCAGAGTATAGGAAAGGGGGAGCACAAAAATCTATGAGGGGAGACCCAATGCTGGCGGCAATGTCTGGGATGAAGAGAGTGCCGGTTCTAAAATGAGGGAAGAGGCGGATAGCTTCATAAACCTGGGTAAAATTTGCGGGGTTGAAGAAAACATTAGCCAAGCCCCACAAGCCCGCCTGCTGAAGATCCTCAATAGAAAACATTTGACGAAGGGCAATGGTAGGAATGGATAGATACATTCGGATTTGTAGGTTTATGTCAGGTGGAAGAAACAGGCGCATATAATCCCCGGTTGGTGAAGATGGGTGGGAGGAATGAGACCTAGATGGGGAAGGAGAAGGAGGATGCGGGAGGGGAGGGGGGGAATAAAGGTAGCTGGAATCTGAGTCTATGGAATAAAGGGGAAGATCCAGGGCCATAGGAGCTGTTGGAGTCGCTTGAACAGATGGGTCTGCCGATGAAGGAGGAGGTGGATTGGGATGGGCAGAAGCAATTGTGGAGGTAGGAGCAGAACTATCACCTGGAGCGGGGTCCGCCATGGATGAAACTGGGAAAAAGAAATGGAGCAGAAGAAAGCCTCTTCAGGGGGAGAGGAAGCGATGGGGGGTCGGGAGGGGGGCACGGGGGTGTGAGAGGGGGGGGTGTGGTATGTTGTGGAGAGGGGGGGTGCCGAGCGGGGTCGGGAGGGGAGGAAGGGCGCGGTTGGGAAGAGGGGGGTAGGGTGGGTTGTGTGGGAGGGTGCCGAGCGGGTCGGGAGGGGGGGAAGGCGCTATTGTGAAGAGGGGGGTTGGGTTGTGTTGTGTGAGGGGGGTGGTGTTGAGTATTGGAGAGGGGGGGGGGTGCTGTGCCGAGCGGGGTCGGGAGGGGGGGGGGGCGCTGGTTTGATAGGGGGGGGGGGCGCTGGTTTGATAGGGGGGGGGGGTGTGTTGAGTAATGGAGAGGGGGGGGGGGCGCTGTGCCGAGCGGGGTCGGGAGGGGGGGGGGGCGCTGATTTGAGAGGGGTGGGTGTGTGATGAGTATTGGAGAGGGGGGGGGTGCTGTGCCGAGCAGGGTCGGGAGAGGGGGGGCGCTGGTTTGAGAGGGGGGGGGTGTGTTGAGTAATGGAGAGGGGGGGGGGGGGCGCTGTGCCGTGTGGGGTCGGGAGGGGGGGGGCGTTGGTATGAGAGGGGGGGGGTGTGTTGAGTAATGGAGAGGGGGGGGGCGCTGTGTCGAGCGGGGTCGGGAGGGGGGGGGCGCTGATTTGAGAGGGGGGGGGTGTGTTGAGTATTGGAGAGGGGGGGGTGCTGTGCCGAGCGGGGTCGGGAGGGGGGGGGGGGCGTTGGTTTGAGAGGGGGGGGTGTGTTGAGTAATGGAGAGGGGGGGGGCGCTGTGCCGAGCGGGGTCGGGAGGGGGGGGGCGTTGGTTTGAGAGGGGGGGTGTGTTGAATATTGGAGGGGGGGGGGTGTGCTGTGCCAAGCGGGGTCCGGAGGGGGGGGGCGCTGATTTGAGAGGGGGGGGTGTGTTGAGTATTGGAGAGGGGGGGGGTGCTGTGCCGAGCGGGGTCGGGAGGGGGGGGGGCGTTGGTTTGAGAGGGGGGGGGGTGTGTTGAGTAATGGAGAGGGGGGGGGGGGGGCGCTGTGCCGAGCGGGGTCAGGAGGGGGGGGGCGCTGATTTGAGAGGGGGGGGTGTGTTGAGTATTGGAGAGGGGGGGGTGCTGTGCCGAGCGGGGTCGGGAGGGGGGGGGCGTTGGTTTGAGAGGGGGGGGGTGTGTTGAGTAATGGAGAGGGGGGGGGGCGCTGTGCCGAGCGGGGTCGGGAGGGGGGGGGGCGCTGATTTGAGAGGGGGGGGTGTGTTGAGTATTGGAGAGGGGGGGGGGTGTGTTGAGTATTGGAGAGGGGGGGGGTGCTGTGCCGAGCGGGGTCGGGAGGGGGGGGGGCGCTGATTTGAGAGGGGGGGTGTGTTGAGTATTGGAGAGGGGGGGGTGCTGTGCCGAGCGGGGTCGGGAGGGGGGGGCGCTGATTTGAGAGGGGGGGGGGGTGTGTTGAGTATTGGAGAGGGGGGGGGTGCTGTGCCGAGCGGGGTCGGGAGGGGGGGGCGCTGATTTGAGAGGGGGGGGGGTGTGTTGAGTATTGGAGAGGGGGGGGTGCTGTGCCGAGCGGGGTCGGGAGGGGGGGGGGCGCTGATTTGAGAGGGGGGGTGTTTTGAGTATTGGAGAGGGGGGGGGTGCTGTGCCGAGCGGGGTCGGGAGGGGGGGGGGCGCTGGTTTGAGAGGGGGGGGGTGTGTTGAGTAATGGAGAGGGGGGGGCGCTGTGCCGAGCGGGGTCGGGAGGGGGGGGGGGCGATGATTTGAGAGGGGGGGGTGTGTTGAGTATTGGAGAGGGGGGGGTGCTGTGCCGAGCGGGGTCGGGAGGGGGGGGGGCGTTGGTTTGAGAGAGGGGGGGGTGTGTTGAGTAATGGAGAGGGGGGGGGGCGCTGTGCCGAGCGGGGTCGGGAGGGGGGGGGCGTTGGTTTGAGAGGGGGGGGTGTGTGTATTGGAGATGGAGGGGGGAAGGAGTGGGATAATTGGCAGAGGGGAGCGATGAGGGTGATAGAGGAGGGAAGGAGGGGGATAATAGGCAGAGGGCGCTGGGGTCGGGATTAGGAGGGAGGGCCGATCGTGGTTGTAGGGGGTGGTGGGGTTGTAGAGGAATTGGAGAGGGGGCGTTGAGGAGGTTGGGGTGGGGGAAGGGAGGGGCGCACGCGGGTGGGATGGGGTTAGAGTGGGGTTGAGGTGGATGGATAGGAGGTGGAAGGGCGGTAGTATGGAAAGGAGGAAGGAGGAGGTAGGGTGGTGGTATGGAGGAGTTGATGGGGTGGAAAGGGGAGTGAGAGATGATTGTCCTCTGTCTTCCTTAGCACAACCGGCCTGCGCAATGAACAAATAGTACGGAATTCTGATGTGTTGAAGCCAGAATGAAGAAAGAGGCCATATTATATAGCTAGTTTGAATGAGGGAGCACCTCTCAAGAAGGAGCGGTCTAGCATAAAAGGGTGATCAAAAAGAGAGGAGATGACAATGTTAATCTCATCCATCCGAGAGACAAACAAAGGAAAGGGCAAAACTGAAAGTTACTTAGCAAAACTATGAGCCATTCAAGTGATGAATTTCATTTTATGAAGTGATGAATTTCTTGATTTTTTTGATGGAGAAGAAAACTTACGCCAAAAATTTTTTTGATTTTCATTGAAAAAGAAAAGAAAAAAAAATCGTGCGCCCAAATTTTTCTGATATTCATAAAAACTGCGCCCAACCTTCATTGAGCTGATTATTACTACTTATTAAAACAATCCAAAACCAACAAGATAAAGGAAAATGCAATGGTTATGATACTTGATAATAAGCCTTGAGTCTGGAAATGTTAACTAAAGGTAGGGTGTTGCCATCGAGTGTTTCCAATTGCACTGCACCCCACTGCAGCATCTTCGTAATGCGAAAAGGGCCTTCCCAGTGAGGGATCCATTTCCCTTTGTTTTGATTAGAAATTTGTGGTCTGCGCAGCAGGGCTAAATCTCCAGGCTTCAATTTGTTTTGCCATAGATTTTTGTCATGAGTCTCCTTCCTGTGTAATTGCTGCTTCTCTAACTGTTTGGATGCTAGAATTCTCGATTCTTCCAGTTTATGCAAAGCAGACAGTCTTGCTGAAACTTCCATCCCATTTTTCTCTAGTCTTTCCGTTCTTATAGAGCCTTTGATAAATTCAAATGATTCAATAGGAACCAAGCCATAAACTAATTGAAAGGGGGAATACCCAGTCTCTTTATAGGCCAGTCTGTATGCCCATAATGTACCCAGATAGGCCCGTCCCCAAGAGGTCGGCTGCAACATGCATTCTTTTCGTAACATTGAAATTAATACTTTGTTTGTTGACTCGGCTTGTCCATTAGCTCGTGGGTAGTATGCACAAGAAGTCCTGTGTAAAATGCGATACCTGTTGGAAATTTCTTGCAATATTTTGTTAACAAAATGAGTACCCTGATCGGTACAGATTTCCAGCGGGCATCCAAATCTGCAAATGATGTTACAATACAAAAAGTCAGCCACTGTTTGTGCAGAGCAATCCGTTGATGCAATAGCTTCAGCCCATTTTGTTGCGTAGTCCGTGGGTATCAGTAAGTACTTTTCCCTTTTTGGAGTATTCTCTGGCTCATGATATGCCCTGGAAGGTGCCCACCACCTGTTCCTTCATGTGCAAATTGCAGTATTTCCCTCACTTCATCTTCCTCTAAGCATTTCCTCATCCTGTCATCCTTGCCCTGTCTGTAGAGTTTGCCCTCAATGAAAGTATATGGTCTACTTTTGATAAGTAGCCTCTTTCTTAGTACAGCATTAGCACTTTCTGGATACAATCCAGTATTAATGAACTGCTTGATATCATCATACCATCCTTTGGGTTGTATAGCAAACAAGTGTGCATCAGGGAAATCATCATTGATACCACTGGTTTGATCCTTCCTATTGATTCTGGATAAGTGATCTGCCATCACATTTTCTCTTCCTGGCTTATGGATTACCGAGAAATCGAACTCTTGGAATAACAGTAACCACCTCCATATTCTACCAGTAGCATGTGGTTTGTTGAGTAAGTACTTGAGAGGTTGGTGATCTGATATAATAATAAATTTTACCCCCAATAAGTAATGGCGGAATTTTTGAACTGCAAAGACCATTGCTAGTGCTTCCCTTTCGGTAGTACTGTAATTTCTTTCAGCCTTGGTCAAGATTCTACTGGCATATTGAATTGGCCTGTCCATTTTAAATTCTTCACTGGGTTGAGTTAGAACTGCTCCCACTGCATATGCACTGGCATCGACATGTATATGAAAGATTTTTGACCACTCCGGGGTGACCAAGATAGGAGCACACACGAGCCGTGACCTTAATGTCTGATATGCTTTTTCCTCCTCTTCTTCCCATTTGAAAGGTACTTCTTTACCTGTGAGTCTAGTCAGAGGTCTAGCTATCTCTGCATACATTTTTATAAACCTTCTATGATAACCGGTATGCCCCAAAAAACTCTGGATCTCTTTAGGAGTTTTGGGTTTAGGTAACTTTAATATAGAGAGAATTTTGTCAGGATCTGGGGCCATACCTTTAGCGGATACCACATGTCCTAAGAGGGTTCCTTCTGTCACAAGGAAGTGACATTTATTTGGATTGAGCTTTAACTTGGTTTCTCTGCATCTTTGGAAAATATTCTGCAGCTGTCTGAGGTGCTGGTCCAAACAATCTAGATGAGTTTCTTTGTGAGATCCTGAAAATGAAGAGAAATCATCCATGAAGATTCTAAGTGATTCCAGCAATAAGGGCCCAAAAATGAGATTGACCGTTCTGTTAAATGTGGCTGGAGCATTTCTTAGCCCAAATGGCATTTTTACATACACATACGTTCCCCACGGTGTGATAAAAGCAGTCTTTTCACGATCCTCTGGGTGTATTGATATTTGATTATAGCCACTGAAGCCATCCATAAAACTATATAGTGCATGCCCCGCCACTTCCTCAATGACCTGTTCTGCAAAAGGCATAGGGAACCCGTCTGGAATGGTCACCTTGTTGAGAGCTCTAAAGTCCACACAAATCCTGATTTTATTAGTATTCTTCTTTGGTACTATAACCATAGGTGAGAGCCACTCTGAGTGTTCCACAGGAATGATGATTCCTGCATCTTCCATCTTTTGGATTTGCACATAGACAGCTTCGGCATACTTTGGATTGAGTCTATAACTCCTTCCTCTGATGGGTCTGGCTCCCTCAACCAGAGGAATTCTGTGCTCTCCGTAAGATGCAGGCACTCCTTCTAAGTCTTTATAATGCCAGGCAAAAACATCTGCATACTGGGTTAAGAATGATTTTACCTTTTCCAGAAGCTTTGGGTGGCTCCACAACCAAGGGGCCACTAGAACTGGTTGATTATTGTTTTGGGTGCATAAATGTACTTCTTGAACCGGGTTTCTTGTTACCAGATTATCTTCATGTGCATCTGCTTCTTTGTCTTCTTCTCCTAGCTTTTCGTGCATTGCTTCATAAGCCGGTGTATTTTGAACTTCGATGTTCTCCTCCTTGTCCTGCATCCATCCTGCAGGGATTTCTTGAATTGGGAAAGAACATTCAACCTCAGAATTTTTTACCTTGCTTTCAGCTTGGGAAACTTCGTTATCTGATGTTGACACATCCTCCTCCAATTTGTATTTGAGGGGTATCTTCCTGCCCCTTCTGTGGTCAGTGATGGGCTCTCCCAATCCATCAACCTGGACCTTTCCCTTGTCTTCATCATAGCCTCCAAATGTACCAGGATTATCAAGAAAAATTCCAAAACAAGAAGAAGAGTTGCCGGCATGAAGCCAACTTAAAATATCCTCTTCTTCCTCAAAATCTATTTGGGGTTGATCCTCCGCTTCTGTTTCCATGCAAATGCTCACTGTTTGCATCATACTAGTGTTTCCTTGATTGTCTGGGCCTTCTTCTAAATGAATTTGTGTCAGCTCCTGCCCTTTCTTTTGTACCCACATGGTGTCCTTACCCCAATCATGAATGACGCTGGCATGCCTCAGCCAAGGTCTTCCAATTAAGAGGGGAAATCCTCCTTCAACCTGGGGCAATCTTAAAACCACAAAATCCAGGATAAATAGATTACCTTGTACTTCAAGTGGAACTTTTGGGATTACTCCTAAGGGCCTTACTTTGCTCTGATCTGCCAAAGTGACTGTGAAATTTGCAGGTCTTGAAGGGTGGAGTCCAATCCTTTTCATGGTATGTTCAGGCATCAAATTAATGCCAGAACCACCATCTACAATAACACCTTGAAATTCATGGCCCTTGATTGATATTGTAAGCCGAGGGCTTTTATAATCTGTAAGGGGTGCTTCACCCCTAATTATCCCTTGATGTAAGATAGCAGTCTTAGCCACTAAGCTTGTCGTAGAAGCTTCATCAATTATCTGCAATAATTCTGACCTGAATTTCCCATCCATCTTTATTAAATCAAGAATACTAACCTCCTTCTTAATAGACTTGAGTAGCTTTGAAGCCTCTGATTCTTTAAGGAAGTGAGCTTCATTTGCTTTGCTAAACTCTTCTTGAGCCCTCTTGAAGGCGTGCCCAATGGCATCTCCGGTGCCTGTGAGACATTCCTTGTGGTTTGTGTCTGCACCTGTAGTATCTTTGTCTTCCATTGCAACTCTGTCTTCGTTCAACTCCTTAATTATCAATTCTTGATTTTCTACCACTTTTGTTGTTCCCTTGCTTCTTGTCTGTACTGCAAAAGATTCGAGTTCTTCTAATTGTACCACTCTAGTGGATGGTGAGGGTTCATTTACCTGAGGCAATATCTCCTCCTTGAATACAGAGATCATTTGGAGATGGGGTCCGGAAGTAGAGGCTTGATTCTTAGGACAACAGTTTGTATAATGATCTCTGGCCTCTGGACAATTTCTGCAAGGGGGTGCATTTTCCGGCAGGGTGCATCTAGATTGGTAGTGCCCACATTCTCCACATCTGAAGCAAATAATTGGCCTTCTAGGCCAATTTGCGAGGTTAGTTCTTGGTCTAGGATTATAGTTATTACCTTGGTTTGTTGCTGCTGCCATTACATTTGTTGGTGGCAAGAGCCCGCCTTGTGTCCAGTATGTCGTTGTCGGTATTCCCCTTGATTGGCATTCATGGGCCTCATGCCCAATCTTCCTGCATAATTGACAAGTCACATTTAGCAAAGGACATTCACTTACTATATGTCCTTGCTTACTGCACATGGAGCACCATAGTCCGTTCTTAATGCCGCCTCCTTTTAGTTCTTGCAACTCCTGCCTCAGCTGAGCTAGTTCCTCTGCTTGGGCTTCCTCTTCCTTTTGGAGCTTGAGGGCTTCAATCTCTCTTCTCAGCTGAGCTATAGTAGTCTCCTCCTCTGTATAGGGCTTATTCCTCTTCAAGCCTTCCAGTTCCCTTCTTAACTGACTCACTGGGTCCTCCAGTTCTATACCATATGATAGTTGGGAAGACGTTGTACCATACTGGTGCCTTATTTGTTCCAAGCGGGTGGCCGTATTGATGAATTCCTCAACAGAGGCAGTAGGTAGCACTAACTCCTTTATTTTGCATTGGGTGACCACAGGTAAAGGTTTGGCTAACCACTTCTTGACAAAGAAGTCGTGTGGTGGATCCGGTAATTTAGCCATTAATGCTTTGGCCCTGGTCACGAATTCTGGGAACTTCTCTCCTGGACCCAACTTCAAGTTTTCCAATTCTTCTATAATGATCTCAGCCGTGTTGCCATGCTGAAATTGATTCTTAAAGGCCTCTTTCATCAAATCCCAAGAGGTAAAGTGATTTTCGGCAAACTGACTAAACCACTTGTCTGCCAGACCCTCCAATGTGGCGGGGAAGAGTATCAAGAAAGCATCTTCCCTACCCATTAGTCCCCTAGTCTTACATAATGAAAGAAATCGCCGAATGTGCTCATCTGGGTCCTCATGGGCTAAACCTCTGAAGGAAGGGAATTTTATGTTTAACCTGGAGAGCAAGATTTCTAGGTCCACTTGTCCTGCCATGCTTCCTACCGAGGAAGTGGATGAAAGTGGACTCGATGATCTTCGGTTCGTCTTTCTTCTTGTCTGCTTGCACTTGATTCTCAAGGTTTGTGACCGGGTCGCGGTCATGAGCTATTCATAGTCCACTTAAAATGAGACCTTGATAGAAGGATATACCTTTTGGCCCACTGGAGTAATGTTGTCGACACTGGAATGTTGTCCTCCAATGGCAATATATAGTCTCCTATGCTCAAAGCTCCTTGGAAGTCCCACCGGGCGTGCCAAATTTGTTGGGGATTCGGGGACAAGAAGGAGTTTGAGGGTTTGTAGGAGAAAAAAGAGATGATGAAAATGGAATAATAGTGAGAACTTCTGCAAAGGAATACTCTTGGAAACCTTGAATATTAATTATCCTGCATCAATTACAATGACTGCGCATAGTCCAATCAATGACTAAATACCACTTCAGAGAGTATCAATTACTGAAGACCAATTATCTCAAGTCCTCTAGCGGCGGCCTCTCGTGCACCAATCCTTCACTTGCTTCCCGCTTCCCTTGTGCACACCTTGCACTAAGCTTCCGCCAAGGTAAGGAATTGGTATCACTGCGCAGCACGCAATAGCCCTTGGAACTCTTGGAATCCAGCCCGCCTTCTCTCTTCTCTGCACACTTTCCTCTTGGCACCTCTTGCACTCTTGAATGTCGTCGCACACTGGAGGCTCTTCTTGCTTCCTTTCTTGCTCCTCTGAAGCTCTCTCTTGCTCCCAACTCTCAATGTGTAAGAATAGCCTTTGTCCTTCCTTTTGTTTGAGAGTCCGCCGGTTCGCGCACTCTAACTGCAATACAATCTTGGTGTCCTTTCAATGTCCCAAGATTGTCTTTTTGAACTGGTCCTCAACGATTCGCTACGTTGTCTTGTAGTGACTTTAGAACAAGAGTGACTTTTAAAATAAAATTTTGATTGGGCGGCCTATTTCCACCTTTTCGTACGCGGCCTTCCACCTTCACCTTTCCTTTTAATTCTTTCACTTTTGCACCTTAAGATTTTAGATTCAACCTTTGAACCTTAAGAGGAAAAATACTTTGTACCTTTAGTTTCGACCGGTTAGGGCTCTACAGCATGACAGCCCGAGTTAAAACAGCAGCCCAGAGTTAAAGAGGTTATTGGTGAGCTAGACTACAAATCGATTGTAGTCCATCTCCAAGGGTTGCGTGCAGTTAAAAGAAAAGAAGAGGCTAGATCGACTACAGCTATAGACAAGCTACAGACAAGGAGCAAAGCCTGTCAAGGGATGACAGAGACAAAGAGGGGGAGAGTGTTATAGACAAAAGAGGCACAAAAGAGGAGCCCAAAAATTTTCAAATCAATGGGCACAAATTTTCTTCTTCCAAATTCCTAAGAAATTCCCTCGAAGCTATGTAAATGCACTAAAGGAGTCCTCTAGATGCATAAGCCACAAATCCTTGTAACATAATTCTTGTAAAATGGTAGGAAACTATAGATTAGTCAATAAAGTGCCGGTCTCTTGTGTGAAAGGACCATTTTTAGGGCACATGTATATAAGTCACTTTGTGACTCTTTGTAAAGATTTTTTTCCATTGTGAAGAAGGAGATCTGAAATTCGAATTTGCTTCTTTCTTGATGAATTCCATCATCTCTATGATCTTTTGTATGTGTATGATGCTTGGAATGTGTGTGTAGGGTTGTTAGCTACCCCTTCCCACCATTTTTGAATTGTTGAAGTGTGCATGTGAACCACCACGAGTTGTAGAGCAAGTGTTGGTGTTTCCCTCCATTCACTGTTTTGTGCATAACTTGAAGAGCGTTTGTCAGATTCAAGTGAAAATACCATCAATAGATGCATCTCGGAAACGAACCCACTATTGGCCATATTCGGAGTTCTGAGCTGGGAGAAAAGTTCAAATTTGTGCTTACTTCTGTAAGTGGTATCGCGGCATGCATTTTCAGAGAGTAAGTGAGTTGGAGAGGTAGATAAGTCTTTTCACATGCATTGTAACTCAGCCACTTCATTTTCCATCATGGGCGCACACGTCCTCATACACATGGTTTATGTGGTTCTTCGGATTGATAATTAAACATGTATCGATCCATCACTATATGCACTTGTGGGGCAATTGAGATTTAGTCTCATCGACACAAGTCCCTACGACTTAATGACTTAGGTACACATGTATCATTTAGTCGTGTATCATGATACTTCCCAAGTATCATGTATCATCAGGGGGGTATCGTATCGTGAATCTACAAGTATTGTATATCATCTACCCCTGGTATCATGTATCGCCCCGATACTCATCAAGTATCATGTATCATCTTGGCTCAAGTATCGTGTATCATTTGCTTCCAAGTATCACCGATACTTCTAAGTATCGTGTATCACCTATTCTAAAGTAATGCCAGAGAGGTCCTGTTTCCCTGTTTTAACCCCAAAACCCTGATCTAGCATAACTTTCTCATAAGAAATCAATTTGTTGTGATTTTGGGTTCGTTGGAATTATTGATATAGTACTTTGAAGTTGACCCTCAGGTGGGACTAGGAAACCAAGGGAACTCCCAAGGATTGTGAGCAATACAAAGGGGAACTTTGGGACTTGAAGATAAAGCTTATGAACCTGAGATCTGGTAGACACTTGGGCAAGCATAGAAAAAGAATTAGATCATCTAAGGCTAGTGTCAACCATACAGCTAAGTCTTAGGCACAACAACTAAGTGGTTATCCCTACACACTAAGTTCAGAAACAAGTGACTTAGAAACGTCTTTTAGCATGGAGAGACATGTAGGTAGCTCAGGTACTACCTATTTACAAACACCAGAAGGTCCCTATAAGACACGATTGGATTATATCAGGACCAACCAATTAGGTGCATGCATCTATGAGGATGGCATGAGGCGATCAATTGTCCAACTCAAAAATCCCAATCAACCCTTTAAGTTCAAAGAGGGCTTGTACATTGACAAAGAAGGAACCATGTATGTGGTTACCAACTTACCAGACAGGACATATGAGTTTGGAAACATCATTCCTAAGAACAAGCTAGGAGACCTACAACAAGGAGACCTAGGGCAAGAACCCAAGACTCCTAGAGGCAAGTCGGTTTTGACCAGAGTCATCACTCCAGATTGGATCTCTCAAGACAACAAAAGCATAGAACTATTCTTGAAGAGAAACAGAGGAAGCCTTCTGGAGATTCAAGCCAGATCAACCTAACCCAATAGTCACCCTCTATGAGTTCAAAGATCCGGAGATGCTAGGAAAAGGTTTCTATCTAGATAACACATCTAAGAGAATGTTCTTGGTAACAGAGCATGACAGGCATGCATACACTTATCAAGGCAAATTAATTTTCCCTCCACCAAGATCTAATGTTTCCCATGGCCTCCAAGGAGCAGGATCATCCCAAGCTCATGGAAATCAGAGGGAAAGATCTAGAGAGAGACTCGAGGTAAGTTTTGCAAACACTATGGGTAGAGAACAATCAGGACTTGAAAATGAAAGACCTGAAAGAGAGAGACATCGAGCACATAGGCATCAAACAGATGAACATGATTTTCCATTGCCTAGACCCCGAGAGCATCCAAGAACCCTTAGACCCTCTCAAGTGGTCAAGGCAATGAATAACTATTTTGATGGGTTTGGATATTTTTATGATCATGTGGCCAAATTCAAACAAGTGTTAACAGCTAAATAGGTCGAGGACTTGTTCATCTAGTTCGAGGCATTTGGTTTGACCCTCAAAGGTACTCCCTTAGCTTGGTTTCAGCCCCTGAATAGTTTCAATTACCGAAATATAGAACAACTGCTAGAAGAATTCATTGTAGAGTTCTCCACGAGTGGCATCAGGCATAATACATCATCCTTGATCCACAGCTTCAACCAATCATCCCAAGAAACAGTGCAACTTGTAGGAAGACGGTTCAGACAGTACTTAGAAAGATGCCCCATTCTAGAATTACCCACACCTACCAAACAAGTGGCCTTGTTTTTGGATGGCTTACTAAGCATCAAGTTAAGATCATATGTGTACTTGAAAGAGCCTAGATCCATAGAAAAGTGTGTGCAGATGTGTATGACATAGAAGACAACTTAGGTGAAGAGTTAGAATTGTCCAAACTCTATAAGGATTCTGACAGTTCTACTAGTCATGCCTCCAAAACCTCCACTGAAATAGATGAGATAGCTGAGCAAGTTGTAGGAAGCTAGGAGTTCAAAATAGACAAACACCAAGGGTCACCCCATCGAAGAGATGTTATACTTGCGGAGGCAACCACATGGCTAATGTTTGCCCGATGATGGCTCAACCCTAAGGAAACCCTAATGCTCTATACTGCACTATTGAGAGAAAATACATGAACCACACGACTCAAGATTGCTCATACAATAGGCAGGCTGTTAGAAAAACTTATCAACAACTTTATCCACAAGGTAGGTATCAAAATCAATACCAACAGCCATATTATAAGCCACAACAGTTGTATCAGGCACCATATAGGCCACAGCCAATCCTTGGAAACCAATCACCAGCTCTTGCCAATGTGCTCTCAGTTAAGTATGCGAGGGTAGAGGAGAACCCTAATAGAGCTTTGGTGTCAATAATCCCATTGGTCTTAGAAAATGACTCTCTCGTGCAAAGTTCTGACAACTCTCATGAAGATAGTCCACAAGCTTATTACACAGAGTTACACAAGCATAGTGAGACTTCTCTATATCAATATGAGGCACCACCTATGGAAACAAATTGGGAGCCAGAATACTCGAGTATCATGTACACGAATCCTAAACCCACGCCCCAAATGAGACAAGTAAGACCACAAGCCCCTAGAGGACAATGTTTTATATGTCAGGGTGACCATTTCATTCGTGAATGTCCCCACACACCAAATCTGGGACAAGGACAAAACATCACAATACAAGGCTTTTGTCCTGAGTGTGACAAAGAACACCTTCTGAGAGATTGTCGAAGGAATCCCTCTAGTGCATCCAAGGTTACACCCATTAATGTGGTAGGATTAGTGGTGGATTCGAGGTCAAGTAGCAGTAATGTGGCTCCTATATAGGTAGTCACTAGGGCACAAGCCTCACACATGCCAAACTAGTAGAACAATCATATTCAAGTGATTCAAGAGAGCCTAGTAAGAGGAAAACAAGAACATGGAAGGATATCAAGGAGAGAACCAATCGTAAGTGGACTAAAAAGTTATCTGAACTAGAAGAAATCCTGAAAGATGCAAAAACAAAAAAGTTATCTGAACTAGAAGAAAGCCTGAAAGACGCAAAACCCCTCGCATGATGAAACTCCATCCATGCCACCTCATCCTGCCCACTACCCATTGTAAATAAACCACAACAGGGGTATGTTCTTGCATATCCAACCCCAAAAACTTGGACATGATGTTCAAGACCTACCAGGCTCGACTTCAAGAAGGGCCAACAATTGCAAACCTACACAAGAGCTACCCTAGAGCAGATTTAGAGATTGAACGGACAAAAATGTGCATGAAAATGGAAGAGCTAGCTCAAGCTATGCTAGAGACCAATCAATTGTTCAATCAAACAAATTCTATCAAACCGGGTTTGCATTTCTAGGGGCTTACTAGAAAGACTAGAGCAGTTGGTAAACAAGCCACAGGTTTCTTTACCTCCACAGGCTCAACCAATTGTAGAAAGAGAAAGCTCAACACCAACAAAAGCTTATGTTCTTGATTCCATTAATGATGAAACACCTCTTTCAATTCAAAAGTACTCTCCAGAGTTCTTGTGGGAAATTCAAGAAGAGAAATGGGCCAAGGAGAAGGGTAATCCCCCTCCTATTCCTGAGATTGATGACCTTCATGATCAATTTCCACAAGACATCCCATCTATTTATGGAGATCAAGCAGAGCAAAAAGAAGAGGAAAGATTAGATTTTGAATCTAATTCTTTACAAGAGTTGCCACAATTCACAGGCCCATGGGAATCTGAATCTCTTCAGATCAGAGCTTCCATAATATTGGTAAGAAATGAAGACTCAGTGGTTCCAAGAAACACTAAATTCGTGAAGAACACTAAGGTTCAGTGTCACCTTTAGAAGAGTTGCTCAAAGTAAAAACCTGAGCTATGGAATCATGTGGCAAATCAGGTTCCATAACTTGATTCCAATAAATCAAAAGTAGGCTCTAAACAAAATGTACCAGAGATACCTCTAGACAAAATAAGAGACATGAGCGAAGTGAAGAAGGTAAAATTTATCTTCTAATCACTTACCAAGGTTACAAAACAAAAGCTATCTTAGATTTAGGTGTTGGTGTTGCAACTGTGACCACCCCCTTATGGAAGCAATGGGGCAAACCCGCATTTGAGGAATTCCAGCCTCATGGTTGGGCAAAAATCTTAGCCACCATGGACATTGTTGTCAATGAAGAACAATGGACACCTCATTGTGATGAGGAGGGTTATGATATCTCTTTGTTCATGTGTCAACCCTCGCTAGAAGAATGTGATCCCAGTGATGTCATAGAAGAAGAAGAGGATGACGATGATCTAGAGTCCACTGTGATCGATAGTTGCTTTAACTCAGAGATGCACTATCTAGAAGATGTAGGTGTATTTACCCAAAAGGAAGAAGAACCCTTCACAAGCATTAAAACTATAAATTCAAAGGATGGAAGTGAGGGTGGTCAAAAGAAAAAGAAAAGAAAAGTAGTGAAACAAGAAGAGGAGGAATCGTTGTTTGAGGTACCAGAAAGTTTCAAGAAATATGAAGTTGAAGACCAAAAAATTTTGGTACGAATGCCTAAAAGAGACGCCATCATAGGAGAAGTGTATGATAATAAATAAAAGACCAAAAAGATTGTAGTAACCATTGAAGAAAATGAAAAGCGATGTACATACATAGGAGAAGACCTAAGCACAAAAGAAGAAGCAGAGCTGGTAGCTTTATTAAGGGAATATTGGGACATGTTTGCATGGCACTATAGAGACCTCAAGGGAGTAGATCAACAAATATGCTCTCATACAATCCCCATGACTGTTGATGCCAAACCTACCAAACAAAAGTCCTACACATATAATGACACTTACGCTACAAAAATAAAAGAAGAATTTGACAGGTTGATTGAAGTTGGATTCATCTATGAGATTGAGCATACTGAATGGGTGTCCCCGATTGTAGTGGTGGCCAAGAAGAATGGAAAGTTACGAGTTTGTATTAACCTTAAAAAAGTTAATGCCGCTATGATTAGAGATAGTTATCCGCATCCACTCACTAAACATTTATTGGATCATGTTGCAGGAAAGGAATTTTATAGCTTCCTTGATGGATTTTCAAGTTACAATCAAGTAGCCATTGCCCCACAAGATCAGCACAAAACGGCCTTTGCTACAGAGTGGGGAATCTTTGCATTTCGTGTGATGCCATTTGGGCTCACCAATGCACCCGCAACATTCCAAAGGCTCATGTGTCATGTCTTCAAAGAGTTCTTGCGAAAGAACTTAGAAGTATATGTGGAAGATTTATGTGCTCATTCCCAAGAAAGAAGATACCACATCCCTTAGCTCAAACAGATCTTCAACAAGTGTAGAGAATATCGAGTGTTTTTGAACCCAGAAAAGTGTGTGTTCATGGTATGTCAAGGTAAGATCTTAGGTCATATTGTTTCTAAGAATGGAATATCAACAGATGAGGATAAAGTAAGAGCCATAACAAAGCTGCCAAGGCCAAGTAATGTTAAAGAGGTACAAGCCTTTATGGACCATTGCGGATATTACCGTAGGTTTATCCACATGTATGCAATCATAGCTAAACCTCTTTATGCCTTGTTGAAAAATTTTGAGTGGAATGACGAATGCAAGAATTCCTTCAATGAGTTGAAGAGACGTTTGTGCACAACACCAATACTGACCACTCCTGATTGGAATAAACCATTTCATGTCCATGTGGATGCATCCAATCACGCAATAGGATGTGTGTTAGCACAACCCACAGGTGAAGGAAATCTAGATCTGCCTATGGCATATGCTAGCAAACAACTGAATGCGACTGAATGAAACTACACAACAATTGAAAGAGAAGGCTTAGGCATGGTTTATGTTGTGAAGAAGTTTAGACACTATCTATTGGCCAACAAGTTCAAGTTTTTCACTGACCATCAGGCTTTATTATATTTGGTCAATAAACCTTACAATACCGGACACTTAGTAAGATGGTTCCTCTTACAAATGGAATATGACTTTGAAGTGGTTGTGAGGAAAGATAGAACCCACCTCAGGGGGGACCATCTTTCTTGCATCACTTTGGGAGAGCCACCGCAAGGAGTGTTTGATGAATTGCCAGATGCTTATCTGTTCAATTTAGAAGTTGTTCCTAAATGGGAAAATAAGTTGGTACCAGTCCTAACCTTTGGACCCGCAAATAAGAATGTGAAAACAAACAAAGAAGAAGATATGAGATCACAAAAATATCACATATTGGCAGGAAGTATGTACAAACAAGATGCGGAGGTTGTATTAGCTTGTTGTGTCGAGGATGATGAACATATTAGTTGGTTGCAACAAGCCCATGAAGGATTGCTAGGAAATCACTATTCTAAACAATGAACATTGCAAAATCTTAAACATTTAGGAGCGTATCGGCCTAGTATGGACAAAGAAATACATGAGTGGATTAAGAATTGTCCAGTGTGCAAGGAGAGACCCCCAATGGAGCATGCCACCCTTTATCACGTGTCATTAATTTCATATTGGAGTGCTCCATTGGTAGAATTTTTGAGATCCAAGGCAAAGATGGTTACTTAAGATTGTGCCTTCATGAGTCAAACTATTGGAAAGTCTTAGAAACTGCATATAGCGGTGTTGCAAGTGGACAAAGTTTGGACTTGATCGAGTAAATAAGACCATTATGTTCTCAGGTATTTGGTGGCCAACTCTTCATATGGATGCACATACCTATGCGAAGAAATGTGACACCTGCCAACATGCGCAATACCCAATCATAAAAGATGAGATGCCTTTGAGGAAAATGATGGGAGGACGTGCATTCTCAAAGTGGGGTATAGACTTTGATGGTCCTATTAACACCCCAGCTAAGAACTCCCATGAAGAGTACATTATTGTAGCCACATATTACCTTACAAAGTGGGTAGAAGTAAAATCCATGACAAAAAAAGATGCTCGAATGATGGCTAAGTTCTTATTTGAGAATGTGTTCACCAGATATGGGTTACCAATAGAGTTAGTAAGTGATAGAGGTACACACTTCTTGAACAAAGTCATTGAAAACCTTCTCCAAGAATTCTTGGTGATACATAAGAAGTCTACCCCCTATCATCCACAAGCTAACGGACAAACTGAGAGCACAAATAAGATCTTATGTAATGTCTTGACAAAACTAGTTAATAATAAATGCTCTGATTGGGATAAACAACTTCGTCATGTTGTTTGGGCTTACCGAGTTGCCTACAAAATGGTACTCAATGCCGCCCCCTTTCAAAAGCGTCTTCAGATAGAATGTTGTGCTACCATTGGACTTCCTAATTCCAGCTTTAAAAGTAGCACAAGATCATGAGTGGAATGGACACAAGTTGTCCTCCAGGATCTTTGATCTAGAATGCTTCGGTGAGACAAGGCTACGAGCAGCAACAGGCATCTATGCTGCAAAGAAAAGACAGAAGGCATACTTTGATGCACACATCAAGGATAACGGATTGAAAGAGGGAGATCTAGTCCTGGTTTATACACTAAAGCAACATGCCCGTAAATTGGAAAAATGAGGCTATGGACTCATGATCATAAATAGAATTTCCACTTGCGGTGCGGTTCAATTGGCCACTCTAGAATGTGATATCTTGCCAAGCTATATTAGTGGATGTCGAGTCAAGCTATATCAAGAACCTCTTACAGAGGATATGCTCAGGAGACTCAACACTGCTAAGAAGCGAAAAGAAGAAGAGTTGAGGGTTAGAGAAGAAGCACAGGTAGAGGTGAAAGAGTGCATTAGACAAAATAAGTTAAGGCGACTAGGCCTAGATGTCAATCCTAGAGCCCCACGATATCACATGGTCATGTGCTTGACATCGGGTGCAAGTGCTTCTCAAATAATTGATCGACGTCCCTTTGTGACCATAGAGGTAGGACAAGGAAAGAGTGTAAGGACGGTGAGAGCATTGATTGACTCAGGTGCAGCAACTAGTGCAGTTCGACTTTCATACTGCCAAGACATGCAATTGAACATCAATCCCATAGAAGCCTATCTCATAGGGTTGGGAGGTGTGGAAACCCCTTGTTTGGGTGAGGTGGAGCTTCCCATCTACCTTCATGTTGTCCCGATGACAATCAAAATGCTAGTGTGTGAAGACGAGGACCTTACGGAACCACTTGTCTTGGGTCAAGATTGGATCTATGACCATGCGGTCAACTTAAACTTACGAAGTCAACATCTTCAAGTTTGGGTACATGAACAATGCATTACATTAAAATTAGAGAACTGCATGCTCACAAATCATGGTGCCACACATTCTCTTAGTTATTCTAAGCCTAATCTTAGAGAAGAAGATGTTATATGTGTCAAAAGCTCTACTAGGATACAAAAGGAATCAACCATGAAAGCATGTTCTCAAGGGTGAGTGGACCTCTCTTCTTTTTCAAAGACCAATGCAGCCACAACAATTCAACCAAAGGGGCAAGTTGAAACCGTACAAGACAACCATCAAATCAAAGAGATAAAAAAAATTAAGAAGGAAATAGTTCTGGGCATGAAGCAGATCTGGGTACAAAAAGGAGAGCAACCACCAGCTTTTCCACAATAATTCCCATCCAAGCGGGACAACCATGCCAAAAGAAGAACCAAGAAATGAGAACAAGCTCAACCCCAAGGTGTCCAACAAATTTGGGTGCCTAAGAAGTTAGCTACAACTCAACAAGGGCAATTAAACATGTGGGTACCCAAGGCACTCTTACATGCACAAAACCCCATGCTCTCCCTCACGAGAAAAGTCTCAACAATGAAGCCATGGAGAGGCGAGAGTTAGAAGAAAATCATCAAGGATATGGGTTTTGAAGCCAAAAGCACCAGTAGCACCCACAAAACCAAAGAGCCAACCACACAAGACACAATTTACGCAACCGTCCAAAGATGAAGAAGCCAAAGGTAATCTGTACGTAGCCAAAAACTATTCTAAAATGGATCCCAATAAAGAGGAATGATCAGTTTTCATTTTGAAATCCAATGTCTGCATCAACATCTGCAAGAACATTGAAGCCTCGATGTGCAACAACCATGTGCCTTTGGCATAACCTTGTCTTTTGCACCATTCAGATCATGCATTTACAAAGAATGCATTAACATAGGGCCACATTACATGCTCTTGCATAGACACAACTCAAAATCCCACGTACATGCAACACATTTGGAATATGTAAAATATTTTATTGCTACTAATAACCTTCTTCTTGTTTTGTGACATTGTTCCTTAAAAAAAAGAAGAAGAGAGAAAAGAGAGAGAGAGAGAGAGAAGGTCAACCACCATGATGGGAGTACAACACGAAGAGATGGCTATTGACCGACCTTTCACCATGGTAAGAATCACCTACTTAGGAAACACTATAACCATGATAGATTAGGAAACCTCTTCATCAACATACCCTTGAGCACTTAGCTCAAGACCTAGTTTTTTGCACCATACTTCTTACAATGCATTCCCCGAGTAAGAATGCATAGGGCTACATTACAAGGCTATGAACAAGCCACATATTTTCTTCAACCCATACACTAATGCACTTACCCATCATTCATTATGGGTTACAAGTACTTGGCCTAAAAATTGTAAAAGCCATGTTTGGACACTCCAAAATACATCTAGCCTACAAGATTAGTACCTATGTAGTAATTCAAAGTCGATAGCTGCTCAGAATCAACATTGAAAACCTCTTTTGCACAACTAGCAATTTTTGGGGAAGCTCATAAATACACCATCATGTTGGAATACAAGGAAGAAGAACCAGACAAAATGACCAAGCTACATCTGGAAGATGGACCACTCTTGTTGAAACATAATGGACACTACCTCTCAAAGTACTACATGGAACAACCACTCTAACAAGGGTCTGTCAGGGATGACAAACTCGAGAGGGGGGGGGAGTGTTGACACTCAAGATCAAGCACAAAGCATGGAAGTGCATCAAAGAAGAGTATACACAAGAAGACAGAGCATGTAGGGAGATCCAAGAAGCACATGTCAATTTTTAGAAGAAATCCCTATAAAAATAGTGATTTTTATCACTAAAAACCATTGTAAATGTCATTTGACATTTTTACAACCCCATTTTGTTCAAGTCAAGGAGTCCTTGAGGTTGAGGAGTATTAGAAGTATCATCCTACCAATTTTCATAAATTTTAGACTCCATTTAAGCCCTTAAATAAGCCCTGGAACCTAATTTTTAACTAGGCCAGACACTAGGTCTGGACAAGGCCAAAACCACTCAAAAAACTATAAAAAGAGCTAGAAAGCTCATTTTTTAGGTTAGCTTGTTGTAGATTTGAGCTTTTGTAAGAGAACACATTTGCAATCAAAGATCTTCCATTGTTCCACTCTTTGTTCTTACCTTGTGCAAGTGTGTGTGTGTATGTGTGTGCATGCTTGTGTGCTTTCACTCATGCACTTGTGCCTTCACTTGCTCACGATCTTCATACCAGTCCTCACATCTCCACGGATTGATATTTATGAGGTGAATCTCCTCATGTTGGTGCTAACCATTGTGCTAGAGTGAAAAAAGGGTATGCAGAGGAAAGAGGCATTGATTTTGATGAGACCTTTGCACCTACATGCCATATGACTATTGTTCATAGCATTTGTGCACTTGCAACCCATCATGGTTGGAATGTACATCAGTTGGACATTAAAACTGCATTTTTGAATGATGAGTTGCATGAAGAAGAGTATGTTTTTCAACCCCGTGGCTTTGTGCAAAAAGGGCATGAAAATGAGGTGTGCATGTTAAAGAAGGCATTATATGGTTTAAAGCAAGCACAATGTGCTTGGTATGAGAAGATACACGCCTATCTGATTGCACATGGTTTTCAGAAGAGTCCAATTGAAAGCACCTTATATGTTAAGCGTGCTAATGATGTGATTCTAATCATTTTTGTCTATGTTGATGACATGCTACTCACTGGTCCTATTGAGAAGCATATTGCTGATTTTAAGGATGATTTGCATGCCTCATTTGAGAATTTGATTTGAGGCATTTGCATCATTATTTGGGCATTCAATTTATGCACATTGATGGTGGAATGGATTTGTGTCAAACAAAATATATTGACACATTATTGCAGTGTTTTGGCCTTGAAGATTGTAAGCCTATTGCCACTCCTATGGAGACAGGTTTACGATTGAGTCTTCATGATGTTGGAGATGCATTTGATGTTGTTCTCTATCAGCAGGCTATTGGATGCTTGATTTATTTATGCATTACTCGACCAGATATTCAGTTTGCTATCTCAAAGATGAGCATCTTTCGCTCTTCAGTGGTACCCGACTACTTGAATTGTTTTATCCCAAGAAGGGATCACTACTGCCAGATTTGCATGCTTTTTCTGACAATGATTGGGCTAGTTTCTATGACATTCATGTGTCCACTAATGGCTTTTGCTTCATGCTTGGTAGCTCATGTATATCTTGGTTGAGCAAGAACCAGCCTACTATGGCCACTTCTAGTTGTGAGGTTGAGTATAGGGAAGCTTTCACAACGATTGTTGAGTGTGTGGGGCTCAGACACCCTATGGCTAATTTGGGTGTTGGTCAATCTTCTGCCACCACCATCTTCACCGACAGTCAGAGCACATTGGCAGTTGCGAGGAACCCTGTGTTCCATGCTCGTACTAAGCACATTGAGGTGCACTATCATTATGTCAGGGAGAGGTTCTCTACTGGGGAGATCAACTTGGCATATGTTCCCACGCAGGAGAACATTTTAGACCTTTTCACAAAGGCTCTACCTAGGGAGAAGTTTGAAGCTTTCCGCAAAGCTTTGGGCTTACTTCCTTTTGTGGATTGATTCCACATAGCTTGGCACTTCCATATACATGAGTGCCAGCTCCTTGTTCACCGCATCACTCCCAGGGGGAGTTTGTTGATATATTTAGGTAGTGATGTGTGTGAACACTTTAGGACCACCGGGGCACTTTTTTCCCTCTTTAGGAGGTTTTTTTCTCCCGGATTGTATATACACCTATTGCCCTAATGTGCTACTTATCTTTGTACATTCGAGTGGTAATACATTCAGTATTGTGTGTTGTGCTCCAAGCTTCTTTTTCTTCCTTGTGTTGTTCGTGTGCTTTCGCAAATGTCTAACTCCAATAGTAAGGATATATAAAACACCTAAATTGGAGGTGTGTAGCTCAAGATATACATAAAACAAGCATCTGCTATCAACTTCACCTTCACTTGCAACACTACTGCTCTATATTTTGGAATTTTGGCTAGCTAGCACTCAAAATCTAGATTTATCTTCTTCTAAAAAGTTGTAGATTTTTTTTTGACCTACACACAAAAATTTGAATTTCTTGAATCCAACTTATAAAACTCAAGTTATGGCCCAAAAACTGACCTATTTTCTAAGTGATTGTGGCTTCGTATTTTACATCAGTTTGCATTTTTTGAATTTTTGACACTTTAGAACTCCCAACCAAATATTTCTAATTTCTTCTCATCTTTTTCTTCCTTCTTCAAATGTGCAGCATTTGATATTTTTGCTTACTAGTATATGAGCTCCATTTACCTTTGCCTTTCTTATGAGCCAGGAAAACTTAATCTACAACACGCATAATAGACCTATTTTGCCTAGACTAATCTTCCTGCAACATGAAAAAAACTAACTCTTCAAATGTTTAGGCATTTGGATTGCCTTTCATCATCAAATGAAGAGTAGAAGCAAAACTCTGATATGAGTCAAGAAGACCATTCAAAACAGTCTGCACAAGTGAACTGTCGGGAAGGACTTCATCAGCAGAAATCAATTGTTCCTTCAAATCGTTGATCTAATTTGTCAGAAAATTATCCATAGAATCACCTTCATTCATGTGCTCACTCTCCAACTGTTTTTGGAGATAAGCAACACGAGCCTCATTCCTAGCTTGGTACAATGTGGTAAGTGTATCCCAAGAATCCTTAGCTATTATGCAAGAGCGAATGTGAGGAATAATGTTTGATAGACAAAGCTATCAATGCATGTGCTTGAGCAACTCTGCCATCCCAATAAATTTGCTCTACAATAGGTGCAACAGAAAGAAAAACACAAATAGGAATCTATAGGATATCATCATCTTTGACACCATCTACATCACCTTCAGTACCTGTATTTGTAGTACTTGTGTTCGCAGGTGTAATAGGATGTTTTTCAACACCCTGCACAAAACTCCATAGTCCTTTTGCGACGAATACATGGCACATCATATAAACCCACAATGGGTAATTCATAGCATCCAACTTATCCTCAATAGCCAACATATGAAATACATCACTGCTTTCAGCCATGGCCATTGACTAAAATACCCTGATGCAAAAAAATGATTGTATCTGAAAAAGTTGAATAGAACTACCCAAACGAGTTCTACTAGACCTGTAGGAGACTTCAAGATGCTTATACTGGCAAACCAAAACATATATATATCTTTGGCACAAAAAGATGAAATAGCCTGCACAAGCATTGTGATAGTGCGATTGAAGGCCAAAACGAGCTCAGATCACCTTGAGTATGCTCACCAAATTTTGTGCGATTCTAAGACTGCGATCGGAGAGGTGTCGACGATGCCTTAGATGAAGCACAGACTTGCTCTGATACCAATTGTTGGAGTTAGATGTTTGCGGAAGCATGTAAACAACACAAGGAAGAAGAAGAAGGTTGGAGCATAACACACAATACTGAATGTATTACCACTAGAATGTACAAAGATAAGTGACCCGTTAGGGCAATAGGAATATATACAAGCCGGGGAAATAAACCTCCTAAAGAGGGTAAAAAGTGCCCCAGCAGTCCTAGTGTGTTCACACACATCATTACCTAAATATATCAACAATAATAAGCCTATGGACTATCCCCATGTGTCGAATCAAAACTTTGATCATTAAAATCACTATTTGAGATTAATGGAGAAGCTTGCAGTGAAGTGTTTCAATGTCAATGCACCACAGTGCGCTCTCCTTCTCGAGAGCTCCATGATGATATGCTCATAGTAGAAAACCAAGCTCCTGAGGCCGCACACAGTACTTCGCACAGATGCTATAGAATACACAGAAAAGACAGTACGCAGGCAGCATGAAGACAGACTTCTTAGGTCTTACAAATGCGGTTGAACTTATAGTCTGTGGCTGACCAGGCCACTTTATGTTTTATTAAAGAATATATACAAAGAAGTGTCCAGTGGCCATTTGGCCTTTCACATGGACACTAACGGTAACAATCTCCCATTAAAGGCCAACATGGCCAAAGTAACTATGGGAGAAAACTAAAGAATGATAAAGAATACCTGAGTGTAAGTATACAAACTATACCTCCCAACTGATGGGCATGTTACACAGTATACAAGTGACTATGTAAGATCAAGAATCAAGTAACCCCCATCAAGTGACAACAGTGTCGAAAGCTATCCTGTGGTAGAGCTTTAGTCAAAACATCTGCAGCATTATCTCGAGTGTGAACCTTCTCAAGAATAATGCGCTCAGTGGCTAAGCAATCTCTAATGAAGTGATACCTCACCTCAATGTGCTTGGTCTTTGCATGATAGACTGGATTCTTAGCCAAAGCAATGGCACTCTGACTATCACTAAGCAAGCGAGGTACATGATGAGGTAAACCCATATCACAAGCAAGATGTGAAAGCCACAATGCTTCCTTACATGCCTCACTTACTGCAATATACTCTGCTTTTGTGATGCAAACATATGTACATTCTTGAAGATGAGATCTCCAAGAGATAGCACCTCCAACAAAATGAAAAATGTACCGTGATGTAGACTTACGATTGTCTACACAACCAGCATAATCAGAATCCGTGTTACCAATAATGGATGCTTTCCCTCTACCTAAGCATAAACACTTGTCCTTAGTGCCACTCAGATATCTCAAAATCATCTTGATCGCTTCCCAATGCTTCTTACCAGGATTAGACATATATCTGCTCACAACTCCTACTGCAAATGCAATGTCTGGTCCCGTAGCTACCATAGCATACATGAGACTACCAATAGCAGATTGATAGGGAATTTTGTTCATGAATTCCTTTTCCTCATCTGATTTGGGGCAATCATCCTTGCTCAATTCCACATATGTGGGTAAAGGTGTACTCAATACCTTTCAACCCTGCACATTGAACCTGTGAAGTACTTTGGATATGTACTCACTTTGAGACAAGTATATGCATCTTTTACTCCTATCACGAGTATTGCGCATGCCAAGAAACTATGAGATGGGAAAGGGATTGAAGGATCTGTCCATCGGGTTGGCCTACACTTCGCGTAGAAGCAGATTCAATGAGAACTTCTTGCGAGAATGAATCTTGAAGTAAAAGAGTTGACGACATATCATTTTAGGGGTATGCATATGTTAACGAAAGAGCAAGCAATGATACGGTCTCAGAACACACGCATGCTGCTGAAGCCTGAAGATATCTCATTATGCTACTGATTTATACCAGGTATTGAAAGCTTCTGTGCATATATAGCATTCAACTACATTCGACCAGTGTTTTTCCTTGATACAAAGGCTTCTTACTGATTCTTGATGTGAATTGTGACTGAATCGGGTAGTAGCTTCTGATCCTCATGTAATGCTTTGTTCAATGTGATTCCAAGATTATGAGTGAAAAGGTGTTCCGTCTTCTTTGTAACATTCCACTAAACTTATTGTGAATGTGAAATCATGCATTTGCTTCATACAAATTTATTTTCATAGATTTATTGCTAAGTATGATGAACACCATGCCAGTTGACGTAGTAGATTCTCATACTTCCGCTCTGTGTCTACATGTACGACAAAGTTCTTGCTCACCGATTTCGATTTGTAAATCCAATTAAGTGACTTTCTACAGTTAAACGCGGACAAGTATGTTTGCAGCAATAGGTTTTGAATTGCAAGACTTTTCAATATTATGATCATGTTTGTTTCTATCATGAATCCTAGCGCGCATGGTAAGGCGATTCACTTTGAAAACTTGAGCAAGGTTCAAACCTCTTTGCGCATTAATTGGAGATAAAAATTTGGTTGAAACTGGAAAATCATTGAAGCACAAGTGTAGGGGAATGTTTACAGTGAGATCGCGGGAAATGAATCAGAGATCCATATTACCTGCGTGTATAAATGTTTCAACAAAAGAGAAGTAAAGTGAATATTATGGTTAGATACGTTTCTCCTTTGCATTCTGTCAGGTGGTTATTTTTCATGTTCTACATATTTTGTGCAGATTTACGCTAAAGCCTTGAAATCCATTGTTCGATATCTTCTACACTCAAACTATGATGAGGATTTCTTTTATATAAAATGAATTCAAACTATGCTTCTGTTAATTGCACATTTGAAGTGTGCCTTTCGTGTTCGAATGCCGTGTGAGGACACTGGAATCCTATACGTATAAACTTTATTGAGTTGCTGCAGATGCATCATGTCACTAGTTTCATACGCTTTACAACTTGTAGAAGTAGGACAATGGACAGAAAGGGAATTGAACAAGTTCACAAAGCTGACTTCAGGCCTTCGTTTTAAAGAATTTTATCGAAAAGAAAGAATTTTTGAGTTGTTGCACTTATTAGATGATGAAGATAATGAAATGATCAAACTATTTTTTTTCTTTTCTCTCCATTACATAGCTAGACTAAAACAAGGAAGCTTCTTTGATAGTTTTTAAGGACTCATTTTGTGCATTCATGCACATTGGAAATGGTCCAATGTTCTTACGACCACTTTGATGAGTTATTTCTTTCCTTACTTTCATACGTTTAAGTGCTTGATGTATCTTGATCTTGCAATCTCGTATGCCTTCGATTCTAGCCAAATGTCATGTTTTTTTTTGTTGGAGTTTTAGGGTGCAATTCATAAAGCCTTTGTAGAAAATAAAATCTTATATCCATCCTTTGACCCTCCTTTCTACGAAACTCCGCAACAACGGGCTTGGCGTAACTGAACTTCTTGAAGAATCATGAAGCTTTCCAGGCGTTGTTCATCCAATGATCTGAGAACATCTAACCGGAATGGAAAAGATTCTTCCGGCAGCAATTTCTGGGATATGGCTACTCGCAGACTCGGCACCACCACTTCCATTGGCGCAATAGCTTCTAGTCCATAAGCAAGTTTAAACGGAGTCGTTCCCCGAGCCACTTTATACGTAGTCCGGTAAGCCCACAAAACGGTAGGTAAGAGCTGGTCCCACCGTTTTGGACACTCCAAGATCAATTTTCAGAGAATATTCAGCAGAGTCTTATTAGTGCTCTCAGCAAGACCATTCGCACGTGGATAGTAAGGTGAGCTGAATTTATGCACAATCTGGAAAGTTCGAGTCAACACTTGCATTAAGGTATTTGCAAAATGTGTACCTTGGTCCGTCACTATCTCCAGAGGTAAGCCATATTGAGGGAAAACATCCTTCATCAAACATTTGGCCACCGAAACAGCTATGGCAGAAGGTAGAGCCCAAGTTTCCGCCCACCTAGTGGCATAGTTTGTACAAGTCAAAATATATCGGTTGTTGGTGAGGGTAGTTGGGGGTGTAATTGGGCCAATGAAATCTAAATCCCACTTCTAAAAAGGTTCAAGAGGCATAACAGGTTGGAGAGGAAAGAAATGTCATTGCAAGACTGCCCAGACCATTGACAGACATCACCCTATTGCACAAATTTAACCACATCTCTGTACATTGTAGGCCACCATAGCCCACTTTGCAGGATTTTTCAATGAGTGAGATCAGCTGCGAAGTGTCCTCCAGGGGGTGATGAGTGAGCCATGGCAATAACTGATGCCAATTCATGTGGAGGGATACATCTGAGGAGGATACTAGTCGGATCTATGTAATACAGTTGACCCACAATCAACCGAAATCGTCGATTGTAGATTGCAATTTTCCGGCGGAGAGTAGCGGGAGTATTAGGAGGGAGACAACCAACAGTAAGAAAAGTCATTAATGTATCATAGTATGCAGGTGCAACCGAAATTGTAGATTCTTCAGGAGCTACCTCAGTGATGTAAATAGCTGGCATCGTGTCATCGACACCTATCGGAGACTCACCGGAATCCAGACGAGATAAAAAGTCTGCCAAGACATGTGCCGTACCTAGTCAGTGAATAATTTCATAATCAAACTCCTGTAATAATAAAACCCATCTTGCCAGTCTACCACCTAAGTATTGTTGGTGAACCAAATACACCAGTGCGGCATGATCCACATGAAAAGTGAATCTTCATCCCAGCAAGTAATGCCGAAACTTCTTAACAGAGTATACCAAACCAAGACACTCTCGTTCGGTCACAGAGTAATTTCTCTCTACAGGAGCTAATCTGCAGCTTGCATAGTACACTGGTTAAAACCATTTATCGGTTTGTTTCATCAGCACACTGCCAATCGCTATGTCTGACGCATCCACAAAGACATGGAATGGACGTTCCCAATCAGGCGGTTGCAGGATCGGAGCCTGCGTTAATAGGACCTTCAAATGATCAAATGCACTTTGACACTCATTAGTCCATTCGTACTTATGCGGGGTGCTGGTCATAAGTCGGTTGAGTGGTGTCGCTAGATGAGCCAGCCACCATAAGTGTCTACCATGCCACCTGATCTGGCCAAGAAACCTCATAACTTCTTTGGGTGTTTTGGGGACCGGTGCCTCCAACACTGCTGCCACCTTATCAAGGTCCACCTTTATTCCTTGTTTGGAGATGATATGACCGAGCAGCTTCCCACAGGAGACTGCAAAGACCGATTTGGTAGGATTCAAACATAATCGATACTCCCGACATTTTTCAAAACAGCACCGTAAATGATACAAGTGCGCCGAAGTATCGCCAAATAATGAAAAATCATCCAAATAAACTTGCATAAACGTTGTCAGGTAAGGCGAGAACACTTCTTGCATACATCTTTGGAATGTACTCGGGGTGTTCCGCAAACCGAAGCACATTACAGTGCATGCATAGATGCCCCAGTTGGTGATGAATGTCATCTTCGGTATATCCTGTTCCACCATCCTCACTTG
Source organism: Ceratopteris richardii (assembly GCA_020310875.1). Classification (NCBI taxonomy): domain Eukaryota; kingdom Viridiplantae; phylum Streptophyta; class Polypodiopsida; order Polypodiales; family Pteridaceae; genus Ceratopteris; species Ceratopteris richardii. The sequence continues at coordinate 157,418,431 of CM035415.1, forward strand.
ATTGTATCCATTGTAGCCATCCAGGAAAGAATACATTTCGTGACCTACTACCTCATCGAGCATCGTATCTATAAAAGGAAGAGGGAACGGATCCGTATGGTTGCTGCGTTAAGCTTTCGGTAGTCGACACACATACATAACTGTTTATTTTTCTTAGGCACTATTACTATTGGCGAGATCCACTCGGCATGTTCAATTGGCATAATAAATCCCACCTTCAACAAATGATCAAGTTCGGCCTTAACATGTGCCGCATAGTTAGGGTTCATCTTGTAACTAGGTTGTTTGATAGGTCTCGCATCGGGTTTCAGCACCACTCTATGTTGATAAATTCGTGGGTCAAGACCCTTCATGTCTCTGTAATCCCAAGCAAAGACATCTGAGAATTCGCGCACGAGTTGCACCAAATCATCTTGGAAGTTGTCTGCTAATCTTACCTTAATTTTTACTGGTTTCAGGTTGACCGTGTCACCCAAATTGTACGTTACTAGCTGATCCTCCGATACATAGAACTACCGAGGCTTTGCCAAGTCATCAGCTGGCTGCAATAGTTGTTGTAATTTCGATTCATCCATAGTTATGTCAGCATCTGCTTCTGCTTCTTCGATCAGTGGTACGACCGTACAAGCTACCAGACTCCAATTATCTGCTACCGATTGTAAGTCTACATTACCTAATGCAATGAGGTCCTTATTTGTTTTGAGGAAAGCCTCCTCCTCATCATCAAATAGCCCATCCAACATATGGACTGGCTTTGCTACATATGGGCGTGCATGTAGATCACAAGATTGCATAGCATCCAATGCAATGACATACTTTCGATGATTATTCTAAAAAATTAACTCTTGAGCTGACCAATCCTGCACGACCTTGGCTTGCTTTAGCCATGGTCGACCGAAGAGTAAGTTGTAGTCCAGACTAGATTCGGGTAATTCCAGGACTACAAAAGTCATTTTAAATGTAGTTCCCTGCAGGGTTATAGGAATATTACGCACTAGTCCCACCGGATGGATTCGGGATTGGTCCGCCCATTCGCACAAAGAACTGCACTGGTTCAATTTGGGTCCAACCTAGTTTCTTAAAGAGTGCAATTGTTGCAATATTCACTCTAGACCCTCCATCAATTAAAACTTGTGTGATCTTCTGGTTCTTATACCAAATGGTGATCAGCGGAACCGTATGATCCACCGTAGGATCCATCTCGGGTTGTATGGTTACAGTTGCCAGAGTACATGAAGGTCAGGGGCTGACCTGCTGTTGGAATTGCTGTCTTACACCAGGAACTAGCACGAGCAACTGTCCTAGAGGAAGTGTGATTGAGGCCTTAGATATAACGTCCCATACCTGGTCTGTTTGTGCTGTGGTCATCACCCACTCTGGTTGCGATTCTAATATTGCTGGGGCAGAATTCTGTACATTTTGTCTTGCATTTGGCAGAGGAGGTTGATTTACCGGAACTGGGTCAGGGAGCATTGTCGGCTCCTTAGTTGTCCATTGACTGGCCTTTGTAAAAATCCGCTGTTGCTCACAAATTCCGGGCTCGAAAACTTCAGTTGCTGGTTGCAACTATCTTCCCGATCTTGCCTGTACTGAGGCTGCTTGTGAATCAACCGGGGAAATATAAACCATATTTTTCATCGGATTTTGTCTTTCCTTTTCCTTTTGTCATACTCTGTGGCCTCTTTACAAAATCTACAAATATGCCCAATCTCGCCGCAGAAATGACATCGAGGGGGTGGGAGAGAGGTACCTTCAACCGATGTACCCGCCTGCCATCGATTTTGATTGAATTGTTACTTTGCGGACCCCGATAGTCCTGTATACCTGCTGCTGGTTGGTTTGCAACTGGGGCGGTACGTAATGGTTGGCTGGCTGCCCCTGCTCCTGTATTATGGTGTTTATTGCCGCTCTACTCTGTACCTTTGCATTGTATGCACAGGTTTTTGTTGAGTGCCCTGACGTGTTACAAATGGCACAATACATTTGGTTGAGAGCACATGTGGAACTAGTGTGACTGGGGTTCTTACACTTAGTACAGTACACTTGTTTGGACGGATCCTCGGTGACGTTCTTACTTGCTTTCAACCATTCCAGATCCTCCGTAAACCCTCCAACTTTGTGCTCCAACTGTAAGGCCATTGCAATGACAGCGTCTAATGTCATTCCGCCTACACATCGAATGATCATGATCTGTTTTAGCTGTGGATTCAATCCGTTGATGAACCATTGTGTTATGACATCGTCTAGTAGGTTGGCATGCGCCGGTAGTAGCTGCCGCAAGTGAGTTCTGAATAGTGTCGCATACTCCTGGACACTCTGGTGTGGTTTCTGCTGATTGTTTTGCAAATAGTCAAAAATTTATGTAGGGTTCTTCTTCAAGCAAAACCTCTGTAGGAACGCATCCTTCACATCATCATAATTACCAAAATGATTAATATCGTATTCTGTCAGCCACCTTGCTGCTTCATTAACTAGCATGGCTTGAAACACGATGGCCTTATACGCCGGATCTGGTGGGTGGTTCAACACTGCATAACTGATTTCGAATGTGTGAACATGTGCGTCGGGGTCATCCCCCGGAAATCCACCGAATTTCGTATAGGTCACTCCGGTTGGGACCCGTCGAGGTGGAACAATTGGTTGTGGCTCCTGTTGTTGTTGCTTTTGAAATTGCGGTTGTGGCTGTGGCGGTGTTTGTTGCTGTTGTTGTGAGCCACTCATGGTGCTATTGTTGCTAGTGTTGTTGTTTCCTGAACTTTGGGGAGGTTTCTCGTGAGCTTCCTGGACTGGGGGGTCAACCTGCTCACTAACTGGTCCAAAAATGGTATCAAACCGATTGCTGAACTCTAAGTCTAGCAGCCTTTCCTCAGCTTTGGTGTCGAAATTAGGTAGACTTGCACCAAAAAGTGGTGAACGCAGTAAGTGTCCACCAGGCAGCACCACAGTGTCACCGTAAAACTTCAAATTGCCACCAAGTGATACCCAACTTCCACCGAAACTCGCCGAAGTCTCACCGGACCAGGCTACACTATCATCGGAAACGTTCTGGCTAGATAACGTAAACCTGTCACCAATAGTGACCGAATTCTAACCAGAGAGTGTGGAACTGTCTCCGCACTACATCTCTGTACAACCAGAAATCACCGTACTTTCTCCAAAAAGTACCGGACTCACACCGGAATTCACGAGAATCTCGTCATGTGCTACCGAACTAGCACCGGAATCACTACTGACTGGCTCCGATCCTTTTGCAACTGGACTTAACTGCCATGTACTTCTACCACTAGGGGGTGTTCCTAATAAGTTTGGAATTGCCCAGGGATGTTGATCTCTATGGTATTTGGGGTATGATTCACCGGAGCGTGTTACCGACATATATCAAAGAATTCTTCGGCAATCTTTAATCTTCTGTGCAAACAACTACTCCAATTCCCATAGACGGCACCAGTGTTAAAAGTGCTTTCTGTTAATAGCCCTTTTAATCTCATTTCTGGGTTCTTAGGATGGACAGGGGTCTAATAGTATAGATGCCCTTTTTAATTTTCCCAATTCAACATTCAATTAATACTAACTACTTTCTGATTCAATACTTATCATTGCGCAATGCGTCTACTTTATGTATCAAGCACTTACGGATTCGCGCAGAACTGTTAAATTTAATCGCACTATTACGGTAATTATAATTAATTACTGAAACTTAATAAGCAAAACACAGTACTCAGAATTCTTCAAAGAACTGCAACACAACATCTCTAGCGCTATCGCCCAGACAGACAGTCTGGCGATTCCTCTCCTACCGAAGAATACCGTGCTTGCCTTTTCATTACTCAGAAAAAGGGTTACATCTTTTCGCCACGCCTTTTCGGTGCGTGCGAATATAGAAAAATAAAATTACAGAGAGATCCAATCTGGCGGCTATCAGTGATCAATTCCAAAGGGCTGCTTTGGATTTCTCAATTGGATCACTGATCATCTTAAATCATCCTCATAGATGCGAGCACCTATGCGGTTGGTCTAAATGTACTATAGGGTCCCTCTAGGGTCTCTAGGCATGCCAACCTTGAGCTACCTACATGTCTTTCCATGTTGAAAGACATCTTTGAGTCACTAGTTTCTGAGATTACTATGTAGGGATAATCACTCGATTGTTGAGCCCAATATCTAGTCGTAATATTGAAACTGGCTTCATATGATATGAGGCTTTGTCAATCAACTTTTCCTATGTGTCTACTTGATCTAAGGTTCATGAATTTGATCCACTTACCCTTCCAATTAGTTTAGATTACACGAACATTGCAATGTTCTTTTTTGTATCAATCATTTTTTCTTTTTAGTTTTCTTTGGTGCATGTCTTGTTTTTTAACTCATGTCATCATGAGTAACTTCAGTTTGTAACTCTTTCTCATTGGATCGCTTGAATATGTTTGTTTCCATATGTCTATTGCACTTTACTCTACTTCTGAATCTTAAATTGAGTTAATTAGGGTATCTTGAACTTCACCCGTTCCTATCGTCACCTTAATTAATCAACTTCACCTATGCACATTTATCCTAAGTTAGACTTGAATAGGGGTTGAGTAATTTTCCAACTTAAAATCACGTGCTCTAGAAATGCTCTTGTGCTTAGGATTCTCATCGAAGCCTTGCTGTGTAATTTGCATCTTTATTTGCTTTTAGACACACTCAATTACCTTCAATAGCCTTGAAAAAATCACCAATTAAGCACAAAATAGACCAAAATTTACTTTGCAAGTAAAAATCCTAAATCCCCTGTCTATCACGACAGGGGCGATATTGTCGTGATTTTTGTTTGTCATGATAGATGGGTCTATCATATATCATGGAATTGGTATGTTGCAATGGTGGGCTGTACGTTGCGATGAACGCATGACACCCAAAGCTCTCCAAAGAAAGATCCACTTAGAGATTAGAGTAGATTAGATATCATTTATCCAACGTTGGGAGGGGGGGGGGCTTTTCCTTTGGTTTTGCTTAGCCCAAAGGAACAAAAAGGCATTCGATGATGAGTTGCTAGAGTTGTACTTTTTATAGTGGATGTGCTAAGCCTTCCCCTTTAAAATCATTTTTTTTTTCTATATAGAAACTAAGACTTTCCCCTTTAAAATCATTTTTTCTTTTGTCCCCTTTAAAATCATTTGTTTCTTCTACATAGAAACTAAGACTTTCTATGTCACCATATTTTAAGAGCAAATTAAAAAAGCGAAATAAACTGGACATATGTTGTTGAAATCACCTTTCTCTAATGGTTTTCTCCATGGAAACCTTTTGTGGGTGCTTGTAGCTAGACTCTCCTTCTATGGAACGAACTTTTTTTTATTGTGGCTCACCACTTCAAAAGACACTTCTTGAATGCCTTGAACTAATTTTCATACCTTGATATTGTAACTCCCTACTAAGCGATAGAAAAGAAGGATCCTCTTAGTATCTATCTGACACACAACATACACAAGCATACTTTTCAAGGAAGTTGGATCATATAGATCTACTCATTAATATAGATCTACTTATCTCATTAATATTGAATTAATTGAAAATACAGGTGGAGGTGGGCATATCACCAATGGGATTAATATGGCTAGGATCATAGAGTTTGAAAGGCTACAAAAGTAGAACTAAGGTAGGGATAACTCTATGAGCAGATGAAAGAACTTGTTTGAATTGGGTAGCCCAAAAGCTAAGATCAAACGAGTGCCTGAAGGCCCACACTCTTCCAAAAAGACGAGTTTAAACATTTCACCATAGAAAATGAGGGATATCCTACCGTAGCTTGCCAGGATTAAACCCTCTTGTTTATGTTCAACAATCACTCTTGGTACACTATAGACCTAACAAACAACGCTTGATAAGTTATTTTTTTTAAATCACCAAATAACTGAATATAACTTAAAGGAAATGCATGAAAGTTTTTTTTTTTTATATGGAGGTTCGGCCGAGGCCTACTCCCCCAGACTTTAAATTTGAAATTGCAACTCTACAAGGAAGGGCATAGTACCCATGGGACCCCCCTTATCCCACAAGAACAGGGGTTTACAAGACTGGGTTAAACGGCGGTCAACACTACTGCATAGATAGACAAACGGTGACACCCAGCCACAATGCAACATCTTTTCAGATTACATGTCCCTTACATGTTGCTGCCAGGGATTGAACCCTCGCCCCCGCCTCAAAAGACGAGAGACCCAACCACTAGGCCAACAGACTGGGACTAAATGCATGAAAGTTGTACTTTAGAAATGTGTAGAGTATGAAATCAAATTTCATTATAGTGTACCATGGCATATTTAAAAATTTGTCACACTTTCAATACTATAATATATATATAAATAAATAAATAAATATATATATATATATATATATATATATATATATATATATATATATATATATATATACACACGTGTGTGTGTGCGCGTGCCCGTGGATGAACACACTCACTCGACATTTTTCCTTAAAGTTTTCCCCAAAAGAATATGTATGCCCTTTGCAAGAAGTTTAGAAACTTTAAAACTCGTGCACCACTTTTCCTTTTGATTTGATTTGGGTTACTTTTTAAGCACTTTTCAATCTCCAAAAGTAAGTAGATGATGTTAGCTATTCTAAAGTCTAAATGGATATTCTAAAGTCTAAATGGATAAGGCCCTTGCACAATCATGTATGCCATGCACATTCATATATATATATATATAGAGAGAAAGACACACACATATACACATATATGTATACGTATCTTGCAAAACACATAACTTCCTACAAGATAAAAACCATCTACTTTCTACAACATAAAAGTCATCTGTATATAACTCTTATTATTTTTTTTAAATGGGGGTTCAGTGGTAATCTATTCCTTCACTTTTAATTTTGAAAGCGCAATTGTACAAGTGAATAATCTATTCCTTCACTTTTAATTTTGAAAGCGCAATTGTACAAGTGAATATAATATCTGCAAGATCCTCTGTATTTCACGAAACAAAGATCAGATAAGGAAACAATTTGATTACAACTGATTTAAGTGGCTTAAAGCATTACATATCCAACTTGAAGGTTGAACGTTGAACCTCCTCCTCAATAGACCAAAACCAAACCAATTCCCTGAACGTAGAATGAGCTCTTTTTTAATGTCTCTTGTTTTATATAATGCTTGTATCCCGGTTTTCTTTGGCAAAAGAAAACCATTGGCGCCTACTTCATGTAGTCTTAATATTCGCGTCATTGTTTTAAAAAAATAAAAAATTATCGATGGTCCTCATTTTGTTACAAGGGTGCAAATTGGTGAAGCGCCATCCACGTAAAAAGTGCAGGGGGACAAGCCAATCCAATGTGAGCCACAGGACGAAGGGGGCGAACGAGAGCCATCCATCAAGACCACCACCCTTCGATCCTTTCTCTTCTCTATACTTAATAGTTCAGGCAGTCGCGAGAGCTACATCGCAGCCGTCGGCAGAGAGCATCGGTCTGTGTGTCTGTTTGCTCCTCCGCGCTCTGTCCTTGCGTATACGCAGCAGAAGCCATGGCAGCTCTCCTCAAGCCTGCCGTCTCCCTGGCATCCTCCCAGTTCATGGGGCAAGTACTGAAGCCCGCTGCGGCCTCTAGTTCCCTTGCTACACCTCAGCAGTATGCTTCTCTCTCTGTACGTGCAGGACCCTACGCTGACGAGCTCGTCAAAACAGCGGTAAGTACTTCGCCTTCTTGTTCGACAGTGCTGTAGGTTCTGCGTCAAGGACTTGCGATTGTTGCTTATCGTATTCCTGTTGGTTCAAGGTCGTGTGTAACATTTGGATCTTCTATGAACTTTTGTTTTCCGGTATGCCTGTCCACATCCACAAGTGATGGTCTGCATGTCACAAGTTCACACGTTTCTCTGTGACCTTATCTTGGATGTCACGATCTTGCGGTACAAGAGATGACGGAATTATACAATATTTTCCCTCTTTCATCATCTAGAATGCCGTAGCCTCGAAAGGGAGAGGTATCCTGGCCATGGACGAGTCCAACGCTACCTGTGGGAAACGCCTTGCTTCTATCGGTCTAGAGAACACTGAAGCCAACAGACAGGCCTATCGTGAGCTTCTTGTCACCACACCTGGGCTCGGCGATTACATTTCTGGAGCCATTCTCTTCGAAGAGACTCTCTATCAATCCACTCTAGCCGGGAAGAAATTCGTAGACTGTTTGAAGGAAGCTGGAATTGCTCCAGGAATCAAAGTTGACAAGGTAAGATCCGCATTCCTGTCTCTTATCGCACATATAAAGCTCATCACTTGATCTGTGACCAGCTCAAATATTATCCCATTGTACTGACTTTGCTCTACTGCAATGATCTTGAATCACTTTAGGGTTTGGTCCCTTTGGCTGGATCGAACGACGAGTCCTGGTGCCAGGGACTCGATGGCTTGGCCGCTAGGTCCGCTGAATACTACAAACAAGGAGCACGTTTCGCGAAATGGTATGATTCTGTTGCGCTTCTCAACAGGCAACGATTTTCGATTTCTCAACATTTCGCGTACCATGCAGGCGAACAGTTGTGAGCATCCCTAACGGGCCATCTAGACTTGCCGTTGTTGAGGCTGCTTGGGGTCTTGCAAGATATGCAGCGATCTCGCAGGTACGATCGCGGAAGCAGAACGTGCTCCCTTGGTCCGTCTTGGACGCACAGGATTAGCGCTAATATCTTTGGTCTTATGTGAACTGGACAGGAGAACGGTCTTGTCCCGATTGTGGAACCTGAAATTCTGCTCGACGGTGAGCACAACATCGACAGGACTCTGGCTGTGGCTGAAGAAGTCTGGAGCGAAGTATTCTACCAGCTCGCGAACAACAATGTAATGTTTGAGGGTATTCTGCTGAAACCCAGCATGGTTACTCCTGGTGCCGAGTGCAAGGAGAGAGTTACTCCCGAGGTTGTTGCCGAGTACACTCTCAAGATGCTAAAGAGGAGAGTTCCACCTGCTGTTCCAGGAATTATGGTAAGTTCGGCATCTTCTTCATCATAATCTGTTGCAGATATTCCTATTCGTTCACGTGTTCGATGAAAACATCCTTGTCTCTTTGGTGCAGTTCTTGTCTGGCGGACAGTCGGAGGTTGAGGCCACCTTGAACTTGAACGCGATGAACCAATCACCCAACCCATGGCACGTTTCCTTCTCTTATGCTCGGGCACTGCAAAACACTGTGCTGAAGACATGGGGAGGCAATCCCGAGAAGGTGAAGGCAGCTCAAACTGCCCTGCTTATCAGAGCTAAAGCCAACTCCTTGGCTCAGCTAGGCAAGTACTCAGCGGAAGGAGAGAGCGAGGAGGCCAAGAAGGGCATGTTTGTCGCAAATTACACATACTAGACGCAAACCGTTCTCATTGACATGCCATATGCCTTCCGATGTACATGATGATAGCTTAAGGGGATATATGGGGTACCAAATTTTTATTGTGTGGTGGACCTCAAATATGCTGCGAGCAGGTTTTTATATGATAATTGATAGTTATTTTATCACCAAACAGTGTTCACTACTTTCTTACTCTGTCCATATGCATTGGTGTCTGTCTCATGACTTCTTACCGAAGAAGGTTTGGAATTTGTATCTTTTTCGGTTTCATTTTCTAATCTTCCAGGAGGTGTTCTGTTCTTTCTTCTATCATCTGCTACAGTTCTTTTTTTTTTTTTTTTTTTGCGAGAGTACAATGAATCAGAAATACACACTCACACACCCAACTGGCGCCCATCATGAGAGATTCAGTAGAGGCACCCATCATGAGAGATTCAATAGAGGCACCCATCATGAGAGACTCATGGACAAGTCCAGCCAAGACTTGAACTCATGAGAGGCACTCATCATGAGAGATTCAGTAGAGGCACCCATCTTGAGAGACTCAAGGACAAGTCCAGCCAAGACTTGAACTCAGGACTTCCTCCTACAACTTCCTCCTACAGTTTCAAGGTGTAGAGGCACCCATCATGAGATTCAGTAGAGGCACCCATCATGAGAGACTCAGGGACAAGTCCAGCCAAGACTTGAACTCAGGACTTCCTCCTACAACTTCCTCCTACAGTTTCAAGGTGTAGAGGCACCCATCATGAGATTCAGTAGAGGCACCCATCATGAGAGACTCAGGGACAAGTCCAGCCAAGACTTGAACTCAGGACTTCCTCCTACAGTTTCAAGGTGTCAGCCACTAGACTACTCGGGCTAGGACTCCGTTCCGTACAAACGCTACTTAAATCAGACGGAGTTTTCTTGTCTGTGGATTTCGCAAATATTCAGTCCCGGAAGTCAACAAGAGAGTATTTAATTGGTGTATTTCACAGACATGCACATTTCGCAAACGTGAATGCGTATAGAGAATTAAAAGAGACGTTAGTGTTGGCATACCACACTAGAAGGTATCTGTTTGCATACACCATTCCATAGAAATTCTGTAATCTGCTCAAATGTTACTCCTGGACACATAAATATCATAGCAACCAATCCAACGTGTGTCCAAAAAAGCATGTGAATTTGGCAGTAATGATCCTCCCTTGGGATAAGACAATCAAAGTATCAGAGTATACAAGTAGCAAAAGCTCCATCTTAATTGCCTACCAAAAAAATTGAATATCAAGTAGAGTTTTCATAAGTAAATGTTGGCATACAAAGCAACAAAGGAGTCATGCACAATATGGCAACAAGGCCAGATCATTTTTTCCCATAGATTATGTACAACCCAAGTGATTTTAATCACTACACAAACATGGTAAATCCCGTTTTTGGTAGATTAGACTCCATTTTGTGCAAGCCGAGGAGTCCTCGAGCTTGAGGAGTATTAGAAGTACCATCGTACCAAATTTCATAATTTTTAGACTTCGTTTGAGCCCTCAAATAAGCCCTGGAACCTAATTTTTAACTAGGCCGGACACTAGGTCTGGACAGGGCCAAAAGCTAGTCAAAAACTATAAAAAGAGCTAGAGAGCTCATTTTTGAGGTTAGATTGTAATTGAAACGAACTTGTAAGAGCTTGTGAAAGTAATCTAAAGCACTCCATTGATTCTCTCTCTTTGTCTTGCCGTGTGTGCGCGCGTGTGCGTATGTGTGTGCATGCTTGTATGCTTCTCACTCACGCACTTGTGCCGCCACTTGCTCGAGGTCTTCATACCATCCTCACGTCTTCCCGGATTGACATTAAAGGAGGTGCTACTCATCACTGAGCTACACCAAATTTTGGCGCCGTTGCCGGGGATCGAGCTTTGAGGACGAGCGTGTGATGGTAAGACGTAGAGTTGACGCGTTGGAGTGGTAGGTATTTTCTTCACTCTCATCGAATTTCTTTTACTTTCTTCACCATCTTCATCACCATCATCATCATTCCCATCTCCCACCTCCATCTCCATCATCGCAAAAATTTCAGTTTTTGACTATATCCCCATCTCCACCTCATTTCCCTCATTTCACTTGTGAGAGAGAGCGAGAGAGCGAATTTGCATGCGCTGTTTTTGCATGTTTCTTGAGCTATTTTGCAGGTTTTTTGCTGTACCATCATCCCCAGCAGTGTGCGCAGGTACGACAGGCTCTGCACAGTTCCCGAGACGACGATCTCTGTCTATCGCGACAGACAGAAAATCTTAACATTTTGTGAATGCATGAGTAGCACTGTAACCTACACCTTGAGGGCATTCTAGATCACTAGAAGTTTTTCAAAAATTTGCGTTTTTTCTGTCTATCGCGACAGACACCGTCTATCGCGACAGACACCGTCTATCGCGACAGACAGAAATCCACGATAGATAGCGTCTATCGCGACAGACACCGTCTATCGCGACAGACACCGTCTATCGCGACAGACAAAAATCCACGATAGATAGCGTCTATCGCGACAGACACCGTCTATCGCGACAGACACCGTCTATCGCGACAGACACCGTCTATCGCGACAGACAAAAATCCGCGACAGACACCGTCTATCGCGACAGACACCGTCTATCGCGACAGACAGAAATCCACGATAGATACCGTCTATCGCGACAGACACCGTCTATCGCGACAGACAGAAATCCACGATAGATAGCGTCTATCGCGACAGACACCGTCTATCGCGACAGACACCGTCTATCGCGACAGACAGAAATCCGCGACAGACAGAAATCCGCGACAGACACCGTCTATCGCGACAGACAGAAATCCACGATAGATAGCGTCTATCGCGACAGACACCGTCTATCGCGACAGACAGAAATCCACGATAGATAGCGTCTATCGCGACAGACACCGTCTATCGCGACAGACACCGTCTATCGCGACAGACAGAAATCCACGATAGACACCGTCTATCGCGACAGACACCGTCTATCGCGACAGACAGAAATCCACGATAGATACCGTCTATCGCGACAGACACCGTCTATCGCGATAGACAGAATTTCACGATAGACACCGTCTATCGCGACAGACACCGTCTATCGCGACAGACAGCCCCCACGATAGATTGTGTCTATCGCGACAGACACCGTCTATCGCGATAGACAGGCATTTTCGGCAAAAAATTAAGGAGTGAATTTTTGGAAATTTAGGCTAAATTTTGGGCATATTTGCACTTTCATGTACTCATCTACTTACGAAGGCCTTAGAAAATGCATTAAAACCCCCGAAAGGTTCTGTTTGTCTAGTTAACCCCCTAAACCCTGAACGGTCATAACTTTTTCATACGAAATCCATTTTCTGAGCTCTAGGGCTTGTCGGAAAGCTCGTGACATATACTACACGCCCTCAACTGTTTTTTATAAGAATAACGTGTTGATTTTCAGATAGGATATTTGGAAGTTGACACACTGAGGGGTAGGAACACCAAGGGAGCTCTAGAGTAAATTTCTAACAATGCAAAAGGGGGAACAAGGGTCATTAAAAAAGTGTCTGAAATAAATTGTCTGTCAATTGAAAGATCTACTTGGAGCTAATCTTGGGATTTATGCAGGCCTATTGAGAAGCGACTGAGAGTATCCAAGCAACGGTGTGGCACCCGCTTGAGAATCAACTTCTCGAGCACTAAAGAGCAAGGTTCGGCAAGAAAGGTCGGAATATTCTCAACTCCTCTTCGTCAATTCCTAGCTTAGGCTAAGAGCGATTAGAAGTAGGAGCAAGTCAGGGCGACGATAGGCCACTATCAAGTTGAAGACTACTTAAAAACTCAAGTTCAAGCTAAAAACTTAATCTCTGTACTATCGACAACATAAAGGAAAGAACCTAACGTGGAACGATCAACCTGAAAGTACGGAGAACATTCAAGTATTCCTGACGACGTAATAACAGATAAGACTTTAAACACGAGGAATAACTAAAAAGAATCAAGTGACTGGTACCAATTGAACGGCAACGAGGTTGTACTCTGGAAAAAATTTGGGGCTAATCAGATAGGCATATGAACCTTAGATCAGGACGACACCTAGTAAGAGAGAGACAAAGCCTTAGATCTTCAGAGGCTAGTGTCAACCACACTGCTAGGTCCTGGGCCCAGCAGTTGAGTCACCACTCTCATTACCCTAGCTCGGATACCAGTGAATCAGGGATGTCTCAAGGCATGGATAGACCTACGGGAAGTTCAGGTATGCCTTACTTGTACAGGGTGGAAGGCCCTTACAAAACACAGTTGGAATACCTTAGGACCAACCGATTAGGTGCGAGCATCTATGAGGACGGCCTAGGAAGATCTGTGGTCCAGATTAAAAACCCTGACCAATCCATAGGACTAGAGCACCCAGCTGTCAAGTTTGAAAACGGTGCATACCTGGACAAGGAAGGAACCATATACGTAGTCACCAGTCATCCAGATAGGACAGATGAATTTGGAAATGTAATTTCAGAAGCGGACTTAGGTGACTTGGAACAAGGAAACATGGGAGTGGAACCTAGAACCCCTCGAGGTAAATCAGTTCTCACTAGGATTATCACGCCTGAATGGGTCCCCCAAGACAACAAGAGCATAGAGTTGCTCCTCAATCGAGAAACTGATGAAGCCTTTTGGAGGTATAAGTCTAATCAGCCAACAGACATAGGAAATATCATGATCTATGAGTTTAAGGATCCGGACAGCCCAGGTAGAGTGACTTACTTAGATCATGCTTCAGAACGGATCTTTGGGGTGACAGAAAATGATAGACATGCCTACACTTGGAAGGGCGAATTTATTTTCCCCCAACCTAGATCAAATGTATCCTATGGTCACCCTGGGGCTGGAACTTCCCAAGCTCATGGTACGCAAAGAGACAGAAGTAGAGATAGACCGGAAGTAAGTTTTGCCAACCCAGTGGGCAGAGAAAGAACGAGAACCGAGACGAATAGGGTAGAACCCGAGATGCATAGAGCCCACAGGAACCAAAGAAATGTAGATGGATTCCCTCTGCCGAGACCTAGGGAGCACACAAGAACTTTGAGACCCACCCAGCTAGTTAAGTCCATGAAGAATTACTTTGACGGCACAGGAGATCCCTATGATCATGTGGCGGAGTTCAAGCAAGTCTTGAGAGCCGAACAAGTTGAGGATCTATTCACGCAGTACAATGCCTTCGGTCTAACCCTGAGGAATACGGCACTTACATGGTTTCAACCATTGGATGAGCGCCAGTTCAGGAGCATAGACCAACTCCTAGAAGCATTTATTATTGAGTTCTCCAAGAGTGGCATAAGGCACAACACCTCCTCACTGATTCACAGCTTCAAACAAACCCCTCAAGAGACTGTGAGACTTGCCGGAAGAAGATTTAGACAATATCTTGAAAGGTGCCCTATTTCGGAGCTACCCACATCTGCTAAACAAGTAGCCTTATTCCTTGACGGATTGTTGAGTCCAAAATTGAGATCCTATGTGTATCTGAAAGACCCTAGGACTATAGAAGAGTGTGTACGTATGTGCATTGACATTGAAGATAACCTAGGAGAAGAGCTAGAGCTGTCCAAAATTTACAAAGATTCAGATAGTGCATCTAGTCAATCTTCCACACAAGCCACATCAATTGAGGAACTGGCCGAAAAAGTAGCTCAGAAATTAGGTGTGACTAGCAAACAAATTCCAAGGTTTGCTCCTGTGAAAAGGTGCTATACATGCGGTGGTGACCATATGGCGAACGTCTGTCCCATTATGGCTCAACCCCAAGTAAACCCTAGTAGCCAGTACTGCACCATAGAACGGAGATACACCAACCACACCGCACAAGACTGCCCATACAACAAGCAGGCGGTTAGGCAACCCTACCTTCAGCCCTACCAACAAGGCAGATACCAGAACCAGTACCCTCCACAACCATATGGCAGGCCACAACAAAATTTCCAACCTCAATATCAAAACCAACAAAGGCCTCAGCCTGTGCTAGCACAACAAACCCCAGCCCCAGCTAATGTGATTCCGGTAAAGTATGCTGTTGCAGAAGAAAACCTGAATAGAGCTATAGTCCCTGTAACATCCTTGATCTCTGAAAATGACCCAAGTGATCATAGCTTTGATTCTACCCATGTGGATAGCCCCCAGGCTTACTACATGCAGTCTCCAGAACATGGTGAGTCCTACTATAGTGAAGAGCCGAACGAACCTAGTTGGGAATCAGATTACACGAACGTCATGTATACAAACCCCAATCCTAGGCCTCAATCTAGGCAAGTCAGACCTCCATTCCCAAGAGGGCCGTGCTACAGATGCCAAGGTGATCACCTCATTCGTGATTGTCCCTTACCTCCGCCTACACAAACTCAGTCCGTGACTATCCAAGGCTTTTGCCAAGACTGCGGAAAAGAGCATCTCTTACGAGATTGCCCTAAGAACCCCAATAGCATGCCAAAAATCACCCCTATCAATGTTGTTGGGTTAGTGGTAGACTCCTCAGGAAGTGTCACTTCCACTGCACCAGTACAGGTAGTCACTAGGGCTCAGGCATTGCAGCAAAACCAAGGGGTAGGCCAGGAAAAGAGCCTAGATGCTAGCGATGCTGAGAGCCAAAATAAAAAGAGAACAAGAGCTTGGAAAGATAGCCGCGAACGCATGAAAAGGCAATGGGCAAAGAAGATGAGTGAACTTGAGGAAAGTTTACGAGAAACCAAGGCTAAAATCATAGAGATCACGTCTCAACCGCACTCTCACACATTCCCGCCGCTACCAACCCCATCACCCTCCATCCCTTCACCCTCTAAGACAGCCCACGCAACCCACCCACCACCCCAAACAGGATCAGTGTTAGCTGATCCCACTCCCGAAGACATAGACATGATGCTTAAGGCATATCAGGCCAGAATCCAAGAAGGGCCAAACGTCACGGATCATGACAAGTGCTATCCTAGAGCTGACCTAGAGATAGAAAGAACCAAACTATGCGCGAAAATGGTCGCATTGGCTCAGACTATGTTTGAAGCCAGTCGCCTTTTCAATTACTCAGGCTCAGCCAAAACGCAATTACACTTGGATGGATTCCTAGAGAAGTTAGAGAGGATAATTGCAAGATCTGACAAGGAAGAAAAAAATCAAGACCAAGAAAAAGCAAGCAAAAACAGGAATCAGTCCCAATCAGAAGTGTATGTGGCCAATGCCCCTAAACCGGACAACTTCCCCTCCGTAGAAAGAATAGAGAGGCCAATAGCACAGCCAGAAAAGGAATCTACCCCTCAAAGAAAGGGAAGGGCAAGAGAACGGGTAAGCCAGCCTCTTCAGGAAGCCCGTGGGCCTCCTCAAGAAGCTTATATTCCCCCCCAAAAGGCAGATGAGCCCCCCTCGAAAGCTCAAGTACCTCCACAGGTTGCCTACATTTCTTCTCAGGGAATGTGTGAGCCTGTTCGGAAAAGTAATAGAATAAGTAATCCTCCCCAAGAAGCTTGTGCTCCAGCCATTTGCGAGAACGAGGAGAGAGTCAACAATAGAATCAGCCCTCCTTCACAGGTTGCTTATGCGCCCAATTCTACGGAGCCAGACACTTCTTCTTCTATGAATCGGTTTGCACCAGACTTCCTACGAGAGATTCAAGAAGACAAATGGGATAACGAAAGCGAGGTCGCCCCTCCTTTTGAACTTGTGGACGATGCACACGACCAATTCCCACAAGACATCCCATCTATTTACGGGGAGCATGAGAGTGTTCAGTCTCACGAGAGATTAGACTTTGAGTCTAATTCCATACAAGAGCTACCCCACTTCACAGGCCCATGGGAAGCAAAGTCCACATGTATGAGAGCACCCACAGTCATGGTAAGGAACGACGACTCAGTCATTCCTAGGAACACAGAGGTAGTGAAGAACACTAATGTGCAGTGTAATCTCAGGTTAGAAGAGCTACTCAAGGTTAGACCTGAATTATGGAAACATGTAGCCAAACAAGTACCAGAGATAGCAAAACCTCGTTCCCAGGTAGGATCCCATAGGACAGTGCCAGAAATTCCCTTGGATAAGATCGGGGATATGTGTGAAGGTGAAGAAGGGAACACCTATCTTCCCATCACCTACCAGGACTACACCACGAAGGCAATTTTGGACTCAGGTGCAGGAGTTGCAATTGCCACTACCTCCTTATGGAAGCGTTGGGGCAAGCCAGCACTCAGGCCAACGAGAATGAAATTGCAAATGGCAGATGGTCACATAGAGAGACCCCTAGGATTGCTAGAAGGAATAACTCTCACCACTTGTGGTGTCGAGTTTGAACATACCTTTGCCATATGTGACTTCAGCAAAAATCATGCCTATGAGATGATTTTGGGAAGACCATTCATGCGACAGTTGCAAGTGGTACAGGATTGGGGGACCAATTCTTTGTACCTGCAGCACTTAGGTGTTACAACCAAAGTCAATCTCAAGGATTATTCTCATAGAGATGTCCCTCCTATCCAGTGGAATCCCATCCATAGAGCTAAAGATGACACAGAATCGGTGCATTCCATAGGGTCTGGATCCTCATGGATGCATGAAGACACCCACTTATGGATGTGCAAGGTAGCAGTAGAAGAAGAGAAGAGAGAGAAAGCCAGAGAGGTAGGTGCGAAAGAAACCCATAGATCAATCCAAGACCCAGCCTATGCACCTGTAGTTTTTCCAGACGAAGAATTTGAACCTCACGGTTGGGCAGAAATCTTAGCAACAATGGACGTAGCCATCAACGAAGAACAATGGACACCTCACTGTGATGAGGATGGCTATGATATTTCAGTCTTCTCCATAGAGCCAATCATGGGAGAGGCAGTTCTAGAAGAATGCGAACCTAGCCCTGATGCATTTGAGGATGCAAGTGACTCCGATCTAGAGTCAATCATTATGGACCCACCATTTGCATCAGATGAAGAATACTTCCATGAGGTAGAATTTCAAACCCAGAGGCATGGAGAGCTGACAAATGACGTAAGATTAGCAACACATGTGACCCCTAAGGAAGAAGGAAAGAAACGAAAGAAGAGAGAAGCCTTACCAGAAGAGGAAGAATCTTTGTTTGAGGTCCCAGAAAATTTTAAGAAGTATGAGATAGATGACAGGAGAGTCATGATTAGAATGCCCAAACGAGAGGCACAATCAGGAGAGGCCTATGATAACAAAGAAACTACCAAGAAAATCGTAGTGGCCCTAGAAGAAGGAGAGGAGAGATGCACGTATATAGGCCATGACCTGACAGAAGAAGAAGAGCACGAATTGATTGCCTTGCTAAGAGAATACAGAGATGTATTCGCTTGGAGTTACAAGGATTTGAAAGGGGTTGACCCGGACATATGCTCGCACACCATCCCCATGACCTCAGATGCCAAACCCTCTAAGCAAAAGCCTTATACGTATAATGATAATTACGCTGCTAAGATCAAGGAGGAGATAGATAGACTGGTCGAAGCTGGATTTATCTATGAAATTGAGCACACTGAATGGGTATCCCCCATCGTAGTGGTGCCCAAGAAGAATGGCAAGCTGCGTGTGTGCATTAACTTGAAAAAGGTTAATGCCGCCACAATTCGAGATAACTATCCGCTTCCCATAACAGAGCATCTCTTAGAAAGAGTGGCAGGCAAGGAAGTGTACAGCTTCCTTGATGGATTTTCGGGCTACAATCAAGTAGCCATAGCTCCAGAGGATCAGCATAAGACAGCCTTTGCCACAGAATGGGGCATTTTTGCTTTTAGAGTAATGCCATTTGGGCTTACCAATGCACCAGCCACCTTCCAGAGGCTGATGTGCCATGTGTTTAAGGAGTTCCTGAGGAAGAGTTTAGAAGTCTATGTTGATGATCTTTGTGCTCATTCCAATGTTAGACAAACTCATATTCCTGAACTCAGACAAATCTTTGACAAATGTAGAGAATATCAAGTCTGCCTGAACCCAGAAAAGTGCGTTTTTATGGTCAGGCAAGGAAAGATTCTAGGACACATAGTGTCAAAGAATGGCATATCTACCGACGAAGAAAAAGTGAGAGCCATAGCAGAGCTACCTAGGCCAAAGAATGTCAAGGAAGTACAAGCTTTCATGGGGCATTGTGGTTATTATCGACGATTTATACACATGTATGCTGTCATTGCAAAGCCCATGTACGGACTTCTGACAAACTTTGAGTGGACGGATGAATGTGAGAATTCCTTCCAGGAACTTAAACGAAGATTATGTTCAGCACCAATCTTGACCACACCAGATTGGAATAAGCCATTCCATGTTCATGTTGATGCGTCCAATTATGCCATTGGATGTGTGCTTGCACAACCTACTGGTGAAGGTAATATGGATCTTCCAATTGCCTATGCCAGTAGACAATTGAATGCGGCTGAACGGAATTACACCACTACAGAGCGCGAAGGATTAGGCATGGTATATGCAGTCAAGAAATTTAGACACTATTTGCTTGCAAATAAGTTTAAATTTTTTACTGATCATCAGGCATTGTTATACCTAGTAAACAAGCCATGCAATACGGGAAGATTAGTAAGATGGTTTCTCTTGCTAATGGAATATGATTTTGAGGTCGTGGTAAGAAAAGGGAGGACTCACTTGAGAGCAGATCATCTCTCTAGACTCACGTCTGGAGAAGCCCCACAAGGAGTATCAGATGACCTTCCTGATGCTTACCTATTTAATTTGGAGGTGGTGCCGCAGTGGGCTAAGCCTTTGGTACCAGTCTTGACATACGGGCCTAACCATCCAGTGGTAAACACACGGAATAGAGAGGTTGTAAAAGCCCAAAAGTATCACATCATGGCCGGAAGCATGTACAAGCACACAGATCAAGGGATCTTGGCTTGTTGCGTAGAAGAGGATGAGTACGCTAAATGGTTGCAATTAGCACATGTAGGTGCATTAGAGCAACACCATTCAAAACAACGAACTTTACAGACTCTAAAAAGATTCGGAGTGCACTGGCCAACTATGGAAGCTGATGTCCAAAAGTTGTGCAAGGAATGCCCAATCTGTTGCACTAAACCACCAGTGGAACATGCCACTCTTTATCAAGTATCCATTGTGCCAGATTGGAGTGAACCTCTAGTATCATTCTTGAGAACAAACACATTCCCTCCAGACATGACTCTAGCTAGGAAAAGGAGTTTAGAACAAGAAGCCCAGGATTACTCACTCATCGGTAATAATCTATATAAGCGCGGTAAAGATGGTTACCTGAGACTATGTGTCCACGAAAGTGAATATCTGAAGATCTTGGAAACTGCTCACCAAGGTGTAGCAGGAGGACACTTTGGACCAGATCGGGTAATCAAGGCGATACTATTTGCGGGCTTCTGGTGGCCTACCCTTCACATGGATGCACATACCTATGTGAAACGGTGTGATGTCTGTCAAAGGACTCAGTATCCTATACGCAAAGATGAGATGCCACTGAAACCTATGATGAGTGGACGTGCATTCTCTAAGTGGGGAATAGACTTCGTAGGTCCTATTAATCCCCCAGCTAAGGGTTCTCATGCGGAATACATCATTGTGGCAACAGATTATCTCACCAAGTGGGTAGAGGTAAAAGCTACAACCAAGAACGATGCTCAAACAACTGCCAAATTCTTGTTTGAGAATGTATTCACGAGATATGGACTACCTATAGAGCTTGTAAGTGATAGAGGCACTCATTTCTTGAATGAAGTTATTGAAAATCTACTCCAAGAATTCTTGGTAATACACAAGAAGTCTGCCCCTTATCACCCTCAAGCTAATGGTCAAGCTGAGAGCACTAATAAGATTTTGTGCAATGTGCTGACAAAATTAGTGAACACTAAACGCTCTGACTGGGACAAACAGCTACACCATGCTGTTTGGGCATACCGAGTTGCCTACAAAACGGTACTCCAAGCCACCCCCTTTCAGATGGTATTTGGCCAAAACGCTGTGTTACCCTTGGACTTCCTGATCCCTACATTGAGAGTAGCACAAGAGCACGAATGGACAGGTCATGAGCTCTCCTCTAGGATCTTTGACCTTGAACGATTAGGGGAAACGAGACTGAGAGCCGCTGCAGGGATATACGCAGCCAAGAAGAGACAGAAGGCATACTTTGATGCCCACGTGAAGGATAAAGGCTTGAAAGCAGGAGATCTAGTTTTAGTCTATACACTAAAACAACACGCGAGGAAGCTAGAAAAGAGAGGCTACGGACCTATGATCATCAATAGGATCTCCACGAGCGGAGCAGTACAATTGGCCACATTAGAGGGTGATGTTCTCCCAAATTATATTAGCGGTTGCAGAGTCAAGTTGTATCAGGAACCCCTCACGGAGGAAATGCTCAGTCGACTCAACACTGCTAAGAAACGCAAAGAGGAAGAAAAGCGAGTTCGAGAAGAGGCTCAAGCTGAAGCTTTAGAACGCATCAGAAGGATGAAATTACGAAGGCAAGGTAGAGATCAGCCTGGAGCGAATGACTATGCAGACCATGGATTTCCTATGGCCATGTGTGAAGTCGCAGGAACAAGCTCGCATAGGATAATTGATAGACGTCCTTTCGTAACCTTAGATATAGGACACGGAAAGAGTGCAAGGACCGTAAGAGCCTTGATTGACTCAGGTGCAGCCACTAGTGCTGTTAAATTGTCTTACTGCCAAGAATTACAATTGACTGTCAATCCTGTGGAAGCATATCTTATAGGATTGGGAGGAGTGGAAACCCCTTGCATGGGCGAGGTGGAACTTCCCCTCTACATTCACGATGAGGCAATGGCCGTTAAAGTACTAGTGTGTCAAGATGAGGATCTCACTGAACCTCTCGTCTTGGGTCAGGATTGGATCTATGACCAAGCAGTCAATCTAAACCTAAGAAGTGGACTTCTCCAGGTTTGGCTCAATCATAGTCGAGTCACAGTAGAATTAGACAATGGAGCACTCAAGGAGCTAGGAAAGGCACAGACTCCTGGTCCTTCCAGGGGTACACATGAAGATGACCATGCTGTTCTTGTTCAAAACCCTGTGTTGCAGAGGAATGATATTTGCAAAAAAGGAGTCAGGGATGCAACGGAACTCCCTTCTTTTCCAAAGGCCAGAAGGAGGCAGCAACCAAAGGCGGATCACAAGCAGAAGAAGCAGAGTACTACCTATGTCCGAGATCAAAAATACCTGCGCAGCAGAATGTCCCAAAAAATAAACCAGGTGTGGGTGCGGAAAGGCGAACGACCGGGCGCACCACCGTCAACTACACGGGCAAAGCCTCTTATTAGTAACCAACAACACGACGCTAATAAGAAGTCTGTCAGAAATTCTTCTGCTAAAGTAAAATCTATTTGGGTGCCCAAGAAGTCGATGAAGGCAAGCCCACAATCTAGACAAATTTGGGTGCCTAAGGCTTGCTTGAGGGCACAAGTAGTTACACCAAGGCCACAACCTATGCAGCATAACCCATCTACGAGTACAACCAGTATTCCCTCGTGCTCAACACTTAGGAACACACCAAGACCCATGAGCATGCATGTAATCACTTATAAGTGGGTCCCTAAAAGGCCCCACTCCCAAACAGCGACACCGACACAGCTCTCTGGAGTCTCTACGAAACCGAAAGCAAAGCCCATCCACTGCATTTGGCAGTCTAAGATCTGTAATAAACCCCCCGACCCCGATTTGTAAATTCACCCCACTTACTAACGGCATTAGTCTCCTAGGAATACACAAACGTTAACTACACTCACTGTCTTCGTGCACTTACTAACCACTAACTCACCATCTACCTCATGTTAATGTTGTAACGGGGACAACAACGGATTTATTTTGTCCATTACGATGTTAACACATGATTCTATATTCTCACAGAATCAGAAAGCAAGAAGAAAAATGGCAGAAGCGACAAGTTCGGGCTCACAAGTAGGGATACTTACTGCAGGAATTGATGTGGATAGCCTACCCGTGGATGTGCCCCCGACTGAACGACCAGTGGAGATGCAACACCTCCAGCAACTCCCGGTGCCAGATCCACCTACAGGAATCACGGAAAGAGTTCATGCGAATTCTCATTGGTTCAATGGCATGCCCGGTCCATTAGGTGAGGCCAAGTATATCTGGGAGTCTAAATGCGAGTATGACAGATCATGGGTGCGATTCCAATTTTTCTCCAAGGAGTTCGAGACTTTACAAAACACAGAAGATCTACAGATCATATGGCAACGAGCAGGATTGGCGGAATATTTTGAAGCCCCACTACCTAAACCAGATCTCCTCCGATGTTACTATTTGGTCTCCACATTACAAGCTAATGAAGATAAGGACCAACCCGGATCATTTGTTCTCCCCTCATTGCTGGGCAACAACGAGTTGAAGAGGTTTGAACTTACTGTGGAGTTGGTAAGCGACGCTTTAAATATGCATGGCACGCATGTACCCTCAGAAAAGGATGCTCTCGTTCCCAACAACATGAAGGACAGGAAAGTAGTGAAGCTGAAAGACATGGCAGCCCTCACCCCAAATGTGTCCATCCCTCTCCGCATGTGCATGCAACATTTCGCCTTCCCCGGTCAAGACCGATTCACGCAACCACACAAGAAGATCTGGTTTGCTCTCTACTTGGCGGAGGCAGGTGCGCTACCTATTAAGCTACCAGTGTGGATTATAGATCAGTTGTATGAAGCGAACAAACGGGCTTCTAGGAAATTAGTGGTGAACGGATGCTGTGCACTCACACGCATCATTTACCGATGCTTGGCATATGATGTCCCCATTGAGCGTGCCTTAACTTGGGCACAATTACAAATGTTTAAAAGGCTCAAGACATCCACACATCAGTCCAAGCGCATGAGGGGCGCGATTCCGTGTGTCCAGGCAAGGGAAGTCCTGACTACTCCTGAGGCATCACCATTAAGAGAGGGCACTGTACCTCCTTTTACCATTAGGATACCCAGGTCGGAATCTGACACTACGACACAACCCACCCCATCGGCTCCTCCGGTTACACCTGAATTCGAGTTTGCTGCCACTGGAGAGGCGGAAGGACTGGACCCCCAGGATTTCGAAGCATTCCTACAAAGCACACAATTCTCTGATGTAGAGTTTTATTCAGAGGCAGAGGAGCAGGGCACATCCTCACGAAGAAGAAGAAAGTCTACAGACGGTAGACATGTCCATTGGAGTGACACTCAGGAAAGTCAACAACACGGACATCCGGAAGAAGAAGAAGCGTATGAAGAAGAGACCACTGAAGCCCCAGCATATACAGCCGAACTCCGAAGGCTGTATCAGATTATGGAAAGAGTACGATCGCAGCAATTACTCACTGAACATAGCAGCAGAGTACTTATGACTCAGTTGTTGGAAGAAGCGGGAGTTGACTCAGAGTACAGGGAAGGTCTCTTATTGATGGCAGAAACATATGGAGTTGTAGAAGCTGTGCGCACTGCCATTCAGAGGCCTTCAGTTCAATATGACCCACGAAGGTTCCAGACACGACCTCGCTCAGGTAAAAATATACAAATTCCCGTTACAGTTGCAGAAGAGCCGACTACTACACCTGAAACTATCAGAACAACCTCCCAGACAGCTAGCCAACAGCACCCAGCCACCCATGAGGAGTCCACCGAACCACTACCACCTACTCCCCCACCATCACCTCCTAGAAGAGAAACAGTAGAAACCACATCGACTACTCAACCCACCGACCCCACCTTCATCTTCCGTACTCCGATCTCCAGTGCCACCCTATTCTCTACCACTGATAATCCTATCTTCGAAGACAACCCCAACACTACACAATCCGCCGAACCCCTCCTAGACCCTGCCCTAGGGCAACCATCCCCAACGCCCTCAGCCACGGGTCATCCTGACCCTAGATCCACATTCATGGGCTTCCCTGCTACCACGCAACCCTTTCAGCCCTCCTCAAATTTACGACCCCAACCCCCGATATCCCTCTCTCCATTTCTACAATCCCTCCAGGACATCTTTGCTAGGGCTTTTCAACCAGGCCCTCAACCATTCCCTGTCTTTTCAGCTCCCCACCCCACGTCACATCTATTCACCACTTCCACACACACACCACCTACCATACCAATGTATATGGCAGGCCCCACACTAACACCCACTCCTGAAGGTATGGACATTTCACCACCCACGGCACCTCCACCCACGGTTTCACCTCCTCCCATTCCCCCTCCACCAATTTCACCCACACACACAACTTTCGTAGACACATCATTCACTGTCTCCCTTCCCCAATTTCCTTCCCATGCATCTTCCACAGTAAACACCCCCCACTCATCTATAGGTAATGCATTGGACACCATGTTGGCTTGTATATCAAATTTAAGAACAGATTACATTCAGCTCCAGCAACAAAACGCACGCCTGCAAGAGCACTCAGCGACACTACAGCTCCGCCTTGCGGTACTAGAAGAGGAGAATGCTCGCCTCCACACACAGTTCCAAACCCTCCAAGACGCCCATAATATATTGGAAGTACAGCTACAGAACGTAGATCAGGAAGCAGTGCAGGTGGTAGAAAGTCATCTACGGACACAACTGGAACGCAACTCAAAACTTCAGCGAAATATGGCGCTACTTAAACGCCATCTTGCGGCTGCTCAGGAAGAGAACAGACGTCTGCAAATACAAAATCAAGAGAACCTGGAGGCAGCTATTGAGAGCACACCGGGGGCACCCATCAGCCCATCCAAGTTTCAAGCAGTGACCCCCGATAATATCAAGATTATATTGGAAGATTATGCCATGCTACTCGAAGCACATGATAAGCTATCGGAGGAGCTAGGACAACTGAAGCAGGAACACCAACAAGGCCCAACAGCTGCCCCTCCAACCACCCACTCTGCAGCTTCGCTTCCCTCCGACGCAGAGGCCATAAAAGATCTCCAGCAACAGGTAACTGAATTGCAGACACGCCTACTACAATATGAGAGGCCATCTTCCCCTCCGGAGGCTCCCACGGACGAAGAAGTTGTGCAAATTCCTGTGGAACAAACGTTTGATGAAGAATATGATCCGCAACCATTCCCAGGAGGCCAACAAACAGAAGAAGCGCAGGACACGTTTGAGGCACCACGGCCGCCATGGTTACGACAAGTGGAGGAAATAGGGACCTCGCATGAAGAGCGCACCGTAGTGCAAAATCAGGCTATGAGGGTCATAGAGGAGACTGTTTTACAATCAGATTACTTCAAGAACTTGTCATCGAGACGCCTGATCCTCTCATCGGAACTCCAGTACAGGCCATATTATATTATCTTGGCTGATTATAATGCAGAAATACAAAGAGTCACGGGTCAGATTCCTACTTTTGCGACCCAATTTCAACCTGAAGACCTTCCTCCAGAGGTGCGAAAAGGCAAGATTCGTCAACCAATATGGCGGCAGAAACTTTTAGAGACTTATCCAGAAATGCTACGCACATGGAACAACGCGCCGTTGCACCTCCTGTACAACCCATGCTACGGTCCAGTCCCCCGCCGCAGGTCGTGGAAGGCATTTAATATCAAGGTACAGAACAATGCGCAATGCAAGGAATGGCTGAACTACCCGTACATCGCGCCACCACAAGGACCACCATCGGTAGCATATATGATGGGGACCATTCGCCACTGGATGCCGCGCTTGAAGCCCATGCAAGATGTAGCAGCGCAAATGATGCTTAAAATCTTAGATATGATGCAAGTAGTGCTGAAGACCTTTAGAAATGCAGCCGCACCACAGGTACATCTTCCGGGGTTTAGCAATGGAAATTACGACTTGGTGTATGACATGAGCACCACCCCCAGTATCCGTGTGGCTTACGCTTGGCATGCACGCATCAAGTACCTCCCCGCCTGCTACAAACAGACCTTCGAAGAAATGTTCAGATCAGGTTTCTGGGAGTACCACTCGGAGATTTTCGCACCAAAGCCGACACATCTACTTCAACTGTTTGCTTGTGAACAAGCAATGTATTCAGAGTACTACACCACCCCGCAACCAGAAACCCCCGGTGCAATAAATTGGGAGGCATTGGAAGCCGATCTAGCCAGAGGCTTAAGGATAGGAGAACATGAACTGGCCACCAATGTCATCCAATATTACATCGACCACCCGCGCGAACAAAGGTCTGTCAAGGGCGACAGACGCTAGGAAGGGGGGAGTGTTGGCATACAAAGCAACAAAGGAGTCATGCACAATATGGCAACAAGGCCAGATCATTTTTTCCCATAGATTATGTACAACCCAAGTGATTTTAATCACTACACAAACATGGTAAATCCCGTTTTTGGTAGATTAGACTCCATTTTGTGCAAGCCGAGGAGTCCTCGAGCTTGAGGAGTATTAGAAGCACCATCGTACCAAATTTCATAATTTTTAGACTTCGTTTGAGCCCTCAAATAAGCCCTGGAACCTAATTTTTAACTAGGCCGGACACTAGGTCTGGACAGGGCCAAAAGCTAGTCAAAAACTATAAAAAGAGCTAGAGAGCTCATTTTTGAGGTTAGATTGTAATTGAAACGAACTTGTAAGAGCTTGTGAAAGTAATCTAAAGCACTCCATTGATTCTCTCTCTTTGTCTTGCCGTGTGTGCGCGCGTGTGCGTATGTGTGTGCATGCTTGTATGCTTCTCACTCACGCACTTGTGCCGCCACTTGCTCGAGGTCTTCATACCATCCTCACGTCTTCCCGGATTGACATTAAAGGAGGTGCTACTCATCACTGAGCTACAGTAAATCAAGCATCCATCCAACTCTTTATAGATAACAACATCAAATGCATCTCTAACATCCAATATGTGTCAAAAAAAGCATGTAAATTTGGAGGTAATGATCCTCCCTTGGGATAAAACAATGCAAGTAGCTGGGTATACAAGTAGCAAAAGACGCACCTTAATTGCTTACCAATGCTTGAAATCTGTGCAATGATAAACTTGAGACAGCAAACTGATAGAGAACAATATCAAATGCATCTCCAACATCACTAATACTCAACCTGTTTCCATGTGAGTGGAAATAAGTTTGTCATCTTCAATGTTGAAATGTTACAATAACGTGTCAATATATTTTGTTTGACACACTTATTCTCCCATAAACTTGCATAATTTGAAGTCCCAAATAATGATGCAAATGCTTCAAATCTGACAACTTAAAAGAGACTTGCAAATCAGCCTTAAATGTAATAATATGATTCTCATTAGGATAAGTGAGTAGCATATCATCAACATATACAACAATGATCAAAAGTATATTTGCATCCTTAACATATAAGGTTCTCCCAGTTTGACTATTATCAAATCTATGTGCTAACAAGTAGACATGTATCTTTTCATACCAAGCATGTGGTGCTTGCTTCAATGCATATGATGCCTTTTTCAACTTGCACACTTTGTTTTCATGTACTTTTTGCACAAAACCATAGGTTTGAAGTACATATACATTCATGTAAATCACTATTTAGAAATGTAATTTTAATGTTCCACTGATATACATTCCAACCAGAATAAATATCAAGGGTAAACTCTCTGAGCCCATACGTTTAAAAAGATCTATCAGGCAAGGCTGCCCTCTGGCTCCTCTACTCTTCGCTATTGCCTCGGATGGCCTCAGTAGCCTATTAAAGCATCACATGGACTTTGGCAATCTCAAGGGTCTTTCCCTACCTCTTCAACTAGAATAAATATCAACGGTAAACTCTCTGAGCCCATACGTTTAAAAAGATCTATCAGGCAAGGCTGCCCTCTGGCTCCTCTACTCTTCGCTATTACCTCGGATGGCCTCATTCGCCTATTAAAGTATCACAGGGACTCTAGCAATCTCAAGGGTCTTTCCCTACCTCTAAATCACGACCAAATGATTGCTAGACTCTTTGCCGATGACATGAATGCTTTTGTGCATAATGATATGAACAGCATTGAGGTGTTCTGGAGTTGCCTCGACACCTTTTGTGTGTCAGGTTCAAAAATCAACCATGCTAAAACTGCTTTCAGAGCAATCCACGGACCCCCATCCCAACTGTTGTTAGATCAGGGGTGTCAAGTTATCCCTAGAGGTCAAGTCTTCCGTTTCCTCGGCATCCCGATGGGCTTCGATATCACAATGGACCAACAATGGAGTTGCGTGCTGGCCAAGCTAGATATAAATCATTGGAAAGGTATGCAAGTCAATTTGGCAGGGTGTGCTATGGTTGTTAACACATTTATGCTTTTAATGACTATTTACTTTATCTCGTGTTGGAGACCGAAGGAGAAAGAGTTGGCCAAAGCGGAAAGAATCTGCAGAAACTTCCTTTGGACTGGGGACCCCAATAGGAGGGGGGTTCCCAAAATCAACTGGGAAACTTGCATTAGCTCAAAAGACTTAGGGGGCTTAGGTATTTTGGATATCGTTGGTTGGCTGACAAGATGGAAGTTAAGTGGCTTATAAAGGCTTGGAGCAATAGTGAGTCCTCTTGGGCTAAATTGTTATTCAGAAACTTGAAAGACCTTACCTTAGTTGGCCATCCTGGTTGGAAGGACATAGGGATTCTCACGCTTTTGTTCTCCCCCCACCCGGTGTCCCCTAAAGGTTCTAGCCTCGTGCGTTCATTATGGAAGAGTTGGAACAAGACAAACAATTCATCAGAATCAGTGACGAGTGGAAGTGGGCAGCTGGGATAAGACAAAATGACTCTATCTGGTTCCCGATCAGTGGCATTAGAGGAGTGGAGCCTTGGAACCTCCAAACTGCAAAGCGATTATGGAACAAGGGGTTCAAACAGTGGAAACAACTCTGGAAACAAGGGACCAATCAATGGATTAGGTTCGAAGACTTAGACCCAAGACTTACAGTTACCCTCGAGGAATGGACTCAGGTGTTCGGTGTGGGACTTCTCAACTACCCGCCTCCTCTGTGGACAGGATCTTCCTTGCCTGGAGGGCCTCAAATGGAGCAATGGTAAGAAAATTTCCAGAATCACCAGCTTCAAAGAGATCTTAGATGTTCATCATACCCTTAACAAGAGGTGGTGCCTTTCTTGGACCAAACTTCGATGGGAACTAAAGTTCATGTCTATTTGGCACCCCCTAATTGAGATCAAAAAGTCCGTTCTCATGTGGCAGATCTTGCATAAGGGAATCTGGTCCAATGCAAGGGCTAACAAAATCTGTGGTGTGCCGCCATGGTGCAAGCGTTGCCACCGATGCATCGAAGATTTAACTCACCTGTTCTTCGATTGCCCCAAGTCCCATGTTATCTGAAGTCATCTGACACGGATATTGAGACTCACGAACCAAATCAATTGGCAACAGGTGCTGTTGGGTGAGGTGGTCGGCTGCTCATCGAGGCTGTGGAATGCCATCAGGGCTGAGACTCTTTGGAAGATTTGGCGGGAGCGATGTGCTGTCAATTTTGGCCAAACTCCTAAGGAATGGTCGATCGAGAAATCCCTGTTTCTTCTAGGTAAAAGAATCGCCCGAGATAAGAGATCTCCACTATTTAGACATCAGTGTATTTATCTCCTCGAAAACAACAAGCTGAAACCCAAATGGGTCCCACATGAGGGCGATGATAGATTTATCCGCCTCATTTGTAATGCCCTCTAGCTTTCCTTACTCCTCCCTTGCATTGTGGGATTTGGGGGGTCCCATGGGCACTAGTCCCTTTCACTTTTAACTTTTCTTTATTTTAATTAAAGTATGGGAGAATAGGCTAAGGCCAAACTTCCTTTTATTAAAAAAAAAAAAACCATGATGAGGTGCAAGTGCACTAATGCTAATGCTATGAACAAAGGTCATTCGGTATGTGGGAGCAAAAGTCTTATCAAAATCAATGCTTTTCTCTTGAGCATAACCTATCAATTATTCCATCACTCTTTCATTTTAGCTCATATATCTCCTTATTGTCAATGCTTTTTTCGCCTAGAGTAAGATCACATAAAGATGAAGTACCATTCTTCATAATTGGATCTATACTTGTTGCATAGCAGCCATCCAATTTTTTGAATTATGTGTTTTATAAAAAAAATAGGATCAATCTCATCACAAAGACTAGAGACATCCATTGCATAATTTGGTGCAAAGGAAATATTATTAGATCCTAAATGATTATGATATAACAGAGGCACATCTAATTTGCTATCTCTTAAAGTCTTCACTATACTAAAGTAAGTCTATGATCTAAGGGTCGAGTCGATTGAGACGGATATGAAATCAGACACCGTTTGATCATATGTGTGTATGACCAAAGATCTCAAGTCTAGAATTACTAGGAGGTCATGTGCTTGTGTAAACAAGTGATCCACTTAGCTTAGTGGTTAAGTCTCAAGGGTGTGAAGGAGGAGGTCTTGGGCTCAATCCCCACGAGTACATGGGAAGAGTATTTTTCACAAAGAGATCTAGAGCCTTCTAGAAGCACCCACTCGAGTTAACTCGAGTTAACTGGGACACTTAGTGCATATGCAGTTACATGGACGACACATGGATGATTAGTATGCACTTGCCCAAGAAAGTAGTCCATTGGAGAGCTATATATAGAGGCATACGGTTGGGAGGAGTCATCTCTCTAGCACATAGTGGTCGTAACCCTCGTTTTCTTGCATTGGTATCATAGCTTAGGCAAGCTCCCATGGTGAGATTGGCTCCTCCTTAGCACATAGTGGTCGTAACCCTCGTTTTCTTGCATTGGTATCATAGCTTAGGCAAGCTCCCATGGTGAGATTCATAGGCTCCTTCTCATCTTCATATTCTTCATATATAGAATAATTTCTTGCGCGAGTTTCTCTGCGTAGATATATTATTGAGTTCATTCATCATTATTATTTCTTGCGCGAGTTTCTCTGCGTAGATATATTATTGAGTTCATTCATCATTATTGTACGCTCCTTCTCTTGTGCATAGTTTTAGATTTACAAAAAGGAAGGTTAGTGGTCTACACAAACGCCAATTTTGGCACTTGAACACGAATACTACCCATTTGACCGCTGCTATGCTAACCAGTATACCGGCCTTATTGAGGAACAAGCAGAAGAGACAAGACTATGAGAAGCGATAGTATGCAAGCCACCTCTTTTTCCCATCTCGAAAGCCTGCGCTCCAAGCACTACACTAACGAGATTCGCTGTGAAAAAAAAACTTATATTTGTTATAATATAGTTGTGAGAAAAAAACTTATATTTGTTATACTATTGCATATATTTTTTTGCTAATCCTGAACTGAAAAGCTTTCTTTTCTACATTCTATTGAGTTTTTTGCTATGATCTTCAACCAAATCTGAAGTTGAAGCATCTTTTTGACCCGAGAAGGATGAAATCGAGCAACATTCAAAGATGAAAGGACAACCTTTTTTCTACTATGGATCAAGTTATGCTTGGAGCATCGTGAAATGTTCGAGATATGAAAATGAAGCCTTGGATTTCATCCACTCTTGGAGGTTTTGCCATGTCATAATTCTAGCACCCTTTGCTAGAATCGAGTCTACAGTGAAGCAAAATTAAATCACGAAGTACTCTTGTGAAATTGTGCATTGTTCGTTGACTTTATCATGCACCACTTGCGATTGGAACTACTTTGAAGTTTGCCCAAATATTGGTAATAAAATTCCTTTTGGGATCTTTTCACTCAGGTTCCATTTTATCCAATGGAAAATTATGCAAAGAGTAAGCTGTTTCAAGTCTGAATAGAGCAAAATATTCCAAGTATGTAGTCTCCAACTGTGATGATAGTAATTAACTCTGTGGAAGGTAAAACATAATGTTTGCCTATCCTTAAAGGGATTTTGATACAATCCAAAAAGCATGAGCGGATGCTTATACTTAAGCAGCAGAGAGATTTCTGTAAAGTCCTATCTGGGGTAGGTACCTAAAGCATTAGTAAGAAAGGAATCTAAAGAGAATAAGTAAAAAGCTCTTGTCACTACAAATTGGACTTGAATCTATGAAAATTCAAGTACTTGGAATTTTAATTGGTTTTCATTTGAAAACCCTAACAAACAAGAATAGAAATTCCATCCAAAGGTTTTCAAGTTTCCAAAGCAAAGCACAAGATCGTGAAATAATCATGTGAAGGAATCAAAACCTAAAATATCAAGTTAGAGGTAATGCCTAAAAACTTCAAAATCCTTTTAAAGAATTGAAGAGAGAAGGTACCCTATCAGGATTCATTTAGAATTTAGGATAAGTAACACTCACACATCAATGTGAATATAAATAGGTTGGTTATGGGATACCAAATTGATGATGGAAAGATGGTATTGGACATTGGACCGTGGGATGATAATTATCTTTTAGTCTTAGAATGGATCTTGAAGATTAAATTTGATCCTCAAAGGAATTAAAACTTTAAGGGAGAAGTTTACATTCAAGGATGATAATATAATGATCTCAAGATACTTCAAGATCAAGGAAGCAAAAGATATGAGGTAAGTAACTTCTAAGATCTTCTTTTCCAAATAAGGTTCAAACTTGTTCTTATTTGAATTATGAAACACTTCAAGATAAAATGTTAATGATTTAGAAATATTTGATAAATTTCTAAAGAATTAGAACTTTAACATTGAAATGATCCTTTCAACTAATGAATAGATTGACTAAGTTAAGCACCAAGTTCCTAGTGTAACTTGGTAAATTCAATCTTTTGACTCGAACAAATGCAAAAGAATTACATTCCTAGTAAGCATTCGTAAAGATTGAATATAGAGATGAACTTAGTCTCAAATGAAGCATTATTCGAGTAAAAAACTCATCAATAGAACCTTAGTGGGTCGACACACTGATGTTAGATACCATACTAGTATCTTGTGATTGGATGATATTTTAGATCTGCTCTGAATCTTTTTTAGAATCTAGTTTATTTATCTTAAAGATAGAAAAAATGCTTCAATACTCTATTGAAACTCATCTTTGCAAAGTGAAAGTTTTGAGTCATCTAGAACTTGACTTGTAGAAAGTATATGTATCTTTTAAGTTTGAATTGGTTGCACAAAGTTTCAATTCTTTCTTTCTGCTTTCTGAATCTTTTGGATTTGACTCAAATATGGTATCTGATTCGTTTTTCAAAAGTCTAGAGTTAGTCAGTTGGAACAAGATAGCACCTTGATATGCTTATGTTGATGATATGTTGACTATTGGGAAGTCCTCTCATGACTTTTCATTGCTCAAGAAGAAGAAGAGTGAAACATTTGATATGAAGGATTTGGAGGATGCCATACATATTCTTGGCATGCACATTACAAGTGATAGGAGTGAGAGATGCATATAATTTCCCAAATTGAGTACATATCCAAAGTACTTCACATGTTCAATATACAAGGTGGAAAATCATTGAGTACACCTTTACCTACATATGTGAAATTGAGCAAGGATGATTGCCCCAAATAAGATGAGGATAAGCAATTCATGACCAAAATTCCTTATCAGTATGTTGTTGGTAGTCTCATGTATGCTATGGTAGCTACGAGACTAGACATTGCATTTGTAATGGGAGTTTGGAGTAGATATATGTCTAATCTTGGCAAGAAGCATTGGGAGGCAGACAGTATGATTTTGAGATAATTGAGTGGCACTACGGATAAGTCTCTATGCTTGTGTAGAGAAGAGGCGTCCTTTATTGGTTACACAGATTATAATTATGCTAATTGCATAGACAATTGAAAATACGCATCATGGTATATTTTTCACTTTGCTGAAGGTGCTACCTCTTGGAGATCCCATCTTCAAGAATGACTAGCTATTTCCACTACAGAAGCAAAGTATGTTGCAGCTAATGAGGCATGTAAGGAAGCATTGTGGCTTTCTCCTCTTGCTTGTGATATGGGTCTACCTCAACATGTACCTTGTTTTCTCAATGATAGTTAGAGTGCCATTGGTTTGGCTAAGAATCTGGTATATCATGCAAACATCAGACACATTGAGGTCAAGTATCACTTCATCAGCGATTTTTTAGCCACTGAGCACATTATTCTTGAGAAGGTTCATACTTGATGGGGGTTCCTTGATTCATGATTTTGCATAGTTCCTTGTATAGTTTGCAGCATGCCCATCAAGTGGGAGGTATAGTTTGTATACTTGCACTCATGTATACTTTATTATTCTTTATTTTTTCTCCCATAGTTTACTTTGGACATATTGACATTTATAGAGAGATTGTTACCATTAATGTCCATGAGAAAGATGAAATGGCTACTGAACATATTTTTATACATTAGTGGCCTAATCAACCACATGTGAGTGCTCAAGGTCTCTTTGTATTGTGTAGTTTTGGTGTATTCTGTAGGTCTATGTGGAATGCCATACTTGTCATGTAGAGCTCAATCTTCTACTGTGAGGGTATCATCGCAAAGATCTCATGAATGGGAATCCACCATGGTGCATTGTCACACAAGTTTCAGCCCTTGTCCTTCTTCTGTGTTTGCATCAAAGCTCTCCTTGTTTACACTCCATCATGTCACTTTAAGTATAAGGTGGATTCATTGGGATCCCTTGCCCCAATCATGGGCTTTGACATGCCTACTACTGCACTCTCTACCCTACACTTGGTTGCATGTACCAAGGAGGGGTAGCTTGAGGTGCCACTACACTAGCTTGAACTTCCAATTTAGCTAAAATATGAGGGGTACCTGTCCCATGGAACTTAGGATTATAGTAACAACTTCCATAATCATGCCCCAATTGTTGACACATTGGATAGTAAAGTTGTTTATGCTATTGTAATGCATTCAAGTTCTCTAATGTTTGTTTAATAATATCAATTGAACTTGCTTCTTTTATTGAATCATTTATTTGAATATCCTTGCCCTTCTTTTCTTGCTTTTTTTGTCTTGTTGTAATCCTTAGAACTATGAATCTCGTTCCGAGATGCCCAAGTATCCTCTTCATCTTTTGAATTAGAAATTTTTGTATCCTACCCTAAAGATGCCGCCTCAAACTCTAACTCACTTGAATTCTCCAACTCTAAATCTAAGTCATAAAACTTCTTCTTTTTCTTTGCCTTTATCCTTGTAATCAGTCCAAATATTCTTTTAATTTTTGATGCAATATTCTATAAATTCTTAATCCATCGCCATATCTTGCAATTGCACTTTCCAGCTATTGATGCAAACTTCCCCACATAACTACTTGCATCTTGGGGTGCTTTCCCACTAAAATTTTATGTTCCCACTCTAGGGTTCATTAGATATGAGTGATTTTCCATTTACCTTTTTGGGGTTGCCCTTGGCCTTCCTAATGGGCAAAATACTAGTACAATAGAAAATAATGGTGGAAAATGATTTCTTCTTTGTACACTCAGATATTTGGATACTATCTATACCAATTAACTTAGAGACCACTTTGATTGGGTATGTTGAGGCTGGCCCTCCAATTTGTAGACTAGGATCATGCCGCTCTCCTTTAGTTTCACCTTCATTACCTTCTAGATGGAGTATTGCTACACCTAGGTACTCTTGAAAGACTTATTCAAATTCATTTCCTACATCACCAAATTGGTATGAGGTTCTCCATGGAACCAATTCTTCCTCTAGCCTTTCCAAATCTTCTCATAACCTATGTGCTTCCTGATGGCTAAAATAATAAAAATATCATTCTGAACCCTAATCCTCTTGACATGCAACATCCCTTCTTCCTATAGCTAGGCCATTGGGATCACCAAATGTGTAGGGGGCTAGAAACCCACTAAGATAAAGATAAATCTATCATCAACAAGCTAATATTGTATCAAGTTCTCGTTAACCACAATTATGTAGTCTATTGCCTACAAATAAAATTAGAACAACATTCTAGTCTACACACAAGAAACCATTTGAGCAAAACTTTGAACATGCGAATCTCTCTCCTTTTCATCACGTAGTATTTAAGCGTTCCCAAAGTCTCTTACACAAATGTGATGTTCAAACAATGGTCAACAAAAGAATTTCAATAAATTGTGACATACTAAATGAGTACAATATGAAAAAGGTGCATCTAATTTGCTATCTTTGAAAGTCTGCACCTATTATTTAGGCATAGTGTTTTCCTCTTCTATGTTAGCTCTCTCATCAACAAGTGCATCATGTAAATTTGCCTTTGCTTTCAAAACTTTACCCAACAAATATAGGCATGACTATGAACAAGGTGCAATTTGTGAGAAGCTCTACTTGAATCATCTTTTGAAAACTAGGGACATTGCATTTTGACCAAAATATATCCTTCAAAAGACATGTTTAGAAGGTGCCTCAAGTTTCAGCATAGAGGACACCATTCCAGAATCTTGTAGGTGTAGCAAATGAGTGAATTTCAAATGATCAAAGTGTGCATGGCAAATCTTTGCATCTGAGATAGCCTGAAAATCATGAATTGCACATGCTGAATCATTCACACATTCGACATAGTCTATGAGATTCTAAAACCCATGACATAAAATGCTAGAATCAATAAAATAACATTCGATAGACCATGAACTATACATTTATCATAAAAAAGAAATTTGATAATCAAGCCGATCTTGGCTAATGTTGACACTGATAACAAATTCTTCTTAATCCTTGGCACATATGACATGTGACCATGTGAAAGAACTACCACTAGTAGTAGCTAGAATGATCTTTCAAAGTCATATTATAGGATAAGAAGAGTTGTTAGCACATGTGAAATTATTTGTTGTAGGAGCAGACTCAAGTGGCATTCTTTACACCATACACATCAACTCGAACATGTAATATATAACCAAAAAGAGATTATTGTTTTTCATTATTATTGATATCCAATTATTTGTATATAGCCATGTTGAACTTTGGAGGGAGATCCTTGGATATATTTTTAGGAAATATTAAATTATTGGATGCATGTATTCTTTATAATTTTATAAAAAGGAACTATACGTAAATGACCCAATGAGAATTGGGTAAGACTCGTATAGTGATATGCCTATGTTGACTACAAGTATATGAATCAAACCATCATCTCCAACATTCCCAATTGGTAAGTTTTGGGCTTTCTTTGATTGCGAATCATTCTATTATTGTCTTTTCAACACTTCCTTTACCTCTTTTCTTCCTCTTCAAAATTCCATCATGATATCTGAATTCTTGGCTACATGCTTCATTTGTTTTTCCTTGTCATATTGATCTTTGAGCTAGGCTTCTAGTCTATTTTTGTCGTGCAAAATTTGACTTATACATCAACCTTTGTATACTCAAGTACTTTTATAGTCATTTAGACATTATGGGGATGCATGCCTTTTTTTTTAATATGGTTGAGTAAGTAGTGTTACTCCACCTCTTAAGCCATCCAAAACAATTTGCACATACCTCTTAGTGCAACGCATTGATGTCTTCTCATTGAATCAAAAAGTTATTAATGTCAATCCCTCTACTAGAATTTTATGAAACCCTTTTTTGCACCATTGGTAGGGAGAAGGAACCATTAGGGAGCTTGCATGATGGTAAGCATAGTATTAGAAGCAATGTAAGTGCATAGATTTTGAAAATGGTTGTGTAACTCTTTCTAATAATTTATTTGAACACACTTCTTAGCTCGGAACATTGGGGTTTGGTTAGAAAGAATGCACACAAATAACATGAGGAAGAAAGAATAAGTTAATGAAAAACATACATAATGTAATACTAAGTGTGTAATGCATATAGATAAGCAGACAGTTAGGGTTACAAGATATATATAAGATGGGTAAAAAGCTCCTCAAGATGGTTTCTATACTTCATCCTTTTCCCTATTCCATCATCAGTTTCTCCAAAAAGTCATACTAACTTTGTCTTATTTGTTGGGACATATTTTCAAAGGTATTGGGGAGGAAAATAAGCTTTTACTTGCATCTTCTGTGCATGCATGCCCTTGGCACACATAGCACGTTTTAAAGTGTTTGTCATTGAGAACTATAGGAATTTCGACTACTTGACATTTTGGGCCTATGGAATGCATGCATTGTCCATTTTGGTGCCATTCTAGGGGGTGACTACCTATGCATCAGAGCTTGAAGAGGGGTGCTCTTTTGTGGGGTGAGAGAGAGAGAGGACATAGTAGAGGGGGATCTTGGAGTGGAGAAACTATGTGTTACATCTAAGGCCATGAGCTATGGGTCAAAGGTAGTCTTTGGTGTCTATTCATTGGAAGCGACATTGGTGAATTCATATCATGTGAGGTAAAACTTGAGTTATGATTCTTCTTTTCTATGACCTTTCCTTATCGTGTGGGAAGTAGGAGGTCCAAGGGAGTTTGAACATCTTGAGTACATGTGCATGAAGCATGGAGGGAGGTAATGTACTATGCATTTGTTTTTTTGGGTACCTAGAACTTCGTTTATGACCTCATTATTGTATAAACTTGAAATCTACCTCTAGCTCATTCTATGGGTGCTTGCATTCATTGGGCATTGGGATAAACATTGAAAAAAAATTGGAATCATTTTTGCAAAGGCTCATTACGATTGAACAAGCATCTATGAGGAAGAAAACGGGAGGCATAGATATCAAAAGAACAATTTTCCTTTGCAATGCATTGTTGGAGTTTAGGACAAGGGCTGCACATAGACAATACTAGGTAGAAGAAGAAGAAGCTTGGAACAAAACACTAAGTGTACTACTAAGTGAATGTACAAGATGATTAGACCATTGGGGTTATATGCATATATACAATCCGAGAAGAAAAAGTCTTAATGAGGGAAAAAAGGTGTCCCAAAGATCCTAAATGTGTTCACACACATCACCACCAAAATATATCAACAAATCGTTCATGGGAATGATGTGATGAAGGAGTTGGAACTCATGTATAAGAAAGTGTCAAGCAATGTGGACTAAAATCAATCCAAATAAGAAGTAAGCCCAAATATTTTTGAAAAGCTTCAAACCTCTCCCTAGGTAGAGCCTTTGTGAAAAGGTATGCATATCCTATGTGGGCACATAAGCCAAAATTATCTCTCTAGCAAAGAGTTTCTTCCTAACATAATGATAGTGCACATCAATGTGCTTTGTATGAACACAAAACATATGGTTCCTTGCAACTACCAATGTGCTTTGATTATCAATAAAGAATGGTGGTGGTAGAAGTTTGATCATCACTCAATCATCCAAAAGATGTTAGAGCCATACACACTCAATATTAGTTGTGAAAATTGGCCTAAGCCCCATGACTAGAAATGGCCAGAGTATACTTCTTGCTCAACCAAGATATGCATGAGCTAGAAAGCATGAAGTAAATGCCACTTGTGGACACATGATTGTCATAAAAACTAGCCAAATATGATTCTAAAAAAGCATGTAAATTTGATTGTAGTGGTCCACCCTCAAGAACAACCCAAGTAGTTGTGCACCACTCAAATAATGAAAGATGCAATTAACCATCTTTCAATGTTTGAAACTTGGGCTATGCATAAACGTGCTCATCTAAGAGATAGCAGATTGAAGAACAAGTTGGGTTATGCATAAG
The DNA here is from genome assembly GCA_020310875.1 of Ceratopteris richardii. Classification (NCBI taxonomy): domain Eukaryota; kingdom Viridiplantae; phylum Streptophyta; class Polypodiopsida; order Polypodiales; family Pteridaceae; genus Ceratopteris; species Ceratopteris richardii. The sequence continues at coordinate 157,459,167 of CM035415.1, forward strand.
TAAATCAAGCATCCAACAACTTACTAATAGACAACATCATCAAATGCATCTCCAAGATCATGAAGAGTCACTCATAAAACTATTTCCATGGTAGTGGCAATCTGTTTGCAATCTTCAAGTCCAAAATATTTCATAACATGTCATTCTATCAAGCTGTATAAATTTAATTCCCAATAATGATTTCAAATCCCCAAATCTGACATATTAAAAGAGGCATGAAAATCAGCCTTAAATTCAAATGATTCTCATTAGGACTAGTGAGTAGCACATCATCAACATATAAAAAAATGATGAGAAGTACATCCTTTGTCTACTTAACATACAAGGTGCTTCTATTGGACTATTCTCAAATCCATGTGCTAGTAAGTAAACATGTATCCTCTCATACCAATCATGTGGTGCTTTCTTCAATCCATACAATCCCTTTTTTGACGTGCATATATTTTTTTTCATGCCCTTTTTGCACAAAGTTGTGGGGTTGAAATACATACACTTCTTCATGTAAATCACCATTCTCAAATGTAGTTTTGATGTACAATAGATGTACATTCTAGCCATCATGATCTGTATGTGCACAAATGCTATGAACAATTGTCATTCGGCATGTGGGAGAAAAGGTCTCATAAAAATCAATGCCCTTCCTTTTAGCATAACCTTTGGCAACAAGCGTAGCCTTAAACATATCAACTGTTCCACCAGGATTTCATTTCAGCTTGTATACCCATTTAATGCCTATGGCCTTTTTGTCTGGAGGCAAGTCACACAAATACCAAATACCATTCTTCATAATGGAATCGAATTTTGATTGCATAACAACCATCCATTTTTTTAAATTATGCGCTTCAATAAAAGAAACATTCTCATTCTCATTAGAAAGATTAGAGACAACCATTACATAACATTTTGATGCAAAAGAAGCCTTATGAGAAGATCAACAAGTAGAATATGGAAAATTTGCATCCAAAATTTCTATCCCTCAAAGTCTAGACTAGACAATTAGGTTGCCTCTTCAATATCAACTCTCTCATCAATAAGTGAATCATGTAGATTTGCACTAGAAATAGAATGTTACATCATCAATCATATTCTATGCTTAATATCTCAAGTTCCTCTAAAACAAACTTGGTGAGAATTGATATGAAAGTATTAGACACTTCAGACTAACTAACCCAGGTTAAAGTATAGAAAATGAGTGAGTACACGTAGAGAAATCAATTCCACAAAATCATTGTAATGATGAAGATGCAACAGAGAATAGTAGACAAATAATGTATCAAAATGTATATGCTAATGAACATATGATACAAGGGAAGTTTAGTGGACTACTCATACGTAAAGTGAGATCAATGTGTGCTTATTGATGTAGCTCAATGTCTCTCACAATAGCTCTCCTAACCCGTTACTAAAAGCATGTGTATTTATATACATGTTCTAAGTTTGAATTTGAATTTTCTCTCACTGAAAAGTGCTCCTAGATTTTAGGGGTGATTTGAATTGATTTTTCCTACCTCATGAGTCATGGGTTTACCTCCTTAACATCACTAGATTCCTTATTCTCTTGGCTTTTACATTTATCCAAAGTAAATACAACCAAATTGACAAGCAAGTGTTCATATGTGGTTCTTCATGTGAGGTAATGAAATAATATGTAGTCCTGAATAATTAGCCAAACACTTAGGCTTGCTAATTGCATGATCACTGCTGATGTGTGTTGTCGCAAAAGGCTTAATTTCTTTTGTAATTTGGCATTCCTTGCATTTTGTTCATGCAACATCTCTTCCAAATTCTAAACCTTCTGTATCCAATCCTTGTACTTTGGTATTTAGCTCACCATGCGCTTGTTAGGGAGTAAGGTACTCTGTTTGTAGCCGATGGTTATCTTCTTCTAGTGTTGTCCTCTATTCTATAATTGTTGAGACTCACTTAATAAGATCACATTTCTTTCTTCTAATTGTTGATAGTCCTGTTCAAGTTGTGTTACACATTGAATATAGTATGGAATGTGTTATTTATAGAAGTTGATGCAAAAGTGATAGGGTGGAATGCAGGGGGAATGGGAGAGGGTATGGGAGTTTTGAATCCTATGTGTGATAGTGGTGATGTTGGTGGAGGGGGGATAGGGGATTTTGGACGTGTGGGGGGAGGGGGTGGTGCTGAAGCAGTGATATGTCCATAGGATGGGATAGTGTTGTGTGTGTCAATGCTACCATGAAACTAGGTATGGTAGGTGTGGTGCACGTGGTGTTTGTGGACAGTGATGTTACAAAGGGGTCTATATCATCCACATACTAAACGCATTCTGGTTAGCCGTGATGTTGTTTTTGTGGAAGATGTTATTCAGCCATTGCTTTCATGTACTAAGGAGACATTTGTTAGCTGCAAAGACATGTATGATACTTTGCTGCCTCTTTTTACATGTGGACAGTCTAGTGCTGGTCCTAATGAGGCAACTCCTCAGCGTTTGCAAGTTTCATGTGATGATGCAGATCATTCCATTTCTGATGCAGATTTACATGACTCGCACTTGTTGATGAGAGAGATGATATTGACCAGGCAAAAACTATGCCAAAATGGCTGGTGCAGACCTTGCGTGAGAGAAAATTAGATGCACCTCTATCATATTGTACTCGATCAGGCTCTCATAGTGCCTCTTTTGCATCAGATTGCTATGCTACGACTGCGTCTAGTCTCTGTGATGAGAATGAGCCTGTTTCATTTGAAGAAGCACAAAATTTAGAAAATTGGATGGCTGCTATGCAATCTGAATATGATGCTATAATGAAGAATGGTACCTGGTCTTTATGTGACTTGCTGCCTAGCAAGAAGGCGATTGGCACAAAGTGGGTATACAAGCTGAAGCGTAAGCCTGATAGAACCTTTGCTTCTACTTGTTGAATGACTACTGTTCATAGCTTCTCTGCACTTGCAGCTCATCATGGTTGGAATGTACATTAGTTGGGCATTAAAACAACATTTTTGAATGGTGACTTGCATGAAGAAGTGTATGTTTTTAAGCCCCGTGGCTTTGTGCAAAAAGGGCATGAAAACTAGGTGTGCAGGTTAAAGCAGGCATTATATGGTTTCAAGCAAGCACCACGTGCTTGGTATGAAAAGATACATGCCTATCTCATTGCACATGGTTTTGAGAATAGTCCAAGTAAAAGCACCTTATATGTTAAGCATGCTAATGATGTGCTTCTGATCATTGTGGTGCATGTTGATGACATGTTGCTCACTGGACCTCATGACACACATACTACTGATTTTAAGGCTGATTTGCATGCCTCATTTGAGATGTCTGATTTGGGGCATTTGCATCACTATTTGAGCATTCAATTTATGCAAGTTGATGGTGGAATGGCTTTGTGTCAAATGAAATATATTGACACATTATTGTAGCCTTTTGGCCTTGAAGATTGTAAGCCTATTGCCACTCCTATGGAGAGAGGTTTATGATTGAGTCTTCATGATGTTGGAGATGCATTTGATGTTGTTCTCTATTAGCAGGCTATTTGATGCTTGATTTACTTATGCATTACTCGGCCAGATATTGAGTTTGTTGTCTCACAGATGAGCAGGTTTATGCATTGCCTAGCTGTCAAGCATTGGCAGGCGGTTAAGTGCATCTTTCGCTACTTGAGTGGTACCCTACTACTTGGATTGCTTTATGCCAAGGGGGGATCACTACCACCAGATTTGCATGCTTTTTCTGACAGCAATTAGGCTAGTTGCTATGACACTCGTGTGTCCACCACTGGTTTTTGCTTCATGCTTGGTAGCTCATGTATATATCTTGGTTGAGCAAGAAGCAGCCTACTGTGGCCACTTCCAATTGTGAGGCTGAGTATAAGGCAGCTTTCACAGTGACTATTGAGTGTGTAAGGCTCAGACGCCTTATGGCTGATTTGGGTGTTGGTCAGTCTTCTACCACCACCATCTTCACTGACAGTTAGAGTGCATTGGCAGTTGTGAGGAACCCTGTGTTCCATGCTTGCACTAAGAACATTGAGGTGCATTATCATTATGTCAGGGAGAGGTTCTCTGTCTTACCAATGTGACATTGTGGCAATTGGAGATGTAGTTGCGCAGTTCATTGATGATTGAAAATTTACAATGCATAATGTATGCCATGTATCTGAGTTATCATGCAGTTTGATGTCAGTTGGTCAACTTGATGGCCTTGGTTACCAGGTGCTCTTCTATGCTCAGTCCTTATGTATATCAAAGGGCAATATGGTTATTTGAAAAGGAACCAAAGTTGGCTCACTTTATCCTTTATTTGTATCACAGAAAGAACACTTGTTAGATGTTACTGAACAACCTATGGCTTGTATTTGGCATGGTCATTTGGGCCATATATCTCATAGTGGAATTGAAAATATTTCTCATTCTAGCTACTTAACTATGTTATCTTTCTCCGATTTTTCATTTTGTGAGCATTGTCAATATGGAAAGCGAATTAGAAATGTGGAACTGAAAAAGGAACTAAGCCTAAGGCTTTACATTCCGATGGGGATGAGTATACCTCATATGAATTCAGCCTTTTCTGTCAATCTAGAGTGATTTGTAGAGAGTTTACAGCTCCTTATACCCCAGTACAGAATGGTGTAGCTGAAAAGAAGGATGAATCAAACTATTGAGGATAGAGTAGTTTCTATGTTGCATCATGCAAACCTCTCACAAGGTTTTTGGGAAGAAGCAGTACTGATTGCAATTCATGTGATTAACCTTTCACCTAGTACTGTCAAAGGTCTGAAAGTGGCACAAGAGTTATGTACAGGGAATCCACCATATTATGATCATCTTCGAGTTTTTGGGTGTGAAGCATATGTTCATATACCCAAGAATCTTAGACAAACGTTCGACCATAAGTCAAAGAAATGCATTTTTCTGTGATATGGTAGAGAAGGAAAATTTGGATATCGCTTATGGGATCCTAAAACACGGTCATTGATCAGAAGTAGTGATGTCATTTCCGATGAGTCTAAGATGCATAAATAGCCCATTAAGGAGGTTGAAGTGAGAAGAGTGGTGTTTGATGATACTAGTCCTCTAGTTAGCATGCATAAAAATTGCTCCACATAGGTATGTTCAAGAGAATGTCCGATCAGATGAGTCTACAGATGTTCTTGTTCAGCAACCATTGAGATGCTCTACATGTGTCTCACATCCACATGATAGATATGTTCCAATTTTAGATTTTGTTATGCTAACAGATGTCGGTGAGCCTTCTTGCTACAAAGAGGCTATGCAAACAGAGGATCATGTCAAGTGGGAGTGTGCCATGAAGAGTGAGCTAGATTTTTTCACAAGAATAGTACTTGGGATTTAGTATCTTTGCCAAAGGGCAGGAAAGCTTTACCATGTAAATGGGTATATATGCTGAAATTCACATTAGATAGTGCTTCTCCTACCACATCTTGGTGGGCAGAGTCTAAGATTTTAAGATAGTCACTCTCGTGGACACATAGTCTTAGGTTTCGTCTCTTCCTCATCTATATAAGTTATCTCCAATTAGTGCATAATGTAGGGCATCCTACTCTAAATTCTTTCCTCTAGCTAATTTCATCTGTTGAGGGAATGCTTTCGTCCTCAAATAGTTTACCAAAGCTGTGCTCCAATTTGGTACTAAAGACACTTGATATAGAGTGGCATGTTCCATTGGTGGTTTTACACCATATATTGGGCATTCCTTGCATGTCCTATGGACATCTGCTTCTATTGTTGGCAAATATACACCTAATCTTCATAGATTTGCTTTAATGCACCTTCATGTGCTATTTCCAACCACATAGCATGTTAATCTTCATTTACACAGCAAGCCAATATGTCTTGATCTATGTGCTTATACACACTGCCTGCCATTATGTGATATCTTTGGGACCTCACTACTTCTTTGAATTTGGTTTTTGAGTACACAATGTTAGGTCCAAAGGTTAGAACATGCATGATAGGTTTGGCCTAGTTAGGCACTACCTCTAGGTTGAACAAATATGCATCAGAAAGTTCATCCAATACTCCTTGCAGTGACTCTCTTGAAGTTAGTTTAGAGAGATGATCCACTCAAAGGTGAGCCTTACCTTTCCTAACCACAACTTCAAAGTTATATTCCATTAGTAAGAGGAAACATCTTACTAATCTCCCTGTATTGCAAGGTTTGTTCACCAAATAGATTAATGCTTGATGGTCTTTAAAAAATTTAAACTTTTTTGCGAGCAAATAATTTCTAAACTTTTTAACTGCATACACCATGCCTAATCCTTCACGTTCGATAGTGGTGTAATTTTTCTTTGTTGCACTCAACGACCTACTTGCTTAAGCTATCGGAAGATCAATATTACCTTCACCTATAGGTTGTGCAAGCACACATCCTATAGCATAATTGGAGGCATCCACATGTACATGGAAAGGCTTGCTCCAATCATGTGTAGTCAAGATTGGTGTTGAACATCATTGCTATCTTTTTAGGGCTTACTCATATGAGGTTCACACTATTCAATAATCGAATCATACATAATTGGCTCTATCGGGAAGACCAAAATGTCATAGCCATCTTCATCACAATGGGGGTCCACTATTCCTCATTGACTACTATGTCCATTGTGGCTAGAATTTTTGCCCAACCATGAGGTTCAAATTCTTCATCTAGGAACACTATGGGTGCATAGGCTGGGTCTTGAACTGATCTAGGGTGCATCTCTATACCTACTTCTTGTGATGGTAATCTTTTCTCTTCCGCAACTACAACTTTTCACATCCATAAGTGAGTGTCTTCATGCATCCAAGAGGATCCTGATCCTATGGAGTGCATAGATTCCATGTCTTCTGTTGCTCTATGGATGGGGTTGCATAGTATAGGGGGCATGTCTCTATGTTATTAGTAATTAAGATTGACCTTAGTGGTAACTCCTAAGTGTTGCAAGTACAAGAATTGGTTCCCCCAATCTTGCACTATTTGTAGTTGTCTCATGAATGTTCTACCTAAGATCATCTTGTAGACATGCTTTTTTCCAAACTAACATATAGCTAAGGTATGCTAAAACTCCACACCACAAGTGGTAAGAGTTATTCCTTCCTACAATCCTAGAGGTTTCTCGATGTGTTCATCTGAGTCTAAAATAGCTTTCGTTGTGTGACCTTGATGTGTGATAGGGAGATAGGTATTTCCTTCCTATCCTTTGCTCATGTATCCTATCTTATCCAAGGGTATCTTGGGTACTATCTTGTACAATCCTACCTGGGAATGAGATTTGGCCACTTCTAGCACTTGATTGGCTATGTCTTTCCATGTTTTGTTTTAAGTTTGAGTAGCTCCTCCAAAGTGAGATGACACTACACTTTGGTGTTCTTCACTACATCTGTGTTTCTAGGGACAACCAAGGTTTTGTTTCTTACCATGGTCATAAGTGTTCTCATGTGGATAAATTTAGATTCCCATGGGTGTGTGAAATGAGGCAATTCATGCAAGGAATTAGACTCAAAGTCTAACCATTCACTAGACTGGAAATCCCCTTGTTCTCCATAGATAGATGGAATGCCTTGTAGAAATTGATCATGAAGATCATCTACTAGCTCAATGCGAGGAGGATTCTGACTCTCCTTGCCCCATTTCTCTTTTGGAATCTATCTCAAAAATTCTTGTGAGTGTTGATGCACCAAAGAAGGGATTCCAAAATTACTAGAATTAGTAGCATAGCTTTCTTGGGGTGGAGGATTATCCTTTCACTTCTAGCATTACTCACTTGTGATGTTGTTGGCTTTCTTGATCTGGCTATTGTTTCCGCTAGTCTCTCTATCAATCCATCAAAATTTACTTGTCCTTTGTCTGAGTTAGTGCAATTTAAAAGATAGCTGGCCTCAAAAATGGTTTGAGCCACATAGCTTAGTCCTTTCAATCTCTGGGTCAACTTGAGGGTAACATTTGTCATGTTATGTCATAGTTGGCCCTTCTTGGATTTTGGAATGATATGCTTTAAGCATCATGTCTAAATCCTCAAGAGTAGGATATGCTAAGATTGATACTACTCTAGGTGGTGAAGGGTTATATGGAGTTGATTAGATGGTAATGGTGGTGGTGGTGATGTGTGAGAGTGTCTCTCTTAGGCTTTCTTCTAGTTCACTCATTTTCTTTGTCCATTGTCTTTTCATCCATTCACAACTATCTTTCCAAGCTCTCGTTCCTTTTTTAGTTGTGCTCACAGTCTCACTATTGTCTAGGCTCTTCTCTTGACCTATGCCTTGGTTTTTTTGGAGGGCTTGAGCTCTACTTACTACTTGCACTGGGGCTATAGTAATTGTACTTCTCCTAGAGTCTATCACTAAGCCAATAACATTAATAAGTGTGATTTTCTACATGTTGGCTAGGTTCTTTGGGCAATCCCTTAGGAGATGCTCCTTACTGCAATCATGAAAAAAATCCTTGAATGGTTACCAATTGGGATTGTCTTGGTGCAAGGATTGGGAAATCTCTAATGAGGTGATCTCCTTAGCACCTATAGCATGGTACTTGGGGTCCTTGGGTTCTCATTTGTCTCATTTGGGTCCTAGGGTTAGGGTTTGTATACATTATGTTTGAATATTTTGGCTCCTAACTAGGTTCATTGGGGTTTCAATATGGATAGATATCATTATGCTCTAGTGAATCCATGTAGTAAGGTGGAGGACTATTTACATGTGTTGAGTGGAAGCTATGAGCATTTGGATTGCTTTCTAAACTCAAGAGAGATACTGGCACTAAGGCTCTACTTAAGTTTTCTTCTACTGATGCATATTTGATTGGGATCACATTGGTTGGAGGAGGACGATGTTGAGCCAACATTGCTTGAGGTCTCTACTGAGTTGGATATTGTGGATGGTAAGGCTATTGTGGCCTAAAGTATTGCTGCTATTGGTACTGGTTTGGATATCTTCCCTAGGGTTTATATGGTTGTGGATAATTTTTCCTAACTACTTGCTTGTTATAAGGGCAATCCTGTGCACTGTGGTTTGTGTATCTCCTCTCACTAGTGCATTATTGACTATTAGGGTTTCCTTGGGGTTGATCCATAACTGGAAAAACATTCACCATGTGGTATCCTCTGCAATTGTAACATCATTTCAATAAGAGCATTCTAGGTGCATGTTTACTCAATATTCGTAATTTTTGTGCTACTTTCTCTGCCAACTTAGGTCTCCTATCTCATTTTCTGGGATTACATTTCCAAATGCATATGTCCTATTCCATAAGTTGGTGACTGCACATACATGGTTCCTTGCTTATCAATGTATGAAACCTCTTCAAACGTGACCAGGGGGTGTTCAATTCCAAAGGGTTGATTCGGTTTTTTAAGTTTGACAACTGATCTTCGTGGCCCATCCTCATAGATGCAAGAACATAATTGGTTGGTTCAGATATACTCCAACTGCATCTTATAGGGACCTTCTGGTAATTGCAAATAGGTAGTGCTTGAACTACCTCCAAGTTGTTTCATGCTAAAGGACATTTTTGAATCACTAGTCTTTGATATTAGCACGTAGGGATAATCACTGAGTTGTTCGGTCCATGACCTAGGTGTGTGATTGACACTAGCTTCAGACGATCTGATGCTTTGTCTATCTCAGCCTAAGTGTCTATCGGATCTAAGGTTCATAAGTATGGTTTATTAACCCACTTTTTCCAAATTACAACCACATTTTTGTGTTCCTTTTGCACAATCAATTGTTCTTTTTAGATTCCCTTTTGGGTGTAAGATCTTGTCCAATATCACATCATTAGGAATACTTGAGTTATATCACAACTTGATGTGTGATCAATCAATTTATATTCTTTTCTCTTATGGTTTTTTGCAAGAATATTCTAGCTATGCTTGAACTTGAGAAACTAGGGTTTCTTGGACTTGATCCATGCCTAGTGTCACCCTAATTCATCATTGCACCTAATCACACCTAGCCTATACTAGAAATTGATTGAGGGGGTTGAGAGTTCTTCCAACCTCGAGTCTGGTGTTCGAAAAACACTCTAATGTACAGTAAGCATTCCCCAAACCTTGCTTTGTTTTGCACTTTACCTTGCTTTGGATACCCTTGAATGGATCTTAATAGAACTTTAAAAGTCTCAAGTTTAGATGAAGCTTTAACTTTGATTTATTTGATAGACAATTTTGATTTTACATAGTTTAGAGACCCCTTTTCCCCCTTCTATTGCTGAAAATTCTTCTCGAGCTCCCTTGGCTTTCGAATCCCACTTGTTTAAGCTAGTCGTGATTGTGTGAAATTGTCACAATTATCTAAGAGAATCATGATGCTATGAGACAACCAAGATGTTATGCCAACTAGGGAATCATGCCAAAAATTAGTTCAAAATTTGCAAAAAAGAAAAACCCTAATTTTTTGCCAAAATTTCTTGTCTATTGTGATTGACAAGGCTTTCAATTGCGATGGACATGCTTATCTATTAGGGTGTATCTGTCGTGATGGACAGGTTCATCATGATGGACAATGTCTATTGCGATTGACGGTGACTGTCGCACGATGGATGATTGTTTATCACAATGGATGGGCTATCTGTTGTGATGGATAGATTTTGCAATGGACTAAGTTTGTCATTGAGTTTTGCTATCACGATTGACTATAGTGATGATTGACACCCATCTATCATGAGGTTTATCTAGCGTAATGGAAAATTTTCCATGTAAACTTATTTCTACCATGTGATTCTCTCTGTGGTGATGGACAAGTAGTTTGTCACGATGGATGCCTTGTCTGTCATGATTTGTCAATCGTGATGGATAGTGTTCGATCATGATTGACACCTTTTTTTCACAATTGACATCTATCTATCACGATGGATAGAAAAAATGGGAATTTTTCAAAAAATTTTACATATTCATGATGTGCATTGTTCCTACACTAGCATGGTCCACTTTCGTTTTACCAAAAGCCTCTATTTTTAGTCTGTTGTGATTGATACAGGACAACACCTCGAGGTCTGTGTCGAAGATTTATATACCTCGTAATGTTGCTACAACTACTATGGATGATGGTACCTACAAGGATGTTGGGGCTTCACTCACTAATTAGGCATTGATATATGAAGACATATGGAGACATATGATGGAGGAAAGAAGAAGTGAAGGAAAGACCTACAGAAAATCAAGCCTAAGTGAAGGGACAATTTCACTATTGTAAATTAGTGCAAAATTAGAGTCTAGATTTGTAATTGATCTTTAGAACTTACGAGTTCAAGTCTAGATGAATGTAAACCATAGGTATATAAGTTAATTTGAGTCAGAAACATAAAAGAGAGAACTCAATTTTGTAGTTTGAGGAAGTAGAGAAAAGTCGTGTAATTTCTGAGAGAGATGGTGAGAGAAAACTTCTGAGTCTGATAGAGTTTTCCATGGCTGTGAGCAAAATTAGGCCAAGCCATTTTGTACACACCTTCTCTGATAATCAACACATGTTTGTGTAGAAGCATTGTGTCTAATTCCTATTGTACATTGAGTCTCAAGTCATTTCATATGACTATGAAAGTTAGTTGACAGTTACGACTTTTCTGGCGCACATTTGACTGATCTTCTGAAGATCAGATCTCGAAGCATGGTGTAAAGTTTTTGGTAAGTGATAGCTCGTTGGAAAGCTATAATCCTCAACTACATTTGGTCAAAAGATCTTTGAGAAACGGGACGCGTACTCAGAGAAATCAGTTTAAGAGTGAAGGTATGTCAAATCGATGAAGTACATTTTCAGTTTTCAGACATAGTATAAAGGTTGATACAAAATCAGAGGATTGTGAAGTTATTGCTTGAAAGTTTTGTTTGTTATGTGTTGCTTAACACTAGCAAGAACTTCTCTTAGCAAGTAATCAAAAGATTTGGCAAAGATTGAGCTAATACAGGTCAGATTGAAGGATTGAAGAAAAGGCGCAGATTTCTGTGAAGTGAAGTTTTGATTTTCACTAAGTTCAAAGATGAAGATTCATAATGTGAGTGTTGCTAAGCTAATGGTGGTTATGGAGGTCTTCTAATACCACATTAGTTTAGTTCTTGTGGTGTTTTACACACCAACAAGTGGTATCAGAGCAGATAAGGTCCTCGAGAATAAAAGGAGTGCAGATACAAGAAGATTTGAAGAGTTCTTTATCAAAGAAGGAGGAAGCTGAGGTGTTCAACAACCAAAAGTCATCAGAAGAGTATTTCGAAGTTGCTCCCAAGAGTAAAGGTCTACAAAAGGTATCATTCTTTAACCTTACACTTACAGGTTGAAGCAGAAGCAAGGATACCATGGCAGATCATGTGTCCATTGACAAATTGGACAGAGATAACTATCCTGCTTGGGTAATGAGGATGGAGGCCTTACTTATGAGTAAGGACTTAATGGTATATGTGACAGGTGAAGAGGAGAAGCCTAAATTTGAAGATGAAAGTCATCCAAGGAAGGAAGAGTTAGAAGCTTTGAAGCTATGGCAGAAGAGAGATGCAAGTGCAAGAGCTTATATATACAACACTATTACAGATCACTTGTTGCCACATATCAGAGGTTTAGAAACAGCTGAAGATATTTGGAATGCTTTGGAAGACCACTTCCAAAACACCACTAAAGCTAGGAAAGCTAGCTTATGGTCAGAGTTCACCACATTCAAGAAGAAGCAAAATCAGAACATTAGTGATTATGTCACTAAGATGAAAGACTTGGCAGATAGCCTTGGATCTATTGATGAGGATATTGAAGATCATAGGTTGATAGCTCAATTACTTGCAGGATTAAGAGGTGATGAAAGGTGGAAGCCTTTTGTACTTTCAACAGAACTTTCATTAAATCATTATGTGCCAGAATTAAATCAATTACTTGGATTGATGCTCACATTTGAGCAAGACTTAAAGTCAGATGGAGACAAAGGTCAAAGTTCTGCAATGTATGTGAAGAACAAAAAGAAAGGAGATAAAGGCAAAGCAAAGGATGAAGAAGAGTCAACAACTCAAGCAAATTATGCAAGAGGAAGAGGTTTTGGCAGAGGTAAAGGTCGAGGTAATGGAAGAGGTAGAGGTAATCAGAACAATAACAAGAAGACATGTTGGATTTGTGGATTGAGCAATCATCTAGCATATGATTGTTGGCACAATCAACAAGGAGCAAATCAAAATCAGAACAACAATGGCAGAGGTAGAGGTGGAAGGTTTCAGAATCAATTTCAAAGAGGAAGACATAATTCAAGAGGAAGTTTTGGTAGAGGTGGTGGAAGAAATTGGAATCAGAACCAATCATACAACACTACATATTACAATTATGCAAATGATACACAGAATGACAACCATACAACATTGATGATGAATTCAATTAGTTCATCAGAGAAGGAGGATCTCAAGGTATTCTATATTGACTCTGGTTGTTCAAATCATTTATCAGGTAATATAGAATTATTGTCAGAATTGGAAGAAGGAAATTCAAGTCATACAGTACAAACAAGTGACAATACAAAACACAATGTGCATTCAATTGGAAAGGTGAAGTGCAGGAGTGGAGCTGATTTATTAACAAATGTTTTGTATGTTCCAACAATACCAAAGAATCTGATTAGTGTTGGACAAATAGTGGAAAAAGGTTTTCAAGTCAGATTTACAAATGAAGGGGTATTTGTAGAAGATCCAGAGGATGCATACAAACCCATTGTTTGTGGTAAGAAGGAAGGTAGACTTTTTACTCTCAAAGTGCAAGGAAATGTTGGTCAAGCCCTAATTACACATGGTGATGAAGTAATTACAGAGTTAGATCTTTGGCATAAAAGATTGGGACATTTCAATGAAAGAGGAATCAAAACTATGGTGGAGAATCAATCTGTATTGGGACTACCAAATGTAAAGAATCAACATATGATATACAAGTGTGAAGCTTGTCAGATGGGAAAAGCTCATAGACAACCATTTCAGAAGAAAGGTTTCAAGCATGATGGTTTGCTTGAACTCATACATACAGATGTATGGGGACCAACAAAAGAAGGTTCAATAAATGGATCTAGGTATTATGTTTTGTTTATTGATGATGCTACAAGGTGGATAACCCTTTATGTTCTAAAGGAAAGATCAGAAGTCTTTGGAGCCTTCAAACATTTTCATGCTTATGCAGAAAGAGTTACAGGTCACAAACTCAAGAGGCTAAGGTCTGATGGAGGGGGAGAATACTTCTCCCAAGAATTTAATGACTATCTTTGGAATGCAGGTATCAAGAGAGAGATAACTTGCAGGTATACACCTCAACATAATGGGGTGGCAGAAAGGAGGAATAGAACATTGGTTGAATTTGCAAGAGCAATGTTAAAGGAAAAGAATTGCCCTAATTATCTTTGGGCTGAGGCTGTAAATACAGCCACATACCTTGTGAATAGGTTACCATGTGGAGCTTTGAATGGTATGACCCCTTATGAAGCTTGGTGGGGTAAGAAACCAACACTTGACCATTGTAAAGTGTTTGGGTCAATTGCCTATGCTTATGTACCATCACAACTCAGACATAAGCTTGAACCAAAGGCAGAAAGATATGTGTTTATTGGGTATGATGAAAAGCAAATGGGTTATAGGCTATGGAGTCCTTTAACTAAACATTTTATTGTTTCTAGAGATGTGACCTTTGATGAACAGAAGAGTTGGTATGCAGATAAAGAATGTGAGCTTGAAACATTTGAAGAAGAGATAAGAAGGAGTGCAAGAGGTAAGTCACATATGCAAATAGATGGAGATGAAGAACATATGCAAGCAAGCACATCAAGAGTTGGATCATATAGAAGGAATGAAGATGGACCAATATTTGATGAAGAAGTACATCCAGATAGACATGAAGAGTGTGAACCAAGAAGGTCAAACAGAATAAGGAATCAACCTACAAGGTATTCATATGACACTTCTTACTTGACTCAGAAAAATTATGCTTACATGGTTAAGGAAGATGAAGAACCTCAAAGCTATGATGAAGCAAAGGGTAAGAGACAATGGGAAGTAGCAATGAAGGAAGAATTTGATGCTCTTGAAGAGAACAAAACTTGGGAACTTGTCCCAAAACCTAATGGTAAGAAAGTGATTGGAAACAAATGGGTTTACAAAGTTAAGAAGCATGCAGATGGAATTATAGCCAGATACAAAGCTAGATTGGTGGTTAAAGGCTATGCTCAAACATTTGGCATAGATTATGATGAGACATTCAGTCCTGTGGCAAAGATGTCAACCATAAGAACAATCATTGCCATTGCAGCATCAAAAGGATGGAAATTGAGTCAATTGGACATTAAGAATGCATTTTTGAATGGATATATATCAGATGAGGTTTACATGGAACAACCTCAAGGGTTTGCAGATCATAAGTTTCCAAATTATGTTTGTAGGTTGAGAAGAGCCCTTTATGGTTTGAAGCAAGCTCCAAGAGCTTGGAATTATAGACTTGTAAAGTATCTTAATGACCTTGGGTATCAAAGTTCAAAGGCAGATGCAAGTTTACTTATCAAAAGAACAGATGAAGGTATGGTCTACATTTGTATATATGTAGATGACATTATAATTACAGGTACCTCAAATGAAGGAATCAAGGAGGTGAAGAAGCTTCTTGAAAGAGAATTCAAGATAAGTGATCTAGGAAAATTGTCATATTTTCTTGGAATGGAAATCACTTATGCAGAGCATGGCATTTATGTATCACAAGAAAGGTATCTCTTGAATCTTCTAAAGAAGTTCAACATGGAGAATTGCAGAGAGGCATCTACACCATTAGAAGTCAATCACAAACTCAGTAGATATGTTGGTGAAGAGTTCAAAGACATGAGGAAGTATCAATCTTTAGTTGGAAGTTTGATTTATGCAACTCTAACAAGGCCTGATCTTAGTTATGCAGTTGGTGTTCTTTCCCAATTCATGCATTGTCCAAAGGATCCACATTGGATTGCAGGTCAAAGAGTCCTTAGATATATCAAAGGGACTTTGAAAGAAGGATTGTATTATCCTTTTACATCAGATATAAGATTGAGAGCCTATAGTGATTCAGATTGGGCAGGAAGTCAAGATGACAGAAGGTCTACTCATGGCTACATGATATACATTGGAGATAAGCTTGTGAGTTGGTGTTCAAAGAAACAACACACAGTGGCCTTATCATCAACAGAAGCTGAATACAAAGGACTTGTGGAAGCAGCAAAGGAAGTCATATGGATGCAGACATTATTCAAAAGCTTGGGAATTGATCAAGGTATACCCATTATTCATGGAGATAACATGAGTTCATTATATCTTGCAGCAAATCCTGTGTTTCATGCAAGGACAAAGCACATAGAGATACAATATCATTTTCTTAGAGAAAAGGTAATGGAGAAAGAGATTGAAGTGGTGTATACTTCCACAAAAGATCAGATTGCAGATATTATGACAAAAAGCTTGGATGGAGTAAAGACAAGTAAGTTCAAGGAGATGGCAGGAATAAAAGAGAAGGAGATTATGTGAAGAAGTCAAATTATGCTAATTAGTGATTGAGGGGGAGCTGTTGGGGCTTCACTCACTAATTAGGCATTGATATATGAAGACATATGGAGACATATGATGGAGGAAAGAAGAAGTGAAGGAAAGACCTACAGAAAATCAAGCCTAAGTGAAGGGACAATTTCACTATTGTAAATTAGTGCAAAATTAGAGTCTAGATTTGTAATTGATCTTTAGAACTTACGAGTTCAAGTCTAGATGAATGTAAACCATAGGTATATAAGTTAATTTGAGTCAGAAACATAAAAGAGAGAACTCAATTTTGTAGTTTGAGGAAGTAGAGAAAAGTCGTGTAATTTCTGAGAGAGATGGTGAGAGAAAACTTCTGAGTCTGATAGAGTTTTCCATGGCTGTGAGCAAAATTAGGCCAAGCCATTTTGTACACACCTTCTCTGATAATCAACACATGTTTGTGTAGAAGCATTGTGTCTAATTCCTATTGTACATTGAGTCTCAAGTCATTTCATATGACTATGAAAGTTAGTTGACAGTTACGACTTTTCTGGCGCACATTTGACTGATCTTCTGAAGATCAGATCTCGAAGCATGGTGTAAAGTTTTTGGTAAGTGATAGCTCGTTGGAAAGCTATAATCCTCAACTACATTTGGTCAAAAGATCTTTGAGAAACGGGACGCGTACTCAGAGAAATCAGTTTAAGAGTGAAGGTATGTCAAATCGATGAAGTACATTTTCAGTTTTCAGACATAGTATAAAGGTTGATACAAAATCAGAGGATTGTGAAGTTATTGCTTGAAAGTTTTGTTTGTTATGTGTTGCTTAACACTAGCAAGAACTTCTCTTAGCAAGTAATCAAAAGATTTGGCAAAGATTGAGCTAATACAGGTCAGATTGAAGGATTGAAGAAAAGGCGCAGATTTCTGTGAAGTGAAGTTTTGATTTTCACTAAGTTCAGAGATGAAGATTCATAATGTGAGTGTTGCTAAGCTAATGGTGGTTATGGAGGTCTTCTAATACCACATTAGTTTAGTTCTTGTGGTGTTTTACACACCAACAAAGGAAACTCAAGAAGCACACAAAAACATGATGCGCACAATTGCGCACACTCTCTCTCTCTCTTGCTCTCATAAGTGAAATGAGGGGATGGATATGGAAGGTGGGGATATGACCAAAATGGTGGAGGTGAATATGCAAGGAAATGGAGAATGGAGATGGTGATATATATATATATATATATATATATATATATATATATATATATATATATACCTATTTACCTATGATTCCAATGTCACATTTCTACATTGTACCATCACACACTCATCCTCAAAGCTTGATCCCTGACAATGGTGCCAAATTTGGTGTCACTCTAGCACAATGATGAGTACCAACGTGAGGAGATCCACCTCAACATTGTCAATCTAGGAAGACATGAGGGTGGTATGACAATCATGAGCAAGTGAGAATGCAAATATCTGAGTGAGAAGCACACCAACATGCACACACATACACACACATGACAAGAAAAAGGGATGGAGCAATGGAATTTTTTATTAGCCAAAAATATGATTACAATGTCTTTTACTCCCCTCAATTCCCAAAACAATGCTCTCCTAAAAAATGAGCTCTCT
Organism: Ceratopteris richardii; assembly: GCA_020310875.1. Lineage (NCBI taxonomy): Eukaryota > Viridiplantae > Streptophyta > Polypodiopsida > Polypodiales > Pteridaceae > Ceratopteris > Ceratopteris richardii. The sequence goes on from CM035415.1 coordinate 157,477,247, forward strand.
AGCTCTTTTTATAGTTTTTCACTAGCTTTGGCACTGTCCAGACCTAGCGTTAGACCTAGTTTAAAAATAGATTCCTATGCTTATTTGGAGGCTCAAACGAGTTCAAAAAATACAAAATTCAATACATAGGTACTTTTAGTAGTTTTTTAAGTTTTTGATATTTTTCATATTGTCATTTTACAGAGGACACTCATGAAAGTTATTTTCTAGATTTTGGTTTTTCAAGTATACTATGGCTGATTTTTCTCCTTGACACACTTATTGATGTGAGCACGTACATTCTCACATTATCCTTTTGGTTGGTCATTCATGTTCATTGATCTATTTCTCTAGGGAGACTCTATCAAATGTTTCCTAGAATTTGATACTTGCTCATCCTTTTTTTATCATTGATGGTGTTCATGGCATCAGATATCTTAGCACATGTGGTGGATTGTGATCTATTGCCAGTGTTCCTAGGAGGAGCTATAACTTATCATGGCATCAGATATCTTAGGCACATGTGGTGGATTGGGGTCTAGTGCCAGTGTTCTTAGGAGGAACTATAACTTTTAGGCCAAAGAACATTTTGAGATTTGAACTTGATGAGGAATTCGAACCTCACGGCTGGGCAGAAATTCTAGCAACCATGGATGTAGCCATCAATGAGGAACAATGGACACCTCACTGTGATGAGGATGGCTATGACATTTTAGTCTTCACTATAGAGCCTATCATGGGAGAGGCAGTTCTAGAAGAATGCGAACCTAGCCCTGATGCATTTGAGGATGCAAGTGACTCCGATCTAGAGTCAATCATTATGGACCCACCCTTTGCATCAGATGAAGAATACTTCCATGAAGTAGAATTTCAACCCCAGAGGCATGGAGAGCTTACAAATGATGTAAGATTAGCCACACATGTGACCCCGAAGGAAGAAGGAAAGAAACGAAAGAAGAGAGAAGTCACACCAGAAGAGGAAGAATCTTTGTTTGAGGTCTCGGAAAACTTTAAAAAGTATGAGATAGATGACAGGAGAGTCATGATTAGAATGCCTAAACGAGAGGCGCAATCGGGGGAGGCCTATGATAACAAAGAGACCACCAAGAAAATAGTAGTAGCCCTAGAAGAAGGAGAAGAGAGATGCACATACATAGGCCATGCCCCTGACAGAAGAGGAAGAACAAGAGCTAATAGCCTTGCTAAGGGAATACAGAGCCGTATTCGCTTGGAGTTACAAGGATTTGAAAGGTGTTGACCCTGACATATGCTCACACACTATCCCCATGACCTCAGATGCTAAACCCTCTAAGCAAAATCCCTATACATATAACGATAATTACGTTGCCAAGATCAAAGAGGAGATAGATAGACTGGTTGAAGCTGGATTTATCTATGAAATTGAGCACACTAAGTGGGTATCCCCCATCGTAGTGGTGCCCAAGAAGAATGGCAAGCTGCGTGTATGCATTAACTTGAAGAAGGTTAATGCAGCCACAATTCGAGATAACTATCCGCTTCCTATCACAGAGCATCTCTTAGAAAGAGTAGCAGGCAAGGAAGTGTACAACTTCCTCGATGGATTTTCGGGCTACAATCAAGTAGCCATAGCTCCAGAAGATCAGCATAAGACAGCTTTTGCCACAGAGTGGGGTATATTTGCCTTTCGTGTAATGCCATTTGGGCTTACCAATGCACCAGCCACCTTCCAGAGACTAATGTGCCATGTATTTAAGGAGTTCCTGAGGAAGAATTTAGAAGTCTATGTTGATGATCTTTGTGCTCATTCCAACATTAGACAAACCCATATTCCTGAACTCAGACAAATCTTTGACAAATGTAGAGAATATCAAGTGTGCCTAAACCCAGAAAAGTGCGTTTTCATGGTCAGGCAAGGCAAGATTCTAGGGCACATAGTGTCAAAAAATGGCATATCTACTGACAAAGAGAAAGTGAGAGCCATAGCAGAGCTACCTAGGCCAAGGAATGTCAAGGAAGTACAAGCTTTCATGGGACATTGTGGTTACTACCGCCGGTTCATTCACATGTATGCTGTCATTGCAAAGCCCATGTACGGACTTCTGACTAACTTTGAGTGGACTGATGAATGTGAGAACTCCTTCCAAGAGCTTAAACAAAGATTATGTTCAGCACCAATCTTGACCACACCAGATTGGAACAAACCATTCCATGTTCACGTGGATGCATCCAATTATGCTATTGGATGTGTACTCGCACAACCTACGGGTGAAGGTAATATGGATCTTTCAATTGCCTATGCCAGTAGACAATTGAATGCAGCTGAACGAAATTATACCACTACTGAGAGAGAAGGCTTAGGCATGGTATATGCAGTTAAAAAGTTTAGACATTATTTGCTTGCAAATAAGTTTAAATTTTTTACTGACCATCAGGCATTGTTGTACTTGGTGAACAAGCCATGCAATACAGGAAGATTAGTAAGATGGTTTCTCTTGCTAATGGAATATGATTTTGAGGTTGTGGTAAGGAAAGGGAGGACTCATTTGAGAGCGGATCATCTCTCTAGGCTCACATCTGGAGAAGCCCCACAAGGAGTGTCAGATGACCTTCCTGATGCTTACTTGTTTAATTGGGAAGTGGTGCTGCAGTGGGCTAAGCCATTGGTACCAGTGTTAACATATGGACCTAACCATCCAGTAATAGCCACACAAAATAGAGAGGTTGTAAAAGCCCAAAAGTACCACATCATGGCTGGAAGTATGTACAAGCACATAGATCAAGGGATCTTGGCTTGTTGTGTAGAAGAGGACGAGTATGCGAAGTGGTTGCAATTAGCACATGAAGGTGCATTAGAGCAACACTACTCAAAACAACGAACCCTACAGACACTAAGGAGACTCGGAGTGCATTGGCCAACTATGGAAGCGGATGTCCAAAGGTTGTGCAAAGAATGCCCAATCTATCACACTAAACCACCTGTGGAACATGCCACTCTTTATCAAGTGTCCATAGTGCCAGATTGGAGTGAACCACTAGTATCCTTCCTGAGGACGAAAACATTCCCTCCAGACATGACTCTGGCTAGGAAAAGGAGTTTAGAACAAGAAGCCCAGGATTACTCTCTCATTGGCAATAATCTATACAAACGTCGTAAAGATGGTTACTTGAGACTATGTGTCCATGAAAGTGAATATCTCAAGATCCTGGAAACTGCTCACCAAGGTGTAGCAGGAGGACACTTTGGACTAGATCGGGTGATCAAGGCAATACTATTTGCGGGCTTCTGGTGGCCGACCCTTCACATGGATGCACATACCTATGTGAAACGGTGTGATGTCAGTCAGCGAACTCAGTATCCTATACGCAAAGATGAGATGCCACTGAAACCTATGATGGGTGGACGTGCATTCTCTAAGTGGGGAATAGACTTTGTAGGCTCTATTAATCCCCCAGCTAAGGGTTCACATGCTGAATATATCATTGTGGCCACGGATTATCTCACCAAGTGGGTAGAGGTAAAAGCCACAACGAAGAACGATGCTCAAACAACAGCTAAGTTTCTATTTGAGAATGTATTCACTAGATACGGGCTACCTATAGAGCTAGTTAGTGATTGTTGACAGGATGCGGGAAGAAGCAAGTATGGACACACATGCAGATCTAGCACTGAGGCAACCCTTCATTTTTTTTTCAAAAACCCTCACATCATTTTAAAGTGATTCTCATCACTACAAACCCTTGTAAATATCATTTCACCTTTTTGTAGCTCCATTTTGTACAAGCCGAGGAGTCCTCGAGCTTGGGGAGCCTTAGATGTAGTCGCCTGTCAATTTTCATAATTTTTAGATCTCGTTTGGGCCCCCAAACAAGCCCCGGGACCTAATTTTTAACTAGGCCGGACACTAGGTCTGGACAGGGCCAAAGCTAGTCAAAAACTATAAATAGAGCTAGAGAGCTCATTTTTGGGGCTAGCTTCTTGTAGTTTGAGCTTGTATGAGAACTTTCTTGCAATAGAAGTGTTTCCATTGTCTTACTCTCTTTGTTCTTACTGTGTGTGCACGTGTGTGTGTATGTGTGTGCATGCTTGTGTGCTTCTCACTCACGCACTTGTGCTTCCACTTGCTCGTGGTCTTCATACCATCCTCATGTCTTCCCGGATTGACATTAAAGGAGGTGCTACTCATCACTGAGCTACACCAAATTTTGGCGCCGTTGCCGGGGATCGAGCTTTGAGGACGAGCGTGTGATGGTAAGACGTAGAGAGGACGCGTTGGAATGGTAAGTAGTAGGTAAATTTCTGATTTTTCTCCATCTCCATTTTCATCTTCACCTCCTTCTCCATCTCCACCTCCACCTCCTTCCCCACTACATATCCCCTCTTCCTTTTCATTCCCTCATTTGTTGTGTGCGAGTTTGAGAGAGAGCGATTGTGCGTGCTTGTTTTTGTGTGTTTTTTGCATGTTTCTTGCAGGTGGCAGCTCCATCATCATCTCCAGCAAGCTCAGCAGGTACAGAAATTGTCTGCACAGTCCCCGAGGCGTTGAGCTCGAGCTATCGCGACACTCCGAAAATTTCACCCGATCACGATTCTGAGTGCACCACGACACTGCGCAGGCCTAGAGCTCCTAGGAACACTAGATAGAACAGAAAAAATTCACCATATCCCGAGCTATCGCGACACTCCGAGGTATCGCGACACCCCGCGACCTATCGCGACACCTCCGAGGTATCGCGACACTCCGAGCTATCGCGACACTCCGAGGTATCGCGACACTCCGAGGTATCGCGACACTCCGAGGTATCGCGACACTCCGAGCTATCGCGACACTCCGAGCTATCGCGACACTCCGAGGTATCGCGACACTCCGAGCTATCGCGACACTCCGAGCTATCGCGACACTCCGAGCTATCGCGACACTCCGAGGTATCGCGACACTCCGAGCTATCGCGACACTCCGAGCTATCGCGACACTCCGAGCTATCGCGACACTCCGAGCTATCGCGACACTCCGAGGTATCGCGACACTCCGAGGTATCGCGACACTCCGAGCTATCGCGACACTCCGAGGTATCGCGACACTCCGAGCTATCGCGACACTCCGACCCGACCTATCGCGATACACGGCCATTAACGCATGAAAATTTAGGGTTAATTTTTTGAGTGATTGGAAGGCTAGTTGAGCTTCATTTTTGGCACCTTGGCATAACTTTAGAACCTTGGAAGTGGGCAAAAGGCCTAGAAACCAGAGAGGGATCTCCTGAACCCTGAGAGCCTGTTTTGACCCTTTAGTGCCTGAATGGTCATAACTTGACCATACGAACTCCGATTGATGAGATTTTGGTCTCGTTGGAAAGCTCGTTGAGAATCCTACGTGGAGCTTGACTGGATTTTGTAAGAATTATACGCGGAGTTTTAGAACATGCATTTGTAAGTTGACCTTTAGGTGGAACTAAGTGGTTCTCAGATTCAGGGGGTACAGTGAGCTACTCCAAGGGGACTAAAATTATTGAAGTGTGTCTTTCAAATACCTGTGGCAATAAAGCTATACTAACTGGTGAGTTTTTGTAGGAACTTTGTGTGCACTCAAGGCAATCCAAAGCAAGCTAGCAAGGGTGAGTACCGAGCTTGGGAGAAGGCTTCCTGGGCTTGTGTAGCAGTTTGGTCAACCAGCTAATTGAGGTTGGAAGATCTTTCAACCCTCCTTTGTCAATTCCTAGCCTAGGCTAAGTACGACTTAGGTGTGGTAATTAATTAGGGCAACGTTAGGCACGAATCAAGTCCAAGAATATTAATCAACAAAGTGCAAGAAGTAAATAGGTCTTAAGTGCGAAGACCCTAAGGGACAAAAGGTAAACGGGAATCGATCACTCATCAAGTGCGGAAATTCACTTAAGTACTTCTGACGACGCAATTTCAGACAAGACCATAAACATAATATTCAAACTAAAAAGAACGAAGTGATTGATGCAAAATCAACCTGCAACGAGAGTGTGCTTGGGTTCCAGGGGATAAATAAATCAGGCATATGAACCTGAGATCAGGCAGTGTAGAGGGACAATCAAGCAAAAAGAAAAGAAGAAGAAGGTCCAAGTCCAAAAGTGCGCAGTAAAAGATAAAACATCAAATGATTAAGGACCACTCTTTGCAGGAAGCCCCGCAGGGGCGCAACACCCATCTCTGCACAGAGCCCCGCAGGGGCACGCACCAGGCTACAAAGCTAAACCCCAGGGTCCCGAGTAGTGGACTTTTCAAACATCAGAGTAGGACCAAAAGTTAGAAAGGGGTAGAGGCTGAAAAGTTGAAGAGGGTGACTAAGAACAGCACATTCCTAGTCACTGGTGGCGTGCGTGGCAACCCGAGTCAACAGGCAAGACAACTACATCAGGCTCTCGAGTTGTAGAGCTTGAATCAAGAAGGCCATCGAATCTGCATGTCTGTTTAACTGCAGACAACACTGACCAAGGGGAGCGTGCAGTGGAAAAGCTGAAGCGCCTCTAAAACGTAATGCAAGATCAAGAAGCAGACAACACTACCCACGGGACGCGTTCGCGAAGCAAAGTCTGTCAAGGGACGACAGAGACGAAGAGGGGGAGAGTGTTGCAGAGCTAAAGAGCGCAGAAAGCAGAGAAAAAAGACGGGCCCCAAAATTTTTCCGATTTGGACACACAATTTTTTGTAACATAACCACTTTTGTACATATTTTCCATTGTAAATGCACTAGAGGAGTCCTCTAGATGCATCCCCTCAGAAGATTAGTGAATTACCCATGTATATTAGTAGGAAGTTAGTATTTTAGTGAATAAAGTGCCGGTCTCTTGTGTGAAAGGACCAAACTTAGGGCACTAGTATATAAGTCAAAAGTGACTCATTGTAAAGGACTTCTTGTCATTGTGAAGAAGAGCACTTCTAAAATTTCGAGTTTGCCTCTTTCTTGCTGATTTTGATCTTCATTTTGCTCATGTATGTGTGTGTGATGCTTGAAATGCAAGTGTAGGACTGTTGTCTACCCCTTCCCCCTTGTTTTGAGTGGCTGTAGTGCGTGCGTAAGCTAGGAGAAGCAAAAACGCGGGTGTTAGTAGTTCCCGTAATTCACTGTTTCTGCCATAACTTGCAGCAGAGTGGTCAGAATTGAGTGAAACCACTACTGTTGGATTCGTCTCGGCGAGAGCTTCGAAACGAGTACCCTATTGCCTATGTTCGGAGTTCTGGGCTGGGAGAAAACCTCAAAAAACCAAAACTGCTGAAAAGAGGCTTGCGGCAACACTTCCAGTTTTTCAGTAGGTGTGGGTAGTATTAGTCTTTTCTCATGCTTGGATAGCTAACTCACTTCATTTTCTATCACGTGTGCACATGTCTTCATACACTTGGTAAGTCACTCCTCAGGATTGATAATTAAATGTGTGAAAAGAACTCCACTATATGCACTTGTATGGCAATCGAGGTATAGTCTCATTGGTACAAGTCCTTGAGTCATTGCGGCTCAAGTACACACGTTTTTGGCGCCGTTGCCGGGGAGGCACTCCACCAAGTTGCCTTCGTGATAGTTAGAGAGCAAGTGTGATCGAATCGTACTTGTAGAGGTGACTTTGTCCATTGACGAGTAGTATTCCTTTTCAGCACTTGTCACTTCTCATCCTTGAGGTGTGTGTGATAAGTTTTAGGTTTAAGTGTAGGAGGAGGGAAGAGAAGGAGGAGTTAGGGTTAGTTTAGGAGAGGAGTAGAGAGGAGAGGAGAAGTAGGAATAGGCAAAAAACCCAAAAAATTCACCAAAAATAGACCAAAATTTCAAGTTCTGTCCCAAAAAGTATAAAAACCCAAAAAATTGACTCAGTTGACATTTGCTGGAACTCTGGTATCGTGAGCGACAGCGACCGGTATCGTGGATCTGGTATCGTGCGTTCGAGGCTGTTTCAGTGAGAGTTTGAACCCAAAGGGCAAGCTAGAGCAGACAAAGGTGAGTTCTTATCAAGATCATTCACTCAAAGCACTTGAAACATGCACAAAACGTGATTAAAACAGTGCGCAGTATTGCGGGGGGGGGGTAAGGAGAAGTTATTTCTGAGTTGTTGTGTGATAGAGAGGCCTAGAAGGGAGGAGGAGTGTAAGAGCGGCAAGGGGGTGAGAAAATTTCCACATTTTCTTGTGATTTGGCTTGAGTATCGCGATCGGTTGAGTTCTGGTATCGCGATACCAAAACTCCCTTGTATCGCGATATTCGCCGTCAGTATCGTATCGCTTGATACCTAACTTGGTATCGCGATACCGCACTGGTATCGTGACCCTGAGTTGGTATCGCGATCGCACAATTGCGGTAGTATCGTATCGCTGGTCATCGACCCTGGTATCGCGATACCATTCTGGTATCGTGTAGCCAAGTCGGTATCGCGATCGCGCTTACTACAGTGATATCGTATCGTCTCCCACTAAGGACAGTATCGCGACACCATCGTGAGATCCTATCGTCTAGAGTCTCTAGTATCGTATCGTGGTGTTCCTAGGGAAGTATCGCGACACTATACTTAGTATCGTATCGTCGAAGTTTAAAGATCGTATCACGACACTACTCAGGTATCGTTTCGTGCACTCACTTGGACAGTATCGCGATACTGTCACAGGTATCGTATCGGCCAAGTTCGGTGGTATCGTATCGCTTCCTCCTAGAGTTAGGTATCGCGAAATCACACTGGTATCGTATCGGCGGAAGATCAGGTATCGTATCGTCATAGTTCCAGTATCGTATCGTGTGCAGCAGAGGTATCGTATCGTCTGCTTCCCAAAGTAGTATCGCGACACCACACTGGTATCGTATCGCCTCTGTGCCTGGTATCGTATCGTGGGCATGGTCTCGTATCGTATCGTGTGATTGTCCAGTATCGTATCGATTGGATTCTGGTATCGTATCGCAGTCAAAGCAGTATCGCCGAGAGCAGTATCGTCAGGAAGTGGTATCGCCGAGATAAACCCTTTCTTTAGTCAGACACTTTGAGCCTTTAGGAGAGCTAACCGAGGGGAATCTAAGAAGTATAAAGGGAGGCTTAGGTGTGTGAATGAACTTGAGGTCAGGAAGAGTGCTAAGTAGCCGAAGGAGCGTCATCTCTTCTATAGGAAGCACTGCTCAGGTCAGTCACCACTCCGTCTACTCAGAGACCTCTAGTGAGTCTGAGGAAGACGTACCCATGGCATCGGAAGACATGCAAGGTCCAGCACCACATAGGAACTTCATGTCTACGGTGGAAGGAGACTACCGTACCTCCTTACAATATGTATCCACAAATGCCCAGGAGATTCCAATCTACCTGGATGGCTTAAACAGGTCCGTTGCCAGAATGGCAACAGCACAAGATGTCACCATCATACCACGACCAGCTGTCAAATACGAGGGAGGTGCTTACATTGACAAAATGGGTCACATCTACATAGTAACTGAATTTCCGGAGAGGATCAATGAAAGAGGAGAGTTTGTGGATCCCAACAACTCCGAAGAGTTAGTGACCACCCCTAGAGGCAAATCACAAGTATCACGGGTCTTGAGAGGAGACTTGATACCTCAAGACGACTACTTGTTGGAAGTCTACATGATTCACGGAGCAGACTTATTGCTTCAAACTGACGTACCTGTTCAAGGAATAGGATAGAGCCCCATGACATTCTATGAGTTGAAAGACCCAGATGACGAAACTAGACTCACTTACCTAGATAAGAATCAAAGAAGATATTGGCCGGTAGGTGTCCTAGACAAGGCTCGACTGAGATATATGGGTGCGCCTGTATTTCCTCAGAGGGAGCAGGCAACTACCTCGCAAAATCCTTTTGGAAATCAACCAGAGACGGAACATACCACATCAGGACAGACCAGTCAAAGAAGTGTGCCCAACCGTACTCATGTACAGTTTGCAACTCCAGGTGAGCACACACATAATCAGACCTACACAGGGATGGGGAACCATTTCCGACCACCGGTCAGACCACGACCACCTGTGGGAGGACAGCCAGGAATGCCTCCATTACGACCAGCTGTCCCGGTCTTCCCTGTAATGCCCAGACCGCCTGAACCAATGAGAAGATTGAGACCAATCCAAGTAGCTAAGTTTATGAGAAACCATTATGACGGATCAGGGGAGCCATATGATCATATTGCCGAATTTAAACAAGTTCTAAGAGCAGAACAAGTAGAGGACTTTTTTGTGCAGTATGAGTCTTTTGGACTCACCCTCACGGGAACGGCTCTAACTTGGTTCCAACCTTTAGATCCCAATCGATTTGGAAACATGGAACAATTCTTTCAAGAATTCATTGGAGAATTTACAAAGAGAGGAATTAAACACAATTCCGCATCTTTGATCCACAGCTTTAAGCAGAACCCTAAGGAAACCGTGAAGACTGCTGCCCGAAGATTCAACCAATACGTGGATAGATGCCCAATGGCTGAGAGACCGACTCAACAAAAGATGATTTCATTGTTTTTAGATGGACTCTCTAACGGGACCCTCAGAACCCTAGTGTATGTGAAGAGGCTGCAAACATTGAGTGAGTGTCTTCAAGAGTGCATCGACTTGGAAGATAACCTTGCAGAGGACCTCAAAGGTACTACCGACCTCACTAAATCAGAAGACTCAAGAAGTACGGTTATGTCCAATTCTAGTAATGTGGAAGAACTAGCAGAATTATTAGTTAAGAAACTAGGAGTCCAAGGACAGAAAGCTTACCAATATCCAGCTCAAAGAGTGCCTATGTTGAGGAGGTGTAACTTGTGTGGAGGAGAACATCCCACACACTTGTGTGCCAGAGGAGGAGTTGGTGCACAACCTACGTATCCTTACAACAGACAGCAACAACCAGGGACTTCTTCATACTGCCACATCGAGCAAAAATACACCAATCACACAACTGAGAACTGTCCCTTTAATAGGCAAACACGACCTGTCAATCCACCACAATACCGACCTTATGGATACCCGCCTAGAGAGCTTGGTAGGGAGATGCCTAGATACAACCCGTATCCGGTAGGAGCACACAGACAATACGAGCAAGCATCGTATCCACCACCACAACCAGTGTTGGGACCCCAATTGTCACAACCTCAACAAGTTGTACCTGTGAAGTATACTCAACCAGAAGAAAACTTGGAAAGAGCCATAATACCAGCTTCAATAGCGACCAATGTAGAATCAACCAACCAAGGGTATGAACCTCCACCAGGAGAGTACTATCCATATGAAGCCAACATGATGGAATATGAACCAGCATATGACGCGGCCTATTATGGATATGAAGGATTTGATCAAACTTATGGAGCGGAAACTGCAACTTTAATGTACACAGTGCCCAAAGCACAACAACCATTGAGACCTCCCATTAGACCACCCGTGCCGAGAGGACCGTGTTATAGATGCGGAGGGGATCACTTCATACGGGAGTGTCCTCGACCTTACAACCCTCCACCACCCAGGATTTGGGAAGGATATTGTAGTGATTGTGGGAAAGAACATCTTTTTAGAGATTGCCCTAAGAACCCTACAAAAACTCAAGGTCCTGCACCAATCAATGTAATAGAGGTCATAGAAGAATCTGGAAGTGATAAGGAATATACTGTACCGCTAAAAGCTATTACTAGAGCTCAAGCGAAACAACAAAAGGAAAAACAACCGGAAGAAAAACCAGAGAACAATAGAACAGGAGACGCTAACATTCAGATAGTCGAGGATTCAGAGAACTCATGTGAGAACACCCAAAACACCAAAGTATAAAAATGGAAAGAAAGACGAGAAAAGCTCAAAGAGAAATGGGCAAGAAACAAGAGCCAAGACAGCAAAAAACAAACGAAGGGTTCTAGAAAGCTTAATGAACAAAAAACGCATAAGGAGATCCCTGAAACACCATCAATTAGCCCAGAGGAAAAGAAGCCAGGATCAATTCTAGCTGACCCAAAGCCAGAGGAATTGGACATGTGGCTAAAAGCGTACCAAGCTAGAATCAAAATGGGACCAAACCTAGAACAACATGAAAGACTCTACCCTCAAGGGGAATTAGAGAAGGAAAGACTGGCGATATGCAAAAAACTCATCGAAGTAGCTCAGGCGACTCTAGAAAAGACTATCCCAATTTTACCTGAAACAAGGATCGCACAGGAACTATATGAAGAGTGTATACAACCTAAGGATAAGGAGCCTAGTCGGGAAGATGATCAAAATGAACGAATGAAATCTCGAGAAGAACAGGTATCCATAATACCCGACCTAGGGGAAGATTGGTCCAAAGACTTGTGGGATAGAATCAGAGAAGAACAATGGAAAAAGAATGGTGTCGATCCACCACCATTTAATGAAATAGATGTGGAAGACTGTCAACCCCATCCTAACCTCGAGGAGGCCTATGAGGAGATTTCAAGACTTGATAGAGGTAGGGAGGAGACCATAAGCATTTCAACATTGCCTAACTATATGGGGGAGTATGAAGGAGAGTCAGTGGTAATACGAGCACCCACGGTGCCTGGAAAAGGATCAGGAAAAGGAAAGGAGAGTTCTCATAACTTGACAGAGTTAAAGAAAACAAAAGTTCAATGCCAACTAACGGTGGAAGAATTGCTTAGACTGAAACCCCAGTTGTGGAAGCAGATGGCAGATCAATTGAAACCACTGCCAAAGAATGGAGGATCAAAAGAAAAGGAACTGGAAAATAAGTCCACAGTACAATTCCAGTCGACAAAGTAGGAGAATTCAGTGAAGGAGATGAAGGGAATACTTGTTTACCTGTCATCTACAATGGGTACATGACCAAAGCCATCTTAGACACAGGAGCCGGAGTAGGAATTGCAACGAAGGAAATTTGGGAAAAGTGGGGAAAACCAGCCTTACGACCCACTCGAATGAAGCTCCAATTAGCAGACGGTCATGTGGAGAGACCCCTAGGAATATTGGAAGGAATTAAGTTAACCACGTGTGGAGTGGAGTTTGAACACACATTGGCCATATGTAAGTTCGAAAAAGCAAACAATTATGAAATGATATTAGGACGACCATTCATGCGACAGATGCGAGTAGTACAAGATTGGGGCAAAGATTCATTATATCTCCAACATCAAGGAAACACTACCAAGATAAACCTGCACACATTCGCTTATCGGGATGTCCCTCCATTACAATGGAATCCAGTCCACAAAGAAGAAGATGACCTATCCATTCACAGTGCTGGATCAAGTGACCAATCTTGGATGCATGAGGATGCCCAGTTGTGGATGTGCAAAGAAGCTAAGAAGGAGGAGTGTAAAAAACAAATGTGGCCAATAGGGCACCCTAATTATCGATCAATAGAAGACCCCGACTATATGCCTCAAATTTTTTCAGATGAACTCTTTGAGCCACATGGCTGGATGGAAATCCTAGCCACATTAGACGTTTGTGTGAATGAAGAAGTATTGACGATGAACGACTGTATAGACGAGGAAGGATATGATGTGAACCTCTACATGGTTGTCCTCCAAGAAGTAGAAGCAGGAGAAATTGTAGAAGAAGAGTGGAAAGAAGAGTACGAAAGCATAGAAATGGAACCAGAGTTCGACTCTGAAGAACAATATTTAGAAACTATGCAAGAAGAATCAAAAGAAAGACCGACAGAAGTCTTAGCAATTGAGACTATCCCAAGAATGCACGAGCATAGAGAGGACACAAGTAAAGTGGAACCTGAACCAGACCACTTCGAAGTTCCAGAACATTTTAAAAGATACGAAGTGGAAGAAAGAAAAATAGCTACCCAAATGCCTAAACGAGAAGCACGGGATGGAGAAGCCTATGATAACAAGGAACAAACCAAGAAGGTTGTCGTAACGATGGAAGACGGAGAAGAAAGGTGCACGTATATTGGGAAAGACGTATCAGACGAGGAAGAAGAGGATCTCATACACCTCATCCGCGAATATCGAGATGTATTTGCTTGGACGTACAAAGACCTTAAGGGTGTAGAACCTAGTATATGCGCTCATCGCATTCCTATGACAACAGATGCAAAACCTTCCAAACAACGCCCTTACACGTATAACGAAGTTTATGCAGCAAAAATAAAGGAGGAAATCGACAAACTACTAGCGGCAGGATTCATATATGAGATTGAACACACAGAATGGGTATCGCCATTAGTAGTTGTACCGAAGAAAAATGGAAAACTGAGAGTGTGTATCAATTTGAAGAAAGTAAACGCGGCTACCATACGTGATAGTTTCCCATTACCCATCACATATCATCTCTTGGAAAGAGTTGCCGGCAAGGAGGTCTATAGCTTCTTGGATGGATTCTCTGGATACAACCAAGTGGCTATTGCAACTGAAGACCAGCATAAGACCGCATTCGCGACAGAATGGGGAATCTATGCATTTAGAGTGATGCCTTTCGGGCTCACTAATGCGCCAGCCACCTTCCAACGATTGATGTGTCATGTTTTCAAAGAATTTCTGAGAAAAAGCATGGAAGTATACGTAGATGATCTGTGTACATACTCAAATCAACGACCAGAACACATACCGGAACTGCGGAAAATATTCAACAAATGTAGGCAGTATAGAGTTTGCTTGAACCCTGAGAAATGTGTCTTCATGGTAAGACAAGGAAAAATCCTAGGACACATTGTTTCAAAGAATGGAATATCTACAGATGAGGATAAGATTAAAGTTATATTGGACTTACCAAGACCCAAGAATGCGAAAGAAGTACAAGCCTTTATGGGACACTGTGGATATTACCGTAGGTTTATTCACATGTATGCCATAATAGCTAAGCCTTTATACGGTCTATTGACTCAGTTCACTTGGACAGACGAGTGTGAGAAAGCCTTCGACGAGCTTAAGAAACGGCTGAGTACAGCCCCAATTCTGAAATCACCAAATTGGAGCAAGCCTTTCCATATTCATGTTGATGCTTCGAACTATGCCATTGGATGTATCCTAGCGCAACCGGCTGACGAAGGGAAGCTTGATCATCCAATTGCTTATGCCAGTAGACAACTGAACCAAGCAGAAAGAAATTACACTACTACCGAAAGAGAAGGCCTAGGTATGGTCTATGCAGTGAAGAAGTTTAGACATTACCTCTTAGCCAACAAATTCAAATTCTTCATTGACCATCAAGCCTTGTTGTATCTAGTCAATAAGCCTTGCAACACAGGAAGATTGGTACGATGGTTCTTGTTACTAATGGAGTTTGACTTTGAGGTAGTGGTCAAAAAAGGAAACACACATGTGAGAGCAGACCACCTTTCTAGATTAAAACACGGAGAGCCACCTAACGGAGTACCGGATGAATTACCAGATACATATTTGTTCAATCTTGAAGTATGTCCTAAGTGGGCGGAACGATTAATTCCCATACTCACTCATGGCCCTCAGCACCCAATCAACAGGAAGAGCAAAAAAGAAATTTTCCAATCAAGGAATTTACACATTGTTGCTGGAAGTGTGTATTATAAGGAACCCAACGGTGTCTTATTAAGATGTGTCGAGGAGGACGAACAGAAGCAATTAATTCAGCAAGCACACGTAAACAAGTGGAGAACCCATCAAGGGATACACGGAACAATTCGAGAATTAAAAAGATTAGGGGTATATTGGCCTGACATGCCCAAGAGTGTTCATGACTACCTAGACGACTGTGCAGAATGCCAGGAGCAAAGCCCTGAGGATCACATGTCTTTACCTTTTTCGACCATAGCGCCTAATTGGAGCAACTCATTAGTACAATTCCTCAAAACAAAAGAGCACGAAATAGGAGCGAGTTTAGCAAGAAAGCGATCCCTAGAAGAAATGAGCAAAGATTATGTGATAATGGGAAAACAGTTGTTCAAAAGAGGAAAAGACAATCAACTCAGATTGTGTGTGCATGAAGGAGAATATCTTCCCATATTAGAGATGGCTCACGCAGGAGCTGCTGGAGGTCATTTTTCAGCAGACAGAACTGTCAAGATGATTCTCTTTGCAGGTCTGTGGTGGCCAACTCTACATATGGATGCTGAAACATATGTGAGAAGCTGCGAAATATGCCAGAGAGCGAAATATCCCGTTCGAAGAGACGACATGCCTTTAAGACCCATGGTTTGTGCAAGAGCGTTTACCAAGTGGGGAATTGACTTCATAGGACCCATCAATCCACCAGCCAGAGGATCACATGCAGAATACATCATAGTAGCCACCGATTACCTGACTAAATGGGTAGAAGCCAAGGCTACTAGAAAGAATGATGCTCAAACAACTGCAAAATTTCTCTTTGAGCATATTTTCACACGTTTTGGATTACCTATTGAGATTGTGAGTGATCGAGGAACACACTTCCTAAATGAGGTAATAGAATCACTTATGAATGAATTCCTAGTAATCCATAAGAAATCTGCCCCATACCATCCCCAAGCCAATGGTCAGGCAGAGAGTTCCAACAAGGTACTGTGTACCGTATTGACAAAGATTGTCAATAATGGAAGGTCAGATTGGGACAAACAATTGCATCATGCAATTTGGGCCTTCCGAGTGGCATATAAAACGGCCATTGGAACTACACCTTTTAACCTAGTGTATGGGCAGAATGCAATCCTACCAATAGACTTCTTGGTACCAACGCTGAGAGTAGCTCAACAATATGAATGGAACTGGCATGAATTATCCCAACAACTAGATCAAATCGAGAAGTTACATGAGACTAGATTGCAAGCGGTAGCAGGCATTTATGCTGCTAAACGAAGACAAAAAGCATATTATGATGCACATATAAAAGACAAGGGACTCAAAGAAGGTGATTTAGTCTTAGTGTACACCCTAAAACAACATGCAAAGAAATTACAAAAACGCGGATATGGACCCTTGATAATCAATAGAATCTCAACTAGTGGGGCAGTCAATCTAGCTACCCTAGACGGGGACATTCTTCCCAACTACATCAGCGGATGTAGAGTGCGAAGATTCATGGAGCCTTTGACTGATCAAATGTTAGCACGATTATTAGGTGCCCAAAATAGGAAAAGGGAAGAAGAACGAATACGAGAAGAAGCGAGACAAGAAGCCCTAGAACGCATTAGAAAACGCAAGGAGTGGATCAGGCAAAGAGATGAACGCTATCTCCAAGGAGAAGAGCCCATCCCTATGGCAAACTACCGAGTAAAAAATGGTGACGCCACAAGCATGTGTAAAACACAACCTTACCTAAACTTAGGGATTGGTCAGACGGAGTATAAATTGATAGACGCATTAATTGACTCAGGAGCAGGACTTAGTTGTGTACGAAACAAGGTCATAAAAGATCAGCAGTTGAAGGTGAATCCCACAAGTGCACGTTTGATAGGAGTGGGAGGTCAAACCCTAGAATGTATTGGGACGACAAACATATCTCTACACATAGGAAATTCCTCCATGAAACAGAGAGTGTTAGTCTGCAACGATGAGGACCTGATAGAAGACTTGATTTTAGGACAAGACTGGATTATCGAGAATGAAGTATGTATCCATCTAGCTCAAGGGTATATCTCTGCCAAAATAGGCCACAAAGAAATATTTAGCTTATTAGGAGAGAAGCCACTGTGCCAACCTAAGATTGTGGAAAATTCGGAGAATAGCTTAGGCAAAGAACCACAAAGGGAACCCTGTACCCAGGCCCCTAGAGTCAATATGGAAACAGCAGAGACCTCGAATGCAAGGATGACCGCAGAAGAACCTGAACCTTCCCAAACGGTCAAGAAAAGTTCAACCACTACCCAAATCTATCAACAGGCTACCCAACCGACCTATTGGAGAACCTCAAGCACAGGTTCCGGTCAGACACAACACAAACACAAATGGGTGCGCAAGGATCAAATGAGCATTCAAGGACAACCAACACCCAACCCAGAACCAGCAAGAGGAGTAACCAAGTCTATGGAAAAAGTAGTGCAAATTTGGGTTCCGAAACCCTTACTCGAAGCTCAGAGAGGCCGACAACAGATATGGATTCACAAGAAGGCTGCTCGGAATGCAAAGAAAGCTAGGACGACCCAAGAACATACCTCTTTTCAAGAAAGACGAAGCAGCAGACCCAAGCAATCTCAACAGCGAACCCTAGGCACAGATTTTGGTGCTCAGAGTCAGATCAAACCAATACCAGCCAATCAAGGACGCAACAAAAGAACATGTATCAAAAGGGTGACCACGATTCAGATATGGAGGCCGAAGAAAGTGCAAAGAAAAACTTCACCATTTGACAATCCTAATTGCACTCATGAAATACACAATGCACCTAAAGTATGCATAATAGGGCGACATTACACGGCCACGCATTTGGCACATGATGCTCCAAACAAGATTAGTGGTGCACATTCTCCAAGGGAGATTAGCTCTCAGCTTGAACTCAAATAGGAATGGATCTACAGTGTAGATAAATAAAAGCTTCGGCTATGCTAACAGTTGTTCTCTTTCAGGAAAATGAAAAAGAAACTAAAAAGGTGGTAAGAGATCTCAACTATGGGGTTATGGGAACGGAGTGAAGAACGATGATACTCAGAAATGCACCACACTACTGCATTCTTTGGTGTGAAACTAATATACTTCACTTACGAGTGCAGATGTCTTCTCAAGATTCTGAAGCAACCATACCTGAAGAAGCCATGGATTTCCCACTCCAAAGTATTACAAAGGCGAAGGGACATTGGTTCCGGGAAGATCAACCTGACGGGGAATCGATCTTCCTTGCAACAATCAAGATCATGGACACCGATCATCAATTTACTATTCTGTCCCAGGATTTTCGAGTACTGCATGGGATGCCATCTATACAGGATATCATGACGAAAGCAGGCATTCTCAAGTATTTCGAGTTGCCCATTTACAAACCAGATTTCCAAAGATGCACACAGGTGATGAATACATTACAACCAGCATTACATGACCCGTTGGTACCAGAAGCTAGAGTAATGGACAAAGTTGGAGAATGGGTAATTATTCAGTTCACCCATGAACTGATCAAGGAAGCTTTTGAATGGGAGAAAGATGGGATTACAGTGGTGAAGGAAGAAAGCCGAGGTGCCAAAACTAGGACATTCACCGAAATTAATCGGGTGGACATCGAGGAGGCGGTCAGGCTAATTCACCAGCATTTCTACTTTCCTAACATGCACCGATACACGGCCCCACAAAAATCCATCGTGCAATTACTGTCGCATGCAATCAAACAAATCGAGAATCAAATTAATCTGACCCCATATGTGCAGGAAAGATTGTTCGAAGCGAAGAAGCAATGGAAAAACAAGAAGTTCCTCAATGGAAGTATTGCACTGACCATTCTGATATACCATGCGCTAGGCATCAGGGAGCATCTACAAGAAATGCCCTCATCAACAGGTTTAGCTCAATATGCCAAAGTAGCAACTGTCCCTAAGAAAAAGAAAAAGACAACCATTGTGGGGTTGGCTGAACCAAGCTCTCAACCCAGAATGAGAGGCACAAAAAGACTCAGAGAACTCGAGTTACAGGAAGAGGACACACCAATTCAGAAGAGGGTCCATGTTCTTCCCAAGGCCACGATTGAGAAAAGAAAAGAAATAACGGAAAAAGACTTGACAGAAGCTCTCGAAGAGACCCATCAATATACAGAAGGGCAAGTTAATTTGCCAGTGCAAGGTCATCACTATAAGCAATCACAACAAGCAACAGACCAGAAAGCCAAGCTCACAAAAGTTCATAGATATAAAGAAATAGGCTTGGATAATTCTAGTTCGGTCTCGGAGAAACAAGAAGAACCAGACAATTCATTGCTTAATGTCGATATTCAAAGCGAATCAAAAGATGATGGACATTGGGATGAATTAAATGAAGTGGACTATGGCGCAACCCAAGACGGACACAAAGAACAGGATCAGACAAAAGAGGTAGACACAAATGCTACTAAACAGCCGGAAGAAGAAGAAAGGCAACAACCTGTTCAATCAAAAGACGCCTCCACTACCCATATCAAAGAAGGTAAATCCGATAATGAGGAACAATTAGTGCTATCAGAGGATAAGCCTCAAGAAAAAGGACATGATGAAGAACCCTTCACTCCACTAAGGGTTGTGGCAGAACCATCCCCCATGGACGTCACGTTTCAAGGAAGTGCCACGAAATCTAAGGATCAAGGTAAAAACAACGAAGAACTGAATGTACAACTACAAGTCCGACAACCACATAATGAAACTATTCATGTGGAAAAAGGGAAAGATGTACACACAGGAGAAACCCCAAGTATACCAAGGACATGGCTAAACGTCGATATAGCTCAGCTCAAGCCTGTGGTGCAGGATATGATTCGAACTGCACTAGATACTCAACAGTTAATGCTTGATGCTGATGAAGATTACGATCAGGCCATGCGTGAAAAGCAGGAGCTTCAGAAAGAAGGTGTGGATCTGGCTAATAGGTTATCAAAAGCAGAAGCTCAAGCCTTAAAGAAACACGAGGAAATAAAGAAGACCAAAACACAATGCCAGATATTAGAAAAGGAAAATGCCCAACTAAAAGAACAAATTTTGGAGCTCACGAAGAAATTAGATATGACAGAAAAAGAGAAAACAAGGATCAACGCTCGTGGTAAAATACTCGAATCACAGCTCAAGGTGAGTATGGAGGAAGCGGAAAATTTAAGGAACAGGAACAAGGAGCTCATGACAGCTCTCCTCAGTGATCAACCACCAGCAGAAACTAATCATTCAACGGAGGACATAAAAGAACTGGAAGAAAAGATCACCAAGATGGCAGATCAGCTCAAACAGGAGCAAGACACCATTGCTGATTGGGAAAAAAGGTATATGCATGACACTGCAGCTCTACGCAAGAAATGGAAAAAAGCTGAAAATGATTATTTCAGACAGTGCAAAGAAGACACAGATCACATGAATATAGTTGCTCAAGAAGTGATCAAACAGCAGGAGACGATTGCCAAGGCTGAAGCAGAATTAAAGAATAAAGATACACTCATCAAACAGCTTCAGGAACAGATTGAGCGCCAAGACAAACAGGGGACACCAGTAGTTCCACACGCTGCGGAGGCTACTGTGGAGACTGAGGTACGTCCTCTCTCTCCCCCCTCATATCATTCACCGATCAGGGCGGAAAAGGAGGTTCATGTTGAACCTAATACTCGCGAAATTGCAGAAATGAGCAGACCAGCAAGGGTACTACTGGTGTCCCAGCTCACTGCTGATTTTGAAGATCAAATAATTCAGATAATGAAAGAGGCTCAGATTGAGCATAAACAATTAGATCAAATTTTGAAGCCATTCAACGTGCCATACGGCCTACTTAAAGAACAAACACGGATGTATATAAAGTCTGCAACGAATAAAGATCCGGACCACAACCTTCACTTTAAACATGACACGTTCAATTACACTCAAGAGGAGTTCGAGAAGGCGGATCCAACATGGAGAAGGAAGATTTTGGAGAAGAATCCAACGTTGCGGGTGCAGTGGGAAGCATCACCATACGCGCTTCAAGTCAACCCATCTTTTTGTCTTGTACCCCGCAGACGAGCTTGGTCGCACTTTTTGGAAGGTCAGCGCCAAGGCAGTATCAATAATCAGTGGCTTAATTATCCGCTACTACCTAGTCCGCCACATAATTACCTACCGACCGAAGAATATATGGTAAAAACAATGGAATTTTGGATTGCGAGATACGCTACAGTTCCGGATTTAGCCGTCAAGATGACCAACAAAATATTCAGTATGATCATTACAGTTTTGAAGGTATTCCAGCATGCGAAATATACATTCTTGAATTTTATCGGCATTACGCAAGGGTCTGAGGCTCTTATTTTTGATTTATCAACCATTCCGAGCCGCCTCACACTTATGGCCTATTATTCTCGTCTCATGTTTTTGCCATCGACATATATGCAAACGTTTGAGGAAGCATTCTTTACCGGCTTTTTTGAGATTGATTCAGAAATTTTTGTTAAGATGACTTCCAACCTGAATGCAAGACTGGTGGCCTACGAAACAAGTTTCTTTGCTGATCATAGACAGGCGCCAGAAGACGGAGTAAAGTCAAGGCAATGGAAGGAATTCATGATATGTCTTGCTAATCTACTGAATCAAAGAGAGCAAACAGCTATCCAAACTTACTCACGTCGCCACAGAAAGCCTGTCGAGGACGACAGAGTTCAGGAGGAGGGACGTGTAGAGGGACAATCAAGCAAAAAGAAAAGAAGAAGAAGGTCCAAGTCCAAAAGTGCGCAGTAAAAGATAAAACATCAAATGATTAAGGACCACTCTCTGCAGGAAGCCCCGCAGGGGCGCAACACCCATCTCTGCACAGAGCCCCGCAGGGGCACGCACCAGGCTACAAAGCTAAACCCCAGGGTCCCGAGTAGTGGACTTTTCAAACATCAGAGTAGGACCAAAAGTTAGAAAGGGGTAGAGGCTGAAAAGTTGAAGAGGGTGACTAAGAACAGCACATTCCTAGTCACTGGTGGCGTGCGTGGCAACCCGAGTCAACAGGCAAGACAACTACATCAGGCTCTCGAGTTGTAGAGCTTGAATCAAGAAGGCCATCGAATCTGCATGTCTGTTTAACTGCAGACAACACTGACCAAGGGGAGCGTGCAGTGGAAAAGCTGAAGCGCCTCTAAAACGTAATGCAAGATCAAGAAGCAGACAACACTACCCACGGGACGCGTTCGCGAAGCAAAGTCTGTCAAGGGACGACAGAGACGAAGAGGGGGAGAGTGTTGCAGAGCTAAAGAGCGCAGAAAGCAGAGAAAAAAGACGGGCCCCAAAATTTTTCCGATTTGGACACACAATTTTTTGTAACATAACCACTTTTGTACATATTTTCCATTGTAAATGCACTAGAGGAGTCCTCTAGATGCATCCCCTCAGAAGATTAGTGAATTACCCATGTATATTAGTAGGAAGTTAGTATTTTAGTGAATAAAGTGCCGGTCTCTTGTGTGAAAGGACCAAACTTAGGGCACTAGTATATAAGTCAAAAGTGACTCATTGTAAAGGACTTCTTGTCATTGTGAAGAAGAGCACTTCTGAAATTTCGAGTTTGCCTCTTTCTTGCTGATTTTGATCTTCATTTTGCTCATGTATGTGTGTGTGATGCTTGAAATGCAAGTGTAGGACTGTTGTCTACCCCTTCCCCCTTGTTTTGAGTGGCTGTAGTGCGTGCGTAAGCTAGGAGAAGCAAAAACGCGGGTGTTAGTAGTTCCCGTAATTCACTGTTTCTGCCATAACTTGCAGCAGAGTGGTCAGAATTGAGTGAAACCACTACTGTTGGATTCGTCTCGGCGAGAGCTTCGAAACGAGTACCCTATTGCCTATGTTCGGAGTTCTGGGCTGGGAGAAAACCTCAAAAAACCAAAACTGCTGAAAAGAGGCTTGCGGCAACACTTCCAGTTTTTCAGTAGGTGTGGGTAGTATTAGTCTTTTCTCATGCTTGGATAGCTAACTCACTTCATTTTCTATCACGTGTGCACATGTCTTCATACACTTGGTAAGTCACTCCTCAGGATTGATAATTAAATGTGTGAAAAGAACTCCACTATATGCACTTGTATGGCAATCGAGGTATAGTCTCATTGGTACAAGTCCTTGAGTCATTGTGGCTCAAGTACACAGGCAGGCACTTAGGCCGAGACAGACAGAGCCTCAGATCCTCTGAAGCTAGTGTCAATCACACCGCCAGGTCTTGGGCCCAGCAGTTGAGTGATTATCCATACATTCCCAGATCAGAAACAAGTGATTCTGAGATGTCCTATCACATGGAGAGACCAGTAGGTAGTTCAGGGTTGGCTTATCTAGAAAAACCAGAGGGACCTTACAAGACTCAGCTAGAATACATCAGGACGAATCGTCTAGGTGCTCGCATCTACGAAGACGGACTGAGAAGATCGGTGGTCCAGATTAAGAACCCCGATCAACCCCATGGATTAGACCATCCGGTAGTCAAGTTTGAGAATGGAGCATACCTAGATAAAGAGGGGACTATATATGTAGTCACCACTTTCCCTGATAGAACTGATGAGTTTGGAAATGTGATTGCGGAGACCGACATGGGTGACATAGAGCAAGGGAACTTAGAGAGAGAGCCAAGAACTCCCCGTGGTAAATCTGTCTTAACCAGAATCATGACTCCAGAGTGGATTCCACAGGATAATAAAAGCATAGATCTGCTTCTAAACCGAGAAACCGATGAGGTTTTTTGGAGATATAAATCTCCTCAATCTCAGGAAGTGAGTGCCCTCACGATCTATGAGTTTAAAGACCCTGATAGCCCAGGTCAAGTAACCTACCTAGACAATGCATCAGAGAGAATCTTCGTGGTCACTGAGCTTGGCAGACATGCCTACACATGGAAGGGAGAATTTGTTTTTCCCCAACCAAGGTCTACTGTGTCCTTTGGTCACCAAGGAGCTGGGACCTCCCAAGCTCATGGAGCTCAAAGAGATAGAGGTAGAGACAAACCGGAGGTAATTTTTGCCAACTCCCTGGGAAGAGAAAGAACGGGAACAGAAAGGAATAGAGTAGAACCTGAGAGACATAGAACCCCATGGAATCACCGGGACATTGATGATTTTCCTTTGCCAAGGCCGAGAGAACACACTAGGACCCTACGACCAACCCAACTGGTGAAGTCCATGAAGAATTATTTCGATGGCACGGGAGACCCTTATGACCATGTGGCAGAATTTCGACAAGTGTTGAAAGCTGAACAAGTGGAGGACCTATTCACACAATATAATGCTTTCGGTCTAACCCTTAGGAACACTGCCCTTACGTGGTTCCAACCACTGAATGAGAGGCATTTCAGAAACATAGACCAACTCTTAGAGGCATTTATTGTTGAGTTTTCTAAGAGTGGAATCAGGCATAACACCTCCTCACTAATTCATAGCTTCAAACAAACACCTCAAGAGACGGTCAGACTAGCTGGAAGAAGATTTAGACAGTACCTGGAGAGATGCCCTATTCCGGAGTTACCCACACCAGCCAAACAAGTGGCCTTGTTCCTAGACGGATTGTTGAGCACTAAGCTCAGGTCATATGTGTACCTGAAGGACCCTAGAACGATAGAGGAGTGCGTGCGCATGTGCATAGACATTGAGGACAATCTAGGTGAGGAATTAGAACTATCAAAAATCTATAAGGATTCTGATAGCTCTAGTCAACAGACATCTGGTCAATCCACATCCATCGAGGAACTTGCAGAGAAGGTAGCTCAAAAACTAGGTGTCTCTAGCAAGCAAATTCCGAGATTTGCCCCAGTTAAGCGGTGTTACAATTGTGGCGGTGAACATATGGCAAGTGTATGCCCCATTATGGCCCAACCACAGGCGAATTCTAGTAGCCAGTACTGCACCATAGAGCGCAGATACACCAACCACACTGCACAAGACTGCCCATATAACAAGCAAACTGTTAGGCAAAATTATCCTCAGCCATATCCACAACATGGTAGATACCAGAATCAGTACCCATCACCACAATACAACAGACCACAGCAAACTTATCGGCCATCTTATCAAGGGCAGCAGAGGCCTCAACCAGTCCTAGTGCAGCAACCCCCTGCTCCAACCAATGTGATCCCAGTGAAATATGCATCTACTGAAGAAAATCCGAATAGAGCCATAGTCCCAGTCACCCCATTGCTATCAGACAGTGATCCAAGTGACCATAGTTTTGACTCCGCACATATTGATAGCCCACAGGCCTACTACATGCAGTCACCCGAGCATGACGAGTCATACTATTATGAGGACCCAAGTGAAAATAGTGGGGAACCTGAGTATTCTAATGTCATGTACACAAACCCCAACTCTAGACCTCAACCTAGGCAGGTACGACCCCCATTTCCTAGAGGGCCGTGTTTCAGATGTCAGGGAGATCACCTTGTACGTGATTGTCCACTACCTGTCCCTACACAACCTCAACCAGTAACCATTCAGGGCTTCTGTCAAGATTGCGGGAAAGAGCATCTCCTACGAGATTGCCCGAAGAACCCTAATAACATGCCTAAAATCACTCCTATCAATGTCGTTGGGTTAGTTGTAGACTCCACAGGGAGTGTGACTTCCACTGCACCTGTGCAGGTGATCACAAGAGCCCAGACACTTCAACGACACCAAGATGTTGTTCAGGAAAAGAGCCCCGAGGTGAGTGAAACAGAGAGCATACCCAAAAAGAGGACTAGCGCCTGGAAGGATAGTCGTGAAAGAATGAAGAGACAATGGGCAAAAAAGATAAACGAACTTGAAGAAAGCGTGAGAGAAACCAAGGCAAAAATCACAGAAATCACATCTCAACCACACTCCCACACACTTCCACCACTACCATCCCCATCACCCTCCATT
Source organism: Ceratopteris richardii (assembly GCA_020310875.1). NCBI lineage: Eukaryota > Viridiplantae > Streptophyta > Polypodiopsida > Polypodiales > Pteridaceae > Ceratopteris > Ceratopteris richardii. The sequence continues at coordinate 157,503,539 of CM035415.1, forward strand.
TCTCCACCCTCTAACACACCCCTCGTAACCCACCCACCACCCCGAGTAGGATCAGTATTAGCTGACCCCACTCCTGAAGGCTTGGACATGATGTTCAAAGCCTACCAGGCTCGACTTCAAGAAGGGCCAACAGCTGCAAACCTAGACAAGAGTTACCCTAGAGCAGACTTAGAGATTGAACGGATGAAAATGTGCATGAAAATGGTAGAACAAGCTCAAGCTATACTTGAGACTAGCCAAAAGTTCAATCAGACGAACTCTGTCAAGCCGGATTTGCATTTCCAAGGCTTACTAGAAAGATTAGAGCAGTTGGTAAACAAATCACAAGTTTCTTTACCTCCACAGGCTCAACCAGTTGTTGAAAGAGGAAGCTCACCACAAATGGAAGCTTATGTTCCTAATTCTACGGATGCTGGAATACCTCCTTCAATACAACAGTACTCTCCAGAGTTCTTGCGGGAAATACAAGAAGAGAAATGGGCCAAGGAGAAGGGTGATTCCCCTCCTATTCCTGAGATTGATGATCTTCGTGATCAATTTCCCCAAGACATTCCCTCTATCTATGGGGATCAAGCAGAGCAACAAGAGGATGAGAGATTAGATTTTGAATCTAATTCTTTACACGAGTTGCCTCACTTCACAGGCCCATGGGAATCTGAATCTCTCCAGATCAGAGCTCCCACGATATTGGTAAGAAATGAAGACTCAGTGATTCCCAGGAACACTGATGTTGTGAAGAACACTAAGGTTCAATGTCACCTCACTGTAGAGGAACTCCTCAAGGCAAAACCGGAGCTCTGGAATCATGTGAAGGATCAGGTTCCAGAACTTGAATCCGATGCACCAAAAGTAGGCTCTAAACAAAAAATACCCGAGGTACCTCTCGACAAGGTAGGAGACATGAGCGAAGGTGAAGAAGGTAACACTTATCTTCCGATCACCTATCAAGGTTACACAACCAAAGCAATTGTGGATTCGGGTGCGGGTGTTGCGATTGCGACTACCTCCTTGTGGAAGCGATGGGGCAAACCCACCTTAAGACCAACGAGAATGAAACTTCAAATGGCAGATGGTCATTTTGAAAGACCTCTCGGATTGCTTGAAGGGATAACTCTAACCACTTGTGGTGTAGAGTTTGAACATACGTTTGCCATATGTGACTTTGAGAAGAATAATGTTTACGAGATGATCCTAGGAAGACCCTTCCTACGACAATTACAAATAGTACAAGATTGGGGAACCAACTCCTTGTACTTACAGCACTTAGGGGTCACCACCAAGGTCAATCTGAAGGATCACACCTTCAGAGATGTACCACCCCTACAGTGGAATCCTATCCACAAAGCGAAAGAAGACTCTATCTCCGTGCATTCTGGAAGTTCACCTGAACCATCCTGGTTGCATGAAGATACTCACTTGTGGATGTGCAAGGTCGCAGAGGAAGAGGAAAAGCGCCTAAAAGCGAGAGAAGAAGGAACTTCCCCAGGAGATAGACCAATAAAAGACCCAGCCTATACACCAATGATATTTCCAGATGAGGAATTTGAGCCTCATGGTTGGGCAGAAATCTTAGCTACCATGGACATTGCAGTCAATGAGGAACAATGGACACCCCATTGTGATGAGGAGGGTTATGATATTTCAGTGTTCATGTGTCAGCCCTTGTTGGAAGAGTGTGATCCTAGTGAGTTCATAGAAGAAGAAGAGAATGACGATGATCTAGAATCCATTGTGATGGATACATACTTTGACTCAGAGGAACACTACTTAGAAGACCTAGGGGTGTTAACCCAAAAGGAAGAAGAACCCCTTGCGAGTATTAAAACGATAAGTTCAAAGAAAGGAAGTGAAGGAGGTCAAAAGAAAAAGAAAAGGAAAGCAGTGAGACAAGAAGAGGAAGAATCATTGTTTGAAGTACCAGAAAATTTCAAGAAATATGAAGTGGAAGACCGGAAAATTTTGGTACGAATGCCTAAGAGAGAGGCCATTATAGGAGAAGCATATGACAATAAAGAAAAGACCAAAAAAATTGTAGTGACCATTGAAGGGAACGAAGAGCGATGTACGTACATAGGAGACGACCTAAGTGCAGAAGAAGAAGCAGAGCTTGTAGCTCTATTAAGGGAATATAGGGATGTGTTCGCATGGCATTATAGAGACTTGAAAGGAGTAGATCCAGAGATTTGCTCTCATACGATTCCGATGACCGCTGATGCTAAGCCCACCAAACAAAAACCCTACACTTATAATGACAATTATGCGGCCAAAATAAAAGAGGAAATTGACAGGCTGATTGAAGCCGGATTCATCTATGAGATTGAGCACACTGAATGGGTGTCCCCCATTGTAGTGGTGCCCAAGAAGAATGGGAAATTGCGAGTGTGCATTAACCTTAAAAAAGTCAATGCCGCTACGATCAGAGATAGTTATCCACTTCCAATCACCGAACATCTTTTGGAGCGTGTTGCAGGCAAGGAAGTTTACAGCTTCCTTGATGGATTTTCAGGTTACAACCAAGTAGCCATTGCCCCCGAAGATCAGCACAAAACGGCCTTTGCCACAGAATGGGGAATCTTTGCATTTCGTGTGATGCCATTTGGGCTCACCAATGCACCTGCTACATTCCAAAGACTCATGTGTCATGTCTTCAAAGAGTTCTTGCGAAAGAGCTTAGAAGTATATGTGGATGATTTGTGCGCTCATTCCCAAGAAAGAAGTTACCACATCCCTGAGCTCAGGCAAATCTTCAACAAGTGTAGAGATTATCGAGTGTGTCTGAATCCAGAGAAGTGTGTGTTCATGGTACGACAAGGTAAGATCTTAGGTCACATCGTTTCTAAGAATGGAATTTCAACAGATGAAGACAAAGTGAGAGCAATAGCAGAGTTGCCCAGACCAAGGAATGTTAAAGAGGTACAGGCCTTTATGGGCCATTGTGGATATTACCGTAGGTTTATCCACATGTATGCCATCATAGCTAAACCTCTTTATGGGTTGTTAACAAACTTTGAGTGGAACGAGGAATGCGAGAATTCCTTCAACGAGCTGAAAAGACGTTTGTGCACAGCACCAATATTGACTACTCCGGATTGGAGCAAACCCTTTCACGTCCATGTAGATGCCTCCAATCATGCAATAGGATGTGTGCTAGCACAACCCACAGGTGAAGGAAACCTAGATTTGCCGATAGCATATGCTAGTAGGCAATTGAATGCAGCGGAACGAAATTACACCACAACGGAGAGAGAAGGCTTAGGCATGGTATATGCTGTGAAGAAGTTTAGACACTATCTATTAGCCAATAAGTTCAAGTTTTTCACTGATCATCAAGCTTTACTATATTTGGTCAATAAACCTTGCAATACAGGCCGCTTAGTAAGATGGTTCCTCTTACTAATGGAATACGACTTTGAGGTTGTTGTCAGGAAAGGTAGAACCCATCTTAGGGCTGACCATCTTTCTCGCATCACTTCAGGAGAGCCACCGCAAGGAGTGTCTGATGAATTGCCCGATGCTTATCTGTTCAATTTAGAAGTTGTTCCTAAATGGGCAAATAAGTTGGTACCAGTCCTAACCTTCGGGCCTGCAAATAAAAATGTTAAAACAAGCAAAGAGGAAATTGTAAAATCGCTAAAGTATCAAATATTAGCCGGAAGTATGTACAAGCAAGATGCCGAGGGCGTATTAGCTTGTTGTGTCGAGGATGATGAACACACTAGTTGGTTGCAACAAGCCCATGAGGGATTGCTAGGGAATCACTACTCTAAACAACGAACATTGCAGAATCTAAAACGTTTAGGAGTGTATTGGCCTAGCATGGACAAAGAAATACAAGAGTGGATCCACAATTGTCCAGTGTGCCAGAAGAGACCCCCAGTGGAACATGCCACTCTTTATCACGTGTCATTAATCCCAGATTGGAGTGCTCCATTGGTCGAGTTCATGAGATCGGGAACATTGCCCAATCAGGCGAGTCTGGCAAGAAAACGGAGCATGGAGCAAGAGGCTCAAGACTATGCCTTAGTAGGGGACAACCTATATCGAAGAGGCAAGGATGGTTACCTAAGACTGTGCGTACATGAATCAGACTACTTGAAAGTCTTAGAAACGGCACACAGCGGTGTTGCAGGTGGACACTTTGGGCCTGACAGAGTAATTAAGACCATTCTATTCTCAGGACTGTGGTGGCCCACTCTTCATATGGATGCACATACTTATGTGAAGAGCTGCGACACATGCCAACGTGCCCAATATCCGATAAGAAAAGATGAAATGCCCTTAAGGCCAATGATGGGAGGACGTGCATTTTCAAAGTGGGGTATAGACTTTGTAGGTCCCATCAACCCCCCAGCTAGGAACTCCCATGCAGAATACATTATTGTAGCCACAGATTACCTTACAAAGTGGGTGGAAGTAAAAGCCACGACAAAGAATGATGCTCAAACGACGGCTAAGTTCTTATTTGAAAATGTGTTCACTAGATATGGGTTACCAATAGAGTTGGTTAGTGATAGAGGTACGCATTTCTTGAATGAGGTCATTGAAAATCTTCTTCAAGAATTCATGGTGATACATAAGAAGTCTGCCCCCTATCACCCCCAAGCCAACGGACAAGCCGAGAGCACGAATAAGATCCTATGTAACGTATTAACGAAACTTGTAAATAATAAACGCTCTGATTGGGACAAACAACTTCATCATGCTGTTTGGGCATACCGAGTTGCCTACAAAACAGTACTCAATGCTACCCCATTTCAGATGGTCTTCGGACAAAATGCGGTGCTACCATTAGATTTCCTAATTCCAGCTTTAAGAGTAGCACAAGAGCATGAGTGGAATGGACATGAGTTGTCCTCTAGGATCTTGGATCTAGAGCGTTTAGGTGAGACGAGGCTACGAGCAGCAGCGGGCATCTATGCTGCAAAGAAACGGCAAAAGGCATACTTTGATGCCCATGTGAAGGATAAGGGCTTGAAGGCAGGAGATCTAGTGTTAGTCTACACATTGAAACAACACGCAAGAAAGCTGGAAAAGAGAGGCTACGGACCTATGATCATTAATAGGATCTCCACGAGTGGAGCAGTACAACTAGCAACTTTAGAGGGGGATGTCCTCCCAAACTATATTAGCGGTTGCAGAGTCAAGCTGTATCAAGAACCCCTCACGGAGGAAATGCTAAGTCGACTCAATACTGCTAAACAACGTAAAAAGGAGGAAAAACGAATTCGAGAAGAAGCACAGGCAGAGGCCTTAGAGCGTATCAGACGAATGAAGTTGAGGAGACAAGGAAGGGACCAGCCTATGACTGACACTCAAGAGTCTCCAGGCTATCACATGGCCATGTGTGAGGCTTCAGGTGAATGTACCCATAAGATAGTGGACCGACGACCTTTTGTGACCGTAGAAATAGGACAAAAGGACAGCACAACAAGCGTGAGGGCTTTAATTGATTCAGGAGCAGCCACAAGTGCAGTTCGGCTTTCTTATTGCCAGCAGCTGCAATTGGAAGTAAAACCCATAGAAGCCTATCTGATAGGATTAGGAGGTGTGGAAACCCCTTGCATGGGAGAGGTGTATCTTCCCCTCTACATACAAGAGGTCCTCATGCCAGCAAAAGTGCTAGTGTGTGAAGACGAGGATCTGACCGAACCTCTTGTCTTAGGCCAAGACTGGATCTATGATCACGCAGTCAACCTCAACCTAAGAAGTGGACTTCTTCAGGCTTGGGTAGGCCAAAGTCGTCTCACGATTGAATTAGAAAATCAAGCGCTCAAACCAATAGAACAGGCACCAACTCCTGGTCCCTCCAGGAATCCACACGAAGATAACCATGTTGTGCTTGTCCAAACTTCTATGGTGCAGAGGAATGTCAATCTTACTGAAGGTTCAGGAGCCAAAAAGGAGTTCCTAAATGATCCAAAGAAGATTCTAAATGAACGGACCAAACATCACCCTACACAAAGGAGGCCGCTGATCAAGAGGCAGGAGCGCCAACCCGCGCAATATGGAGCATCTCGTGGCGTGAAACAGATCTGGATACGCAAGGATGGAAAACCCACAGCTCCAATAGCAGATTCTCAAAGAGACAAGAAACGAGCCTCACCATCAAGGAACAAAGTGAAGAAGCCCCCTAGGATAACCCCTAGGCATACCAATTCTATTTGGGTTCCTAAGCGGTCCATGAAGGCCACCCCTAATGCTAGACAGATATGGGTGCCCAAGGCTAGCTTACAAGCCCAAATTACTTCACCTACAGGCACTAGGATGAAGCAGCTTTCACAAGCACTCTTGGCCAACAACTCAGAAAGTGACAAGATACCTACACCTCTCACTGTCCCCACTCCCATCAACCCCAGGAATGTCTGGAAATGGGTACCCACAAGGTCCCACATACATCACACTCTCAGACCGAAATCTTCACCTGTCCTTAGCTCTAAGAGCTACGACTCCTGTATCAAAGTGTGGAGAATTAAACTGTGTACTAAACCCCCTGACCCTATTCTGTAAATCCGTCCACACTAACACAGAAGCATTCCGAGCCCATTGCATAACCAAAGTATGCATCTAGGATGACACTGACCTTTAATCACCACTCACACATATCATAAACACCTCACCACTAACCACTGACCTCCAGGATTGTCATGTTAGTATTGTGAAGGGAACACCATTACATCTTGTTTCCTATGCAACACTAATGTGCCTTTCGTCTTCCAGCAGATAAGCAACCTACTCTCATGGCAACAGCGGCAGGCACAAGCTCTCAGGCAGGATCTGGTGCTCCTATCAATTGGGATGCCATGCCAGTGGAAGCTCCACCAACAGCTAGGCCTGAAGAATTCTTGAATGTGCGAAGGATTCCTATTCCAGATCCACCCAGTGGACTAACCGAAAGAGTAAAAGGGCACTCCCATTGGTTCAATGAAATGCCAGGGGATTTGGGAGACGCAGATCACATATGGGAGTCCAAGATGGAGTGTGGGGGGGTTTGGTGGACCTTCCAATTCTTTTCAAGAGAATTTGAGACCTTACAGAATGCAGCTCCACTTCAGGATATCTGGCAAAAGGCAGGACTACAAGCTTACTTCAGTGCAGCTCTACCCAAACCTGACTTCCTCAGGTGCTACTACTTGATTGCTACGTTGAAACCTACAGGGGATAAAGATCATTCAGGCACATTCTGGGTGCCCTCCTTATCCAATCTGGAGGAGATGAGGAAGTTTGAATTAAATGTAACGTTAATCAGGGAAGCCCTTCAAATGTATGGAACTCATGTGCCTTCAGATCGCGACCCTTTGATACCAGAATCAATGAAAAGCAATAGAGTCAAGAAGCTCAAAGAAATGTGCGCCCTCACCCCCAACATCGCCATACCTCTGCGGATGTGCCTCCAGCACTTCGCATTTCCCGCTCAGGACCGTTTCACTCAGCCTCACAAGAAGATATGGTACGGGTTGTATTTAGCAGAGACCGGAAGCTTGCCCATCAAGATGCCGGTATGGATCTTAGATCAAGTGTATGAGGCAGGCAAGCGGGGGGTGAGGAAGCCCACTTTACATGGGTGTTGTGCGTTGACGAGAATCGTCTACAGATGTCTGGCATATGATGTGCCAGTTGCTCGAGCCCTAAAATATGCACACCTGGAGCTGTTCAAAGGGCGAAAGTCAGGGAGTCAGCCTGCAAAAAGAATGCGTGGATCCCTTTCACAGGTCCTGATCCCTCCAGTAACTACCGCCGAAGTCTCCACTAGAGAGGAAGCCCAGGTGGCACCTATCACAATCCATCTCCAGGAGTCTCAACCAAGAGAGGTGGTACAGCCCACTCCTTCTGCCCCTCCGCTACCTACCGATGCAGAATTTGCAGCGATGACCACCTTCACCGAGGAACCAAATTTTGATTTTGAAACATTTCTGCAGACGGCTCATCTATCAGACAGTGAAGGTTGCCCTGACAATGTCGATCCGGGGGCATCAACCCAAAGAGAACATGCACGAAACGAGACAAGTAGTGTACAGGAGATAGGAGTGGCACAACTTCCTCAAAGACTAAGCACACAAGCTCAGGAGAAGGCACCAAGAGATAACCCGGAAGAGAGTGAAGACGAAGCCCCCGCATATACGGCACAGCTCAAACGACTATACCAAACAATCAAGCAGGTACAACGACGCCATAAAATGTCAGAAGAAGCAAATAGGGCCCTAGTAAACCAGATGTTACACTCAGAGCATATCGACCCCCAGTTTGTAGAATCGCTAAATCTTTTGGCGGACACCTGTGGCATCAGTGAAGCAATGAGAACCTTGGTCTATCAAGAGAACCCTGCTTATGATCAAAGAAGAATTGATACACGGCCGCGACAAGGAAAGATGATTCAGATGGAAGTATCTACCGCGTTAGCTACGTCCACATCAGAAGATGTTCACATGATTAGCCCTAGGCCCAATGATGAACCGGAGGACATTACGCATGCACCATCCCCCCCATCTTCTCCTATCCCACCCTCAGAGCCTCTCTCCACGTGTCTTTCTACACAACCATTCTCCTCCTATAGTGAGACCATTGTACACACCCCCGTGTCCACTTTCCTTCCTTCACCCTCATCCATCTCTGTCACTCAGATTTTTGAACCCCAATTAGGTCACCCTTCCTTCCCCCATGCCTTTGGACAACCATCTGTCACTAGTCAGACTCTTTCCATATCTTTACCCTCCACCCCTCCATTTCCTCCCTCCCAAACTCTACCTACCCCATCCCTTGTAACTGCCTCGAGCACCACACTAATCACCCAACCCTCCTTCTGGACCCAACTTGTAAACATTCTTCAACAGGTTGATGAACATAAGAAAAAGTCCCTTCCCCAAATTCACTTCCCCACATTCACAGCCACCACTATCACACCACCCACCATCCCGATGTTCACATTTCACAAATCACACTCTCTCATGTCTGATCCCATGGACATCTCACCATCCGCTGGGTCACCCACTACCACTGTTCTCACAACACCATCACAGGTTATTACACTCACATCACCACTTCCACACACGATAGGCACAACATCCACTTTTCCCATTCCCACTTCCCAACCCCCTGCATCTTCCATCCTTACCCCCGCATCCACCTCATTTAGTCTTGCACTCGACACGATGCTCGAAGCTGCCACTCAGCTTAAGCAGGAATATACATTATTGGAAGAAAATAACAAAGAGCTTTGCACCCTCTCAGCAACTCTCCAAGAGCGTGTCAATGCTTTGGAGTTCGGTCATACGGAGTCACAAAGCAAGATATCCGCCCTCGAACAGGCAAATGCGCAACTCGAAGCGAGGCATATGGAAGAGAGCAAAGCCATGGAGGAACAGCTGCGAGATCAAATGGGCCGCAATGCAAGGCTTCAACGAAACATGGCTTTGCTACGACGACATCTGGCAGCAGCGCAAGAAGAGAACAGACGGCTTCAACAACAAAACCAAGAGAACCTCGAGGCGGCCATGGAGAACACCCCGGGAGCACCCATAGACCCGGTTAAATTTCAAGCTGTTCCCTCAGAAAGCATACAACAAATCTTGGAAACTTATGCCAATCTTTTAGAAGCACATGATCAGCTTGCCGACCAGCTGAAGGACCTACAGAGACCCCAAGCGTCTACACCACACCGACAGGAACCTAAAGAAATGACCAACGCTGCTACTTCAACCGAACCTGAACACTCAACGACCAACGACGTACTGGAGTTACGGCAACAGATCGCAGAATTAAAAGTGAAGTTGATGCAGTACGAACGACCTCCTTCCCCACCAGAGCAACCGTTAGAAGAAGAAGCAGTTACTATTCCAGTGGAGGAAGCAGTCGACGACACCTACGAGCCTCAACCATTCCCAGGAGGACGCGTAACAGAAGAAGGTCAAGATACCTATGAGGAACCCCCATCGGCATGGATGAAACAGGTAGAGGAAATGGGGCAAACTCATCAGGAACGGATATCCACTCAGATGCTGGCAATGAGGGCCATTGAGGACACCATCCTTCACTCAGAGTACTTCAGGCACATTGCCCCTAGACGCCTTATCACTAGCTCAGAATTACAATACAAGCCCTATTTTGTATTGTTGGCCGATTACAATGCAGAAATCAAAAGGGTCACCAACAAGTGCCCAACATTTGCCACACAGTTCGAACCGGAAGATATACCAGAAGCGGCACGAAAAGGGGCCATATTCCAACCTACTTGGAGGCAGAAGTTACTCGAAACTTACCCAGAAATGCTTCGAACATGGGATCACGCCCCCATGCATTTGAAGTACAATCCGTGTTTTGGGCCAGTGCAAAGACGCAGATCATGGAAAGCTTTTGCCATCAAGGTTCAGAATAACGCAAACTATAAAGAATGGCTCAATCACCCCGCCATCGCCCCCCCAACCGGTACTCCCACAGTGTCATACATGATTGCAACCATCAGACATTGGATACCACGCCTCCACCCTATGCCAGATGTGGCTGCCCAGATGATGCTCAAGATCTTCGATATGATGCAGGTCGTACTCAAAACTTTTCGCAATGTATGCCGTATTCAACCTCCTATTCCCGGGTTTATTAATGGTAACTACGACCTGCTATATGATATGAGCACAACCCCGAGCATACGAGTGGCTTACGCATGGCATGCACGCATAAGATATCTCCCTGCCTGCTACAAGCAAACATTCGACGATATGTTCACCACGGGGTTTTGGGAAGCACATTCAGAGGTATTCGCGCCACGGCCTACGCATTTACTCCATCTCTTTGCATGCGAGCAAACAATGCATTCCGAGCTTTACACGATGCCACGACCTGACATGCCTGGTACAGTTGATTGGGAGGCTTTGCAACGAGACCTAATCAGAGGTTTAAGAATCAAAGAACAAGAATTGGCAACCGACCTCCTGCAAAAATACATTGATCAAACGGTGGAAAAGAGGTCTGTCAGAGGCGACAGACCCTAGGGGGGGGAGAGTGTTGACAGGATGCGGGAAGAAGCAAGTATGGACACACATGCAGATCTAGCACTGAGGCAACCCTTCATTTTTTTTTCAAAAACCCTCACATCATTTTAAAGTGATTCTCATCACTACAAACCCTTGTAAATATCATTTCACCTTTTTGTAGCTCCATTTTGTACAAGCCGAGGAGTCCTCGAGCTTGGGGAGCCTTAGATGTAGTCGCCTGTCAATTTTCATAATTTTTAGATCTCGTTTGGGCCCCCAAACAAGCCCCGGGACCTAATTTTTAACTAGGCCGGACACTAGGTCTGGACAGGGCCAAAGCTAGTCAAAAACTATAAATAGAGCTAGAGAGCTCATTTTTGGGGCTAGCTTCTTGTAGTTTGAGCTTGTATGAGAACTTTCTTGCAATAGAAGTGTTTCCATTGTCTTACTCTCTTTGTTCTTACTGTGTGTGCACGTGTGTGTGTATGTGTGTGCATGCTTGTGTGCTTCTCACTCACGCACTTGTGCTTCCACTTGCTCGTGGTCTTCATACCATCCTCATGTCTTCCCGGATTGACATTAAAGGAGGTGCTACTCATCACTGAGCTACAGTGATAGAGGCACTCACTCCTTGAATGAAGTGATTGAAAATCTGCTCCAAGAATTCTTGGTAATACATAAGAAGTCTGCCCCCTATCACCCTCAAGCAAATGGCCAGGCTGAGAGCACCAACAAGATCTGATGCAATGTACTGACAAAATTAGTGAACACTAAACGCTCTGATTGGGACAAACAGCTACACCATGCTGTTTGGGCATACCGAGTCGCCTACAAGACGATACTCCAAGCCACCCCCTTTCAGATGGTGTTTGGCCAAAACGCTGTGCTACCTTTGGACTTCTTAATAGCTACATTGAAAGTAGCACAAGAGCACGAATGGACGGGTCATGAACTCTCCTCTAGACTTTTTGACCTTGAACGATTAGGAGAAACAAGACTGAGAGCAGCTGCAGGGATATATGCAGCTAAGAAGAGATAGAAGGCATACTTTGATGCCCATGTGAAGGATAAGGGCTTGAAAGCAGGAGATCTAGTTTTAGTCTACACATTGAAACAACACGCAAGGAAGCTAGAAAAGAGAGGCCACGGACCTATGATCATCAATAGGATCTCCACGAGTGGAGCAGTACAACTAGCCACTTTAGAGGGTGATGTTCTCCCAAACTATATTAGCTGATGCAGAGTCAAGTTGTATCAGGAACCCCTCACGGAGGAAATGCTAAGTCGACTCAATACTGCTAAGCAACGTAAAGAGGAGGAAAAACGAATTCGAGAAGAAGCTCAAGCAGAAGCCCTAGAGCGCATACGGAGAATGAAATTAAGAAGACAAGGTAGAGAGCAACCTGTGCCATATGCATATGCAGATCAAAGATACCAGGTGGCTATGTGTGAAGTTTCAGGTGTTAGCTCACATAGGATAACTGATCGACGTCCTTTCATAACCGTAGATATGGGGCAAGGAAAGAGTGCAAGGACTGTAAGAGCCTTGATTGACTCAGGTGCAGCCACTAGTGCTATTAAATTGTCTGACTGTCAAGAGTTGCAATTAACTGTCAATCCTGTGGAAGCATATCTCATAGGATTGGGAGGCGTGGAAACCCCTTGCATGGGCGAGGTGGAACTTCCCCTCTATATTCATGATGAGGCAATGACAGTTAAAGTACTAGTGTGTCAAGATGAGGACCTCACTGAACCCCTTGTCTTGGGTCAAGACTGGATCTATGACCAAGCAGTCAACTTAAACCTAAGAAGTGGACTTCTTCAGGTATGGGTCAATCATAGTCGAATTACAGTAGAGTTAGATAATGGAGCACTCAAGGAACTAGGAAAGGCACACACTCCTGGTCCTTCCAGGAGTACACATGAAGATGACCATGCTATTCTTGTCCAAAACTATGTGTTGCAGAGGAATGATGGTTGCAAGAAAGGAGTCAGGGATGCAACGGAACTCCCTTCTTTTCCAAAGGCCAGAGGGAGGCAGCAACCAAAGGTGGATCAAAGGCAGAAGAAGCAGAGTACTACCTATGTCGGAGATCAAAAGTACCCGCGCAGCAAAATGTCTCAGCTAGTGAAACAAGTGTGGGTGCGGAAAGGCGAACACCCGGTTGCACTCAAGTCAACCACACGGGCAAAGCCTCTTATTAGTAACCAACAACACGACACCAATAAGAAGTCTTTCAGAATTTCTTCTGCTAACGTGAAGTCTATTTGGGTGCCCAAGAAGTCGATGAAGGCTAGCCCACAATCAAGACAAATTTGGGTGCCTAAGGCTTGTTTGCGGGCTCAAATAGCTACATCAAGAACACACCCTATACAGCATGATCCATTCACTCGCACAGCCGGCATCCACTCGTTTTTAACACTCAGGAACACACCAAGGCCCATGAGCACGAACAGAATCACTTGTAAATGGGTCCCTAAAAGGCCTCATTTTCAAGATGACACACCTATAAAGCTCTCGAGAGTCTCTACGAAACCAAGAGCAAAACCCATCCACTGCATTTGGCAGCCTAAGACTTGTAACAAACCCCCGGAACCCAATTGTAAATCCATGTCCACCTACTAACTACTTCACTCTCACACCACATCATTCCGCTTACCTCTTAGGTCCACCCAATTCCTAACTACACACACAAGCATCGAGCACTTATTAACCCCTAACCTCTCCCGCACCTTAGGTTAATGTTGTAACAGGGGACACCGTGTCATTTTTGTGTCCATTGCAATATTAACATTTATTCATATATTCTCACAGAACCAGCTGCGAAGTTTTCAACATGGCTGAGGCAACAGGAACTAGCTCTCAAACAGAAACAAGCCAACAAGTGGTGGACTTAGACAGCTTACCCGTGTTGCCTGAGACAAATGAAAGACCAGAAGAATTGCAGTCCATCAAAATCATACCTATTGCGGACCCGCCGTGTGGCCACACCATGCCCGTAGGAAAGACTTCCCACTGGTTTACTGAAGTGGCAGGACCCTTGGGTGAGGGAACGTACCTATGGGAATCAGAGTTGGACTTCAATGGGAAGCAAGGCAGATACCATTTCTTTACAAGAGAATTCAAGAAATTACAAAATGCAGAAGGTCTACGTTCGATATGGGAAAAGGCAGGCTTGAATGCATATTTCAGTGCACGGCTCCCAAAGCCTGACTTCATGCGATGCTACTACCTCATCAACACCTTGACTCCAAACCAGAACCCAAAAGGTGCAAGCTCATTTGTGATTCCATCTCTGACAAAGGGGAACGAGCTTAAGAGGTTCAGGCTATCAAACAACTTGGTGAGAGAGGCTCTAGATATGCGCGGAATGCATATTCCTACAGAAAAGGAAACCCTAGTACCGGATTACATGAAGAATCGAAGCCTCACCAAACTCAAGGACATGGTGTCCATGACACCTAATATTGCAATACACCTTCGCATGTGCATGCAACACTTTGCTTTTCCTGCACAAGATAGATTCACCATGCCACCCAAGAAGATTTGGTTTAGTTTGTATCTGGCAGAGACACAGAGCCTCACCATCAACTTACCCCACTGGATAATTGATCAGATACATCTAGCTCACAAACGATGGCCGCGGAAACAGGTTTTATATGGTTGCTGTGCTCTGACGAGAATCATTTATAGGTGTTTGGCGTATGACATCCCTATTCAACGGGCCCTAATGTGGAATCGTGTAGAGCAGTTTAGAGGCAGGACATCCACTGGACCCCCTTCTAAGAAGATGAGAGGCATTATCCAAGTCCCATGTGCTCAACCACGTGGAGCCACCCTAACACCAGACGTCACCCCTCCACCCCGAAGAGTCCGACCATTCACACTCCGACTTCCAAGACGCAGCACTGATGGTTCGACCTTGATATTCCCTCCTATCCCAACCGATCTTGAATTTCCCAGTGGTGCACCTTTGGAAGAACTCACTAATGAAGATTTCGAACAATTATTACAAGATGTAGAGCTGGAGGCAGAAGAGGCACAACAAGCGGAGAACGTGCAAACGCAGGCCACAACCTCCCAAGCACCTGTCACAACAGTTGAAGTGGATGAAGAGGTTGATGGAGATGAAGAACAGGAGGAAGATGAGGAGGATTATGATCAAGAGCATCAAGAGGAGCAACAAGAAGTGCCAGAACTTGTAGGTGCACCAGCATATAAAGCTCAACTACAAAGGTTATACGACACAATCAAAGCAGTACAAGAAAGGCATCAACTCTCTCTTGTATCAGGTCAAGCTTTGATGCAAGAAATGCTATCAGATGAGGGGGTGGACCAACATTTCATCGACACCCTCAAATTAGTGTCAGAATCTTTAGGAGTTCCGGAGGCTGTCCACACTGCAGTCCGCCAGTCCGCGAGGTATGACAAATGCAGAGTTGACACATTACCACGAGCAGGTAAGACTATCAGGATACCAGTCACAGAACAAGAAGTACCCATTGAAACCACAGCTACTCCCACAACCACCACTGACCTCTCTGCTGAAAAATTCGTTCAGACATCACCCATCTCACCCCAGCATCCTCCATCACCACCTTCTCCACCCCCACCACCACCTCCCACCATGGAAGAAATGACAGTCATCACCTCTACCTTCACTTATAACCCATCCTCATTCACATCATTCTCATTTCGAGAACCCACCTCACAAGACACCCTCTTCTCCTTCGCCACTAATCCCTTGTACACTTCAACCCTTCTATCCTCTGAACCCATAACTGGCCATCCCATAATTCCAAGTGTGGTGGGAAACCCGGCACCCATTGAAGGCACCCTGTGTTTTCCAGCCTATTCCCCACTACGGGTACCTCCATTCCATGACCCTCACTTCCCATTTGGCCCCTACACCTCTTTCAACCTGACCTCACCACCCCAATACCCGTCCTTTGTGGAGCAGTTCATCCGCTCTCCAATGTTTCAGAGGCACATTTCCCCAACGTTAGCAGCGACATCAATTTACACGAACACCACACTCACTTCACCTACCATACCCACCTACATGGTAGCCCCTGTACACACCTCCTTGTCTGACCCAATGGACATTTCACCAACCACAGCACCTCTCCCCACGATTCCACCATTTCCCCCTCCCTTACCCTCCACCTCACCACTCACATCATTGGCACACACAGCATTCACTACCCCCCTACCCAATCCCACCTCCCCTGCATTTCAAACTTTCCCCCTTGCATCTCATAATGTAAATAGCACGTTCAACAGATTACTTCAGTGTGCACATCAACTACAACAAGAATACCATCAATTGGAAGAACGCACTGCTGCCCTCTAGGCAGAATCTCAACGTCTGCAAGCTAGAGTCACCACTCTTGAAACTGATTACCAAGCGCTCCTAACCGAGCATACAACCTTACAGCAGGCTCACTCCGAATTGGAATCAAAGACATCAACAGTAGATGACCAAGCAGTCAAGGAATTAGAAACAGTGCTCCAAGCGCAAATGATATCTAATGCTACACTCAGAAGCAACCTTGGGCTATTAAGGAAGCATATGGCAGCAGCACTAGAAGAGAACAAGAGGCTTCAACAACAAAACCAAGACAACTTTGAAGCGGCTATGGAAGGAACTGTAGGAGCAACCATTAGCCCTACCAGATATAGAGCAGTCCCATCGGAAGACATTCGCATCTTACTTGAAGAGCATGCAAATTTCTTGGAGTCATATGAAAAGTTAGAGACTGAATGTGCAGACCTAAAGAAACAGATAGCCAGTGCCCCCACAGCTCAACAGGAGCCGGTAATCTTGCAACACTCTACAGAAGAAGTAGAGACCCTCCGGAAATAGGTGGCAGAACTCCAGGCACGCCTCTTACCATATGAAAGGCCACCCTCGCCCATTGAAGAACCAGAACCTGAAACAGTAGTGGAAATCCCCGTCGATGACAGCTATGAAGAGCCATATGAGCCGATGCCGACACGCGGTGGTCGAACTACAGAGGAAGGACAAGACACTTTAGAAATTCAAGTTCCAGATTGGGTCAAAAGGGTCGAGAAAGTGGGTAAGACACATGATGATCGTGTGGCCGTGCAAATGCAATCTCTCACAAATCTGGAAGAAACTGTCCTTCGGTCTTCTTACTTTCAAAATCTATCCCATCAACGGTTAATCACAACATCAGAGTCGCAATATATGCCGTATTTTGTCTTGCTACATGATTATAATGCAGAAGTCAAGAGACATACAGGGAAGGAGCCCACATTCACCACTCAATTTGAGCTAGGGGATTTACCGACAGATGCACGTGCTGGCTCGATCTTCCAACCTAATTGGCGTGCACGTCTACTAACCGATTACCCAGAGATGATGAGCACCTGGGCAACCATGCCGCTATATATCAAGTATAATCTATGCTATTGCCCAGTGGTACGTCGCAGATCCTGGCAAGCATTTGCAATCAAGGTACGCAACAATAAAGAATGCTCGGCTTGGGTTAACTATCCATATTTTGCTCCACCTCGAGGGACCCCAACCGTAGCCTACATGATATCAACAATTAGGCACTGGTCTACACGTCTAAATAATGTACCCGACATAGCAGCGAAAATGTGTATGAAGATATTCGAGCTCATGACCATTGTCTTCAAAACCTTTCGGAATGTACAAGCTCCATACATCTCTACCCCTGGATTCTCTCAAGGTAACAAGGATTTAGTCTACGACATGAGTCAGACCCCCTCAGTCACTATAATCTTTGCTTGGCATGCACGAATAAAGTACTTACCCGCATGCTTCAAGCAGACATTTGAGGAAATGTTCTCTACGGGATGTTGGAGTTTATTGATCTCCAAAGTACAGCTAGAAGTAGGTGAAACCCAAGAGGACGTAGTTGACTTTTTCACAAACTTGTATGCACAGACCAATTTTCTTGCAGAGCAAATTTCTCTTTACTCACTTGGAATTTTCCAAAACTGTTTCACACACATAAACTAGACTCTAAGAGCTTTCCAACAAGATATAGAACACCTCAAATGGATAAATACACAATGAGCTATGACCTCTGCAATATGCAGCTTTAATGGAGACCTTGAAACAGAGATGAACCTGAGGACACATATCACTTGCAGAGACTACTGCTCTTAACTCACACTGCAATGACTTTGAAACTTTCCAGAATACAAGTAGACGTAAAGAGCTTTCTAACAAGCCAAAGAACACATGATTTGGATACATACACAAGGAGATATGACCTCTGCAAGTTTGAGGTTTAATGGAGACCTTCAGCAGGGATAAGAAACAGAGAACACACACTACGTGCAGAGAGTATTGCTCTCAGCTCACAAATCCAATGATTATGAAAATTTACAGAAAGAAAGTAGACAGTAAGAGCTTTCCAATGAGCTATCAAACATGTAATTTGGATATATAATGAGGGAGATATAAGCTCTGCAATCTCTGCATACAAAACTACAGCAGTGTAGAGATACACATATGACTCTCTTGGACATCCCACAAGTTCACGACTTTTCTCCTCTTTTTATAGCATTGGAAACTAATCTAGAACCTTCCTAATACATCTAAATTCGTGGTCGAAACTTGGATGGAGGTATTACATGACTCAAGTGCTCAAATAAGCAAAGTATTGATGGACTTTGAGAACTAGCCACATCGACTTTTCACTAGGACACCACTGAAGCTCCCTTGTGACTCACTAATTTGACTCACCATGTTCTAGAACTCACATGGTATTTTTGCTACATTTTATGAATAATATGAGCTTTCTTGAAGTATTTGAAGACTTCCCAAAGGTATTTACATAATTTGAAACTTGTACCCTACATAAAACAAATGTTCGCAACATTCTCCCCCTCAAGTTTCAAAGGGTATTTCCTTCATGCCAAGAATATAGTTGAATCTCTGAAGCTTTGGTCCATCCAAGGATTTGGTGAAGATATCTGCAACTTGATCCTTTGTTCCAACAAAAGAAACCTGCACTTCATTGTTCATGGCCTTCTCTCGAACATAATGATAGTGAACCTCTATATGCTTTGTTCTAGCATGAAAAATAGTATTTGAGGTCATATGAATGCTGCTCAAGTTATCCCCATATATCAGTGGTACATCAACCTGCACATTCAAGTCATGAAACAAATTTTTAAACCACATAACCTCAGTAGTAGCCAATGCTAAACCTCTATACTCAGCCTCTGTAGAAGATAAAGCAACTGTAGGCTGTTTCTTTGAACTCCATGTTAATGTCTTGTTTCCTGCTATTACCACATATCCACTTGTGGATCTTCTGTCATCTTTGCTTCCAGCCCAATCTGCATCACTAAAGACTTTAAGAGTTAGATCAGCATCATGACTATAAAATAATCCTTCGTTCATGGTACCTTTCAAATACCTAAGCACTCTTTTCGCTGCATGCATATGAGGTACTCTAGGTTCATGCATAAACTGTGACAATACTCCCACTGCATAACATATATCAGGTCTAGTTTTTGTTGCATAAATCAAAGATCCTACCATGGATCTATATACATTCATATCATGCAACTCATCACCTTCCTTTGCACTTAGCTTTACATTACATTCCATTGGAGTAGAAACAAATTTACATTCCTGCATACCAAACCTTTTCAGCATATCACATATATACTTTCTTTGTATCAACCACATACCTTCATCGCTATACACAATTTCAATCCCAAGAAAGTATCTGAGCAAACCAAGATCTGAAATTTTAAATTCCTTTCCCAAATTACCTTTTATCTCATCAATTGCTTTTGCATCATTCCTTGTAATCAACAAGTCATCCACATAAATGCATACATAGACACACATGCCATCTACATGTTTTACATAAAGTGAAGGATCAGCATGACTCGCTGTGTATCCTTGCAGCATAAGATACTTTACCAACCTTGCATTCCATGCCCTTGGTGCCTGCTTAAGACCATACAATGCCTTCTTTAACTTGCATACATGATTAGGATATTTTGCATCCACATAACCATCTAGTTGTGACATATACACTTCTTCATTTAACTCACCATTAAGAAAGACATTCTTTATATCGACTTGATATATATTCCACCTTTTACTTGCAGCTAAAGCCAACAAAGTTCTCACTGTTGCCATATTTGCTACTGGACTAAATGTTTCCTCATAGTCCACACCTTGAGTTTGATTATATCCTTTTGCTACAAGTCTAGCCTTATATCTAGACACACTACCATCACTATTTCTTTTAATCTTAAAAACCCACTTGCAACCAATTACCTTTTGTTTTGGTGTACTTGGAACTAAATTCCAAGTCTTGTTATCCTGTAGTGCTTCATTTTCTTCTCTCATTGCTTTGAGTCCCACTTTTCATCTCCTTTGGCCTCATCATAACATGTGGGTTCATTTTCCTGCTCAACTTTTGTCATAAAAGCATAATGAGTATTCATGAAAGATTCATAAGTATACCTTTGAGGTTGCTTACTTACTCTTGAAGTTCTTCTTACCTCCAATGTAGATGCTCTTGCTTTCTTATTAGGAACCTTTGATGATTCTCCATACTCACATACATCACTAATTTCCTCTCCTTCATCATTAACTTCAACAAGTTTGAGTTTACCTTTACTTTTAACACTTGGAGGTGACTCTTGCCTTAATCTTCCATTGAAAGGTGATCCTCTTTCTTCCTCTAAACCACTCCTTTCATCATTTAAACTTCCTGATGGCTGAACTATGCATTCATCTCCTTCAACCACACCTTCTTCATTTTCATCCATGACCTGCAAACAATTCTTATCTGTATACCATGAAAGTGATTCATCAAAGTTTACATCTCTTGACACAACAACCTTATTGGTATGAGGATTATAGCATCTATATCCTCTTTGAGTATCTGCATAACCAATAAATATACATTTTTCTGATTTCGCATCAAGTTTAGATCTCACCTCACTAGGTACATGTACATAACATACACAGCCAAATACTTTCAAATGACTTACACTTGGTTTCCTTCCATGCCATACCTCATATGGTGTCAAATGATGAACTCCAGCAGTCGGAACTCTATTCATAATGTAAACACTTGTGCTAACAGCTTCAACCCAAAAATAATTAGGCAAACACATATCATTAAGCATGCTTCTAGATGCTTCTGCTATGATTCTGTTTCTTCTTTCTGCGACTCCATTTTGTTGTGGAGTATACCTGCATGTAACTTCTCTTTTGATACCTTCATCATACAAAAAAACAGTAAAAGCTTGAGAGAAATACTCTCCCCCTCCATCAGATCTTAGCTTCTTAATATACCTTCCTGTTTGCTTTTCGACATATGATTTGAACTTCTTGAAACAATCAAAGACCTCACTCTTATGTTTAATAAAATACACAAATGTCATTCTACTATGATCGTCAATGAATGATACATAGTACTTATTACCAACCAAGGATGCCTCTTTAGTAGGTCCCCACACATCTGTGTGTATGAGATCTAGCAAACCATCACTTACATAGCTTGAATGCTTGAAAGGTTGTCTACTCTGCTTACCCATTTGACATGCTTCACAAAGATGCACCATATGTTGCTTAGTAAGATCAAGTAATCCTTCAACAATCCTCTTCTTTGATAGCTCCTTTAACCTGTGTACATTCATGTGTCCAATCCTTTTGTGCCATAGATCAAGCTGTGCTATTCGATGCATACCATAAGAGAAATAGTTTGTATGATTTGGGTTTACCTTGAATGTAAACAATCTACCTTGTTTTTGACCTCTAGCAATTAACCTCCTTTGCTTTGGATCCTCAATGAAGCAACCTGCATGATTAAATCTCACTTGTAGACCTTTTTCTATCATTTGACCAACCGACATCAAATTCTTAGTGATCGTTGGCACATAAAGTACATCCTTCAAGCAATTTTTCTTGCTCTTATCCTGCATAACAACATCTCCAACCTGCATAATCTTATGTGTTGTATCATCTCCTATTTCAACATGACCTTTACATGACGGATTATGCATATTAGAAAACCATGAAGCATCATGAGACATGTGATTAGAACAACCACTATCTACATACCATACATCGCTATTGCAATTCATCTTAGTTTCTACATTCATCATAAGAAGAGAATCATAATCATCACTTTTACCTTCAACTGCATAATTTCCTTGTTGTTTACCTCTTCTAGAATAGCCTCCTCTTCGATTACCACCTTGATTATTTTCATTTTGATAACAATCTTTGGCATAGTGTCCATACCTTCCACATATATAGCAATTGTTCTTATTATCTTCACTCCTTTGTCTTTGGTTGTAGTTGTAGTAGCCTCTCGTACCTCTAGCGCTTGATCTTCCTCTTCCTCTTGTGTTGAAGAAGCCACTTGAAGTCCTTTGTTCATCGCTCCTTCTTCCTCGACCTCTATTTGAACCTCTTCCACCTCTGTTTCCACCTCTTGATGATCCTACATAAAGAGCTTGTCCTTGAGATCCTTTTTGATTTGAAGTAGAACCATTTAGATTCATCTCCTCCGTGACCATGAGGGCAATAAGTTGATCAAAATCTGGTAATTCTCCTCTGACATAAACTGAAGTAATGAAGGCTTTCCATCTCTCATCATCTTTGAGTCCGTTGAGAGTATGTGCAACCAAGTCG
The DNA here is from genome assembly GCA_020310875.1 of Ceratopteris richardii. Lineage (NCBI taxonomy): Eukaryota > Viridiplantae > Streptophyta > Polypodiopsida > Polypodiales > Pteridaceae > Ceratopteris > Ceratopteris richardii. Next base: position 157,526,178 of record CM035415.1, read on the forward strand.
TCGTCCTCCACATGAGCTTGAATTGATCCTAGTTGATCTGCAATCTCTTTAACTTTCAATATGTAATCATTGACCGATGTCCTTGTATCTTTCTTTATGTTATTCAACTCATTTTTTAGTTGAATCTTCCTTGCTCTTGTACCTGTAGCATACAACCTTTCCAATGCAAGCCAAACATCTCTACTTGTGTCTAGATCTTGTATGTGTCCTACCATTGAATCTTGAATATTTTGTGATAAAATGAATATAACCCTTTTGTCTCTCTCATTCCAAAGTCTAAACTCCCTCAATTGTTGCTGATTTGGGTCCTCTGGTAATGTGGGTTTGATATCTGTGCCGTCAATCAAACCATACAAGCCTCTACCTTGCAAGTATGCTGTGATTCTAAACTTTCATGCTTGATAATTGGTCTTATCAAGCTTCTCTATTTGTGCATGTTGGTCTCCCATAATACAAATGCTAAGCTTCCTCCTTTAAGCCTCCTTTCCAATGTGTGTGATGAGAAGAAATATAATATTTACCTTGTAAATGAGGTATGTGCACCTTTCTTTGCTTGGATGTTGCTTCAGATGCCTCCTTGCAATCTTCTTCTACCTTTGTGTACTGTTGATGATGAACTGCTTCTTTGATAGCTTCAAATTCTTCGTCAATGTATGATAACCTTCTCCAAGCCTCCAAGTACTTGCTCTGATACCAATGTTGGAGTTTATTGATCTCCAAAGTACAGCTAGAAGTAGGTGAAACCCAACAGGACCTAGTTGACTTTTTCACAAACTTGTATGCACAGACCAATTTTCTTGCAGAGAAAATTTCTCTTTAGTCACTTGGAATTTTCCAAAAATGTTTCACACACATAAAGTAGACTCTAAGAGCTTTCCAACAAGATATAGAACACCTCAAATGGATAAATACACAATGAGCTATGACCTCTACAATATGCAGCTTTAATGGAGACCTTGAAACAGAGATGAACCTGAGGACACATATCAATTTCAGAGACTACTGCTCTTAACTCACAACTCGAATGACTTTGAAACTTTCCAGAATACAAGTAGACTCAAAGAGCTTTCTAACAAGCCAAAGAACACATGATGTGGATACATACACAAGGAGATATGACCTCTGCAAGTTTGAGGTTTAATGGAGACCTTCAGCAGGGATAAAAAACAGATAACACACACTACTTGCAGAGAGTATTGCTCTCACCTCACATATCCAATGATTATGCAAATTTACAGGAAGAAAGTAGACAGTAGGAGCTTTCCAATGAGCTATCAAACATGTAATTTGGATATATAATGAGGGAGATACAAGCTCTGCAATCTCTGCATACAAAACTACAGCAGTGTAGAGATACACATATGACTCTCTTGGACACCCCACAAGATCACGACTTTTCTCCTCTTTTTATAGCATGGGAAACTAATCTAAAACCTTCTTAATACATCTAAATTCATGGTAGACACTTGGATGGAGGTATTACATGACTCAAGTGCTCAAATAAGCAAAGTATTGATGGACTTTGAGAACTAGCCACATCGACCTTTCACTAGGACACCACTGAAGCTCCCTTGTGACTCACTAATTTGACTCACCATGTTCTAGAACTCACGTGGTATTTTTGCTACATTTTATGAATAATATGAGCTTTCTTGAAGTATTTGAAGACTTCCCAAAGGTATTTACATAATTTGAAACTTGTACCCTACATAAAACAAATGTTCGCAACATGGGATTCTGGGAATATCATTCGGAAATTTTCATTCCCAGACCCACACATTTGCTACACCTATTCGCAGTAGAACAAGCGATCCATGCAGATCAGTTACGTCTGCCACATCTGGACATTCCAGGACCAATTGATTGGGATCGTATGATGACAGATTTGGCCAGAGGACTACGCATACAAGAACATCAGCTTGCCACTCAAGTTGTGGAATATTACATCCAACACTCCCAGCAACAAGGGTCTGTCAGGGACGACAGACGCGAGAGAGGGGGGGGTGTTGAGAGCAGTATGGGCACCCAAGGACTGACTAGACAAGGAAGCCAGCAGAGAGAGTCAGAGCGAGGTGAAGGAGTAAGTAGACAAAGCAGTCGACGCAAATCTAGCAGATAGGCTCTTCAAATTTTTCCAAATCAACATCTTTATAACAGTGATTCTTATCACTAACAATCATTGTAAATACCATTTCATATTTTTGTAGCTCCATTTTGTGCAAGCCAAGGAGTCCTTGAGCTTGAGGAGCCTTAGAAGTACCTACATATCAATTTTCGTATTTTTTAGACTCCGTTTAAGCCCTCGAATTGGTCCTAGAACCTAATTTTTAACTAGGCCGGACACTAGGTCTGGACAGGGCCAAAACCTAGTCAAAAACTATAAAAAGAGCTAGAGAGCTCATTTTCGAGGTTAGCTTGTAATTGAAATGAACTTGTAAGAGCTTTTTGAAAGTAATCTAAGAACTCCATTGCTTCTCACTCTTTGTCTTGCCGTGTGTGCGCGTGTGTGTGTATGTGTGTGCATGCTTGTGTGCTTCTCACTCATGCACTTGTGCCTCCACTTGCTCGAGGTCTTCATACCATCCTCACGTCTTCCCGGATTGACATTAAAGGAGGTGCTACTCATCACTGAGCTACAGTTTGCAATTGTTGGCCCTTCTTGAAGTCGAGCCTGGTAGGTCTTGAACATCATGTCCAAGTTTTTGGGGTTGGATATGCAAGAACATACCCCTGTTGTGGTTTATTTACAATGGGTAGTGGGTAGGATGAGGTGGCATGGATGGAGTTTCATCATGCGAGGGGTTTTGCGTCTTTCAGGCTTTCTTCTAGTTCAGATAACTTTTTTGTTTTTGCATCTTTCAGGATTTCTTCTAGTTCAGATAACTTTTTAGTCCACTTACGATTGGTTCTCTCCTTGATATCCTTCCATGTTCTTGTTTTCCTCTTACTAGGCTCTCTTGAATCACTTTAATATGATTGTTCTACTAGTTTGGCATGTGTGAGGCTTGTGCCCTAGTGACTACCTATATAGGAGCCACATTACTGCTACTTGACCTCGAATCCACCACTAATCCTACCACATTAATGGGTGTAACCGTGGATGCACTAGAGGGATTCCTTGGACAATCTCTCAGAAGGTGTTCTTTGTCACACTCAGGACAAAAGCCTTGTATTGTGATGTTTTGTCCTTGTCCCAGATTTGGTGTGTGGGGACATTCACGAATGAAATGGTCACCCTGACATATAAAACATGGTCCTCTAGGGGCTTGTGGTCTTACTTGTCTCATTTGGGGCGTGGGTTTAGGATTCGTGTACATGATACTCGAGTATTCTGGCTCCCAATTTGTCTCCATAGGTGGTGCCTCATATTGATATAGAGAAGTCTCTCTATGCTTGTGTAACTCTGTGTAATAAGCTTGTGGACTATCTTCATGAGAGTTGTCAGAACTTTGCACGAGAGAGTCATTTTCTAAGACCAATGGGATTATTGACACCAAAGCTCTATTAGGGTTCTCCTCTACCCTCGCATACTTAACTGAGAGCACATTGGCAAGAGCTGGTGATTGGTTTCCAAGGACTGGCTGTGGCCTATATGGTGCCTGATACAACTGTTGTGGCTTATAATATGGCTGTTGGTATTGATTTTGATACCTACCTTGTGGGTAAAGTTGTTGATAAGTTTTTCTAACAGCCTGCCTATTGTATGAGCAATCTTGAGTCGTGTGGTTCATGTATTTTCTCTCAATAGTGCAGTATAGAGCATTAGGGTTTCCTTAGGGTTGAGCCATCATCGGGCAAACATTAGCCATGTGGGTGCCTCTGCAAGTATAACATCTCTTCGATGGGGTGACCCTTGGTGTTTGTCTATTTTGAACTCCTAGCTTCCTACAACTTGCTCAGCTATCTCACCTATTTCAATGGAGGTTTTGGAGGCATGACTAGTAGAACTGGCAGAATCCTTATAGAGTTTGGACAATTCTAACTCTTCACCTAAGTTGTCTTCTATGTCATACACATCTGCACACACTTTTCTATGGATCTAGGCTCTTTCAAGTACACATATGATCTTAACTTGATGCTTAGTAAGCCATCCAAAAACAAGGCCACTTGTTTGGTAGGTGTGGGTAATTCTAGAATGGGGCATCTTTCTAAGTACTGTCTGAACCGTCTTCCTACAAGTTGCACTGTTTCTTGGGATGATTGGTTGAAGCTGTGGATCAAGGATGATGTATTGTGCCTGATGCCACTCGTGGAGAACTCTACAATGAATTCTTCTAGCAGTTGTTCTATATTTCGGTAATTGAAACTATTCAGGGGCTGAAACCAAGCTAAGGGAGTACCTTTGAGGGTCAAACCAAATGCCTCGAACTAGATGAACAAGTCCTCGACCTATTTAGCTATTAACACTTGTTTGAACTTGGCCACATGATCATAAAAATATCCAAACCCATCAAAATAGTTATTCATTGCCTTGACCACTTGAGAGGGTCTAAGGGTTCTTGGATGCTCTCGGGGTCTAGGCAATGGAAAATCATGTTCATCTCTTTGATGCCTATGTGCTCGATGTCTCTCTCTTTCAGGTCTTTCATTTTCAAATCCTGATTGTTCTCTACCCATAGTGTTTGCAAAACTTACCTCGAGTCTCTCTCTAGATCTTTCCCTCTGATTTCCATGAGCTTGGGATGATCCTGCTCCTTGGAGGCCATGGGAAACATTAGATCTTGGTGGAGGGAAAATTAATTTTCCTTGACAAGTGTATGCATGCCTGTCATGCTCTGTTACCAAGAGCATACTCTTAGATGTGTTATCTAGATAGAAACCTTTTCCTAGCATCTCCGGATCTTTGAACTCATAGAGGGTGACTATTGGGTTAGGTTGATCTGGCTTGAATCTCCAGAAGGCTTCCTCTGTTTCTCTTCAAGAATAGTTCTATGCTTTTGTTGTCTTGAGAGATCCAATCTGGAGTGATGACTCTGGTCAAAACCGACTTGCCTCTAGGAGTCTTGAGTTCTTGCCCTAGGTCTCCTTGTTGTAGGTCTCCTAGCTTGTTCTTAGGAATGATGTTTCCAAACTCATATGTCCTGTCTGGTAAGTTGGTAACCACATACATGGTTCCTTCTTTGTCAATGTACAAACCCTCTTTGAACTTAACCACTGGATGTTCAAGTCTAAAGGGTTGATTGGGATTTTTGAGTTGGACAACTGATCGCCTCATGCCATCCTCATAGATGCATGCACCTAATTGGTTGGTCCTGATATAATCCAATCGTGTCTTATAGGGACCTTCTGGTGTTTGTAAATAGGTAGTACCTGAGCTACCTACATGTCTCTCCATGCTAAAAGACGTTTCTAAGTCACTTGTTTCTGAACTTAGTGTGTAGGGATAACCACTTAGTTGTTGTGCCTAAGACTTAGCTGTATGGTTGACACTAGCCTTAGATGATCTAATTCTTTTTCTATGCTTGCCCAAGTGTCTACCAGATCTCAGGTTCATAAGCTTTATCTTCAAGTCCTAAAGTTCCCCTTTGTATTGCTCACAATCCTTGGGAGTTCCCTTGGTTTCCTAGTCCCACCTGAGGGTCAACTTCAAAGTACTATATCAATAATTCCAACGAACCCAAAATCACAACAAATGGATTTCTTATGAGAAAGTTATGCCAGATCAGGGTTTTGGGGTTAAAATAGGGAAACAGGACCTCTCTGGCATTACTTTAGAACAGGTGATACACGATACTTAGAAGTATCGGTGATACTTGGAAGCAAATGATACACGATACTTGAGCCAAGATGATACATGATACTTGATGAGTATCGGGGCGATACATGATACCAGGGGTAGATGATATACAATACTTGTAGATTCACGATACGATACCCCCCTGATGATACATGATACTTGGGAAGTATCACGATACACGACTAAATGATACATGTGTACCTAAGTCATTAAGCCATAGGGACTTAAGTCGATGAGACTAAATCTCAATTGCCCCACAAGTGCATATAGTGATGGATCGATACATGTTTAATTATCAATCCGAAGAACCACATAAACCATGTGTATGAGGACGTGTGCGCCCATGATGGAAAATGAAGTGGCTGAGTTACAATGCATGTGGAAAGACTTATCTACCTCTCCAACTCACTTACTCTCTGAAAATGCATGCCGCGATACCACTTACAGAAGTAAGCACAAATTTGAACTTTTCTCCCAGCTCAGAACTCCGAATATGGCCAATAGTGGGTTCGTTTCCGAGATGCATCTATTGATGGTATTTTCACTTGAATCTGACAAACGCTCTTCAAGTTATGCACAAAACAGTGAATGGAGGGAAACACCAACACTTGCTCTACAACTCGTGGTGGTTCACATGCACACTTCAACAATTCAAAAATGGTGGGAAGGGGTAGCTAACAACCCTACACACACATTCCAAGCATCATACACATACAAAAGATCATAGAGATGATGGAATTCAGCAAGAAAGAAGCAAATTCGAATTTCAGATCTCCTTCTTCACAATGGCAAAAAATCTTTACAAAGAGTCACAAAGTGAGTTATATACATGTGCCCTAAAAATGGTCCTTTCACACAAGAGACCGGCACTTTATTGACTAATCTATAGTTTCCTACCATTTTACAAGAATTATGTTACAAGGATTTGTGGCTTATGCATCTAGAGGACTCCTTTAGTGCATTTACATAGCTTCGAGGGAATTTCTTAGGAATTTGGAAGAAGAAAATTTGTGCCCATTGATTTGAAAATTTTTGGGCTCCTCTTTTGTGCCTCTTTTGTCTACAACACTCTCCCCCTCTTTGTCTCTGTCATCCCTTGATAGGCTTTGCTCCTTGTCTGTAGCTTGTCTATAGCTATAGTCAATCTAGCCTCTTCTTTTCTTTTAACTGCATGCAACCCTTGGAGATGGACTACAATCGATTTGTAGTCTAGCTCACCAATAACCTCTTTAACTCTGGGCTGCTGTTTTAACTCGGGCTGTCATGCACACGACCAATGAAGATGGACTACAATAACTTTGTAGTCTAGTTTTCCAATTGCCTCTTTGTATCTGCACTGCAAGCACCGTATGGAAGGTATGAAGGTCTAGATTTACAGCCTTCGATTTGGACCTTCTAAAGATCAAGAGGTTGAAGCACCTTTCTGGGCTCAGGATATGCATTGGATGACTTTTTTCTCTCTATGGTTAAGCAAATTTGCTTGACATAACATCAATTCCTTCCATTGAGTTGACTTTATGCCATCATCTGGTGCCTATCGATGGTCGGCAAAAAAACTTAATTCATAGGCCACCAATCGTGCATTTAAGTTAGACGATATTTTTGCAAAGATCTCTGAGTCCATCTCACAAAATCCTATACAGAATTCTTCTTTGAATGTCTGCATATATGGACTCAGCAAAAACATAAGTCTGGAGTCTATGGCCATGAGCATTAAGTGACTAGGGATAGTAGATAAATAAAAAACTAGTGCATCTGATCCTTGGTTAATTTCGATGAAGTTCAAAAAGGTATACTGAGCATGTTGAAATACCTTTATGATTGTAAGTAGCATACTCAAAATTTTACTTGTCATGTTCATGGCTAGATCTGGTACTGTGGCATATCTAGCAATCCAAAACTCGATAGTCTTCACCATGTATTCCTCCGTTGGTAAATAGTTATGTGGTGGGCTCAGTAATAGTGGATAATTTAGCCATTGGTGATTTAGGCTTCCTTGGCACTGTGCTTCCCAAAATTGCATCCAGGAGCATCTTCGAGGTACTGAGCAAAAAGATGGGTTAACTTGAAGCACATACGGTGTCGATTCCCAGTGTACTCGTAACATAGGGTTCTTTTCCAAAAACTTGCATCTCCAGATAGGATCTGCTTTATCGAATTCCTCTTGTGTATAGGTAAATGTCTGTATGTTGAACTGTAGATTGCTATCTAGTTCTTTATTGGTGGTCCTCTTTATATACTGGCATGTCTCTTCTTTAAGTAATCCGTAGGGTATATTGAAAGGTTTCAAAATCTGTTCTAGACTCGCGCTCTCAATCTTTGCCTCTCTCATCACTTTGACCACCTGTTCCTCAAATTCTTCTATAAGTTGGGACACCAATAGTGCCCGCTCATGTCGGCTTAGTTCTGCAATAGTCTGATTATGTCTCTCAGTGTGAGTCTCTATTTCCTCCTTGATTGGTGAATGATGCATGGGGGAAGAAAGAGGACTTACCTCAGTCTCCTTAGTAGCCGTTGTGGAGCTTGGAACTACTGGTGTCCCCAAGGTTACCAGTTGTTCTATTTGAGCTTTTAATTTGGTAATGAGTTCATCCTTTGCTTTGATTTCTTCGACGGCTTGTGTGATTGTGTCCTTGTTCTTAAGGAGTTCCTCTCCTATGGCAGCAAGTTGATTAGCGTCTTCATTGCATTGTACAAGGAATTTATTTTCTGCCAACTTCCACTTTTTCCTTAGTTCATTGGTGTCTTCCATATATCTTTTTTCCCATTCCGCTATGATGGCTTGCTCTTTTTTCAACTGATCTTCATACTTTGCGATTTGATCCTCCAATGCTTTTGTGTTGTTTGCAGTCAGTTAAGGTGTTTCGATGGGTTGGTTACATAATATGGTAGTCATAAGATCTTTAATTCTATTCCTTAAAGTGTCTACTTCCTCCATATATACTTTTATTTGACTTTCAAGCAACTTACTTCATGCATTCATTCTTACTTTCTCTGCTTCACCAACTTCATATTTCCTTTGCAGCTCATTAAGTTGATCTCGAAGCTGTTGGTTCTCCGTCGCTAGCATGATGGTTTTGCATTTTTCTTCTTCGGCTTTTGATTCCTTGGCCGAGAGTGCATGTTGAGCTTGAATTAATTTTGCAGATAAGCTTTCACTTATTACCTGGAATTGACTTTTCTCTCGCATGGCCTTATCATAATCTGCATCTGCTTCAAGCATTAAGTGTTGAGTGTCCATAGCAGTTTGTATCATTTGCTTGACGACCGACTTTAATTTAGCGACATCCACATTCAGCCATGTTTTGGGGATGCTTGGTTCTTCCCCTATTCATATGTCTCTTCCTTGTTCCACGTGTATGGTTTCATTGTGCGGTTGTCTTATGTGTAGGTGTATCTCTTGCTCTCTTTCCTCCTCTTCATTAGTGGTCGATTTGGTGGCACCGCCTTGAAAAGTGACATCCAAAGGAGAGGGTTTTGCTACCACCCTGATTGGTGTGAAGGGATCAGGCTCCTCCACTTTTTCTTCTATTTTTTCTTTCTTTGGATTCTTGACTGATGCTTCTCTATCTAAGTGAGTCTCGGTGATTTGAATGTTCATTTCTTCATTCATTTTGAATACATGAATTTCTTCTTTAGGTAATTCCTGCCTTGTGGTGCCTTTCATAGTGTCATCAGGAATCTGATCTATCGTTGTGCTTTCCACTCCAAAGTCATGGGTTACTTGATTCAATTCCTCCCATTGACCATCATCTTTTGAGTCACTTTTAATATCCACATTCAGCATAGATGGTTCTTGCTCTTCTAGTGTATCGCATGATGAACTAGAGATGGCCGATCCCAACTCTCTATATCGATGAACCTTCATCAGTATCTTTCTTTGTTTGTTGTCTACAATAATCTGTTGGTAATGATGTCCTTGTACCGACAGGTTTACTTGACCTTCCATGTATTGATGAGTTGCTTCCATGGCTTTGGTTAGTTCCGCTTTCGTGATGGGCGTAATGTCTTCTAGCCTTTTTTTCGGAAGTACATGTATCCTTTTTGATGCTGGAACGGCTTCTTCTGCCTGCATCATCTCTCGTAGTCTTTTGGTACCTCTCATTCTCGATTGAGAGCTGGTTTCAACTTCTTTCACTATTTTTATTCCTTTCTTTTTCCTTGGAACCATGGCAATCTTTGCATACTTAGCCATTTCTTCAGATGAGGGCATCTCTTTCAAATGTTCCCGAATGCCTAGGGCATGATAAACTAGTATTGTTAATGCAACGCTTTTGTTCAAGAACTTCTTATGGTTTGACTGTTTCTTTTCTTCAAAAAGGCGTTCTTGAATATATGGCATCATATTCACTTGGTTCCGTATCTATTTGATGGCATGAGATAGCATCTGCACTATGATCTTTTGTGGTGCAGTATATCGATCATGTTTGGGAAGAAAAAGTGTTGATGAATCAATATGACTTCTTCTTCTATGTGGACATGATTGATGTCCATGAATGCGCATGTTTTAGCACCTCGGCTTTCATTTTTCAGAACTCTGGCTTCCTTTATCAAATCATGGGTGAATTGAATGATTACCCACTCTCCTGCCATGTCTAGAACTCTGGCTTTAGGTACTAACGGTTCATGTAAAGCCGGTTGGAGGGTATTCATCACCTGTGTGCATCACTAGAATTCCGATTTGTAGATTGATAGTTCAAAGTACTTCTGAATACCTACTTTCATGTCTATAGTGGATGGAAGTTCATGCATGACTTTGAAATCTTGGGACATCAGTGGAAACTGATGGTCCGTGTCCATAATCTTGATTGTTACTAAGAACAGATAGTCCCCAGTAGGTTGGTCCTCCCGAAACCAGTGACCTTTCTCTTTCACCACACTCTGTAAGGGGAATTCTAGCACCTCTTCTTGAATAGTCACTTCAAAGTCCTCAAAAGCCATCTGCACTTGTAATAGAAAGAACATCAGTTTCAAGTAGGAATGAAGTCATGTTTTAAGTGCGTCTCAGTGACATGTTGGTTATTGCGTCACTCCGTTTCCCCTTGCTCAAATAAGTGAGATCTCTTACCACACAACTTTTGATTTATATTCTTGAAAGAAAACAAGAGTTAGTTCTAGCCAAAGCAATTATTTATTTACACAGTAGGTTCGTTCCTATGGAAGTAGGATCTAGGAGCTATTCCCAAGTGGGAAATGTACACCACTAGTTTTGTTGAACATATTATGTGCCGAATGCATGGCCTCGTAATGCGGCCCTGGCATGCATACTCTAGGTGCAATTGACTCTTCATGAGTGCAGTGGAGTCTTGTTGAGTTGGTTGTTCCTGTCCTTGCAGCCTCTTAGGTCTCCATATCCATTTTTTAGTTGGTGTTTGAGACTGTGTCTTCTCTTGGTTTTGTCATGTTCTAGACTTTTCCTCTTTCTTTCTTGAAGTGTCATTGGTTGATGTCGTGTTCCTCTCGTACCTTTGGTGGCTCCTTTTGGACCACTTTGTTTCACCTTGTTGGTGTGATATCTCCTTGATTTTGTCTAGCTTTTGGGTTGCAATTTGTCTGACTTGTTTTGGAATCCACAAATGTTGTGTTTTCTGGGCTTTTACTAATCATGTTGGAAGGCACACACGAAGGAGTCTTGGTGGCTCTGATTGTGGTATTGAGTAATGGTGATTTCCCCTTGCTTTCACTGATAGATTGGTGTGCTTTTGAGTGGAATCACCTAGTTTAGTCCTTTGATCCTTCCGAATCCATTGTAAACGAGTATTCCCTGGATATGATGTTCGAGTAGTAGACTTCCATTTGGACGGTTTTCCTTTGGTGTAGATAATTTTAGGAGTATTCTCCTCACTGGCTCTCTCCAATTCACCTATCATGAGAAAAGAAGGCACATGGTCAAGTGACACATTCATATTTGTTGGTAATTCTAGCCTAGTGCATCCTTTGGGTGTGCTCTCCATTGATTCATTTTCTAACTCTTCTTTTAGGGTTTCTTTCTCATGCTTGATGACTTCATGCATGTGAGGAAGTCTTTCTTCTAACAGGCTAAAGATTTCCTTATGCCCTATTTTGGTTGAGATATATCCTTGAGCTAGATGAATGCTCACTTCATTCTCAATAAATTCCCACTTCATTCTCAATAATCCAATCTTGTCCTAGGAGCAAGTTTTCTATTAAATCCTCATCTTTACATACCAACACTCGTTGCTTCATAATGGAAATTCTGAGGTGGAGGGATATTAGGGCTTCTCCAATACATTCTATGACTTGGCCTCCAATGCCTCTCATGCGAGCTTTAGTCACTTCTATGATCATTTGAAGATGCGTAATAACCGTTATTTGTATGCAGATGAATGTCGCTCCTAAGTCGGTCAATGCATCTATCAACTGGTATTCTTTAGTGCAATCCCTAGGTTCAAATATGGTTGAGATATGCTGAGGTTATCTGTGTTGGCTTGGTGAACTTGGTGTAGCTTAGTGATGAGTAGCACCTCCTTTAATGTCAATCCGGAAAGACATGAGGATGGTATGAAGACCTCGAGCAAGTGATGCACACAAGTGGTGATGGAGAAGCACACACAAGCATGCACACACATACACACACACACACACAACAAGAACAAAGAGAGGAACAATGGAAGCTTTGATTACAAAAGAGTTCTTTTACAAAGCTCAAATCTACAACAAGCTACCCCAAAAATGAGCTCTCTAGCTCTTTTTATAGTTTTTGACTAGTTTTGGCCCTGTCCAGACCTAGTGTCCAACCTAGTTAAAAATTAGGTTCCTAGGCTATTTTGGAGGCTCAAATGAGCTCTAAAAATTATGAAACTTGGTAGGCAAATGTTTCTAAAGCTCCTCAAGATTGAGGACTCCTCGAATTTCACAAAATGGAGCCACAAAAAGGTGAAATGGTACTTACAATGGATTTTAGTGATGAGAATCACTTTTAAAATAATTTGAGGATTGAAAAAATTTGATTGGTTGCCATAGTGCTAGATCTGCATGTATGTCCGTACTTGCTTCTTCCAAGATACCAACACTCTCCCCCCCTAGCGTCTGTCGTCTTTGATAGACCTTTGCTCCACGTGGTGATCAATGTAGTATTGGACTATGTCGGTGTCTAGCTCATGTTCTCTGATCCTTAGTCCCCTGACTAGATCTCTTTGAAGAGCATCCCAATTAATCACACCTGGAATGCTAGAGTGGGGTGTTGTATAATGGTCCGAATACATAGTCTGTTCGCACACAAAGAGCTGTAGAAGATGGGTTGGCCATGGGGCGAACACTTCAGAGTGATATTCCCAAAACCAGTGGTAAACATATCATCAAAGGTTTGTTTGTAACACGTTGGGAGGTATCGGATCCTCGCATGCCAGGCATAAGCAACTCAAATACTAGGAGTGGTGCTCATGTCATATAGTAAATCATAGTTACCATTTGTAAATCTCGGGATAGAAGCTTGGTTGTCACACACATTGCGAAAAGTCTTGAGTGCTATTTGCATCATGTCTAGGATCTTTGGCATCATTTGGGCAGCAACGTTGAGCATGGGCTATAGTCATGGAAACTAGTGTCTGATGGTAGCGATCATGTAGGCAACAGTTGGTGTGCCTGTTGGTGGAGCAATGGATGGGTAGTTGAGCCATTCTTTGCAATTAGCATTATTGTAAAGTTTGATGGCAAAGGCTTTCCATGATTGCCTTTGTTGTACTCGCCCAAAGCACGGGTTATACTTTAAGTGCATGGGGGCATGGTCCCATGTTCGGAGCATATCTAGATAAGTCTCTAGTAGCTTTTGCTGCCAGGTGGGTTGGAAGATGGCACCTTTTTGGGCTGCTTCAAGGATGTCTTCCAATTGGAATTGTGTTGCAAATGAAGGATACTGATTGGTGATTCGTTTAATCTCAGCATTGTGATCTGCCAATAGCACAAAAATACTATAGTTCTGAACTGGCTATTAGTTGTCCAGGAGCCAGTTTCTTGAAATATTCTGAGTGAAGCACAGTCTCCTCAATAGCTTTCATGGCAAACCTCTGAGTGACTATTCACTCTTCGTGAGTTTGGCCCATCTCTTCTACTTGTTTCATCCATGTGGGAGGGGGTTCCTCATATGTGTCTCATCCTTCATTAGTGACTCTGCCTCCTGGGAGAGGTTGAGGTTCATAATTGTCTTCAAAGGTCTCTTCAATGGGAATGGTAACTGCCTCTTCTTCTGAAGTGTGATCAGGTGGAGATGGTGGTCATTCATATTGTAATAATTTAATCTTTAACTCAGTGACTTGTTGCCATAGCTCAAGTAGCTCATTGTCGATTGAGGATTCTTGCTGTAGTGAAGTAGCAAGGCTAACCATATCTCTAGGTTCTATCATATGTGGTGTGGGCACTGGTTGTCTTTGTAGTTCCTTCACTTGGTCTGCAAGCTGGTCATGCACTTCCAAGAGATTTGCATAATTTTCCAATATCTGCTGGATATGTTTTGAGGGAATAGCCTAGAATTTAGTAGGATCTATGGGTGCCCCTGGAGTGTTTTCTATGGCCGCTTCAAGATTTTCTTGATTTTATTGTTGTAACCTTCTATTCTCTTCTTGTGCAGCTGCTAAGTGTCGTCGAAGTAATGCCATGTTTTGTTGTAGTCGAGGGTTGTGGGCTAGTTGATCTTTGAGCTGCTCTTCGGTCACCTTACCTGACTCTGTATATTTAGCCTCAATCTTAGCATAAGAGTGATTGAGTGAGGTATATTTGTGTTGTAATTTAGTATTACTCAACTCCAAATCATGAACACATTCTTGTAGGTGGGCAGATAGATCCCGTAGCTCGTTATTACACTCTTCTAATAGTCGATATTCCTGTTTAAGCTGTGTTGCACATTCAAACATGGTATCTAGTGCATGAGTAAATGAAGTGGGTGCAGATTCAGTGGTGGAAAATGCAAGGGTTCGGGAAATGGGGAAGGGGATGGCGGATGTTGTGGTTACAGTGGGTGTAAGTGGTGATATGAGTGAAGTGAAAAGTGGTGATGTTGAGACGATAGTGGTGGTGGTTGGTTCTGTGGATGGTGAAATGTCCATGGGGTTGGACGTGATTGTGTGTGAAGTGTGAATCATGAATACTCGAACGGTTGGTGGTGTGTCTGTGGTGGGCGTGAACATGGGTACGATGGGGTGGGAAAGGGGATTTTTACTATAATCACCAATTTGTTGCATAATATTTACAAAGTTTGCCCAAAATTGTGGAAGAGTGGTTTGTATCGGTTCTGAGGAGGTTGAGGGGGGCTTTGTGGGTCGTGGTTGGGAAAGAGGGAATGTTGTAGTGAAGGGAAATGATGGTGTCAATGGTTGGGTAGAAGCGAGTTGATGTCCCAAGGCTGGTAGATAAGAAGGGCAGCCTATTATGGTTTGTTGAGTGGCGGAAATAATTATTTGGGGTTCGAAAAATTGGCTAGAAATGATGGAGGTATGGAAAGGTAAGGATGGAAAAAGGGCGGTGTGTGATATAGGTTCATGAAAGGTGAATGATAGTTGTTTAGGAATGCTAGTGATGAGGGTTTCAGTAGGATGGATGGGGGGTGATGGCAGAGATAGTCTTTGTGTGCTTTCATCAAGGGCACCAGTGTCAATGGGGTTGGTCATTTGGACTTTTTCTTGAGCTGTGGTAGGGATTGGGGAGGAAACTTCAATGTGAATAATCTTACCCCTTCGCGGTCGCGTGTCTAGTCTCCGTTGGTTGTATTGGGTGGTAGGGTGATGTATCATAGTCCGCATTGCTTCTACAATTCCACAAGTGTCTGCCAAAAGATTTAAAGATTCAATAAAGTGAGGGTCCTTATCATCTGCTTGTAGCATCTGGTTCACCTCGTTTGATCATCTTGTATAACCGTTTGATTTTTGCAGTGTATACAGGGGCTTCCTCCTCACTCTCCTCTGAAACGTGCTCCTGTTCCTCCTCTTCTTCATGTGCATCTTCAACTTGAGTTTGTTGTTCTTCGTCCTCCCAATGTACTCGTCGTTCTTCTCGATGTGGACGTCCTCTATGGGATGATGATCCTAGGCCTTCCGTGTCAGAAAAGAACTCCACATCAAATAGTCGCGTTGTTTGTAAGAAGGTCTCAAAATCAAAGGAAGGAGCTCCTGCCAATTCACTTGTGGAGACAAACTCAAAATCTAGGGGTAATGGAGGAGTCGACGGAGTGGCTTGAGTAGTGCCCTCTGAATGTGATCATTGGAGGCAGATGGTGAATGGGGCCACCTGTCCTTCTTCTCTAGGGGAGACTTCTAGGGTGGACTCATGAGGAATTGGGACATAGGAAAGTGATCCCCTCATGCGCTTTGCTGGTTGAACCCCTAATTTTCGTCCTTTGAATAACTGCAACTGTGAGTAAGTTAGTGCCCATTCTATCGATACATCATATGCTAGACATTTTGTATATGATTCTAGTAATGGCACAATAGCCATTCAAAGAAGGCTTCCTTGATCCTCTTTTGCCTACTTCATACAATTGATTGAGAATCCATATTGGCATTTTGATGGGTAGACTTCCTGTCTCTGCTAAGTGTAGACTGAACCAAATCTTCTTGTGAGGTTGCGTGAATCGATCTTGAGCAGGGAATGCAAAGTGCTGAAGGCACATGCGCAATGGGATGGTGATGTTTGGTGTGAGGGCACACATGTCTTTCAACTTCTTTAACTTAGTGTTCTTCATAGTTTTCGATATCAAAGAGTCCCGATGAGAGGGCACATGGGTGCCGTACATTTGGAGCACCTCCTTAATTAGAGTTACATTCAACTTGAGCTTTTTCATTTCTTCGCTGTTTGATAGAGATGGCACCAGGAATGTGCCTGACTCAGCATGATCTCCTATAGTCTTGAGGGTTGAAATCAAATAGTAACATCTAATGAAATCCGGCTTGGGTAAGGGTGCGTTGAAGTAATCTTTCAATCTCGCTTTTTGCCAAATATCTTGAAGAGGCGGTGTGCTCTATAGTGACTCAAACTCTCTTGAGAAGAACTGGAATGTCCACCAAACTAATCCAAATTCCAACTTAGACTCCCAGATGTGAGCTGCATTTCCCAATGCTCCTGGCATCTCATTGAACCAATGAGAGTGTCCTTTTACCCTCTCTGTTAAGCCGCCTAGTGGATCCAAAATGGGTATTTGCCTTACATTGTGATACTCTTCAGGCCTAGCTACCAATGGGGCCTCCACAAGTAGGGCCTCCCAATCCACTTGAGAACTAGTGCCCACTCCGTCCGTCATGGATGTAGTCGGGTTTGATGGGAGCTGATGTCTGATAGATGAATATTAGTATTACAATGGACATAGCAATGTATGGTCCTCTTCTCAACACTATGAAGTGATGTTAGCATCTGGTTAGTCGAGTACTTTACAAGTGTGAGTGAGAGTTAATAGGTTAGTCATGCCCTTACATGCTTACTCGAAATGTACGAGGAACTCAGATGATAAAAATTTGGTGACAAGTGATTATAGAATGTTGATAGAAGTGGTGGTGTGGGTGATTTCACTCTCCAAATTTTTCTATGATGTGCATATGTGAATGGGATCAATGTCGGTGCACTCAATAACCCTGTGAGTGATGTGTTTGGTGCGCACTTCTCTTTCACTATCCATTTCTAGGTTGTGTGTGGTGATAAATGAGCTCTTGACATGAGGCGGTGAGAAGTCCTAATTTTTAAGTAGCTCTGGGGTGGTGAGTGGTGAACCGCGTGTTCATCTACCCAATAGGTTTTATTTGAGTGCATAAGCATGTCTTAGGCACCCATATTTTTCTAGGTTGTACGTCAGCCTTCATCAACCGCTTAGGCACCCATATAGGGGCAACTCACTTAGCCTTGTCAAAGAGAGGGCTTGTCAATCTAGTCATCTTCTGCTTTCATGAGAACGTAGATCCTTGGGATCTAGGTGGTGAAGTCGCATCATGTTTCTTAAGTTGGGTACCCAGATCTGCTTCCTTGATTGGGCTTGTCCATCAGATGGTCGCTTTTAGCCACGAGATTTACACTTCAAAGACAGGTACTGTTGGTGCTGCTTTGGTTGATGTGCCTTGATGGGTGTAGAGAAGGATGGGGGATAGTGCTCCTTCTTGGTGCCCACAGAGAGTTCTATCGTTATCTGCATCACAGAGGTTGGGACAATTGCAACATGTTTATCTATATGTGAGCTCCTAGAGGGACCAGGAGTAGGTGCTCTTTCGGGTTCCTTGAGTGCTCTAGTAGCTAGCTCTATTGTGATGTATTTCTGGTTCACCCAGACCTGAAGAAGTCCACTTCTTAGGTTCAGGTTAACCGCATAGTCATATATCTAGTCTTGACCCAAGACAAGAGGCTCAATCAGATCCTCGTCTTGACACACTAGCACCTTAACTATCATTAGAATGTCTTGAACGTGGAGGGGAAGCTCCACCTCGCCCATGCAAGGGGTTTCCACACCTCCCAATCCTGTGAGGTATGCCGACTTCTTATGTATTACCAAGAATTCTTGGAGAAGAGTTTACCTCATTTAAGAAGTATGTGCCTCTATCAATTACTAGCTCAATCGGTAGCCCATATCTGGTGAACACATTCTCAAATAAGAACTTTGTTGTTGTTTGAGCATCGTTCTTCGTTGTGGCTTTCACTTATACCCACTTGGTTAGATAGTCTGTGGCCACAATGATGTATTCTACATGTGAACCCTTGGCAGGGGGATTAATAGGACCAACAAAGTTTATTCCCCATTTAGAGAATGCATGTCCACCCATCATAGGTTTCAATGGCATCTTATCTTTGTGTATAGGATGCTGAGTGCGCTTACAAACATCACACCTCTTCACGTAGGTATGTGCATCCATGTGAAGGGTTGGCCACCAAAGACCTGCCAATAATATTGCCTTGATCACTTGATCTGGTCCAAAATGTCCTCCTGCTACACCTTGGTGAGCAGTTTCCAAGATCTTAAGGTATTCACTCTCATGGACACATAGCCTTAAGTATCCATCTTTCCCTGATCTGTATAAATTATCTCCAATGAGAGCATAGTCTAATGCCTCTTGCTTTAAGCTCCTTTGTCTAGCCAAAGTCATTTCTTGAGGGAATGTTTTTATCCTCAGAAAGGCTACTAATGGTTCACTCTAATCTGGTATTAGAGACACTTGGTACAGTGTGGCATGCTCCACAAGTGGTCTGATATGATAGATTGGGAATTCCTTACACAACTTATGGACATCTGCTTCCACAGTCGGCCAGTGCACTTCGAGTCTCTTTAATGTCTGTAGAGTTCTTTGCCTTGAATGGTGTTGCTCTAATGCACCTACATGTGCTAATTGCAACCATTTTGAGTACTCTTCCTCTTCCATACAATAGGCTAATATCCCTTGATCTGTATGCTTGTACATACTTCCTACCATGATATGGTACTTTTGGGATTTTACTACCTCTTTATTGTGAGTGTTCAGTACTGGATGTTTAGGTTGTTCGGAATGATGGATGGACACTCCAAGAGATTGAGTAGGTACTGCCAAAACCTGCTTTGTACCAGCCCTCTCATGCTTCAGACTTGATAAGTGGACCTCCTTAGCTCTCCAATGAAACCATAAAATGGCCTATATACTTTGGAAATGATGTGTGTAAAGATTGAATCAAAACAGATAACTTTGGACTTCAAGATCTCAAGAAAACCTTCTATTTATATCTTGACACCTGCTAGATCTTTTGCTCAGTATGACCACCACACTAGGAATTAGAAAAATTCTATTTAGGTGTATCTAATTAGCTTAGCAAGCTAAATATTCCAAGTGGAATGATATAAAAAGATCAACTATGCTCAGAGAAATCAATTTAGCAAATAAACATTTACCCCCGATTTTTTAGGACTGTTGCAGACATTGACCAGTGATCACCTCGATGAGCTTTTCTCTAAAATGGCTGAATAGAATCTCTTCAAATTTTGATAGCATGTAGAAAACTTTGAGCTGATTCCAAAAAGCTTTAGATATTTGAATTTGATGAGGAAATGACTGAGATATGCACTTCACAAGTTGACAGACTTTCAGGTAGTATGACAGAGAACTCAGAAATGAACAATGTGAATGTATATATTAATGAACACTTGTATACAATACCATTGGCATGAATGCCATTTCCTAATGGTGTAGATAGGTTTGGGCTAGAGTGTAGGCCTCACACACACTCAGAAACAGTAATGAGAAGCTCGGGAGTGATGAGTTCTAACCACGACTTTTTCATGTTCACTTTTATAGTGATAGAGTAAGAATTTGAATTCAAATTCAAACTTTTGGCTCCCTATGACAAGCTCCTATATCCTAGGAGATATTCCTTCAATAAGAGTTAACCTTTTTTCCACGAATTCCTTTAGGTAGGTGTCTACAAAGATTCCAAGTCAAATGTGACTTTTACAAAGAGATAAAGTGGTAATTAACCACTAACATGAGTTCCTATGCTTCTCCATATGTGTATGGATCGCAATGTATCCTTCAAGCCAAATGTGTAGGCTTGTGACTTGCACCAACAGCTCCCCCTCAAGCCAAAAATTTTGGCTTGGTCTTCATCTTTAATCTTCATGTATATCCTGCAATCCAATCATTGCTTTGAACCTGCAAAGTTTGGTTCCATCCAAAGCTTTTGTCAACAAAGCTGCACACTGCATGTTGGTTGATACATAGGTTAGTTGAATATCCTTGCTTAATAACTTCTATCTCACATAATGGTAATGGAACTCTATGCGTTTGGTCCTAGCATGATAGATAGGATTAGCTGCAAGGTGAAGTGAGCTTGTATTATCTCCAAAGATCATTGGTGACCTAGTATATAAACCCAATTTTGTATACAATAGCTTGATCCATATGGCTTCTTGTGTGGCATTAGCCAATCCTCTATACTCTGCCTCTGTAGAGGATAAAGCAACAATAGGTTGCTTCTTTGAAGACCATGATATTGGTTTATCACCTACAAAAGAAATGTATCCTGAAGTGCTCCTCCTATCATCTTTGCATCCTGCCCAATCAGCATCTGGATAGATCTTGATATCAAGGTCTGAAGTATAAGGGAAATACAAACCATGATGTTGTGTACCATTGAGGTACTTTAGAATTCTTTTGGCAACTTCTAAGTGAGGTACTCTTGGCTTGTGCATAAATTGACTTAGCACACTAACTCCATATGCAATATCTATCCTTGTTAAGGTAGCATAGTTCAAGCTACCAACCATGCTTTGATAACCTGTAATGTCATTAATTTCATCACCTTCATGGGCACTTAGTTTTAGGTTTACCTCCATTGGAGTACTTGCAACTTTGGCATCTTGCAAATGAAACTTCTTCAACATGTCCTGTATGTACTTTTTCTGAGTAATGTATATTCCTGAGTTAGTATAGACTAACTCAAGCCCAAGAAAATACTTTAGTAGACCAAGACCATTGATCTTGAACTCCTTCATCATCTGGCTTTTGATTTGTCTAATTCCATTAACATCATTACTTGTAAGTATGATGTCATCAACATAAACACAAAGGTATATTACCTCTGAATTACTTCTTTTGATGAATAGAGAAGTATCTGCCTTGCTCATGACAAAACCTTGGTCTTGGAGGTATGTAGTTAACCTGTAATTCCATGCCCTAGGTGCTTGCTTTAATCCATATAAAGCCTTTTTCAATTTGAAAACATATGTTACCTTCTTAGGGTCCTCATAGCCAGGAGGTTGTGACATATATACCTCCTCTGAAATCCATCCATTCAAGAAAGCATTCTTGACATCCATTTGGTACATGTTCCAATTTTTTGATGTAGCCACACTTACCAACACTCTGATTGTTGGCATCTTGGTCACAGGTGAGAATGTCTCTTCATAATCAATACCTTGGGTTTGTGCAAAACCCTTGGCTACCAATCTGGCTTTGTACCTGTTAATTGAACCATCAGAATTTCTTTTGAGTTTATAGATCCATCTGGATCCTATTACCTTCATGGATTCCTTCCTTGGTACTAGCTCCCATGTGTCACTTTCCTTGAGTGCTTCAATCTCCTCATTCATAGCTTCTTTCCATTCTGTCTTGGTCATGGCTTCTTCATATGATCCTGGTCCTTCAATTGACAAATCTTTGGCAAGATAAACAAAGTGTTTAGTAAAAAGAGATGTATCATACCCATATCTGATAGGTTTTTTGCTATCTCTTTGTGACCTTCTGATTGATTGAGTTGAAGATTCAGGTATGTCTGCAAGTCTCTTCATCTTCATTTTGCCCTTGGACTTCCATGCCTTGAACTCTTCAAGGTTGATAACATCTTCATCATCTGAATTTGAATCTTCATTCTGAGTATGTTCCTCCTTTGCAAGAATTGGAAACTCCTCTTCCAAATCATAAGGTAATTTAACCTTCCTGCATTCATTCTCATACCAAGAATCATTTTCATCAAAGACAACATCTCTACTCACCATGAATCCCTTATTTGAAGGGTTGTAGAACCCGTATCCTTTTTTATTCAAATCATATCTGATAAAGATGCACTTCTCAGCCTTAGGGTCTAGCTTACCTCTTATCTGAGAAGGAATGTGTACATATGCTACACATCCAAATATCCTGCAATGGTCTAGTGAGGGGCTCTTACCATGCCATGCTTCATAGGGTTTCATCCCATCAAGGGACATAGATGGTAACCTGTTTATGAGATAAGTGGCAATAGAAACACTTTCTGCCCATAGATAGTTAGGTAACTTTTTTTCATTCAACATAGATCTAGCTGTCTCAATAATCAACTTATTTCTTCTCTCAGCTACCCCATTCTGTTAAGGAGTATACCTTGTGGTGATTTCTCTTTTAATACCCCTGTCCTGCAAGAAGTTTTCAAACTCATTGGAGAAGTACTCACCTCCTCCATCTGACATTAGCCTCTTCAAATTCTTCCCTATCTGATTTTCAACAAGTGCAAGATATTTTTTAAAGAAATTAAACACCTTACCCTTGTGCTTCATGAAATACAATACAGTCCACCTGCTATAATCATCAATAAAAGATACATAGTACCTTGATCCTGAGATTGAGGGGTCTTTGCTTGGTCCCCATACATCTGTGTGAACAAGTTCTAGGTAGTCTTCATGCATGTAGCCTTTCCTTGAGAAGGGTAACCTGTGAGACTTCCCAAATTGACAAGCACTACATTTATATATCATGTGTTGTTTGGAGACATTGGGTATTCCAATTACACATTGATCCTTGCATATCTACTTCAAGGTTCTTTCTCCTACATGCCCTAATCTTTTGTGCCAAATCTCAAGTTCTGAAAGTGTTTGATCCTTATAACTGTATAGTGCAATATTCTTTGTGTCTTCTAGCTCAAAAGTGAAAAGTCTACCTGATTTTTCTCCTTTAGCAATCCTCTTGAACCCATGCCTTGGATCCTCCACAAATTCTCCAAATTGATTGAATCTAACCTGCAAACCTTTCTCCACAATTTGTCCAACACTCATCAAATTTTTGGTAATGGTGGGTACATAAAGTACCCTACTCAACAAGTTATGATTTCCATCACAAGTCTTAACATTTCCAACTTTAACTACTGAGTGCTTGGTGTCATCACCTGTTTGGACTTGATGCTTACCTTTTGGTTCCTCAAGATCAGAGAGTAGTGCTACATTGCCAGCCACATGATTTGAGCATCCTGAGTCAATGTAGAATAGGTGGTCATCATTTGTACCTGATTTTGAAGTCATGTTCATGATCAGAAGAGAATCATCCTGCTCTTCTGTATAGTTGTTGTAGTCCTTTCTAGATTTGAATCCTCCTTGGTAATTGCCATTGTAGTTATTGTTGTAATTGTTGTTGTAGCCTTGGTGATGGTTGAATCTACCTCTTGACTGTGAGTATCCACCTCTTTGGTATCCTCTTCCTCTCTGATTTTTGTAATTCCTGAAACACTCATCTGTAGTATGATTTGATAAACCACAAATGTTACATGCTGAGGAGTTATAGGATCTCCCCCTACCTTGCTTACCTCCTCTGCCCCTTCCTTTTGATGATCTACCTCTCTGTGCATAGTTGGTTTGGGAGGTAGTGCCTTCATCTTCCATCTTCTTGTTCTTGCCTTTATCTTTAGACTTCTTATCAGTGTATAGGGCAGAAGAGTTATTACCTTTTGATGTGTCTCCATTCTTGTTGAGCTTTGCTTCATGAGTAAACAATTGTCCCATGAGAGTTGTAAGATCTGGAATTTGCATGTCCATGTAAAGGTCCATGGCAGTGGTGAAACTTTCCCATTTGTCATCAGCCTTGATCCCATTGATCACTTGCCTTACAATCTGCTCTTCTTCAATCTCTTCTCCTATGCTTGCTAACTGATCTGCTACATCTTTAATCTTGGTCACAAACTCTGAAACGGCTTGCTTAGGTTGCTTCCTTAATGTGGTGAATTCAATCCACAACTGATTTTTTCTAGCCTTTGTGTTGGAAGAGAAATAAGATGACAAGGTTTCCCAAGTCTCATGGGATGTCTTACAGTTCCTAATATGTGGCAAAAGAAAATTAGAGATGGAGTTGAGTAAATAAGACCTTGCTAATGCATCCTTTGCACACCATGTGTTAAGCTTTTCATGTTCTTCCTTTGTTGGTAATCCTCTTGTTTTGAATGAGGGCAATTCTTCATCTCCTGAGATGTATCCATAGAGAATCCTTCCTTGTAGGTAGGTCTTCATCCTTAGAGACCATGCTTGATAGTTGTTCCTGTCTAATTTATCAATAAATGAAGGAAAAACATCTCCCATTTTACCTTAGTTTGCTCTAATACCACTATTGGGAATGACTGCTTGTGGGGCCTCTCTGGATGTGAGCCTCGATAGATGATCTTCTCTCAAGTGAGTCTTGCCTTTCGTCACCAGTACCGCAAAGTCATATTCCATTAGTAAGAGGAACCATCTTACTAATCTACTTGTATTGCATGGCTTGTTTACTAGGTATAGTAGAGTTTGATGATCAGTAAAAAATTTAAACTTATTTGCAAGCAAATACTGTCTAAACTTTTTAACTGCATATACCATGCCTAACCCTTCTCGTTCAGTGGTGGTATAGTTTTGTTCAGCTGCATTCAACTGTCTACTAGCGTAAGCAATTGGAAGATCCATATTACCTTCACCAGTTGGTTGTGCAAGTACACACACGATAGCATAATTGGATGCATCCACATGAACATGAAAGGGTTTGTTCCAATTGGGCGTGGTCAAGATTTGTGCTGAACACAATTGTCGTTTAAGCTCATTGAAAGATTTCTCACATTCATTAGTCCACTCAAAGTTGGTCAAAAGTCCGTACAAAGGCTTTGCAATGATGGCATACATGTGTATAAAACATCGGTAATAGCCACAATGCCCCATGAAAGGTTGCACTTCATTGAAATTCTTTGGCCTAGGTAGTTCTACGATACCTCTCACTTTCTCTTTGTCAGTGGATATGCCATTCTTTGACACTGTGTCCTAGAATCTTGCCTTGCCTAACTTGATATTCTCTACATTTGTCAAAGATTTGTCTGAGTTCAAGTATATGTGTTTGTCTAATGTTGGAATGAGCACAGAGATCATCAACATAGACTTCCAAGTTTTTCCTCAAGAACTCTTTAAACACATGGCACATCAGCCTCTGAAAGGTAGCACGCGCATTAATTAGACCAAATGGCATTACCCGAAAAGCGAATATGCCCCACTCTGTAGCAAAAGCCGTATTATGTTGGTCTTTTGGAGCAATGGCTACTTGATTATAGCCAAAGAAGCCATCCAGGAAGCTGCAGACTTCCTTACCTACCACCCTTTCTAATTGATGCTCAGTGATAAGAAGCGGATAACTATCTCTGATAGTGGCTGTGTTAACCTTCTTCAAGTTAATGCATACATGTAATTTGCCATTCTTTTTGGGCACCAGTACAATGGGGGATACCCATTCAGTGTGCTTGATTTCATAGATAAATCCAGTTTCAACCTTGTGCTAGATAACCTTGCAAATTTGACCAACTTCCGCACAGGTTTATCAGCTGAGCTGGGTAATTACCTGCCACCCCTTTGCAACTCAGATCATCACAGCAATCACTGAGCTGCCTCAAACTGATACATGCTAGCCGATTACCTGCTTGAACCCCTGCACAGTGATCACTATTGACACTGTTGTGCAGCAGTTCCATCTAGCTCAGGAAGGACGAGTCGCGGTTCCACTCATTCCCTAGCCAAGATGCACCAATTGTTTCCCCGCCAGTCCTCCAATGAATTCGCTATTCTCTACCGCCTGCCTAAGTGTACCGCGCTCTAGTTTTTAGTTGCTTTGTTTAACTTAGAAAAACAAAATTACGGTATATCCTGACCCTTTTACTCCGTGATCGAGGCTGCATCCCATGAATCAGTTAATTGGGCAGCAATTTTCTTTAAATGAATCCATCGGGAGTGCCAATCCGTTGTGAAGCAGGCCTCCAAGCAATACATACCACGTACCCAGCTGCCCCAAATACTATCTCTTCTCTTTGCTACCGATCCTGTGCTGCAGAACGTTCAACCCCATCCTTTGCTAATTAGAGAAGAATCCGTCATGGAGGTTGAGGACGATAACACGGATCTCCTCTAATTCTTTTGCCACAAGCATAGCCGCATCAGTCCCTCACAAAGCCAAGTGCAGGTGTCAACCGCTGCACAAGACGTTGAAGTCTTTCACGATACCGCGACTTCACTACAGGTAGCATCTGCACCATCTTCTCCTATTAAGTAGCAAGATCCCGATTTTATCATGGAAGATGTGGCCAAAACTCGAAGGAGGGATGAAAATCAACAAGTGGATGATAATGTTGTGCCATACACAGTGGAAGGAAGTACTCAAGTTGCTTGTCATCAACCATCCTCGCAACCCGCAGGTGATTACGCAGACACGCAAAATCAACAGCAAATCGCTGAAGTTGCGATTACCAAAAATGTAGAAGTTTCGCCTTCACCCCAGCAAGGAGCAAGCATCGTCTTGGTCCAAAAGCCTCTTCTTCCTCTTCCTCTTCCAATCACCCTTCTTGCCGCTTCCGCTTCTTCTCCCTCCTCGCCTCCGGCAGCAGCCGTGAAGCTTCGTCCACTTTCCCTTCTTCTCCTAATTATTCTCCACCCTCGTCCCCAAAAATCCTTTCTGCCCAACCATCATGGCCTACACCTCCTCTTCTCGTCCCTGTTGCATTCACCCAATTGGCATCAATGGGTCGATTTTTATTACAATTATCACAATAATTACCCCTTCAACCGCAGAATGTACAACAAGCTATTCGTCATGAGATTCATGTTGAGGAATCACTTACAAATTCGACATACAGACAGACATAAAGAAAAAGAAAGATAAAGAGAAGCGGAATCAAAGTATTCAGAAAATCGAAAGCCTTAGTGAAGGGACAGATTCACGACCGTTATGTACAGCGTAGAATCTTCCAAAATTAGAGTTTGTTAGAGTTCGTTACACCGGATCAAAACTGTATATAAAGAGAGAGACAAGCAACAGAAAAAGAGCGCGGGAGTGCGAGTAAGCGTGCGAACAAGAACGTGCGTGAGTAGAGCGCGTCATTTGAATAGAGATCAAGAATAGGTTTAGAAGAAGCCAGAGATCGCGTATGTACAGATGAATAACAGAAACTTGAAACGTCAAGTATTCATTTGAGAGAGATGGTAAGAAGAAACTACTCAGTGTAGGAGAGTTTCTATAGCTTGAGCAAGAAGAAGCCAAGCTAGTTTGTACACATCTTCTCTAATAGAAAACACATGTTCATGTGGAAGTCTGCGCGCACTGTTCCTATGTGAAGAACTTTGAGTATTTTCATGTTACGGTACAAAGTCAGTTAATAGTTACAGTTCGTTCAGTAAATATGTTTTTCGGTACCTTCTCTGTAAACGTATTTTTCGGTCAGTTACAGTTTTCTCAAAAAATGTGTTTTTCATTAGAACAACAAAGTATATCTTGTAGAGTAAACTAAAGTTTTGTATGAGAGATAGCTTATCTTATAGCTAGACATCTCTACTATCAGTTCATCAAAATTTTTGGTGAAATGAATATGTACACACAGTACAAAGCCTGACCGGAAAGAGGCATTCTGAACTGGTGAAGTTTTTTCTTAAACTTCTGAAAGAGTTCATTCAGTGAAGGAAGTTCACGCATCACTTCCTTAATTCTTGTATATTTTACTTGAAGTGATACAAATAGAATCGTAGTTGATTCCGATAAGATTCCGGTATAATTACGGTGAGAGTTTGGTGACAGTCCGGTGAAGTTCTAGTGGAATTTCAATGAACTCAAAACACAGTCTTATATGTTTGAGTGATAGAAACTCTGCTAAGCTATTGCTGATTATAGAGGTGTTCTAATATCACTCTAGCTTAGCTCTCTTCGGTGGCGCAGCAAATTCTGCAGGCTTGACAAGGTTCAAGTCTTTGCCGCATCGACCATAACAAGTGGTATCTGTGCTATAATACCAAAAGTGGTATCGTAGCCAAAGTACCATCAGTGGTATCAGAGCGAAAGTATCACCAAGAAGTGGTATCAGAGCCGTGAGATCCAAGAAGTGGTACTAGAGCCGGTTAACCACACAAGTGGTTTCAGAATGAGAAAGATTCTGTAGAGCAGAAAGATTCTCAAAAGGTCACCGGAAGTAACAGAAACAAGAAGATCATGGTAGATCATGTCCAAATTGATAAATTGGACAAAGATAATTATCCCGCATGGGTAATGCGCATGGAAGCCTTACTTATGAGTAAGGAATTAATGATGTATGTGACCAGAGAAGAAAAGAAGCCGATTTTCGAAGATGATAGTCAACCGGGCTGGCACAATCAACAAGGATCAAATCAAAATCAGAACAGTAATAACAGAGGCAGAAACGAAAGATATCAGAGTAATTTTCAAAGAGGTAGACAAAATCAAAGAGGAGGCTATGGCAGAGGTGGAGCAAGAAGTTGGGGACAGAATCAATCCTACAACACCACCTACAATAACTACACAAATGACACATAGAATGAAAGTCATACATCATTGATGATGAACTCAATCAACACATCAGATAACGAAGACCTAAAGGTATTTTACATTGATTCTGGATGTTCTAATCATTTGTCAAGAAATATAGAACTGATGTCAAAATTGGAAAAAGGTAGTTCCAGTCATACTGTTCAAACAGGTGACAATACGTGTTGGATGTGATGGCTGGATGCACTCAGAAGTTGAGTTGATGCTGCAAATCGTGCTTTACACCTGCCCTCTCTTGTCTTTAGATATGCTTAGTAGACTCCTTGAGCTTCCAAATAACACCAAAATATGCTATATGTACTTTGGAAAAGGTTTGAGTAATGACTTGATCAAAACAGACTACTTTGCAAATCACAAGACTTGAAAAGTTTCTATTTTAGTCTTGATACCTGCTCAGTGTTATGCTCAGTATGACCAGTGTAGTTACAATTAGCAAAATTCCTTCTAGAGATATTCAATTAGCTTAGTAAGCTTCCATTTGCAAGTGGAATGAAAGAAAATGATAAACCACACTCAGAGAAATCACTTTAGCAAAATAAGGTGTACCCCCGATTTTTTAGGAGACTTACAGTCACAGACCAGTGAGCACCCCGACTGAGATTTCTCTGTGATGGTAGATCCAATGGCCTTGAAACTTTGTAGGTGTATAGTAGACTTTGAGCTGAATCTAATGCACTTTGAATCATCCAATTTGGTTCAGTAGATCTTGAGATATGCCTCTTGGAAGTTGACAGAGTTGAAGGTAGTCACACAGAGAAAACAGAGACTATGAATATATGTATATTGATTAAATCTAATGATTGTACATTCCCATTGGCATGTAATGTGATGCTCAATGGTACTCAGAGGTGTAGGCTATGGTGTAGCTCATACACACTCAACAATTCTCTCAGAAATGCCTCGGGAAGAGTGACATATACCCGCGACTTTTTGCATTGCTTTTTATAAGAATTTTGAAGGAGTTTGAATTTTGAATTCAAGTTTTGGCTCCCTTCAATCTCTCAACTAAACTTAGGGAGATATTCTCTCTATTACAACCATTCAAATTTCCACGACTTTCTCTAGTAGGTGTGATTACAAAATATTCCAAGTCACCATGACTTTTACAATTAAGTAAAAAATGAAAACTCATAAGCATGAGTTTCTATGGTTCATTCTCCAAGTGATATCTTCATGAATTAGCCCAAGCTAGGCTTCCATGGTCCAAGCTTTATGTTGAGTCTTCAAGATACAAATCAAAGCCAAGTGTGAAGGCTTGATTTACACCAACAGCTCCCCCTCAAGCCAAACACTTTGGCTCAAGTATTCATCTCTAGTCTTCAATGATTTCCTGCAATCCAATCATGGATTTAAATCTGCATAGCTTGCTTCCATCCAGAGCTTTAGTAAGCAAATCTGCACATTGTATATTAGTAGACACATATGATAATTGAATTTCTTTGCTAAGTAACTTTTCCCTCACATAGTGGTAATGAACCTCTATGTGTTTTGTCCTAGCATGATAAATTGGATTAGCTGCTAGGTGAAGAGAACTTGTGTTATCACCAAATATGATTGGTGGCCTTGTGTATAGGCCCAATTCTGAATATAATAGCTTCAACCATATGGCTTCTTGAGTGGCATTGGCTAGCCCTCTGTACTCTGCCTCAGTAGATGATAGAGCTACTGTGGGTTGTTTCTTGGATGACCAAGAAATTGGTTTATCACCTGCAAAGCATATGTAACCAGATGTACTCCTCCTGTCATCCTTGCAACCTGCCCAATCTGCATCTGAGTATACCTTAATATCAATGTCTGATGAATATGGAAAGTACAAACCATGATTTTGTGTTCCCTTTAGGTACTTTACTATCTTCTTGGCTGCCTCCAAATGTGGTACTCTTGGTTTATGCATAAATTGGCTAAGTACACTAACACCATATGATATATCAATCCTGGTTAAGGTAGCATAATTAAGACTACCTACCAAACTTTGGTAACCTGTAATATCTTTGAGTTCTTCTCCTTCATGTGCACTGAGTTTGTGGTTGACCTCCATAGGAATGTTTGAGACTTTAGCTTCCTGCAAATTAAACTTCTTGACCATGTCCTGAATGTACTTCTTCTTAGTAATAAAGATACCTGAATTTGTGTAGACTAATTCAAGTCCTAGGAAGTACTTCAATAATCCAAGATCATTGATCTTGAATTCCTTCATCATTTGTCCTTTGATGTGTCTTATTCCCTGAACATCATTTCCTGTAATAATGATGTCATCAACATAGACACACAAGTATATTACCTCTGAATTGTTCCTTTTTATAAACAATGAAGTATCTGCTTTACTCATCACAAATCCTTGATCTAGGAGATAGGTTGTCAACCTATAATTCCATGCTCTAGGTGCCTGCTTCAATCCATACAGAGCCTTCTTCAATTTACAAACATGATTTACCTTATTAGGATCCTCATAGCCAGGTGGTTGTGACATGTAGACTTCTTCAGATATCCATCCATTCAAGAATGCATTCTTCACATCCAATTGGTACATGTTCCAATTCTTGGATGCAGCTACACTCACCATAACTCTGATAGTTGGCATCTTGGCCACAGGAGAAAATGTCTCCTCATAATCAATGCCTTGGGTTTGTGCAAAACCCTTGGCTACCAACCTAGCTTTATACCTGTTTATTGTACCATCTGAGTTCCTCTTGAGTTTGTAGATCCATCTGGATCCTATCACCTTCATGGAGTCCTTCTTGGGTACCAAGTCCCAAGTATCACTCTCCTTGAGAGCCTCCATTTCTTCATCCATTGCTTCCTTTCATTCTGGTTTAGTAATTGCTTCTTCAAATGTACCTGGTTCTTCATTCAAGATATCCTTTGCAAGATATACAGAGTGCTTGGTTACAAGTGAAGTATCATACCCATACCTAATAGGTTTCTTCTTTTCTCTTTGAGATCTCCTCATAGCTTGAGTTGAGGATTCTGGATTGTCTTCTAGTTGCTTCATCTTCATCTTCCCTTTGGATTTCCAAGCCTTGAACTCTTCAATGTTGATGGTGTCTTCATCATCTGAGCTTGTGTCCTCTTTCTGAGTTGGTTCTTGCCTGATAAGCTTTGGAAAGTCTTCTTCCATATCATAAGGTAGGCTAACTTTCCTGCACTCATTTTCATACCATGAATCATTTTCATCAAAGATGACATCTCTGCTTACCTTGAAGCCTTTGTTTGAGGGGTTATAAAACCTGTATCCCTTCTGATTCAAATCATAACCAATGAAGATACACTTTTCAGCCTTAGGGTCTAGCTTTCCCCTTACCTGTGAGGGAATATGCACATATGCAACACACCCAAAGATTTTGCAATGATCCAGAGATGGTCTCTTACCATGCCAAGCCTCATAGGGTGTCATTCCATCAAGTGTCTTTGATGGCAACCTGTTGATTAAGTATGTGGCAGTAGATACACTCTCTGCCCAAAGATAATTTGGTAATTTTTTCTCATTAAGCATAGACCTAGCTGTCTCTACAATGAGTCTCTTCCTCCTTTCAGCTACCCCATTTTGTTCAGGTGAGTACCTTGTAGTAATCTCCCTC
Source organism: Ceratopteris richardii (assembly GCA_020310875.1). NCBI lineage: Eukaryota > Viridiplantae > Streptophyta > Polypodiopsida > Polypodiales > Pteridaceae > Ceratopteris > Ceratopteris richardii. The sequence continues at coordinate 157,558,511 of CM035415.1, forward strand.
TTGATGCCTCTTTCCTGCAAGAAATCTTCAAAGTCATTGGAGAAGTATTCTCCACCACCATCTGACCTTAGCCTCTTCAAATGTCTACCTGTTTGATTTTCAACTAATGCAAGATACCTTTTGAAACAATTAAATACTTCATCCTTATGTTTCATGAAGTATAAGACAGTCCACCTGCTATAGTCATCAATAAAGGACACATAGTACCTTGATCCAGATATGGATGGCTCCTTGCTAGGTCCCCAAACATCTGTATGCACCAATTCCAAATAATCTTCATGCATAAAACCTTTCTTGGTATAGGGCAATCTGTGTGACTTACCAAATTGACAAGCCCCACACTTGTATATCATGTGTTGCTTGGATACATTAGGTATCCCAAGCACACATTGATCCCTGCTTATTTGTTTTATGGTCCTTTCTCCAATGTGACCTAATCTCTTGTGCCAAATCTCCAATTCTGATAGGGTTTGGTCCTTATAGTTGTACAAAGCAATATTCTTAGTGTCTTCAAGTTCAAAGGTAAACAATCTACCTGATTTCTCTCCCTTGGCTATCCTTCTGAATCCATGTCTTGGATCCTCCACATATGCACCATGTTGAGTGAACCTGACCTGTAGACCTTTTTCAACAATCTGACCTACACTCATCAGATTCTTGGTGATTGTTGGAACATACAACACTCTGCTTAGTAAATTCTGATTACCATCACTTGTTTTGACATTGCCTACTTTAACAACTGAATGTTTAGTGTCATCACCTGTCTGCACTTGGTGCTTGCCTTTGGGTTCTTCCAAATCAGAGAGTAAGGCAACATTTCCAGCTACATGGTTAGAGCAACCTGAATCAATATAGAATAAGTGATCATCATTGATACCTGATTTAGATGTCATGTTCATGATCAACAAGGAATCATCTTGCTCCTCTGCATAATTGTTGTAATCCTTCCTATTCCTGTATCCACCTTGATAATTGCCATTGTGATTGTAGCTATTGTTGTAATTATTGTTGTAGCCATGGTAGCCTTGAGATTGGTTGAATCTGCCTCTGCCTTGAGAGTATCCTCCTCTTTGGTGACCTCTTCCTCTTTGGTTCTTGTAGTTTTTGTAGCATTCATTTGTAGTATGGTTAGACAAGCCACAAATATTGCATGGAGATTGGTTATAGGGTCTCCCCCTACCTGACTTACCTCCTCTGCCCCTACCTCTAGATGATCTACCTCTCCCTGCATAGTTTGCTTGGGAGGTAGAGCCTTCTTCATCAACCTTCTTGCTTTTACCCTTGTCTTTAGTCTTCTTATCAGTATATAGGGCAGAGGGATTGTTACCTTTTGATTGCTCTCCATTCTTTGTGATCTTTGCTTCATGTGTAAAGAGTTGTCCAATCAGAGTTGTTAGATCAGGTGCTTGGATGTCCATGTACAAGTCCATTGCAGTGGTAAAGCTCTCCCACTTGTCATCTGCCTTTAGTCCATTGATCACTTGTCTGACTATCTGCTCTTCCTCAATTTCTTCTCCAACACTTGCAAGTTGATCTGCAATGTCTTTGACTTTGGTGACAAAATCTGAGACACATTGTTTTGATTGCTTCCTAAGAGTTGTAAACTCAATCCATAGCTGATTCTTTCTGGCCCTTGTGCTTGATGAAAAATATGTTGACAAGGTTTCCCAAGTCTCTTGGGAAGTCTTACAATTCCTCACATGAGGTAGAAGGAAATCAGAAATAGAGTTTAGAAGATATGACCTTGCCAAAGCATCTTTTGCACACCATTGGTTGAGCCTCTCATGTTCATCCTTTGTAGGTAGGCCTCTGGTCTTGAATGAGGGCAACTCCTCATCTCCTGATATGTATCCATACAAGCTTCTCCCTTGTAGATAGGTCTTCATTCTCAATGACCAAGCCTGGTAATTATTTCTATCCAATTTGTCAATGAAGGAAGGGAAACCATCACCCATGATTACCTTATTTGCTCTGATACCACTGTTGGATGTGATGGCTGGATGCACTCAGAAGTTGAGTTGATGCTGCAAATCCTGCTTTACACCTGCCCTCTCTTGTCTTCAGATATTCTTAGTAGACTCCTTGAGCTTCCAAATAACACCAAAATATGCTATATGTACTTTGGAAAAGGTTTGAGTAATGACTTGATCAAAACAGACTACTTTGCAAATCACAAGACTTGAAAAGTTTCTATTTTAGTCTTGATACCTGCTCAGTGTTATGCTCAGTATGACCAGTGTAGTTACAATTAGAAAAATTCCTCTTAGAGATATTCAATTAGCTTAGTAAGCTTCCATTTGCAAGTGGAATGAAAGAAAATGATAAACCACACTCAGAGAAATCACTTTAGCAAAATAAGGTGTACCCCCGATTTTTTAGGAGACTTACAGTCACAGACCAGTGAGCACCCCGACTGAGATTTCTCTGTGATGGTAGATCCAATGGCCTTGAAACTTTGTAGGTGTATAGTAGACTTTGAGCTGAATCTAATGCACTTTGAATCATCCAATTTGGTTCAGTAGATCTTGAGATATGCCTCTTGGAAGTTGACAGAGTTGAAGGTAGTCACACAGAGAAAACAGAGACTATGAATATATGTATATTGATTAAATCTAATGATTGTACATTCCCATTGGCATGTAATGTGATGCTCAATGGTACTCAGAGGTGTAGGCTATGGTGTAGCTCATACACACTCAACAATTCTCTCAGAAATGCCTCGGGAAGAGTGACATATACCCGCGACTTTTTACATTGCTTTTTATAAGAATTTTGAAGGAGTTTGAATTTTGAATTCAAGTTTTGGCTCCCTTCAATCTCTCAACTAAACTTAGGGAGATATTCTCTCTATTACAACCATTCAAATTTCCACGACTTTCTCTAGTAGGTGTGATTACAAAATATTCCAAGTCACCATGACTTTTACAATTAAGTAAAAAATGAAAACTCATAAGCATGAGTTTCTATGGTTCATTCTCCAAGTGATATCTTCATGAATTAGCCCAAGCTAGGCTTCCATGGTCCAAGCTTTATGTTGAGTCTTCAAGATACAAATCAAAGCCAAGTGTGAAGGCTTGATTTACACCAACAGCTCCCCCTCAAGCCAAACACTTTGGCTCAAGTATTCATCTCTAGTCTTCAATGATTTCCTGCAATCCAATCATGGATTTAAATCTGCATAGCTTGCTTCCATCCAGAGCTTTAGTAAGCAAATCTGCACATTGTATATTAGTAGACACATATGATAATTGAATTTCTTTGCTAAGTAACTTTTCCCTCACATAGTGGTAATGAACCTCTATGTGTTTTGTCCTAGCATGATAAATTGGATTAGCTGCTAGGTGAAGAGAACTTGTGTTATCACCAAATATGATTGGTGGCCTTGTGTATAGGCCCAATTCTGAATATAATAGCTTCAACCATATGGCTTCTTGAGTGGCATTGGCTAGCCCTCTGTACTCTGCCTCAGTAGATGATAGAGCTACTGTGGGTTGTTTCTTGGATGACCAAGAAATTGGTTTATCACCTGCAAAGCATATGTAACCAGATGTACTCCTCCTGTCATCCTTGCAACCTGCCCAATCTGCATCTGAGTATACCTTAATATCAATGTCTGATGAATATGGAAAGTACAAACCATGATTTTGTGTTCCCTTTAGGTACTTTACTATGTTCTTGGCTGCCTCCAAATGTGGTACTCTTGGTTTATGCATAAATTGGCTAAGTACACTAACACCATATGATATATCAATCCTGGTTAAGGTAGCATAATTAAGACTACCTACCAAACTTTGGTAACCTGTAATATCTTTGAGTTCTTCTCCTTCATGTGCACTGAGTTTGTGGTTGACCTCCATAGGAATGTTTGAGACTTTAGCTTCCTGCAAATTAAACTTCTTGACCATGTCCTGAATGTACTTCTTCTTAGTAATAAAGATACCTGAATTTGTGTAGACTAATTCAAGTCCTAGGAAGTACTTCAATAATCCAAGATCATTGATCTTGAATTCCTTCATCATTTGTCCTTTGATGTGTCTTATTCCCTGAACATCATTTCCTGTAATAATGATGTCATCAACATAGACACACAAGTATATTACCTCTGAATTGTTCCTTTTTATAAACAATGAAGTATCTGCTTTACTCATCACAAATCCTTGATCTAGGAGATAGGTTGTCAACCTATAATTCCATGCTCTAGGTGCCTGCTTCAATCCATACAGAGCCTTCTTCAATTTACAAACATGATTTACCTTATTAGGATCCTCATAGCCAGGTGGTTGTGACATGTAGACTTCTTCAGATATCCATCCATTCAAGAATGCATTCTTCACATCCAATTGGTACATGTTCCAATTCTTGGATGCAGCTACACTCACCATAACTCTGATAGTTGGCATCTTGGCCACAGGAGAAAATGTCTCCTCATAATCAATGCCTTGGGTTTGTGCAAAACCCTTGGCTACCAACCTAGCTTTATACCTGTTTATTGTACCATCTGAGTTCCTCTTGAGTTTGTAGATCCATCTGGATCCTATCACCTTCATGGAGTCCTTCTTGGGTACCAAGTCCCAAGTATCACTCTCCTTGAGAGCCTCCATTTCTTCATCCATTGCTTCCTTCCATTCTGGTTTAGTAATTGCTTCTTCAAATGTACCTGGTTCTTCATTCAAGATATCCTTTGCAAGATATACAGAGTGCTTGGTTACAAGTGAAGTATCATACCCATACCTAATAGGTTTCTTCTTTTCTCTTTGAGATCTCCTCATAGCTTGAGTTGAGGATTCTGGATTGTCTTCTAGTTGCTTCATCTTCATCTTCCCTTTGGATTTCCAAGCCTTGAACTCTTCAATGTTGATGGTGTCTTCATCATCTGAGCTTGTGTCCTCTTTCTGAGTTGGTTCTTGCCTGATAAGCTTTGGAAAGTCTTCTTCCATATCATAAGGTAGGCTAACTTTCCTGCACTCATTTTCATACCATGAATCATTTTCATCAAAGATGACATCTCTGCTTACCTTGAAGCCTTTGTTTGAGGGGTTATAAAACCTGTATCCCTTCTGATTCAAATCATAACCAATGAAGATACACTTTTCAGCCTTAGGGTCTAGCTTTCCCCTTACCTGTGAGGGAATATGCACATATGCAACACACCCAAAGATTTTGCAATGATCCAGAGATGGTCTCTTACCATGCCAAGCCTCATAGGGTGTCATTCCATCAAGTGTCTTTGATGGCAACCTGTTGATTAAGTATGTGGCAGTAGATACACTCTCTGCCCAAAGATAATTTGGTAATTTTTTCTCATTAAGCATAGACCTAGCTGTCTCTACAATGAGTCTCTTCCTCCTTTCAGCTACCCCATTTTGTTCAGGTGAGTACCTTGTAGTAATCTCCCTCTTGATGCCTCTTTCCTGCAAGAAATCTTCAAAGTCATTGGAGAAGTATTCTCCACCACCATCTGACCTTAGCCTCTTCAAATGTCTACCTGTTTGATTTTCAACTAATGCAAGATACCTTTTGAAACAATTAAATACTTCATCCTTATGTTTCATGAAGTATAAGACAGTCCACCTGCTATAGTCATCAATAAAGGACACATAGTACCTTGATCCAGATATGGATGGCTCCTTGCTAGGTCCCCAAACATCTGTATGCACCAATTCCAAATAATCTTCATGCATAAAACCTTTCTTGGTATAGGGCAATCTGTGTGACTTACCAAATTGACAAGCCCCACACTTGTATATCATGTGTTGCTTGGATACATTAGGTATCCCAAGCACACATTGATCCCTGCTTATTTGTTTTATGGTCCTTTCTCCAATGTGACCTAATCTCTTGTGCCAAATCTCCAATTCTGATAGGGTTTGGTCCTTATAGTTGTACAAAGCAATATTCTTAGTGTCTTCAAGTTCAAAGGTAAACAATCTACCTGATTTCTCTCCCTTGGCTATCCTTCTGAATCCATGTCTTGGATCCTCCACATATGCACCATGTTGAGTGAACCTGACCTGTAGACCTTTTTCAACAATCTGACCTACACTCATCAGATTCTTGGTGATTGTTGGAACATACAACACTCTGCTTAGTAAATTCTGATTACCATCACTTGTTTTGACATTGCCTACTTTAACAACTGAATGTTTAGTGTCATCACCTGTCTGCACTTGGTGCTTGCCTTTGGGTTCTTCCAAATCAGAGAGTAAGGCAACATTTCCAGCTACATGGTTAGAGCAACCTGAATCAATATAGAATAAGTGATCATCATTGATACCTGATTTAGATGTCATGTTCATGATCAACAAGGAATCATCTTGCTCCTCTGCATAATTGTTGTAATCCTTCCTATTCCTGTATCCACCTTGATAATTGCCATTGTGATTGTAGCTATTGTTGTAATTATTGTTGTAGCCATGGTAGCCTTGAGATTGGTTGAATCTGCCTCTGCCTTGAGAGTATCCTCCTCTTTGGTGACCTCTTCCTCTTTGGTTCTTGTAGTTTTTGTAGCATTCATCTGTAGTATGGTTAGACAAGCCACAAATATTGCATGGAGATTGGTTATAGGGTCTCCCCCTACCTGACTTACCTCCTCTGCCCCTACCTCTAGATGATCTACCTCTCCCTGCATAGTTTGCTTGGGAGGTAGAGCCTTCTTCATCAACCTTCTTGCTTTTACCCTTGTCTTTAGTCTTCTTATCAGTATATAGGGCAGAGGGATTGTTACCTTTTGATTGCTCTCCATTCTTTGTGATCTTTGCTTCATGTGTAAAGAGTTGTCCAATCAGAGTTGTTAGATCAGGTGCTTGGATGTCCATGTACAAGTCCATTGCAGTGGTAAAGCTCTCCCACTTGTCATCTGCCTTTAGTCCATTGATCACTTGTCTGACTATCTGCTCTTCCTCAATTTCTTCTCCAACACTTGCAAGTTGATCTGCAATGTCTTTGACTTTGGTGACAAAATCTGAGACACATTGTTTTGATTGCTTCCTAAGAGTTGTAAACTCAATCCATAGCTGATTCTTTCTGGCCCTTGTGCTTGATGAAAAATATGTTGACAAGGTTTCCCAAGTCTCTTGGGAAGTCTTACAATTCCTCACATGAGGTAGAAGGAAATCAGAAATAGAGCTTAGAAGATATGACCTTGCCAAAGCATCTTTTGCACACCATTGGTTGAGCCTCTCATGTTCATCCTTTGTAGGTAGGCCTCTGGTCTTGAATGAGGGCAACTCCTCATCTCCTGATATGTATCCATACAAGCTTCTCCCTTGTAGATAGGTCTTCATTCTCAATGACCAAGCCTGGTAATTATTTCTATCCAATTTGTCAATGAAGGAAGGGAAACCATCACCCATGATTACCTTATTTGCTCTGATACCACTGTTGGATGTGATGGCTGGATGCACTCAGAAGTTGAGTTGATGCTGCAAATCCTGCTTTACACCTGCCCTCTCTTGTCTTCAGATATTCTTAGTAGACTCCTTGAGCTTCCAAATAACACCAAAATATGCTATATGTACTTTGGAAAAGGTTTGAGTAATGACTTGATCAAAACAGACTACTTTGCAAATCACAAGACTTGAAAAGTTTCTATTTTAGTCTTGATACCTGCTCAGTGTTATGCTCAGTATGACCAGTGTAGTTACAATTAGAAAAATTCCTCTTAGAGATATTCAATTAGCTTAGTAAGCTTCCATTTGCAAGTGGAATGAAAGAAAATGATAAACCACACTCAGAGAAATCACTTTAGCAAAATAAGGTGTACCCCCGATTTTTTAGGAGACTTACAGTCACAGACCAGTGAGCACCCCGACTGAGATTTCTCTGTGATGGTAGATCCAATGGCCTTGAAACTTTGTAGGTGTATAGTAGACTTTGAGCTGAATCTAATGCACTTTGAATCATCCAATTTGGTTCAGTAGATCTTGAGATATGCCTCTTGGAAGTTGACAGAGTTGAAGGTAGTCACACAGAGAAAACAGAGACTATGAATATATGTATATTGATTAAATCTAATGATTGTACATTCCCATTGGCATGTAATGTGATGCTCAATGGTACTCAGAGGTGTAGGCTATGGTGTAGCTCATACACACTCAACAATTCTCTCAGAAATGCCTCGGGAAGAGTGACATATACCCGCGACTTTTTACATTGCTTTTTATAAGAATTTTGAAGGAGTTTGAATTTTGAATTCAAGTTTTGGCTCCCTTCAATCTCTCAACTAAACTTAGGGAGATATTCTCTCTATTACAACCATTCAAATTTCCACGACTTTCTCTAGTAGGTGTGATTACAAAATATTCCAAGTCACCATGACTTTTACAATTAAGTAAAAAATGAAAACTCATAAGCATGAGTTTCTATGGTTCATTCTCCAAGTGATATCTTCATGAATTAGCCCAAGCTAGGCTTCCATGGTCCAAGCTTTATGTTGAGTCTTCAAGATACAAATCAAAGCCAAGTGTGAAGGCTTGATTTACACCAACAGCTCCCCCTCAAGCCAAACACTTTGGCTCAAGTATTCATCTCTAGTCTTCAATGATTTCCTGCAATCCAATCATGGATTTAAATCTGCATAGCTTGCTTCCATCCAGAGCTTTAGTAAGCAAATCTGCACATTGTATATTAGTAGACACATATGATAATTGAATTTCTTTGCTAAGTAACTTTTCCCTCACATAGTGGTAATGAACCTCTATGTGTTTTGTCCTAGCATGATAAATTGGATTAGCTGCTAGGTGAAGAGAACTTGTGTTATCACCAAATATGATTGGTGGCCTTGTGTATAGGCCCAATTCTGAATATAATAGCTTCAACCATATGGCTTCTTGAGTGGCATTGGCTAGCCCTCTGTACTCTGCCTCAGTAGATGATAGAGCTACTGTGGGTTGTTTCTTGGATGACCAAGAAATTGGTTTATCACCTGCAAAGCATATGTAACCAGATGTACTCCTCCTGTCATCCTTGCAACCTGCCCAATCTGCATCTGAGTATACCTTAATATCAATGTCTGATGAATATGGAAAGTACAAACCATGATTTTGTGTTCCCTTTAGGTACTTTACTATCTTCTTGGCTGCCTCCAAATGTGGTACTCTTGGTTTATGCATAAATTGGCTAAGTACACTAACACCATATGATATATCAATCCTGGTTAAGGTAGCATAATTAAGACTACCTACCAAACTTTGGTAACCTGTAATATCTTTGAGTTCTTCTCCTTCATGTGCACTGAGTTTGTGGTTGACCTCCATAGGAATGTTTGAGACTTTAGCTTCCTGCAAATTAAACTTCTTGACCATGTCTTGAATGTACTTCTTCTTAGTAATAAAGATACCTGAATTTGTGTAGACTAATTCAAGTCCTAGGAAGTACTTCAATCATCCAAGATCATTGATCTTGAATTCCTTCATCATTTGTCCTTTGATGTGTCTTATTCCCTGAACATCATTTCCTGTAATAATGATGTCATCAACATAGACACACAAGTATATTACCTCTGAATTGTTCCTTTTTATAAACAATGAAGTATCTGCTTTACTCATCACAAATCCTTGATCTAGGAGATAGGTTGTCAACCTATAATTCCATGCTCTAGGTGCCTGCTTCAATCCATACAGAGCCTTCTTCAATTTACAAACATGATTTACCTTATTAGGATCCTCATAGCCAGGTGGTTGTGACATGTAGACTTCTTCAGATATCCATCCATTCAAGAATGCATTCTTCACATCCAATTGGTACATGTTCCAATTCTTGGATGCAGCTACACTCACCATAACTCTGATAGTTGGCATCTTGGCCACAGGAGAAAATGTCTCCTCATAATCAATGCCTTGGGTTTGTGCAAAACCCTTGGCTACCAACCTAGCTTTATACCTGTTTATTGTACCATCTGAGTTCCTCTTGAGTTTGTAGATCCATCTGGATCCTATCACCTTCATGGAGTCCTTCTTGGGTACCAAGTCCCAAGTATCACTCTCCTTGAGAGCCTCCATTTCTTCATCCATTGCTTCCTTCCATTCTGGTTTAGTAATTGCTTCTTCAAATGTACCTGGTTCTTCATTCAAGATATCCTTTGCAAGATATACAGAGTGCTTGGTTACAAGTGAAGTATCATACCCATACCTAATAGGTTTCTTCTTTTCTCTTTGAGATCTCCTCATAGCTTGAGTTGAGGATTCTGGATTGTCTTCTAGTTGCTTCATCTTCATCTTCCCTTTGGATTTCCAAGCCTTGAACTCTTCAATGTTGATGGTGTCTTCATCATCTGAGCTTGTGTCCTCTTTCTGAGTTGGTTCTTGCCTGATAAGCTTTGGAAAGTCTTCTTCCATATCATAAGGTAGGCTAACTTTCCTGCACTCATTTTCATACCATGAATCATTTTCATCAAAGATGACATCTCTGCTTACCTTGAAGCCTTTGTTTGAGGGGTTATAAAACCTGTATCCCTTCTGATTCAAATCATAACCAATGAAGATACACTTTTCAGCCTTAGGGTCTAGCTTTCCCCTTACCTGTGAGGGAATATGCACATATGCAACACACCCAAAGATTTTGCAATGATCCAGAGATGGTCTCTTACCATGCCAAGCCTCATAGGGTGTCATTCCATCAAGTGTCTTTGATGGCAACCTGTTGATTAAGTATGTGGGAGTAGATACACTCTCTGCCCAAAGATAATTTGGTAATTTTTTCTCATTAAGCATAGACCTAGCTGTCTCTACAATGAGTCTCTTCCTCCTTTCAGCTACCCCATTTTGTTCAGGTGAGTACCTTGTAGTAATCTCCCTCTTGATGCCTCTTTCCTGCAAGAAATCTTCAAAGTCATTGGAGAAGTATTCTCCACCACCATCTGACCTTAGCCTCTTCAAATGTCTACCTGTTTGATTTTCAACTAATGCAAGATACCTTTTGAAACAATTAAATACTTCATCCTTATGTTTCATGAAGTATAAGACAGTCCACCTGCTATAGTCATCAATAAAGGACACATAGTACCTTGATCCAGATATGGATGGCTCCTTGCTAGGTCCCCAAACATCTGTATGCACCAATTCCAAATAATCTTCATGCATAAAACCTTTCTTGGTATAGGGCAATCTGTGTGACTTACCAAATTGACAAGCCCCACACTTGTATATCATGTGTTGCTTGGATACATTAGGTATCCCAAGCACACATTGATCCCTGCTTATTTGTTTTATGGTCCTTTCTCCAATGTGACCTAATCTCTTGTGCCAAATCTCCAATTCTGATAGGGTTTGGTCCTTATAGTTGTACAAAGCAATATTCTTAGTGTCTTCAAGTTCAAAGGTAAACAATCTACCTGATTTCTCTCCCTTGGCTATCCTTCTGAATCCATGTCTTGGATCCTCCACATATGCACCATGTTGAGTGAACCTGACCTGTAGACCTTTTTCAACAATCTGACCTACACTCATCAGATTCTTGGTGATTGTTGGAACATACAACACTCTGCTTAGTAAATTCTGATTACCATCACTTGTTTTGACATTGCCTACTTTAACAACTGAATGTTTAGTGTCATCACCTGTCTGCACTTGGTGCTTGCCTTTGGGTTCTTCCAAATCAGAGAGTAAGGCAACATTTCCAGCTACATGGTTAGAGCAACCTGAATCAATATAGAATAAGTGATCATCATTGATACCTGATTTAGATGTCATGTTCATGATCAACAAGGAATCATCTTGCTCCTCTGCATAATTGTTGTAATCCTTCCTATTCCTGTATCCACCTTGATAATTGCCATTGTGATTGTAGCTATTGTTGTAATTATTGTTGTAGCCATGGTAGCCTTGAGATTGGTTGAATCTGCCTCTGCCTTGAGAGTATCCTCCTCTTTGGTGACCTCTTCCTCTTTGGTTCTTGTAGTTTTTGTAGCATTCATCTGTAGTATGGTTAGACAAGCCACAAATATTGCATGGAGATTGGTTATAGGGTCTCCCCCTACCTGACTTACCTCCTCTGCCCCTACCTCTAGATGATCTACCTCTCCCTGCATAGTTTGCTTAGGAGGTAGAGCCTTCTTCATCAACCTTCTTGCTTTTACCCTTGTCTTTAGTCTTCTTATCAGTATATAGGGCAGAGGGATTGTTACCTTTTGATTGCTCTCCATTCTTTGTGATCTTTGCTTCATGTGTAAAGAGTTGTCCAATCAGAGTTGTTAGATCAGGTGCTTGGATGTCCATGTACAAGTCCATTGCAGTGGTAAAGCTCTCCCACTTGTCATCTGCCTTTAGTCCATTGATCACTTGTCTGACTATCTGCTCTTCCTCAATTTCTTCTCCAACACTTGCAAGTTGATCTGCAATGTCTTTGACTTTGGTGACAAAATCTGAGACACATTGTTTTGATTGCTTCCTAAGAGTTGTAAACTCAATCCATAGCTGATTCTTTCTGGCCCTTGTGCTTGATGAAAAATATGTTGACAAGGTTTCCCAAGTCTCTTGGGAAGTCTTACAATTCCTCACATGAGGTAGAAGGAAATCAGAAATAGAGCTTAGAAGATATGACCTTGCCAAAGCATCTTTTGCACACCATTGGTTGAGCCTCTCATGTTCATCCTTTGTAGGTAGGCCTCTGGTCTTGAATGAGGGCAACTCCTCATCTCCTGATATGTATCCATACAAGCTTCTCCCTTGTAGATAGGTCTTCATTCTCAATGACCAAGCCTGGTAATTATTTCTATCCAATTTGTCAATGAAGGAAGGGAAACCATCACCCATGATTACCTTATTTGCTCTGATACCACTGTTGGATGTGATGGCTGGATGCACTCAGAAGTTGAGTTGATGCTGCAAATCCTGCTTTACACCTGCCCTCTCTTGTCTTCAGATATTCTTAGTAGACTCCTTGAGCTTCCAAATAACACCAAAATATGCTATATGTACTTTGGAAAAGGTTTGAGTAATGACTTGATCAAAACAGACTACTTTGCAAATCACAAGACTTGAAAAGTTTCTATTTTAGTCTTGATACCTGCTCAGTGTTATGCTCAGTATGACCAGTGTAGTTACAAATAGAAAAATTCCTCTTAGAGATATTCAATTAGCTTAGTAAGCTTCCATTTGCAAGTGGAATGAAAGAAAATGATAAACCACACTCAGAGAAATCACTTTAGCAAAATAAGGTGTACCCCCGATTTTTTAGGAGACTTACAGTCACAGACCAGTGAGCACCCCGACTGAGATTTCTCTGTGATGGTAGATCCAATGGCCTTGAAACTTTGTAGGTGTATAGTAGACTTTGAGCTGAATCTAATGCACTTTGAATCATCCAATTTGGTTCAGTAGATCTTGAGATATGCCTCTTGGAAGTTGACAGAGTTGAAGGTAGTCACACAGAGAAAACAGAGACTATGAATATATGTATATTGATTAAATCTAATGATTGTACATTCCCATTGGCATGTAATGTGATGCTCAATGGTACTCAGAGGTGTAGGCTATGGTGTAGCTCATACACACTCAACAATTCTCTCAGAAATGCCTCGGGAAGAGTGACATATACCCGCGACTTTTTACATTGCTTTTTATAAGAATTTTGAAGGAGTTTGAATTTTGAATTCAAGTTTTGGCTCCCTTCAATCTCTCAACTAAACTTAGGGAGATATTCTCTCTATTACAACCATTCAAATTTCCACGACTTTCTCTAGTAGGTGTGATTACAAAATATTCCAAGTCACCATGACTTTTACAATTAAGTAAAAAATGAAAACTCATAAGCATGAGTTTCTATGGTTCATTCTCCAAGTGATATCTTCATGAATTAGCCCAAGCTAGGCTTCCATGGTCCAAGCTTTATGTTGAGTCTTCAAGATACAAATCAAAGCCAAGTGTGAAGGCTTGATTTACACCAACAATACGAGACATAGTGTACATTCAGTTGGAAAAGTGAAATGTAAGAGTGGAGCAGATTTGCTAACCAATGTTTTGTATGTTCCGACAATACCTAAAAATTTGATTAGTGTGGGACAGATAGTTGAGAAAGGTTTCCAGGTCAGATTTACAAATGAAGGAGTATTTGTAGAAGATCCCGAGAATGGATATCATCAGATCGTCTCTGGTAAGAAAGAAGGTAGACTCTTTACTTTAAGAGTACAAGGGAACATTGGTCAAGCGTTGCTCACACATGGTGAAAAGGTGATTACAGAACTTGATCTCTGGCATAAGAGATTAGGTCATTTTAATGAAAGAGGAATAAAAGCTATGATTGTGAATCAATCAGTACTGGGATTACCAAATGTACAGAACCAACATATGATTCACAAGTGCGAAGCATGTCAAATGGGAAAAGCCCACAGGTTACCTTTCCAGAAGAAAGGATTCAAACATGATGGAGTACCTGAACTCATTCATACAGATGTATGGGGTCCAACAAAAGAAGGATCAATCAGTGGTTCAAGGTATTATGTTTTATTCATTGATGACTCTACAAGATGAATAACGTTATATGTTTTGAAGGAAAGATCAGAAGTATTTGAAACTTTCAAGCATTTTCATGCATATGCTGAAAGACTCACAGGTCGAAAGCTTAAGAGACTGAGGTCTGATGGAGGGGGAGAATACTTCTCCCGAGAGTTCAATGACTATCTTTGGAATGCAGGTATTAAGAGAGAAATAACCTGCAGGTATACACCACAACAAAATGGTGTAGCAGAAAGAAGGAACCGAACTCTATTTGAGTTTGCACGAGCTATGCTAAAAGAAAAGGATTGTCCAAACTATCTTTGGGCTGAAGCCGTAAATACAGCTACATACTTGGTAAACAGGTTACCGTGTACAGCTTTAGATGGAATGACCCCTTATGAATCTTGGTGGGGAAAGAAACCAACACTTGATCATTGCAAAGTGTTTGGATCAGTAGCTTATGCTTATGTACCATCACAACTCAGACATAAGCTTGAACCAAAAGCAGAGAAATATGTGTTCGTCGGATATGATGAAAAGCAGATGGGTTACAGGTTATGGAGTCCTCTAACTAAACAATTTACTGTTTCCAGAGATGTTACATTTGATGAACAGAAAAGCTGGTATACAGATCAAAGTCATACAACAAAAGAATTTAAAGAAGAGGTAAGAAGGAAAGAGAAAGGGAAATCAATTGTACAGGTGAATAGAGATGAAGACTATATGTAGGCAAGTACGTCCAGGATCGGATCAGGAACGAGAAATGAAGATGAACAGGGATTTGATGAAGAAGTGTATTCATATACACATGAAGAGTTTGAACCAAGAAGGTCAAACAGGGTAAGGAAACAACCAAAAAGGTATTCTTATGATACTTTGTACATAACTCAGAAAAATTATGCATATATGGTCAAAGATGATGAAGAACCCCAGAACTATGATGAAGCTAAAGGGAAGAAGCACTGGGAAGAAGCAATGGAAGAAGAGTTCAACACACTGGAAGAGAACAAGACATTGGAACTTGTTCCGAAACCAAATGGTAAGAAAGTAATCGGAAATAAATGGGTTTTCAAAGTTAAGAAACTTGCAGATGGAAGGATAGCCAGATACAAAGCTAGACTGGTTGCCAAGGGCTATGCTCAGATGCATGGCATAGATTATGACGAGACGTTTAGTCCGGTGGCAAAGATGTCAACCATAAGGACAATGATTGCTATAGCATCATCAAAAGGATGGAAGCTAAGTCAGCTAGATATAAAGAACACATTTCTGAATGGATACATATCAGATGAAGTCTATATGGAACATCCTGAAGGGTTTCTAAGTTCCAGATACCCAAATTTTGTTTGCAGATTAAGAAAAGCACTTTACGGACTGAAGCAAGCTCCAAGAGCTTGGAATTACAGGCTTGTGAAATATCTCAATGAACTTGGATACCAAAGTTCGAAAGCAGATGCAAGTCTACTCATCAAGAGAACAGAAGAAGGTATGATCTACATTTGCATTTATGTAGATGACATTATAATCACAGGTACTTCAGATGAAGGAATTAAAGAAGTAAAGAGATTACTTGAAAAGGAGTTTCAGATAAGTGATCTAGGAAAGTTATCATACTTTCTTGGAATGGAATTCACATACACAGATCATGGTGTATATGTCTCACAAGAAAGGTATCTCCTAAACTTACTGAAGAAGTTTAATATGGAGAATTGCACAGAAGCTTCAACACTGCTTGAAGCAAATCATAAACTCAGCAAATAAGTGGTGCAGAGTTTAAAGATATGAGAAAGTATCAGTCGTTAGTGGGAAGCTTAATCTATGCTACACTAACAAGACCAGATCTTAGTTATGCAGTGGGAGTTCTTTCACAGTTCATGCATTGTCTGAAAGATCAACATTGGGTTGTAGGATAGAGAGTTCTTAGATATATCAAAAGAACTATAAAAGAAGGATAATATTATCCTTTTATGTCAGATATAAAGTTGAGAGCATTCAGTGACTCAGACTGGGCAGGAAGTCAAGATGACAGAAGATCAACACATGGGTATATGATATACCTAGGAGATAAGCTAGTAAGCTGGTGTTCGAGGAAACAACACACAGTGGCTTTATCGTCAACAGAAGCAGAATATAAAGGACTTGTAGAAATAGCTAAAGAAGTGATATGGATGCAGACCTTGTTCAAAAGCATGGGTATTGATCAAGGTATACCTATCATACATGGAGATAATATGAGCTCGCTGTAGCTTGCAGCAAATCCAGTATTTCATGCAAGAACAAAGCACATAGAAATTCAGTATCATTTCCTAAGGGAAAAGGTAATGGAGAAGGAGATAGAAATAGTATACACTCCAACAAAAGATCAGATTGCAGATATTTTGACAAAGAGCTTGGATGGAACAAAGACAAGCAGATTCAAAGAAATGGCAGGTATAAAAGAAAGGAAAATATATGAAAGACAAGAAGAGTCAAATTAGTGATTGAGGGGGAGTTGTTGAAGAATCACTCACGAATTCGACATACAGATAGACATAAAAGAAAAAGAAAGATAAAGAGAAGCGGAATCAAAGTATTCAGAAAATCAAAAGCCTTAGTGAAGGGACAAATTCATGACCGTTATGTACGGCGTAGAATCTTCCAGAATCGGAGTTTGTTAGAGTTTGTTACACCGGATCAAAACTGTATATAAAGAGAGAGACAAGAAACAGAAAAAGAGCGCGAGAGTGCGAGTAAGCGTGCGAACAAGAACGTGCGTGAGTAGAGCGCATCATTTGAATAGAGCACATATAGAGATCAAGAATAGGTTTAGAAGATGCCAGAGATCGCGTATGTAAAGATGAATAACAGAAACCTGAAACGTCAGGTATTCATCTGAGAGAGATGGTAAGAAGAAACTACTCAGTGTAAGAGAGTTTCTATAGCTTGAGCAAGAAGAAGCCAAGCTAGTTTGTACACATCTTCTCTGATAGAAAACACATGTTCATGTGGAAGTCTGCATGCACTATTCGTATGTGAAGAACTATGAGTATTTTCATGTTACGGTATAAAGTCAGTTAATAGTTACAGTTCGTTCAGTAAATATGTTTTTTGCTACCTTCTCTGTAAACGTATTTTTCGGTCAGTTACAATTTTCTTAGAAAACGTGTTTTCCGATAGAACAACAAAGTATATTTTGCAGAGTAAACTAAAGTTTTGTATGAGAGATAGCTTATCTTGTAGCTAGACATCTCTACTATCAGTTCATCAAAAATTTCGGTGAAATGAATATATACACACAGTACAAAGCCTGACTGGAAAGAGGCATTCTGAACTGGTGAAGTTCTTAAACTTCAAAAAGAGTTCATTCAGTGAAGGAAGTTCATGCATCACTTCCTTACTTCTTGTATATTCACTTGAAGTGATTACAAATAGAATCACAGTTGATTCCGGTAAGATTCTGGTATAATTACGGTGACAGTCTGGTGACAGTCTGGTGAAGTTCCAATGGAATTTCAGTGAACTCAAAACACACTCTTATATGTTTGAGTGATAGAAACTCTGCTAAGCTATTGCTGATTATAGAGGTGTTCTAATATCACTCTAGCTTAGCTCTCTGCAGTGGCGCAACAAATTCTGAAGGCTTGACAAGGTTCAAGTCTTTGCCGCGTCGACCATAACAAGTGGTATCTGTGCTATAATATCGAAAGTGGTATCATAGCCAAAGTACCATCAGTGGTATCAGAGCAAAAGTATCACCAAGAATTCAAAGAAAAGTTGACATCTTGGAAGCAGACATAGCGCCTCTCCAGGAAGAACTCATCGAGGCCAAAATAGATATTCATTCATTGCAAACACAAATTCAGCGATTGCAGGAATAATTGACAGAAGAAGATACTATTATCACCAATCAAAACGTAGAGATTAAAGTGTTGCAACAAGAAGTTAAAGATAAAATCATGCAATGACTATGTTAGGCAATGAATTCCATGACACAAGGGATAAATTCAGTGTAAAAGAAGAAGCTTTATAGACGCTCGCTACCAATGTCATAAAAGCTGAAGTAGAATTAGATAAAGTTGTCGAACAGCTATTCAAACAAGGACAGGAACTTTCTACAGAGATTTCCAAGAATCTCAAGTTAAAGAAAGATATTGAAGCTGTTCAAAAAGAAAGGCAGTATTTTTATAAAACGATGCAGTTTCAGTCTCAAGAATTAGAGCGCCGGGAAAAACAATTGGGTGTCCAAGAAGAAAGACTAATGCGCATCGATGCAGAAATTGCAGAGATGAAGTTGCGTAGAGATGCAGCGTTAGCCAATGAATTTTATTTACAAGAAGCTTTTCCGCAGACTCAGACTGAGTTACTGATCAGTCAAATGATCGCTGCCAGTTTGGTCAGAACTGATGCGCAACTTATTGAACCGAAAATTCTGTAGAATATGCTAGAATCACTCAAGCTTAAAATTTTGCGCACATTCAAGATAGCCTGTTCCATGTATATATAGAGCATTATCGATGATTCCGAAATTTTTGTATTCATCAATTTGGGTTTGAGTCCACCGTGCGTGCCAATGTCAGCCACCGGAATGGAATTATCATATTTAGCATAGAAGAAATGTAATTCTGAAAAGTCGCACGCACACCGAAAGGGCATAGCGCAAACGTTGTAAACCTTTTTTATTAATGAAAGGAGCGTGCGTAAGACAACAAGGGGATGACGTCGGACTGTTGGTTTGGGCAAGCGCCTGAAGTTGAAGCGTGTTGCATTGTCTACATCTCTGTGTATTCTTTAACCTTGTTAATACAGTTCAATCATTACTTAAGTCTCTGTTGAAGTGTTAAGTTAAGACGATATTGCGATTAAGTGACGTAGTTGCACGTCTATGCATTATTGGGGTGAAGAAGTTGTAATTCACAGAGTAGAGAAGTAGTTGATAAACACTCTAATTCAGAAGTGTTAAGTCAGTGTAGTAGCATACAGTGAATTAGTAGATTGGGAAAATACAAAACAGGGCCTCTGTTTTACAAATGCCTAACCATCCCAATAACCCATGTCGTAGTAGTTTAAATAAGATAAAACAACAATTTAACAGGAACAATGTACATCATAAGTACTTAGCCAAATCATACCAATGAGTTTGGTGTAGTTTAGCCAGAGACGGAAGCAAGAGCCAAAGGAAAAGAACCAGTAGGAGAAGAACCTAGGACACCTAGAGGGAAATCTATACTAACAAGAGTATTAATTCCAGATTGGATCCCTCAGGACAATAGAAGCATAGAGTTGTTCTTGAATAAGGAAAACTGATGAAGCATTTTGGAGGTACAGAATGGAACAACCTAATGAGGTAGGGTCCATCATGATTTACAAATTCAAGGACCCAGATACACCTGGAAAGGTTGTATACTTGGATGATACTTCAAAATGGGTATTTGTAGTACCAGACCATGCGAGAAATACCTACACATGGAGAGGCGAGTTAGTCTTCCCCCCATCTCGAGCAAATGTAAACGCGAGCCATCAAGGTGCTGGAACATCCTCAGCCCATGGCAATCAAAGAGAGAAGAACAAAGAGAGACCGGAAGTAAGTTTCACTCACCCCAGAGGGAGAGATAGAACCACCATGGACACCAATAGAGTGGAAAGACAAAGGGAACCTAGAATACTAGGTGGTAGAGATGATTTTCCTCTACCTAGACCACGTGAACACCCAAGAATATTAAGACCCACTCAGTTAGTAAAGTCCATGAAAAACTACTTTGATGGGACAGGAGATCCCTATGATCATGTTGCATAATTTAAGCAAGTGCTATGAGCAAAGCAAGTAGAAGACATGTTTACACAATATAATGCATTTGGACTAAATTTAAAGAATACGGATTTAACTTGGTTCCAACCATTGCAACAAAGGCAGTTTTAAGATATCCATCACTTGTTAGAGTCATTCATCACATAATTCTCTAAAAGTGGAATAAGACACGATACATCTTTGTTGATTCATAGCTTCAAACAGACCCCTCAGGAAATAATTAGACTGGCAGGACATAGATTTAGACAATATGTGCAGAGATGTCCGATGCAAGAATTACCCTCACAGGCCAAGCAAGTGTCATTGTTCTTAGATGGCCTCTTGAGCTCTAAACTACGCTCCTATGTGTACTTGAAGGAACCTAGAATGCTAGAGCAATGTGTAAGAATTTGTATAGACATAGAGGACAACCTAGGAGACGAGTTGGAACTCTCAAAGGTTTATAAAGACTCAGATTGTTCATCTCTAGCATCCTCAAAACTTTCTAGCTTGATAGAAGACCTAGCAGAAAAAGTGACCCAGAAACTAGGAGTTTCTAGTAAACAGATGCCTTGGTTAACAACAAACAAGCATTGTTACACCTGTGGTGGTGATCATATGGCAAATGTGTGTCCCAATGCAACACAACCACAAGCCAACCCTAGTGGCCAGTACTGTACAATTGAGAGACGATACACGAATCATACGGCTCAAGACTGCCCATACAACAAAGTAGTAAGACAAAACCACCCGCAAGCATACCCGCAACCAGGTAGGTATCAAGGTCAATATAATGCTCAGCCTCATTACTATAGACCTCCTCAAAGGTATCCTTATCAGGCTCAATAGAGACCACAACCTTTTTTAGGTCAGCAGCCACCCCCACCAGCTAATGTCAGCTTAGTTAAATATGTTGTTGTAGAAGAGAACCTCAATAGGGCTTTAGTTCCTTCTTCACCCTTGATTATAGAAAATGACCGAAATTCTAACAGTTTCGACTCTACTCATGTAGATAGTCCACCCGCATATTACACGGAGCCACAAGAACACGTGGAAACATATCAATATGATAGTCCACCATTGGAACCCAGTTGGGAGCCCGACTATGCTAATGTGATGTACAAAAATTCTAATCCACGGCCCTAATTAAGACAGCAAAGACCACAGGGCCCTAGAGGACCATGCTTTAGGTACCAAGGAGATCATTTCATAAAGGATTGCCCACATCCTCTGATAGCACGACAATCACAATACTATAACATACGAGGCTTTTGTGCCGATTGTGGTAAAGAGCATATCATCAAAGGTTGTCCCAAGAACCCTATGAATGCTTCAAAAGTGATAACATGATAGGTATTGTACACAACGCAGATGGATCCAACCCTACACACGGGCCTATCCAAGCCATAACAAGAGCCCAGGCGCTCTTACAGAACAAACAACTTAATCAAGAGAGAACAAAATCTTGGAAAGATTCTAGAGAAAGAATAAAGAGAAAATGGAGTAAAAAGATAACTGAATTGGAAGGAAGTCTCAAGGAATTTAGAGCCAAAATCCTAGAATTGACTTCTGTTGGAAGATGCATTTTTGGAAACCCTTTTTGAAGGAAAATTATTGTAAAATGATAGAAATTTGTAAATATTTATGCAATTGTTGTAAAAATAAGGAAGAGTCTTCCTTATGTAGGATAGAATCTTATGTATTTTTTCTAGAATTTTTGGAAACTCTTAGATAGCATATTTTTAGAATAATAGAGGAAAGGACCAAAATTCAAGTGTGAAAGAGGACACTTGAAAATGTATATAAGTCAATTTTTCTCTATTTTGGGGTTGGTTAGTCATTTGTACATGCTATCAATAGAGAAGAGAGAGTTTCTGCTGAAATCGTGTTTTCTCCTATTGTGTGTGTTTCCTTTGATGTGAGAGCTTGTTTCTTGCTTTATCATGGAGATTTGTGAGTTTCATTTGTGTAATACTGAGTAAGATGTATGAAGAGAGATGATTATTGATGTCTTGAGTGAAGAAGGATTGAAGAATGTTGCAGAAATGTGAAAATCGTCTGTTGGAACAGAATCGCGATTGTCTCGTCTCTGTGATACAGGTAATATTTTTCTAGTTTGACTTCATATTCATGTTCTGCTGAGAAAATAGCATGAAATAGACACAAAGATTGTAGAAAATGGTGAAGATTTGCTCTAGATAAGGTAAACTCTAGAAATTTCCTCTTCATTTTCATTTTCTTAGAATTCCAGCCATCAATCTCTTATTTCTATGAATCTATCATCTAGAAGGGGCTGTGGTCTTATGGATATTCCCAAGATTGACAAAATAAAGATGATTTGTTGATTCTTTTATACTTCATGATTGGAGAGGATAACTCCAAAGTCAATAACAAACAACTTCACAAGAATGTAATCAGGAGAACCTAGTTCAAAGATCAGGATCAGTTCTAGCGGAACCCATACTAGAAAACCTAGACATGATGTCTCGTGCATATCAGACAAGATTAAAGGAAGGACCCCAGATAACTGAAATAAGTAAGAACTATCCGCGAGCAGATTTAGAAATTGAGAGAACTAAACTTTGCATGAAGATGGTAGAATTAGCACAAACTATGTTTGAAGCCTCTCGATATCTCAATTGGAATAACATGGCAAAACCTGAATTACCCACTGGAGAGGTTAGAATACTTTGATAGCAACGAGAAAAAGAATCTGCATAGGAACCTTATTGTTTCGGAGACAAAGGAAAGAAATGCACCATCCGTGTCTCAAGTACCCAACATAGAGGGTGAAGACAACCTGTCTTCCATACATAAGTATTCACATGAATTTTTGAGAGAAATCCAAGAAGAGAAGTGGAGAAAAGATCAAGGAACCCATCCTCCTATTCAAGAAATAGATGACTTGCAAGAGCAATTTCCCCAAGACATCCCCTCTATTTATGATGAAGTAGAGGAAGAGCAACTGAGTGAACACAAAGGTTTTGAATCCAGTTCTTTGCAAGAATTACCTCATTTCACGGACCTTGGGAAGCCAAGTCGATTAGCATGAGAGCACCCACAATAATAGTGAGGAATGAAGAATTAGTAATTCCTAGAAACACAGAAGTAATAAAGAAAACCAAAGTACAATGCCACCTAACTCTAGAGGAATTGTTGAAAGTTAAACTAGAATTGTGGAAGCATCTGGCAAATCAATTCCCTTAGCTCGCTACTACCCCCGCACAGATAGGATCACACAAGAAGGTACCAAAGATACACGTAGAAAGGATCGGAGATGTAAGTGAGGGAGAGGAAGGTAACACTTATCTTCCAATAACCCATCAGGGCTACACCACCAAAGTCATCTTAGATTCAGGAGATGGAGTAGCCATCGCTACCGCTTTATGGAATCGTTGGGGTAAGCCAGCATTAAGACCTACTAGAATGAAGCTACAAATGGCAGACGGACATATAGAAAAACCATTAGGTTTACTAGAAGGCATATCTCTCACCACTTGTGGTGTCGAATCTGAGCATACTTTCGCCATTTGTGATTTTGAGAAAAATCATGCTTACGAGATGATTTTAGGACGACCATTCATGCGTCATTTGCAAATTGTGCAAGATTGGGGAACTAATTCTTTGTACTTGCAACATTTAGGAGTGACTACTAAGGTCAATCTTAAAGACTTTTCCATCGAGATGTACCCCTAGTACAATGGAACACCATCCATAAGACACAAGAAGAAACAGAATTGGTACACTCATTGGAATCAGACCCCTCATGGTTGCATGAGGATACTCATCTATGGATGTGTAAAGTAGCCAAACAAGAGGAAGAACGGTTAGAAGCCAGAACTTTAGGTTCAGAACAACATCCACGAACCCTTCAAGACCCAGCTTACGCACCTATAATATTTTCAGATGAGGAATTCGAGCCTCATGGTTGGGCAGAAATTTTAGCAACAATGGATGTAGCCATCAATGAAGAACAATGGACACCCCACTGTGACGAGGATGGCTATGACATCCCAATGGTCACAATAGAGACAATCATGTGTGATTCAATTATAGAAGAATGTGAACCTAGCACTAATGCATTGGAGGATGCAAGTGACTTTGATCTAGAGTCAATTATTATGGATCCTCCTTTTGCATCAGATGAGGAATATTTCTATGAAGTAGAAGCTCACCCTCAAAGACATGGAGAGCTTATAAATGATGTGAGGTTAACCACACAAGTGATTGCCAAAAGTGAAGGTAAGAAAAGAAAGAAGAAAGAAACCACGTCAGAGGAAGAAGAATCTTTGTTTGAGGTTCCTGAGAACTTCAAGAAATATGAAATAGAAGATAGAAGAATAATGGTATGAATGCCTAACAGAAAAGCTGACATTGGAGAAGTATACGATAACCGTGAGAAAACCAAAAAAATCATAGTCACCATAGAAGGAGAAGAAGGAAAATGCACATTCATTGGGCATGATTTGACGAATGAGGAAGAAGAAGATTTAATTGCCCTATTGCGAGAATATAGAGATGTGTTCGCTTGGAGTTACAAAGACTTGAAAGGAGTAGACCCGTATATATGCTCCCATAGAATCCCTATGACTCTAGAAGCAAAACCGATGAAACAGAAACTGTACACGTACAATGATAACTACGCTGTGAAGATTAAAGAAAAAATATATCATTTGATAGAAGCAAGATTCATTTACGAAATTGAGCATACTGAATGGGTATCCCCCATTGTGGTTGTGCCCAAAAAGAATGGAAAATTGTGCGTGTGTATTAACCTTTAAAAAGTTAATGCCGCCATGATTAGAGATAGTTATCCTCTTCCTATCACGGAACATTTATTGGAAAGAGTTGCGGGCAAGGAAGTTTACAACTTTCTTGATGGTTTCTCAGGATATAATCAAGTAGCCATTGCTCCAGAAGATCAACACAAGACGGATTTTGCCACAGAATGGGGCATATTTGCATTTTGTGTGATGCCTTTTTGGCTCACAAATGCACCCGCCACTTTTCAGCGACTCATGTGCCACGTTTCTAAGGAATTCTTACACAAGAATTTGGAAGTTTACGTCGATGACATATGTGCACATTCAAATATGAGGCAGACTCATATCCCAAAACTAAGGCAAGTATTTGACAAATGTCAAGAATATCAAGTTTTTCTAAACCCAGAAAAGTGCGTTTTCATGGTCTGACAAGGCAAAATTCTAGGACACATTGTGTCAAGAATGGAATCTCCACGGATGAAGAAAAGGTGAAAGTAATTACAGATCTACCTAGACCAAGTAACATAAAAGAGGTACAGGCATTCATGGGTCATTGTGGTTATTACAGACGATTCATACATATGTATGCAATCATAGCCAAGCCATTGTACTCTCTTTTGACCAAGTTTGAATGGATAGATGTGTGTGACAATTCACTCAATGAACTTAAATGACGTTTGTGCTCAGCACCTATATTGACAACCCCAGATTGGAGTAAACCATTCCATGTACATGTGGATGCATCCAACTATGCCATAGGATGTGTGTTCGCACAACCCATGAATGAAGGTAATGTAGACCTCCCCATAGCTTATGCGAGCAGATAGCTAAATGCAGCAGAAAGGAATTACACCACTACGGAACAAGAAGGATTAGGAATGATATATGTGGTAAAGAAATTCAAGCACTATTTGTTGGCAAATAAGTTCAAGTTCTTCATGGATCATCAAGCGTTATTGTACTTAGTCAATAAGCCTTGTAACACAGGACGACTGATACGTTGGTTTCTATTACTCATGGAGTACGACTTTGAAGTAGTAGTTAGGAAAGAAAAGACACATCTTAGAGATGACCTGATGGAGAGTGTTAATATCCAAAAGAACAAGCTATCCTTGATGTTAGACCACCTCTATATCAAGAATAACTTTAAACTCCAACCAATTTTGGAAGACAAGCACCAAACTCTCAAAATTTTAGTTAACTGTGAAGAAAGTCATTTCACAGAAAAGTCTACTGAAAATTATTGACTCATTGATTAATCATTTGTGTAAAGTTTTTTATGAAACTTTGTAGAATGTGTCGCCTCAAGTTTGCGCACTTCCTCCAAGTTAAAACACTTCAAAAGATTAAGTAGATTATGAGAAATGTTCCAAATAATCTACCTATGTTTGAAACTGCCTTCCTGTAGAGTCGACTTTGACACCCGCAACTTCTAACACATAGTTCTTCCAAATTAGAACCCGTTTAAGCAAATACTTTTAGCCATAGATGGCTTACCTTCCAATTTAGATTTTGACTCCTCATTTGTGTAAAACTTTACACTGTGCACTGAGAACTGACCATTTCTTTGACCATCGGGATTGCGCCTGTTTTAGAAGAAACTCAAACACTTTCTCACATATAGATGTTCCTACACAAAATTCTCTCAGTCTGTTTGCAATTGAACTCTTAAACTTTAACCATAGATAGATTAACTATGGAATTAGATGTGTACAAAACGATTTCTGATAAAACAAACACAGAAGGAGAACAAGAGAAATGATCGACGCGCAGTTCTATGAACATTCTTTCTATTCAACTCTTCATACATGTGATGGATGATACACACAATAATCATCATCTATTCCTCTATATTTCATCTCTCTGTCCTACGACTATCTACAAGTATATATATATATATACATATGAGTATTGATTCGTCATTACTTCAAGTATTTTGAAGCATTTACAAAACTAATGTACATGTTGGGGATTCTTGAACGAGAAGGAGTTTGAGGGTTTGTAGGAGAAAAAGAAAAGAACAGAGAGGAAATAATCTTGACAAACTTCTGCAGAAGCACACCTTGAATCTTAAGTTTTGATTACAATAGAACAATTACACGGTTTAACGCAACCCAAGTTAATACTTCTAGGCACAATTACAGGGAATGCTCAATCCCAAAAGACCAATTATCCCAAAGTCTTCCAGCAGCCGGCCTCTTCTGCACCAGTCCTCCACTTGCTCCAAGCTTCTCTTTGTGCACACCTTGCACCAAGCTTCCACCAAGCGGGGGATGAATACCTTTGCGGCCTGATCACGGCAAGAGACCTTGTGATCCTTGGGGTCTAGCTTTGCACTCGCAGCACTCTTCCTTTGTCACTCTTCTTGCACTCTTCACTTCCAACTCTCTGCATTGTCGCACTCGTGACTCTTCCCTTCTCTCTTGCTTCTCTTGGACTCCTCTCCCTGCTTACCCTCAATGTGTGTCCCCAAGAATAACCTTTGCCTTTCTTTTTGAATGTGTCGGTCCCGTGACCTCTAACTGCAATATACTCTTGGGCTTCCTTTGATGTCCCAAGATTGTCTTTTCAGGTGGCGACCAACGACTCGCTCCTTTGTCCTGTAGTGACTTTAGACCAAAAAGCAAAATTTTGATTGGGCGACCATATTTCCACATGTGCATACCTGGCCGCTTCACGTACTTTACCTTTTCCTTTTAATTCTTCACTTGGCACCCAAGAGGGGTTCACCTGGACCTTCTAATTTACTTTAAAACACCCTTTGACCTTACGGGAATTAGAAAATTCTAATATTACTTCTGCAATATTGCCAATTTTAATACCTCTTGTCTATGAACAATTAAAAGTCCTCTTTTTATAAACAATTGAGGGTGCACTACCCGTGCACTTTGACCCTTGAATTTAACTGTGATCTTGACTTCCAGTTTCAACCTTGCCAGGGCTCAACAGATGCCCACCACCTAATGTACTCTCCGACCCGGAGAGACAACAGCAACACGATACAGGGAGAACTCAAGAACAGAATGGAGAGAGGATTGATGCATGAAAAGAGATAAAGAGTGCTCTTATTGTTTAAGCAAGAAAAACTGATAAAGCACTCTACAAGAAGTTATTAACCCGGATCATGACAAAATTAGAATGATGAGATTTTTGTTTGCAATTCTATAATGGAAGCTGAAGCTAATAGGAAAATATTGAGAAGGGGAGAGAGTAATTTATTGAGAAAGTGGATTGCAAATTATTGGGAAGGTGGATTGAGACCCTCAGCGGGTGGTTGTGGAGAGGAGGGCAGAGGAGCAGAAGCTTGCTCAATCAGATGCTGGAGAGAACTAAGGCACTGGCGAAGATGGTCCCGTTCACGTTTGATAGGACGGCATGTAGCATTAGCACATAGCCCTAAGGTAGAGCGATTTTGAAGATCTTCTAAGGCCTTCAATGCAGAGTCGGCCATATCTCGATAATGATCTCTCTCTTCTTTGAGCAATCGAGCTGTTTCATTGAGCAATTGCCATTGAGAAGTTGCCATGCGATTGATGTTGTCGATTGTAGAGATATACTGCTGATGAACAGAAGCTGCGGCTGAGACAGATTCCAAGGACACCTTGGAGGCATGAGCACTGCCAAGAGCAACTGCACTTGCATCGCGGAGTAAGTGTAAAAAGGAAGGGGTCGATGGAAGGTCAAATGGCGGAGCAGGGGTGTCAGGCGGATCGGGAGGGGGATTGGGAGGAGGGTTTACAAGCGGATTAGGAGGATGGGTTGGAGTGGTAGATGGAGTGGGATGGTTAGGAATGTCTGAGGGAAGTGGCTGGTTGAGGGGAACATCAATGATAGGGGGTGCAATGGAAACCGGAGGATGGGTGGGCGTACAGGTGGGGTTGTGGGGGTTGAGCTGCGTTTGAGCGAGCGGCTTGAAAGCAGAAGAGGGAGAAGGTGTAGGGACAATGTGAGGGGTAGGAATGGACGTAGTAGTGGTAGATGTTGGAAGGATAGGCGAAGAAGAATGTGTAGTAAGGGAGGTGATATTAGGGGGGGCGGAGGTTGGTGTGGACGCGGAAGCTGAGTCAATTGAGATCGGAGGGGAGGGAGGAGAGTGGGATGTGGAAGGGAGCCCGGGATGGCTAGGCGGTTGGCTAACAGGGTTGGGAGGGAGAAGAGCGAGATTATTGGTAGAGTGCGCTGGAATTTGATCTATCCAAGCGAGGAAGGTTGCAGAGTAGATGGAAAATGCACGTGAGCCCCGAGTGATAGCTTCGCGAAGGTGACGGGAGCGCAAAGTTAAGGAACTATAGATGAGGGCGGCGTATGGGTAGGGGCGGCTATGGAGGAAGCAAAAAAGAGGATCGACAATGCGAATATCTGACAATGGAAGCGAAGAGGTGGGACTACGAAGTAAAAAGAAAAAAATGAAGGAATTAAGTATGGATTGCATGCGGATGGAAAAACGGGCATTATTGGCAAAAGCGATCTTGACAAAAAGCAATGGTTTCAGAGGTGGACACCC
This sequence comes from Ceratopteris richardii, assembly GCA_020310875.1. Lineage (NCBI taxonomy): Eukaryota > Viridiplantae > Streptophyta > Polypodiopsida > Polypodiales > Pteridaceae > Ceratopteris > Ceratopteris richardii. The sequence continues at coordinate 157,587,974 of CM035415.1, forward strand.
CAGAATATAAGAATGGAGGACTGCTGAAGTGGATGAGGGAGGAGCCGATATTGGCAGCAAGGTCAGAAATGGAGAGAGTGCCGGTGCGAAAAATGGGCAATAGCCGGAGAGCTTCATAGACATCATTATGGTTGGAGGGATCTTGTAGGAGAACGTTGGCCAAGCCCTAGAGACCTGCATGTTGAAGGTTTTCTACAGAAAAAAGATTACGAAGTTCAATGGTGGGGAGGGATAAATGGATACAAATCTGCAGATCTAAATCGGATGGAAGAAAAAGTCGCATAAAGTCTCTTGAAGGCGAATTTGGTTGGGAGATTTGAGAAATAGATGGAGAAGGAGAAGGAGGGCGAGGGAGGGACGGTGGAGAATATATGTCGGTGGAATCAGAGCGAACTGAATAAGTAGGCATATTTAGAAGTGGAGGCTGAAGAGCGGAAGTCGAGGCATCTGCTGAGGGGTTATGGGGGTCGGTAATGGTAGGAATCGGTGGGTTAAGTGAGATGGGCAAGGTCGGGACTGGGTAGACGAGGGTGGAAAGTGGGTGGGTAAACGCGTGTGGAGCAAACTCTGAAGGATGGTAATTTGGAATGGTCGTATGAAGCGCCGAAGGCGGGAAGTCCGAAATATCGTCCTGTGCGGAGTGATCGGCCATGGATGGACCGGGTAGAAGATGCTGAACGAGAGAAATCTAAATCCTAGATAGCTGGCAAGTCCCCGAATCGAAATGATTGTGGAGTCGCTGCTGAGGAAAAACCGATGTGGAGTCGTTGTAGGTAGAGGTGATATTATTGAACTCCTTGGAGGAGTAGGGGAATGGGGGGGGGAAGAGGGTGGGGTGATTGGCAAGGGGAGGCTGTCGGGAGAGAGGGAGGGGGGTTGAGTCGGTGTCCGTGGGGGAAGATGGAGGGGGAGGGGGTGGTGAGTTTCCGCGGGGGGTTGAGGGGGTAGGCGGCGATGGGGAGTGGAGGGGGAGGGTGAGGGGATGATCAGCGGGGGAAGTGGAGGGGGAGGGGATGAGGCCGTCGGGGGAGATGGAGGTGGTTAGTGGAGGGGGAGGGATGATCGGTGGGGGGAAAGATATAGGGGGGGTGGAGGGGGTAGTGGAGGGTGGATTCCGCAGGCGAGTTGGAGGGTGAGGGGGGGTGGGAGATGGAGGGGAGAGGGGGCAGCGGTGGTGGGGGTGGGAGGGGAAAGGGGAGGGGGGGTTCTGCGGGGCTAATTGGAGGGTGAGGGGGGAAAGGGGGCGGTGGGAAGTGGAGGGGGAGGGGGAGGGGGCGGTGGAAGATGGAGGGGGCGGGGGCAGGGGCGGGGGCAGCGGCGGTGGGGGTGGGAGGGGAGAGTGGAGGGGGGTTCTGCGGGGCTAATTGGAGGGCGAGGGGGGGGGGGGGAGGGGCGGTGGGAATTGGATGGGGAGGGGGAGGGGGCGGTGGTAGATGGAGGGGGCGGGGGCAGCGGCGGTGGGGTTGGGCGGGAAGAGGGGAGGGGGGGTTCTGCGGGCCTAAATGGAGGGCGAGGGGGGAAGGGGGCGGTGGGAAATGGAGGGGGCGGGGGCAGCGACGGTGGGGTTGGGCGGGAAGAGGGGAGGGGGGGTTCTACGGGGCTAAATGGAGGGCGAGGGGGGAAGGGGGCGATGGGAAATGGAGGGGGCAGGGGCAATGGCGGTGGGGGTGGGAGGGGAAAGGGGAAGGGGGGGGTTGAGAGGTAGGCGGTGATGGGGAGTGGAGGGGGAGGGTGAGGGATCTACCGGCGGGGAATTGGAGGGGGAGGGGGGGGGGATTGGCCGCGGGAAGTTTGATGGAGAGGAGAGGGGTGCTACGGTGGAAGATGGAGGGGGGGTGGAGGGTTAGTGAAGGGGGGATTCTGCGGGGCTAGTTGGAGGGTGAGGGGGAGGGTGTAGGCTGGGGGAAGCGGAGGGGAAGGGAAAAGGGGAGGGGGGTTTTGCGGGGCGAGTTGGAGGGTTAGGGGGTGGGAAGAGGGGGCAGCGGCGGTGGGGGTGTGAGGAGAAAGGGGAGGGGGGTTCTGCGGAGTTAATTGGAGGGCGAGGGGGGGACGGGGCGGTGTGAAGTGGAGGGGGAGGGGAAGGGGGTAGTGGGAGATGGAGAGTGCGGGGGCAGCGGCGGTGGGGGTGGGAGGGGAGAGTGAAGGGGGGGTAGGCGGGGTTGATTGGAGGGGGAGGGGGAGAGGTTGGGCGGTGGGGGGTGAAGGGGGATGGGCGGTTGATGCTGCGTAGGTAAACGGAGGGGGAGAGAGAGGGGTAGGCGGGGGTAAACGGAGAGGGAGGGGGAGAGGTTGGGTAGTGGTGGGTGGAGGGGCAGCGGCGGTGGGGGTGGGAGGGGAGAATGGAGGAGGGTGCTGCGGGACTAATTGGAGGGCGAGGGGGGAAGGGGGCGGTGGGAAGTGGAGGGGGAGGGGGAGGGGGCGGTGGGAGATGGAGGAGGCGGGGCAACGGCGGTGGGGGTGGGAGGGGAGAGTGGAGGGGGGGTTCTGCGGGGCTAATTGGAGGGCGAGGGGGGGAGGGGGCGGTGGGAAGTGGAGGAGGAGGGGGAGGGGGTGGTGGGAGATGGAGGGGGAGGGGGCAGCGGCGGTGGGGGTGGGAGGTGAGAGTGGAGGGGGGGTTCTACGGGGCTAATTGGAGGGCGAGGGGGGGGAGGGGGAGGGGGAGGGGTTAGGCAGCGGTGGGGGATGGCTGATGGCGGGGGAATGGAGGGGAAGGGGGGAGTGTGGTTCTGGGGGGCCGCTTTTGGGGGTTGAGTGGAGGGGGGAAAGAGGGGGGGGGCCGCTTGAGGGTTGAGTGGAGAGGGGGGAGGGGGAGGGGGTAGGCGGCGGTGGGGGATGGAGGGGAAGGTGGAGGAGGGAGGCGGGGGTAGATGGAGGGGGGGGGGAGGCGGTGGGAGATGGCTGCTGGCGGGGGGATTGGAGGGGGGGGTAGTAGTGACGGAAGGATTGGAGGGGAAGGGTGGGGTGACCGGCGGGGGGAGATGGAGGGGAAGTGTGGGGTAGTCAGCGGGGGGGAGGGGGAGGGGGTAGGCGGCGGTGGGGGATGGAGGGGAAGGTGGAGGAGGGAGGCGGGGGTAGATGGAGGGGAGGGGGAGGGGGAGGGGGAGGGGGAGGGGGTAGGCGGCGGTGGGGGATGGAGGGGAAGGTGGAGGAGGGAGGCGGGGGTAGATGGAGGGGAGGGTGTGGGGGTAGGGGGAGGGGGAGGGGGAGGGGGTAGGCGGCGGTGGGGGATGGAGGGGAAGGTGGAGGAGGGAGGCGGGGGTAGATGGAGGGGAGGGGGCGGGGGAGGGGGAGGGGGTAGGCGGCAGTGGGGGATGGAGGGGAAGGTGGAGGAGGGAGGCGGGGGTAGATGGAGGGGAGGGGGAGGGGGAGGGGGTAGGTGGCGGTGGGGGTGGGGGATGGAGGGGAAGGTGGAGGAGGGTGGCGGGGGTAGATGGAGGGGAGGGTTCAAGGGTAGGGGGAGTGGGAGGGGGAGGGGGAGGAAGAGGGGGAGGGGGGAGGGGGTAGGCGGCGGTGGGGGATGGAGGGGAAGGTAGAGGAGGAAGGCGGGGGTAGATGGAGTGGAGGGGGCGGTGGGAGATGGCTGCTGGCGGGGGGATTGGAGGGGGGGGTAGTAGTGTCGGAAGGATTGGAGGGGAAGGGGGGAGGGTGGTTCTGGGGTGCCGCTTTTGGGGGTTGAGTGGAGGGGGGAAAGAGGGGGGGGCCGCTTGAGGGTTGAGTGGAGAGGGGGGAGGGGGAGGGGGTAGGCGGCGGTGGGGGATGGAGGGGAAGGTGGAGGAGGGAGGCGGGTGTAGATGGAGGGGAAGGGTGGGGCAGTCGGCGGGGGGGAGGGGGAGGGGGTAGGCGGCGGTGGGGGATGGAGGGAAAGGTGGAGGAGGGAGGCGGGGGTAGATGGAGGGGAGGGGGAGGGGGAGGGGGAGGGGGTAGGCGGCGGTGGGGGATGGAGGGGAAGGTGGAGGAGGGAGGCGGGGGTAGATGGAGGGGAGGGTGCGGGGGTAGGGGGAGGGGGAGGGGGAGGGGGAGGGGGAGGAAGAGGGGGAGGGGGAGGGGGTAGGCAGTGGGGGGCATGGAGGGAGATGGGAAGACGACGGGGGCGTGGAGGGAGATGGGGTGGGGGTAGGCGGTGGGGGGCGTGGAGGGAGATGGGGTGGGGGTAGTCGGCGGTGAGGTGGAGGGAGATAGGGTAGGCGGGGAAATATGGAGGGGGAGGGGGAGGGTAATATGGATGAGATGGAGGCGGTCGAAGAAGACAAAGCGTTCACTTTGCAATCAGAACTCCAATGAGGTTAAAATCGGCTCGAGCATTGATGATGAAACGCTGAGGACAGCAAGAGTGAATGGGGAGTCGTATTATATAGCAAGGATGAATTAGAAATCACCTCACAGGAAGGGAAGGTTCAACTTAAAAGAGGACTCAAAAGAGAGGAGAGGAAAGTTCTAATCTCATCCATTCAAGAGACAAACAAAGAAAAGGGCCTTATTTAAAGTTAGTGAGCAAAACTAAGAGCCATACGAAATTGCGCCCAATTTACATTTAGCCATAAATTTGAATGTTTATCAACAAAAGAAAAAAAATGCGCCCAAAAAATGCGTGAGCATTTATAGAGAGGGTAAATTATTGCTGCTAATTAAAAGAAAGCCAAAACAACTTAACTAAAATAATGAAAATGCGAATGTTATGACATTTTATGATAAGATTTGAGTCGAGAAATGTTTACTAATGGAAGGGTGTCGCCATCGAGTGTTTCTAACTGCACAACACCCCATTGCAGCATCTTCGAAATGCGAAAAGGTCCTTCCCAGTGAGGGATCCATTTTCCTTTGGTTTGAGTAGAAATCTGTGGTCTATGTAGTAGAGCTAAATCACCAGGCTTCAGGTTGTTGTGCCATAAATTTTTGCCATGAGTTTCCTTTCTCTGTATCTGAATCTTCTCTAACTGTTTGGAGGCTAAAATCCTTGATTCTTCCAGTTTATGCAAAGCAGTTAGTCGTGCTGGAACTTCTATCCCATTTTTCTCAACTCCTTCCGTTTGGATAGAGCCCTTGATGAACTCAAATGGTTCGGTGGGAATAAGACCATAAACTAATTGAAAAGGAGAATACCCCGTCTCTTTATAGGCCAATCGGTATGCCCATAATGTACCAAGATAAGCCTGTCCCCAAGAAGTAGGCTGTAACATGCATTCCTTTCGCAGCATTGAAATCAATACTTTGTTGGTTGATTCGGCTTGACCATTAGCTCGTGGGTAGTATGCACAAGAAGTCCTATGTAAAATTCGGTACCTGTTGGAAATTTCCTGCAGTACTTTGTTGACAAAATGAGTACCCTGATCGGTACATATTTCAAGTGGACATCCAAACCTGCAAATGATGTTACTGTATAAGAATTCAGCCACAGTTTGTGCAGTGCAGTCGATGGATGCTATAGCTTCAGCCCATTTTGTCGCATAGTCGGTGGCTATCAGTAAGTACTTTTCTCTTTTAGGAACCGCCACGGGGTAGATAGGCCCGACAAAGTCTAATTCCCACTTCTCAAATGGTTGCCAAGAAGTGGAAACAATCAAAGGATTATGCCTTTGCTTGGTGGGCTTCGGGCCACACCGGTGGCACACATCACATGTTCTTCTCCATTCATTTGCGTCCTTAAATAATGTAGGCCACCATAGACCAGCATCCAGAATCCTTTGGCTCATGATATGCCTTGGAAGGTGCCCACCACTTGTTCCTTCATGTGCAGAGTGCAGTACTTCCCTCACTTCATCTTCTTCCAAGCATTTCCTAACCCTGTCATCCTTGCCTTGTCTATATAATTTATCTTCAATGAAGGTATATGGTCTACTCTTGATTAGCAGTCTCTTCCTTTGCACAGCATTAGCCTTCTCTGGATATAGCCCAGTCCTAATGAACTGCTTAATATCATCATACCAACCTTGAGCTTGTACAGCAAACAGATGAGCATCAGGAAAATCATCATTGATTCCACTGGCTTGATCCATCCTACTTATTCTGGACAGGTGATCCGCCATAACATTCTCTTTACCTGGTTTATGAATTACCGAGAAATCAAACTCTTGGAATAACAATAACCACCTCCATATTCTACCAGTGGCTTGTGGTTTGTTGAGCAAGTACTTGAGGGGTTGGTGGTCAGTTATAATAACGGATTTTACTCCCAACAAGTAATGAAGAAATTTTTGGACAGCAAAAACCATTGCTAAGGCTTCCCTTTCTGTGGTGCTATAATTCTATTCAGCCTTAGTCAAAATTCTACTGGCATACTGAATTGGTCTATCCATCTTAAATTCTTCACTAGGTTGTGTCAAAACTGCCCCCACTGCATAGGCACTGGCATCTACATGTATGTGAAATATTTTTGACCACTCAGGTATGATCAAAATGGGAGCAGACACTAACCTTGACCGCAATGTTTGATAAGCTTTTTCCTCCTCTTCTTCCCATTTAAAAGGGATATCCTTGCCTGTAAGCCTAGCCAAAGGCCTAGCTATATCTGCATACATCTTAATAAATCGGCGATGGTATCCTGTATGGCCTAGAAAACTTTGAATCTCCTTGGAAGATTTAGGCCTGGGTAATTTTAATATAGCTATGATTTTATCTGGATCAGGTGCCATACCTTTGGAAGATACCACATGCCCTAACAAAGTACCTTCGGTCACCAAAAAGTGGCATTTATTTGAATTCAGTTTCAGCTTCGTTTCTCTACACCTTTCAAAAACCTGTTTTAATTGAAGCAGATGCTTCTCTAAACAGTCCAATGGGGTTTCTTTAAGAGTACCTGAAAAAGATGAAAAGTCATCCATGAAGATTCTTAGCGACTCTAGTAGCAATGGTCCAAAAATGAGATTAACTGTTCGGTTGAAAGTAGCTGGAGCATTTCTTAACCCAAATGGCATCTTCAGATATACATAAGTTCCCCAAGGGGTAATGAATGTTGTCTTCTCCTGATCCCCAGGGTGAATGGATATCTGATTGTAACCACTGAATCCATCCATGAAGCTATAGATGGAATGACCAGCTACTTCTTCTATGACCTGCTCAGCAAATGGCATTGGAAATCCGTCTGGAATCGTGAACTTGTTCAATGCCCTAAAATCCACACAGATTCTGATCTTGTTAGTGTTTTTCTTTGGCACGATCACTATGGGAGATAGCCACTCCGAATGTTCTACAGGAATGATAATTCCTGCATCTTCCATTTTTTGAATTTCTGAATAGACAGCTTCAGCATACTTGGGGTTCAACCGATAACTTTTCCCTCTCATCGGCTTTGCTCCTTCTCTCAAAGGAATTCTGTGTTCTCCATAACTAGGTGGTACTCCTAGATCCTTATAATGCCATGCAAAAACATCTGTGTAGTGGGTCAAGAATGATCTGACCTTTTCTAGAAGCCCTGGGTAGTTCCACAACCAGGTGGCCACCAAAACCGGCCTGTTACTGTTTTGAGTATCTATTTCTTTGACAGGATCTCTCTCTACCATACTCTCTTTGTGCTCAGTTCCTTCCTTGTCGTCTTCCACTAGTCTTTTGTGCATTGCTTCATAAGCAGGTGCCTCCTGAATTTCAATGTGTTCCTCTTTTTCTTGCATCCATCCTCCATGTATTTATTGAATAGGAAAAGAGTATTCTTCACTCGAGATTTTTACCTTGCCTTTAGCCTTGGCATCTGCCTTATTTGTAGATTTGATATCCTCCTCTGAGTTGTAGTTGAGGGGTGTCTTTCTGCCCCTTCTGTGGTCCGTGATAGGCTCTCCTAATCCATCAACCTGGACTTTTTTGTCATCTTCATCATAATCTTCAGTTGTGTAAGAATTATTGAGAAAGATTCCAAAACAAGAAGAAGAGTTGCCTGCATGCAGCCACTTTAGAATATCCTCTTCTTCCTCAAAATCTATGTGGGGTTGATCTTCTGGTTCTGGTTCCATGCAAATGCCAACCTTTAAATTTGCATCATGCTAGTGTTTCCTTGATTATCCGGGCCTTCTTCCAAGTGAAGCTGCGTCAGCTCTTGCCCTTTCTTTTGGACCCACATAGTGTCCTTGCCCCAATCATGGATGACACTTGCGTGTCTCAACCATGGTCTCCCAATTAAGAGGGGAAATCCTCCTTCAACCTGGGGCAATCTTAAAACAACAAAATCCAGTATGAACACATTACCTTGTATTTCAAGTGGGACTTTTGGAATTACTCCTACAGGCCTTACTTTGCTCTGATCAGCCAGAGTAACGGTGAAATTTGCGGGCCTTGAAGGGTGGAGTCCAATCTTTTCCATTGTATGTTCAGGCATCAAGTTGATGCCAGACCCACCATCCACAATAACCCCCTGAAATTCATGACCTTTAATAGATACTGTCAGTCGAGGACTTTTATAATCTGTAAGGGGTGCTTCCCCTATAATTATCCCTTTATGTGAAACAACAGTCTTTGCCACTAAACTTGTAGTAGAAGCCTCATCAGTTATCTGCAATAACTCTGACCTGAATTTTCCATCCATCTTTATTAGATCAAAAATACTAACCTCCTTCTTCATAGACTTGAGCAATTTTGAAGCTTCCGACTCTTTAAAGGAATGGGCTCCACTTGATTTATCCAACTCTTCCTGAGCCCTGATGAAAGCATGCCCAATGACATCACTGGTGCCTATGAAGTTTTCCTTTTGTTTTGGGTCTGCGCTTGTGGTTGCTTTGTCTTCAGCTGCAATTTTGTCTTTGTTGATTCCCCTAATAATTGGGTCTTGACTTACGTCCACTTGAGCCTTCCCCTTGCTTCTTGTCTGCACTGTAAAAGATTCAAGTTCTTCTAATTGTACCACCCTGGTAGATGGTGAGGTCTCATTGACCTGAGGTAATGTTTCCTCCTTGTGTACAGAGATCATTTGGATATGGGGTCCGGATGTAGAGGCTTGATTCTTAGGACAACATTTTGTATAGTGATCCCTGGCCTCTGGACAGTTTCTGCAAGGAGGGGCATTCTCTGGAAGAGTGCACCTAGATTGGTAGTGCCCGCACTCTCCACATCTGAAACAAATAAAGGGCCTTCTAGGCCCGTTTGCAAAATTATTCCTTGGTCTAGGATTATAGTTGTTACCTGGGTTTGCTGCAGCTGCCATTACATTTGTTGGTGGCAGAGGTCCTCCCTGTGTCCAGAATGTCGTTGCAGGCACTCCCCTGGATTGGCATTCGTGGGCCTCATGGCCAACTTTCCTGCATAATTGACAAGTCACGTTTAGCAGAGGACATTCACTTACTATGTGCCCTTGCTTGCTGCACATGGAGCACCAGAGTCCACTCTTGATACCGCTTCCTTTGAGTTCTTGCAATTCCTGTCTCAGCTGAGCTAGTTCTTCTGCTTGGGCCTCTTCTTCCTTTTGGAGCTTGAGTGCTTCAATCTCCCTTCTCAGCTGAGCCACAGCAGTCTCCTCCTCTATGTAAGGCTTATTCCTTTTCAAGCCCTCCAGCTCCCTTCTTAACTGGATCACTGGGTCCTCCAGTTCTGTACCATATGTTGGTTGGGAAGAAGTTGCACCATACTGGTGCCTTATCTGCTCCAAGCGTGTGGCCGTATTGATGAACTCTTCAACAGAGGCGGTAGGTAACACTAACTCTTTTATTTTGCATTGGGTGACCACAGGTAGAGGTTTGGCTAACCACTTCTTGACAAAGAAATCATGCGGTGGATCTGGTAGTTTAGCCATTAGTGCTTTGGCCCTGGTCACAAACTCTGGGAACTTTTCTCCTGGACCCAATCTCAGGTTTTCTAGCTCTTCTATAATGATCTCCGCAGTGTTCCCATGCTGGAACTGATTTTTAAAAGCCTCTTTCATCAAATCCCAAGAGGTAAAGTGGTTTTCAGCAAACTGGCTAAACCACTTGTCTGCCAATCCTTCCAATGTGGCGGGGAAGAGTATCAAGAAGGCATCTTCCCTACCCATTAGACCTCTAGTCTTGCATAATGCCAGAAATCTTCGAATGTGCTCATCTGGATCCTCATGAGCTAAACCTCTGAAAGAGGGAAATTTTATGTTTAATCTGGAGAGTAAGGTTTCTAGGTCTACCTGTCCTGCCATGCTTCCTACTGATGAAGTTGATGAAAGTGGACTCGATGATCTTCTGACCGCCTTTCTTCTTATCTGGTTGCACGTGACCCTCAAGGTTTGTGACCGGGTTGCGGTCATGAGCTGTTCATAGTCCACTTAATATGAGACGCTTGATATAAGTATGTACCTCTTAGTCCACTGGAGTATTCCGTCGACACTGGAATATTGTTCTCCAATTGCATTAGATCTTCTCCTATGCTCAATTCTCCTTGGAGGTCCCACCGGGCGTGCCAAATTTGTTGGGGATTCTTGAACGAGAAGGAGTTTGAGGGTTTGTAGGAGAAAAAGAAAAGAACAGAGAGGAAATAATCTTGACAAACTTCTGCAGAAGCACACCTTGAATCTTAAGTTTTGATTACAATAGAACAATTACACGGTTTAACGCAACCCAAGTTAATACTTCTGGGCACAATTACAGGGAATGCTCAATCCCGAAAGACCAATTATCCCAAAGTCTTCCAGCAGCCGGCCTCTTCTGCACCAGTCCTCCACTTGCTCCAAGCTTCTCTTTGTGCACACCTTGCACCAAGCTTCCACCAAGCGGGGGATGAATACCTTTGCGGCCTGATCACGGCAAGAGACCTTGTGATCCTTGGGGTCTAGCTTCGCACTCCCAACACTCTTCCTTTGTCACTCTTCTTGCACTCTTCACTTCCAACTCTCTGTGTTGTCGCACTCGTGACTCTTCCCTTCTCTCTTGCTTCTCTTGGACTCCTCTCTCTGCTTACCCTCAATGTGTGTCCCCAAGAATAACCTTTGCCTTTCTTTTTGAATGCGTCGGTCCCGTGACCTCTAACTGCAATATACTCTTGGGCTTCCTTTGATGTGCCAAGATTGTCTTTTCAGGTGGCGACCAACGACTCGCTCCTTTGTCCTGTAGTGACTTTAGACCAAAAAGCAAAATTTTGATTGGGCGACCATATTTCCACATGTGCATACCTGGCCGCTTCACGTACTTTACCTTTTCCTTTTAATTCTTCGCTTGGCACCCAAGAGGGGTTCACCTGGACCTTCTAATTTACTTTAAAACACCCTTTGACCTTACGGGAATTAGAAAATTCTAATATTACTTCTGCAATATTGCCAATTTTAATACCTCTTGTCTATGAACAATTAAAAGTCCTTTTTTTATAAACAATTGAGGGTGCACTACCCGTGCACTTTGACCCTTGAATTTAACTGTGATCTTGACTTTGCCGGTTTCAACCTTGCCAGGGCTCAACAGTACATATGTCTAAAGAACTTTTCTTTCTGAATCTTCACTTCACTTCATGAAGTTGGACTTCAAACTTTTCTTCATGTCTTTATTTCTAGGCTTCTCATAATCACCAATTGTTGATTGTCCTGCTCCAAAAACTCCCCCTCAATCATCAATTGTGATTACCTGCATCTTCTTTATTCTTGCCATATCTTTAAACCTTTGCAACTTCGGTCCATCCAAGCTCTTTGTCATCATATCTGCAAGTTGATCTTTTGTAGGAGTATGCATAACTTCTATTTCTTTATCAACAACCTTCTCTCTCAAAAAATGATACTGAATCTCAATATGTTTAGTTCTAGCATGGAATACAGGACTTGCTGCCAAATATAAAGAACTCATATTGTCTCCACAAATGATAGGAGTACTTTGAACAATATCAAAACTTTTCATAAGAGTCTTCAACCATATTACTTCCTTTGCAGCTTCTACCATACCTTTGTATTCTGCTTCTGTGGATGATAAAGCAAGTTTATGTTGCTTCTTGGAGCACCATGAAATTAGCTTATCTCCCACATAACACAAGTATCCATGTGTTGATCTTCTATCATCAGAATTACCTGCCCAATCTGCATCACTGTATATTTTGACTCTTGTATCTGAAGTAAATCCATAGTACAAACCTTCTTTAAGTGTGCCCTTCATGTAACTAAGTACTCTTTGTCCTACAATCCAATGTTCCTTTCTAGGACAATGCATGAATTGAGATAGAACTCCAATTGCATATGATAAGTCAGGTCTTGTTAATGTAGCATAAATCAAGCTACCCACCAAACTTTAATAAAGCTTCATATCTTTGGATTCTTCTCCTCCATATCTACTCAATCTATGATTCACCTCCATTGGAGTTGGTGCTATCCTGCAATCTTCCATTTTAAATTTGGTTAGCAAATCTTTTAGATACCTTTCTTGAGTTACATATACTCCATGTTGAGTATATGAAATCTCGATTCCCAAAAAGAATGACAAATTTCCCAAATCACTGATTTTGAATTCTTTCTCAATTTGCTTCTTAATCATGTGTATACCTTTGTCATCTGTTCCTGTAAGTATTATGTCATCAACATAAATACAAACATAAATAAATCCATCCTAACTTGCTTTGACTAGCAAGCTACTATCTGCCTTTGATGCTTGAAATCCAAGTTCCTTTAAGAACTTTACAAGCCTATAATTCCATGCCCTTGGGGCCTGCTTCAACCCATACAAAGCTATCTTGAGCTTACACACATAATTTGGATACACTTGATCTTTGAAACCATCTGGTTGTTCCATGTAGACTTCATCTGAAATATAACCATTCAAAAATGCATTCTTCACATCTAATTGAGATAATTTCCAACCTTTGCAAGCAACAATTGCTATGAGAGTCCTTATGGTTGTTATCTTTGCAACAGGACTATAAGTTTCATCATAGTCCACACCATATGTCTGTGCATATCCCTTTACAACAAGCCTGGCTTTGTACCTAGATACACTTCCATCTGCAAACCTTTTTGTTTTGTAGACCCATTTACATCCAATGATCTTCTGGCTATTTGGTTTAGGAACCAAATCCCAAGTCTCATTTTCCATCAATGCATCATATTCCTCTTGCATAGCTTTTTCCCAATTCTTCTTCCCTTTGGCTTCATCATATGTGGATGGATCTTCATCTTCTTTTAACATGTAAGCATAGTATTTAGTAGTCAAGAATGAAGTATCATAGCTATAACTTGTAGGTTGCCATTTGTGCCTAGATGACCTTTTGAGTTCTCCATTTCTTGATGTTTCTGGTTCATCAGATTTTGAATCAAACCTTGGCACATCTTCAACTTCAACCTGTACTTCATTGTTCTCCTCTTCATCCAAACATCTGAACCTTTGATTTACCTTTCTTTTTATTCACAACTTCTTCAACATTTGCATGAACATTAAGTGTACCTGCATACCAAGTACCTTGCTCATCAAATGTAACATCCTTAGACACAACGAATTGCTTTGTGGATGGATTCCACAACCTATAACCCATCCGCTTGTCATCATAACCAATGAATACATACTTCTCTGCTTTAGGTTCCAATTTATGCCTCAATTGAGATGGCACATATGCATATGCCAAGCATCCAAATATTTTACAATGATCCAAGGTAGGTCTCTTACCCCACCAAGCTTCATATGGTGTCGTACCCTGCAAAGCTTTACATGGTAACCTATTGACCAGATATGTGGCTGTGTTTACAGCCTCAGCCCACAAATAATTAGGGCAACTTTTCTCCTTCATCATGGATCTTGCAAACTCAACAAGAGTTCTGTTTCTTCTTTCTGATACCCCATTTTGTTGAGGAGAGTACCTGCAAGTAACCTCTCTCTTTAGACCTGCATTCCACAAATAATCACTGAACTCATTAAAGAAATACTCTCCCCCTCCATCTAACCTTAACCTCTTCAATTTTGACCTGTAATTCTTTCTGCATATGCATGATAGTGTTTAAATGTGTTATATACTTCTGACTTGTCTTTGATCACATAAATTGTGATCCACCTAGTAGCATCATCAACATATATGACATAATATCTTGAACCATTTATACTGAAGTCCTTTGAAGGACCCCATACATCTGTATGTACCAATTCAAGTCTTTCTGAATACATAAAACCATGCTTATTATATGATTGCTTGTGAGCCTTACCTAGCTGAGATGCTTCACATCTGTATGTCATGTGTTGACCTGCAACATTAGGCAATCCAAGCAATGAACCATTGTTAATCATTCCTTTGATACCTCTTTCATTAGAGTGTCCAAGTCTTTTATGCCAAAGATCCAATTCAGACACCTTCTGCTCTCCATATGTGAACATAGCATGTCCAATATTACCTTGTATCTTTAATGTGAAGAGTCTTCCTTCCTTCTTTCTTGTAAAAATTTGTTTATATCCTTGACTAGGGTCTTCAACATAAACTCCATCATTAGTGATCCTTACCTCATATCCTTTTTGCACAATTTGTCCTACACTAATCAAATTCTTTGGAATTGTAGGAATATACAGAACCTTACTCAAGAGAGTACTTCCATCTTTGGCTTTAACTAAACCAATTGACTTTACTTTGTGCTTTGTATTATCACCTCTTTGAACTGTGTGATTAATTGCCTTATGATCTAGATCAGTCATCAAAGCAATGTTTCCACTCAGATGATTGCTACATCTTGAGTCAATATAAAATACTCTCATGCCTTCATGTGAGGCTTCACATGTTGCATTCATAATAAGAGTTGAATCTTCTTTCTGATCTGATGCATAATTGTAGTAGGTGTTATTATAGGATTGATTTTGGAAGTTTCTTCCTCCACTTCTTCCAAAAGAATTCCTACCACCTCTACCTCTGAAGTTTCCTCTCTGATATCTGCCACCTCTTCCTCTTTGACTAAAATTCTGATTAAAATTACCATTGCTTTGATTATTATGCCAACAATCATGAGATAAATGATTGGTCTTACCACATATCCAACAAGCTCTGACATTATCTTTGTTATTTCTTCCTCTTCCTCTACTTCTGCCACTTCCTCTTCCTCTTAGGAAGTTTGCTTCACTTGGATTCCTTTCATCTTCAACTGATTGTTGCTTTCCTTTGCTAGCTTTCTTCTTGTCTTTAGAATACGACCCCCACTCTTATTGTTGGTGCAGAACAATCAACAATTGATGTTTTGATGAAGAGTTGAAGTCAAGGTTTGAAGGAAAGATTCAAGTTGTGAAGCATGGAAGAAGAATACATTCAGAAGAGGAAGATGTGTACACATATGTACAAATAGTTCACTTATATCTTTAAGAAGTCATAAGGTTGTAAATTTTTTGTATATATATACTATGAAAATGTCGAGGCAAGTATGAGAGAGCATGAGAATAGAGTAATCAGTAGTTGTATGTGTCATTAGACATCTTAGAAGTGAGTTAAGACTCTCTCATCACTCACTTGTAATTTTTCTCAGAAATGAAGAAAATGTTGCGCCCAATATTTCTGAGTTTTCTCCTTCTGTGTTAGATCTTTTGTGAAATAGTTTTGTACAAGTCTAAGTCTATAGGTGATCAACCTTTGTACAAATTTTTAGCTTCCAATTGAGATCAGGCTCAGAGAATTAAGTGTAGGAACATTTGCATATGTGAATGAGAAGAAGTGAAGTTACAGAAGGCGCAAAATTTGATACGAATGTTTTGATCAATTCTCCTTCCACATTTTAGAGTTTTGAGCAAGCAAGTACTTAATCTTTAAGTTGGAAGGTAAGCTACTTGTGGCTAAAAGCATTTGTAGAAATAGGTTCTAGATTGAGAGAACCAAAGGGTTAAAGTCATAGGTGTCTAAATTGACTTCTCAGAAGAATAGTTTTAGACATAGGTGAGTTGTTGAGATCATTTCTCAAGTTCTACTGAATATTTTGGAGTGATTCAACTTGGAGAAGGTGTGCAATCTATAGGCGACACTTCATACAAAGTTTTATAAAAAACTTTACATATTTGATAAGGCAATGAGTGAATTATGTGCAGCAGATTTTTGGTGTAATCTCCTTCTTCACAGTTTGTTCAGAAAGCTTGACAATTGAGTATTGATCTTCTAAAATTGATGAAGATTTGAGTTATTCTTGTTATAGAGGTGTTCTAAATACAAGAGTAACTTGTTCTTTTGGAGATTAACACTCTCCATCACTTATGAACATCTTCTTTGATATCATTCTCAAAAGTTAGCATATGTCCTAACAATTGATTCAAATCAGGAGTGAAATGATCTAATGAAAGTTCTGTAGACAAAATTAAGGCTTCCACTTCTCATGTCCTCTTAGCCCTGTGAGAATTTTTCTTACCAACTTATCTTCTTCAATATCTTCATCAACTGCACCTAAAGAATCAACAATGTCTTTCATCTTTGCACATAATCAGATATTGATTGTGAAGCCTTCTTCTTGAATGTAGTAAACTCTGTGAAGCTTTCCTCGATTTAGTTGTATTCTGAAAATGCTCTTCCAAAGCATTCCATATGTCACTTGCACTTTCAAGTCCTCTAATATGAGGAAGCAAATAATCATTCACTGCCATGTAGATTATGCTCCTTGCTTGAGCATCCTTCTTCATCCTAATCTTTATATCTGCAAGCTCCTCCCTAGTTGGAACACTAGGATCTTTGAATTCTGGATTTTCTTCTTCTCCTGTGATGTATCCCATCAGATCTTTGCTCATAAGATGAGCTTCCATTCTCATAGACCAAGCTGGATAGTTCTCTCTATCCAACTTCTCAATTTGGAGACTATCTCCCATCCTTGCTTCACCTATACTATCAAATATTTAATCCTTATAAGGAATGAATGTACCTTAGCTTCAAAGTTTACTCCTTCTGATCCTTTTGATAGCCTTTGTGTGTCTTCCTTCAACTTTTCCTTCACACTTTATCCTTTTGAATCTTCAAGGTTTGAAATTTGTATGTCTGCAGCAATCGAGGTCTTCCTTTTCCTCAATCCGATAAACCTTACTCTGATACCACTGATGGAGAGTGTTAATCTCCAAAAGAACAAGCTATCCTTGATGTTGACCACCTCTATATCAAGAATAACTTTAAACTCCAACCAATTTTGGAAGACAAGCACCAAACTCTCAAAATTTTAGCTAACTGTGAAGAAAGTCATTTCGCAGAAAAGTCTGCTGCACATTATTGACTCATTGATTAACTGTTTGTGTAAAGTTTCTGATGAAACTTTGTAGAATATGTTGTGTGGAGTTTGCGCACTTCCTCCAAGTTAAAACACTTCAGAAGATTAAGTAGATTATGAGAAATGTTCCAAATAATCTACCTATGTCTGAAACTACCTTCCTGTAGAGTCGACTTTGACACCTGCAACTTCTAACACATAGTTCTCCCAAACTAGAACCCATTTAAGCGAATGCTTTTAGCCACAGATGGCTTACCTTCCAACTTAGATTTTGACTCCTCATTTGTGTAAAACTTTACACTGTGCACTGAGAATTGACCATTTCTTTGACCATCGGGATTGCGCCTGTTTCAAAAGACACTCAAACACTTTCTCACATATAGATGTTCCTACACAAAATTCTCTCAGCCTGTTTGCAATTGAGCTCTTAAACTTTAACCATAGATAGATTAACTATGGAATTAGATGTGTACAAAAGGATTTCTGATAAAATCAAACACAGAAGGAGAACAAGAGAAATGATCGACGTGCAATTCTCTGAACATTCTTTCTATTCAACTCTTCATACATCTGATGGATGATACACACAATACTCATCATTTATTCATCTATATTTCATCTCTCTCTCCTATGACTTTATATATATATATATATATATATATATATATATATATATATATATATATATATATATATATATATATATATATATATATATATATATATATATATATATATACATACATACATACATATGAGTATTGATTCGTCATTACTTCAAGTATTTTGAAGCATTTACAAAACTAATGTACATATGTCTAAAGAACGTTTTTTCCTGAATCTTCACTTCACTTCATGAAGTTGGACTTCAAACTTTTCTTCATATCTTTATTTCTAGGCTTCTCGTAATCACCAATTGTTGATTGTCCTGCTCCAACATGACCACCTTTCAAGGTTAACTAGAGGAGAAGCTCCTCAAGGAATAACAGATGAATTACCTGATGCATATTTGTTTAACCTTGAGATAGTACCAGAATGGGCTAAGCCGATTGTCCCTATTCTCACATATGGACCCAAGAATCCTAGGATAAGCATCAAGGAAGGGGAGATTACCAATCACAAAGATATCAAATAATAGAAGGAAGTATATATAAACAGGATAATCAAAAGATTGTTGCTTGTTGTGTAGATGAATCAGAACATGCGAATTGGTTGCAATTAGCACATATAGGTGCATTAAAGCAACATCATTTGAAATATCGTACATTGCAGACTCTGCATAGACTAGGAGTATATTGGCCTTCGATGGAAGCAGATGTCTACAAGTTGTGTAAAGAATGCCATGTTTCTTGTGAAAGACCACCAATAGAACATGCAACGTTATATCATGTGTCTCCCACACCAGAATGGAGTGAACCCTTAGTGATATACTTGAGGACAAACACATTCCCTAGAGGAATGACCTTAGCAAGATAACGAAGTCTAGAGCAGGAAGCTCAAGACTATTCACTTATTTGGCGACAATCTATACAAACGAGGACAAGATGGATACCTAAGACAATGTGTTCATGAGAACGATTATTTGAGCGTACTAGAGACTGCACAACAATGTGTTGCAGGATGTCATTTTGGCCCCGATAGGATAATCAAAGCCATCCTCTTTGCAGGACTATGGTGGCGCACTCTTCACATGGATGCACATGCCTATGTTAAGAGATGTGATGTGTGCCAGAGAACTCAATTTCCTACCCATAGAAATGAAATGCCATTGAAACCCATGATGGGAGGACGTGCATTTTATAAGTGGGGTATAGACTTTGTAGGACCCATTAACCCCCTTGCAAAAGGTACCCATGCTGAATACATCATTGTTGCGACATATTATCTTATGAAATGGGTAGAGGCCAAGGCCACACAAAAGAATGATGCACACACGACTACAAAATTCTTATTTGAAAATGTCTTTACAAGATATGGACTGCCTATAGAGTTAGTGAGCAATCGAGGAACTCACTTTCTAAACCAAGTCACTGAATATTTGTTACAAGATTTTATGGTGATTCACAAGAAATCTGCACCATATCATCCTCAGGCCAATGGTCAAGCAGAAAGTACTAACAAGATCCTCCGTAACGTACTGGCGAAACTCGTGAACAACAAACATTCAGATTGGGACAAAGAGTTACACCATGCTATTCATCATATCGAGTGGCCTACAAGACCGTACTCAATGCAACTCCCTTTTAGATGGTTTTTGGTCAGAATGCTATGCTTCTTTTGGACTTCTTGATACCGACCCTTAAGGTTGCACAAC
Organism: Ceratopteris richardii; assembly: GCA_020310875.1. Lineage (NCBI taxonomy): Eukaryota > Viridiplantae > Streptophyta > Polypodiopsida > Polypodiales > Pteridaceae > Ceratopteris > Ceratopteris richardii. Next base: position 157,607,332 of record CM035415.1, read on the forward strand.
AACATTAGTGGACCGCCCATGAATTATCAACAAGAATAATGGACTTGGAACGATTAGGAGAAACCAGGTTGAAAGCAGCAGCAGTTGTATATGCAGCAAAGAAGCGACAAAAAGCCTATTTTGATGCACACGTGAAAGATAAAGGCTTAAAAGAAGGAGATTTAGTCCTAGTATATACGTTGATATAGCACGCACGGAAACTAGAAAAGCGAGGTTATGGACCTAAATCATTAACAGACTCTCGACAAGTGGAGCAACACAATTAGCCACCCTAAAAGGAGAAATAATGCCTAATTACATTAGTGGCTATAGATTCAAGCTTTATCAAGAACCTCTTACTGAGGATATGCTTAGACGACTCACGTTAGCAAAGAAGCATAAGGAGGAAGAAAAAAGAATACGCGCAGAAGCTCAGGTAGAAGCTATAGAACGCATTAAGCGCATGAAGCTAAGAAGACAAGGACTAGGGAGAGAACATTATAACCATCTAGTAACAACACCCAGATACCCCATGGCCATGTGTCAAGCAAAGTCAAGTACTCATCCTAACATAGTGGATAGGAGACCATTCATTACAGTCAGCATAGAGCACGATAACCCTTGCCAGGAGCTCAGGGTTTTAATTGACTCAGGTGCTGCGACTAGTGCGATTAGATGGTCCCACTATAAGGACTTAGGAATAGAAAGGCGGCCAATTGAGGCATACCTTATAGGGCTAGGAGGCATGGAAACCCCTTGTATGGGTGAGCTGGATCTTCCTATCCTCATAAACGATGTGACCATGACAACGAAGCTACTAGTGTGCCATGACGACGATGTGATAGAACCCCTAATCCTTGGCCAAGATTGGCTATACGATCACTCAATGGACCTAAAACTTAGACAAGGCTCCTTGCACATTGGAACCTTAGATCACCAACGAGTGATACCGCTTGACTTCCCTAAGAGAACTCCACATGAGGTATGTAACCGTAGACCTTATGAAATGCAAGCGACAGAGGACCGGAAGATCTTTGGCCAGATCCCTTGGCTAAGCAGACTCATTCCAAAGTCAACCCATGAGAGCATGGAAATGGATAGTTGTTAGACAAAAGAATGTCAGGAGATTTTCCCCCTGTCTTCCAGCAGCGGACAGGTGGGTTTCATCAGTGGTCAGGTGGACTGCATCAGCAGCCACATGGGCACAACACCCTACAGTGCCCATCCTTCCACACGTACTACGGACTAGCCTAGATTAATGGTACAAAAAGTTGCACTTCCTAATGGGCAGGTTTTGCAAGTGTTGGACCTCCCTTCTTTTCCAAAGCAGAGTGTCCATCCGGCCTCTCAATCCTGACCACGAAGGAGTCAACCACAACGGAGGAACCGAGACCGACAACCATATCATATAACACAAGGAGGAAAGCAATATTAGCATAACTGAGCAGGCAGCATGAAACAAGTATGGGTGCCAAAAGGTCAAAAAGCACCTACAGATTTCAACAACGTAGATAACGATGAGAAGAAGTTAAGGTAGAAGTAGAGTCCGTATTTGACATCTCCTTGACCTTCTTCTACGAGTACAAACACTCGACAGATTTGGATCGCCAAGAAGTACCTTACGAATCCACCCACACCCACACAGATTTGGGTACCCAAATAGTGTATTATAGCTCAACACTCAAGCCATGTAACATAAACCCCTCAGAAATCTTTTCACCCCCCAATACCACCTTTTGTCCCTCAGCAGAAACATACCACCCACTCACCAACCCTTAGGAAATGGATACCGAAACGTATCTAGTGTTGGTGCAGACCAATCACCAATTGAAGGCTTGGAAGATCAAATGATGAAGGAAGAATCAATTCCTAAAGTGTGGAAGAAGATTACATTCAGAGGACAAGAGAAGTGTACACATATGTACATTAGTATAGTCATAGCTGACTTAGATCTTTTGTTTAGTAAGAATCATGTACAAATTTATCTATAAATACTTTGAGAAAAGTCGGGGCAAGTATGAGAGCATATGTGACAATAGTTAGAAGTCAAGATTGAGGAAGGTAGAAGTCATGAGATAGAGGAAAAGTTAGTTGAGTTAGCTCTCATCACTCAACTGTATTTCTTCTGAGTAAATGAAAATATTTGCGCCCGATGTTTCTGCGTGTTCTCCTTCTACAGTAGATCAATTGTGAAATGTTTTTGTACAAGTCTAAGTTGAGAGTTGCTTGACCTCTGTACAAAGTTTTAGCTTCCAATTGTAATCAGGCTGAGTGAATTAAGTGTAGGAACATTCATATGTGAAGTATGTTCACTAGTTCCTAAAACAGGCGCAGATTTCGAAGTTAATGTTTTGATCATTTCTCCTAGCACAGTTTAAAGTTTTGCATGAGTGAGGGCTTAATATTTAAGTTGGAAGATAAGTTATTCATGTCTAGAAGCATTTTGGAAAACGGGTTCTATTCAAGGAGAACCAAGTCTTAAAAGTTGCAGGTGTAAAATCGACTGTTTTGAATGACAGTTTCTGACATAGGTAACTTGAGAAGTTGATTTCTCAAGCTATACTTAATCTTTTGAAGTAATTCAACTTGGAGTAGATGCGCAATCTCTAGGAGATACTTCGTACAAAGTTTCATCAAAAACTTTACACGTTTGATAGATCAATGTGGAGAAATAGTGCAGCAGACTTTTCTGTGTTTCATCTTCTTCACAGAATTGTTAATCTTTTGATAGTTAGTAATTGATCCTCTAAATGAGTGAAAGGTTTTGACTTATTCTTGGTATAGAGGTGCTCTAATCACAAGAATAGGTTGTTCTTTTGGAGATTAACACTCTCCATCAGTGGTATCAGAGCAGGAGACATCAATTTGAAGAAAGGAGGATCCCGACTGCTGCAGATTCAAGAAATTCAACACTTGAAGGACTAAGAAGTGAAAGCTTGGAGTCAAAGCTTGAGGAGAAGACTATTTGACATCAAGAAAGGCAAAAGGAGTTCAATTCGAAGTAAAGGTACATACATTGTTTGTAAAGCTTGAAGATTTTAATACACAGGTGGATACAAGATGGGAGAAAGCTTGCAGATTGATAAGCTAGATAGGGAGAACTATCCAGCATGGTCCATGAGGATGGAAGCACACCTCATGAGCAAAGATCTTATATCATTTATTACAGGAGATGAAGAAAAACCTGAGTTTGCAGATCCAAGTATTCCTACTAGGGAAGAGCTTGCAATGTTGAAGACTTGGATGAGAAAGGATGCTCAAGCAAGGAGTATCATCTACATGGCTGTAAATGATTACCTTTTACCTCACATCAGAGGTTTGGAAAGTGCTACAGATGTTTGGAATGCCTTGGAAGAGCATTTCCAAAATACAACTAAGTCAAGGAAGTCCTCACTATGGGCTGAGTTCACAACCTTCAAGAAGAAGAGCTCACAATCAATTTCAGATTATGTGGCAAGGATGAAAGATATTGCAGATAGCTTGGGAGCAGTGGATGAAGACATTGAAGAGGAAAAGTTGGTAAGACAAATACTTACAGGTTTGAGAGGAGATGAGAAGTGGAAGCCTTTTATATTGTCCATAGAATTGTCACTTGATCACTTTACTCCTGATCTTAATCAATTGCTAGGACACATGCTAACCTTTGAGCAGGATCTTAAAGGAGACAATGATAGAAGTACAAGTCAAGCTATGTACTCTAAGGATAAGAAAAAGAATGGCAAGGGAAAGCAATCAAATGATGATGAAGGGAATTCAAATCAAGCTAACTTCACAAAAGGGAAGACAAATTTCAGAGGTAAAGGAAGAGGAGGTAAGAACAAAGATAATGTTAAAGCTTGTTGGATTTTTGGCAGAACAAATCATTTGGCAAATGATTGTTGGTATAACAATCAAAATGGTGGAAACAATAATCAGAATTATAATCAAAGAGGTAGAGGAGGCAGAAACCAAAGAGGCAATTTCAGAGGAAGAGGAGGTAGGACATCATATGGTAGAGGAGGTGGAAGAAACTTCCAATCTCAGTCCTACAACAATAATTATTACAATTATGCATCAGATCAGAAGGATGACATGACTCTTATCTTGAATGCAACTCATGAATCAATGGGAGAAGATCAAAGAGTGTTTTATATTGACTCAGGATGCAGCAACCATCTGAGTGGGAATCTATCTTTGATGATTGATATGGAAGCAAGGGTGAATGGACATACAGTTCAGACAGGTGACAATACCAAACATAAAGTGGAGAGCATTGGATCAGTGAAGACAAAGAGTGGAAGTACACTTCTGAGCAAGGTACTTTATGTTCCTACTATTCCTAAAAATCTGATAAGTGTAGGGCAAATTGTGGAGAAAGGATATGAGGTAAGATTCACAAACGATGGTGTTTATGTACAAGATCCAAATCAGGGATATAGAAATATAATTGCAGGTAAAAAGGAAGGAAGATTGTTTACTCTCAAAGTCCAAGGTAATGTGGGACATGCATTGTTTACCTATGGAGGTCAAAAGGTGTCTGAATTAGACCTATGGCATAAAAGGCTAGGTCATTTCAATGAGAGAGCTATAAAGGAGATGTCAAAGAATCAGGTGGTGCTTGGATTGCCAAACATTGAAGGGCAACATATGGTGTACAAGTGTGAAGCTTGTCAATTAGGTAAAGCACATAAGAATTCTTATAACAAATCAGGGTACAAGTATTCAAATATGCTTGAATTGGTTCATACAGATGTATGGGGTCCCTCAAGGGACTATAGCATAAATGGATCCAGATATTATGTGTTGTTTGTTGATGATGCAACCAGGTGGATTACTTTGTATGTAATCAAGGATAAATCAGAAGTTTTCAAGACATTCAAACACTTTCATGCTTATGCAGAAAGGATCACAGGACAAAAGCTCAAGAGGTTAAGATCAGATGGAGGGGGAGAGTATTTCTCTAAAGAGTTTGATGATTATTTGTGGAATGCAAGTATCAAAAGAGAAGTAACTTGCAGGTACTCCCCTCAACAGAATGGAGTAGCAGAAAGGAGGAATAGGACTCTTGTAGAGTTTGCAAGAGCCATGATGAAGGAAAAGAATTGTCCAAATTACTTATGGGCAGAAGCCATTAACACTGCAACATACCTTGTGAATAGGTTGCCTTGCAAAGCTTTGGATGGAGGAACCCCTTATGAAGCATGGTGGGGTAAGAAGCCTAGTCTTGATCATTGTAAAGTATTTGGATGTATTGCATATGCTTATGTTCCTTCACAATTAAGACATAAGCTAGAACCAAAAGCAGAGAAGTATGTGTTTATTGGATATGATGATAGACAGATGGGTTACAGGTTGTGGAGTCCATCCACAAAGCAATTTCTTGTTACTAAAGATGTAACATTTGATGAGCAAAATATGTGGTATACAGGATCACCAAATGAGTATACAGGTGTTGAAGAAATACAAAGGAAAGGAAAGGCAAAGGTAAAAGTATGTGAAGAAATTGTTGATGAAATTGACTCTAGAAGTAGAGTGCAGGATCATGTAGAAGAAGGGCCAAGATTTGATCCAGAATCAAATGAGGCTGAAACTTCAAGAAGTGCAGAAATCAGAAGATCTACAAGGGAAAGGAAAGAACCTATAAGGTATAGTTATGATACATCTTTTCTAACAACAAAAGATTATGCCTACATTGTGAAAACAGAAGAAGATCCAACCACTTATGAAGAAGCCAAAGGTAAACAGAATTGGGAGAAGGCAATGCAGGAAGAGTATGATGCTCTACTTGAAAATGAAACTTGGGAACTAGTACCAAGACCAAAGAATCAGAAGGTCATTGGATGCAAGTGGGTATATAAAACAAAGAGGTTTGCAGATGGTAAGGTGTCTAGATATAAGGCTAGACTTGTGGTCAAAGGTTATGCCCAAACTTATGGGGTAGATTATGATGAAACCTTTAGTCTTGTTGCTAAGATGTCTACAATTAGGACATTGATTGCTATTGCTGCTTGCAAGGGATGGAAATTATCACAATTGGATGTGAAAAATGCATTTCTAAATGGATACATTGCAGATGAAGTATATATGGAGCAACCAGAAGGCTTCATGGAGTCAATTGGATCAGATTATGTGTGTAAGCTCAAGAGAGCTTTATATGGGTTGAAGCAAGCCCCAAGAGCTTGGAATTACAGATTGGTCAAGTTCTTGAATGAATGTGGATTTCAAGCATCAAAGGCAGATAGTAGCTTGCTAGTGAAGGCAAGTGAAAATGGATACATTTACATGTGCATTTATGTTGATGATATTATTGTTACAGGAACAGATGCTCAAGGAATCAATGAACTCAAAAGACAAATAGAGAAGGAGTTTAAGATAAGTGATTTGGGAAACTTATCTTATTTTCTAGGAATACAGATTGTGTATACTCAACATGGAGTATATGTTTCACAAGAGAGATACTTGAAGAATCTTTTAGTCAAGTTTAACATGGAAGATTGCAGGACCTCAACTACACCATTGGAAGTAAATCATAAATTAAGCAGGTATGGAGGTGAAGAGTTCAATGATATGAAGAAATATCAGAGTTTGGTAGGTAGTTTAATCTATGCTACCTTGACAAGGCCAGATCTATCATATGCAGTAGGTGTGTTGTCACAATTCATGCATTGTCCAAAGAAGACTCATTGGATTGCAGCCCAAAGGGTACTCAGATATATCAAAGAAACCCTAAGTGAAGGTTTGTATTATGGTTTCACTTCTGACACAAGAATCAAAGTGTTTAGTGATGCAGATTGGGCAGGTGACTCAGATGATAGAAGGTCTACTCATGGATATCTCTGTTATGTTGGAGATAAGTTAGTTTCTTGGTGTTCAAAGAAGCAACATACAGTTGCTTTATCATCCACAGAAGCTGAGTATAAGGGAATGGTAGAAGCTGCAAAGGAAGTGATATGGTTGAAGACTTTGATGAAAAGTTTTGAGATTGATCATAGTACTCCAATAATTTTTGGAGACAATATGAGTTCTTTGTATTTGGCAGCTAACCCTGTTTTTCATGCCAGGACTAAGCATATAGAGATTCAGTATCATTTCTTGAGGGAAAAGGTACTAGATAAAGAGATTGAAGTGATGTACACTCCAACAAAAGAACAAGTGGCAGATATGATGACAAAGAGCTTGGATGGACCTAAGTTACAAAGGTTCAAAGACATGGCAAGTATAAAGAAGACAGAGAAAACCTCAATTGATGATTGAGGGGGAGCTGTTGGTGCAGACCAATCACCAATTGAAGGCTTGGAAGATCAAATGATGAAGGAAGAATCAATTCCTAAAGTGTGGAAGAAGATTACATTCAGAGGACAAGAGAAGTGTACACATATGTACATTAGTATAGTCATAGCTGACTTAGATCTTTTGTTTAGTAAGAATCATGTACAAATTTATCTATAAATACTTTGAGAAAAGTCGGGGCAAGTATGAGAGCATATGTGAAAATAGTTAGAAGTCAAGATTGAGGAAGGTAGAAGTCATGAGATAGAGGAAAAGTTAGTTGAGTTAGCTCTCATCACTCAACTGTATTTCTTCTGAGTAAATGAAAATATTTGCGCCCGATGTTTCTGCGTGTTCTCCTTCTACAGTAGATCAATTGTGAAATGTTTTTGTACAAGTCTAAGTTGAGAGTTGCTTGACCTCTGTACAAAGTTTTAGCTTCCAATTGTAATCAGGCTGAGTGAATTAAGTGTAGGAACATTCATATGTGAAGTATGTTCACTGGTTCCTAAAACAGGCGTAGATTTCGAAGTTAATGTTTTGATCATTTCTCCTAGCACAGTTTAAAGTTTTGCATGAGTGAGGGCTTAATCTTTAAGTTGGAAGATAAGCTATTCATTTCTAGAAGCATTTTGGAAAACGGGTTCTATTCAAGGAGAACCAAGTCTTAAAAGTTGCAGGTGTAAAATCGACTGTTTTGAATGACAGTTTCTGACATAGGTAACTTGAGAAGTTGATTTCTCAAGCTATACTTAATCTTTTGAAGTAATTCAACTTGGAGTAGATGCGCAATCTCTAGGAGATACTTCGTACAAAGTTTCATCAAAAACTTTACACGTTTGATAGATCAATGTGGAGAAATAGTGCAGCAGACTTTTCTGTGTTTCATCTTCTTCATAGAATTGTTAATCTTTTGATAGTTAGTAATTGATCCTCTAAATGAGTGAAAGGTTTTGACTTATTCTTGGTATAGAGGTGCTCTAATCACAAGAATAGGTTGTTCTTTTGGAGATTAACACTCTCCATCATCTAGCTGTCCCCTCAGAACTCGTTCTCTAACATTACTCCCATCCCTACTAATCTCCATCCTTGTAATAACTCATTCACAACTGGACTTTGTACAAATTCACACACTATAACCCAACATCACTCCTAATAACAATCTCATCAAGCAATGTATGCACTATCTGAAGCATGTAGGTGTCTAGAGACCTGCATTAGTTTTGCAAAAAAAAACATTCCATAAACCACCTCACAACACTTGGCTACATGGGTTACACATCACTTATGGAAAGGGATTGCGGTCTCACTTTAATGGGATCATGATTAATTTCCATACTAATGTGCTAATCTTTTGTGGCAGATCTTCTCCACACTCGCATCATTCATCATGCAGACAGAAGGACCGTCTGAAGCTGGCCCGAGCGTACCTGTGGTCAATTTTGGTGAATTATTGGTTGAATCTTATCCTACCGTACAACCGCCAGAATTTCAGGGCTTCCCAAGACCTATGCCAATTGATGACCCTCCCCGGGGATATATAAAAAAAGTTCGCTGTAATTCCCATTGGTTCCAAGGTTTAGCAGGACCTTTGGCAGATGTAGATTTTATTTTTGATGCCAATTTGACTTTTGATAGTAGTAAGTGGGGCAAGTATCAGTTCTTCTCCAGAGAATTTGAAGCGCTCCAAAATATGGAAGATTTAAAGCATGTTTGGGTGAGAGCAGGTTTTACAAAATACTTCAGTGATCCACTACCCAAACCAGATTTTTATAGATGCTACTACCCAGTGACCACTCTGACTGCCTCCGAGAATAAGGACTTCCCGGGCACTTTTATTTTGCCGTCCTTGGTAAATGAACCCCCATTCAAGAATTTCTATCTTTCAAAGGATTTGATTCGAGCTGCAATTAAGATCCATGGAACTCACACGCCGATAGAGCGAGAAAGGCTAATTCCAGAGCCGATGAAGCATGGTGATGTTACCAAATGGGAAGACATTTTGGTCATCACACCGGAGCTATCTAAGCCATTACGTATATGTATGCAACACTTTGCATTCCCGGCTCAGGATCGTTTCACTATGCCTCACAATCATGTTTGGTTTGGATTGTATTTAGCATGTATTGGGCCCCAAACAGTAGATCTTGCAGGTTGGATTGATCAGTTGTACTTAGCACAGTAGAGATGGGAAAGAAAGAAAGTTATCCATGGATGTTGCGCTCTCACGAGAATTGTGTATATGTGTTTGGCATACGACTTGCCTATAGAGCGTGTGATGATAAGTGAAGAATTGAAGGCATTCAAAGGGACCACCAAGAAGGCCAAAAAATCTAGCAAGGGACGGGCAGGCAAGCGCATGCGAGGATCTATCCCATGCCTACAACTTCCAGAGTCCCCGTCTCCTCAACCCTCTCCAGAAGAGTCACCTACAGAACCCCCTGTGACTATACAACCCATTCGCATACGACTGTCACGACCAGTTATCACGAAAGGCATTACCAGTACCGTTACCTCTCAGACAACCTCAGTTCAGGAACCTACCACTATAGCAGTAGAAATTCCCACCTCCATTGGTGCGGAAGTGTTTACTTTTCCTATACCCAATTTGGAAGCCAAACCAACTGGTACAACCTTTGATTTTGAAATTCCGGACGCTTTTCCAAACAAATTTCAATTTTCAGAAGGACAATTTTTCTCTCAGGAATATGAACGACCAAGTTACCCTACAACACCCCCTGATCAACCGCAAGGGCAAGTAGTCTCCAGCTTTGAAGAAGAGAGGACAAAAACCGATGATGACAACGGAGACGATGAAGCTAGTCAAGTCACTCATGAATCTCAAGAGAATGTGCAGACTGACACACAGAAAGAGCAAACTGACACCCAGGGTGACACAAGCATGCATGAAGATGAGACATTTGAAGCATGGAAGCAGTTTGGGTGCATAAAAAGCTATCGGAAGAAGAAAGCCAAGCTCTTGTAGAACAAGAACTTGCTATAGGAGGCTTTGAAGAAGCCTACATCCAAGGTTTCAGAGAGCTAGTCAAGTCAGTAGGCACTAATGAAGCATTACGATATTTGTAGAGGAAGCCACTACCACACTTTGACCCATGCCGAATTCGCTTACTGTCAAAACCAGGTCAATATATTCGTGTACCAACAGATGGCCAGTCATCAAAACAGGCCCGGGAAGCACGTCTCATCCCGGAAGGATCGTTGGTAGAAGAAACGATCGTCATCGACTCCCTACCCCACACCTCTATAGTAATTACCTCCACTATTGTCGAAGTACCCACCACCCCAACAACTCCTCTTTCACCTCCCATCCCTCTAGTCTCTCCTGTACACCCTGCCTCTCCAAGACCATCCACATCCTTCGATAGTGCAATAGCAAAAGCCTTTGTTGCCTCCATTCCTCTCACCCTTTCCACACCTACACAACCTAGCCTGCCTCCTAGGACTTCAACCCTTCTATCCAGTCCATTTCTCCATCCATCCTTCCCTTCCTTCCCCACCCCTCCAAGACCCCTATTCCCATTTCCCCCTCCATTGACCTTCTCCCCCGTCTCACCTCCCCGGCCCACTATATTTCCTCTTTCCCCTTTCCACCAAGCAGTACAAGAAACCCCATCTATAAATTACTCGGAAACCTTTGTAAATCCTGTATTCACACCCAGTCACGCACCCACTGTCACTCCACTATTCACGGTCACGACACTCGACACCACATCCAGTGACATGGACATATCACCACCCATTGCACCACCACTCACCTCATCCATTTCACCATCACAATTAGGCACAGTACATCTCTCCACAGTCACCACTGCATCCACATTCCCATCCCTATTTCCCCTTCCCCTTGCATCAACACCCACAAACACAACATCTTCACTTACTCCGCCGTTAATATTATCACCCACAATCGACACTGCATTCCGTCAAATGTTTGCATGTATGACACAAGTGAGGGATGAGTTTGCATCTCTAGGCACTAATTACCAGACGCTGAAGCAGACCACACACGACTTACAATCGTAGCTCAATTCTTTATCAATCGAGAATGCCTCCCTTAACACACACTACCAAGAGCTACGTCAGGCCTACCAAAAACTTGAACTCGAAAGTGAACAGAAGACAAAAGAGGCCATTACAGATATTGACAATTTGTTAAGGAATCAAACTATTCAAAACACAATGCTAACTAGAAACATGGTATTACTAAGATGCCACCTCGTAGCAGCTAAAGAAGAGAACCAACGCTTGCAAGAACATAATAGAGAGAACCTTGAAGCTACTTTAGATCAACCGGACAAACCCTTGAGTCCCAGTCGTTTCAAAGATATACCCTCTGAATCCATGAAGATGCTATTGGAAGATCATGTCAGACTACTAGAGGAGTATGACAGTATGAACGAGGCATATCAGAAGCTCAAAGAAGAACACAAAATTTTACAGTTACGAGCACTTGTAGAGCAAGTACCACCAACTCCTGCGGCCACATCTCCTGAGATCATCGAGGAACTCAATGCTTTACGGGCCCAGGTAGTGACTCTTTAAACACAGATAGCAGCATATGAAGCACCCCCTAGGCCAGATTCCCCACCAGAACTACCAGTGGAGGAAGAAACAATGACTATCCCAGTGGTGGACACTTTTGAAGAAGCTTACGAACCCCAACCCATCCCAAGCGGACGCATCATGGCCGAAGGCCAGACCACATTTGAACTCCCTACCCGTGCGTGGATGAAGACTGTAGAAGAACTTTGCAAGATCCACTTAGCACATGTGGAAGCTTAGTTGCACGCAGTGGCTATGATCGAAGAACATATTTTACAATCCCCATATTTTGCTCACTTGGCCCCTCGCAGGTATATATTAGGGTATGAGCTACAATACAAGCCATATTTTATGTTAATGGTAGAATATCAGCTGGCCATCCAAAAGGAAATAGGCAAGAAACCCTCGCACACAATTTAGTTTGAGCCTGATGATTTACCACCAGACACGCAGAGCGGAGAAATATATCAACCAACTTGGTGCAAGGATTTATTACAGGAATATCCCGAAATGATGAGAACATGGGTCAAAGCACCACTCCATTTGAAGTATAACCCATGTTGGGGTTCGATACCATGTCGCAACTCCTGGAAGGCCTTTGCAATTAAAGTACAGAACAACAAGTAGTGCCAGGACTCGCTCAATTACTCGTATCTCATGCCACCCTATAGACCACCCACTATAGGATATATGATGGCAACGATTCGCCACTGGCTCCCTCACTTACGACGAATGGATGATGTAGCTACCCATATGACTGTCAAAATCTTTGACATGATGCAGATTGTATTCAAAGTTTTCCGTCGCATCAAGGCACCACACGTGAATACCCCGGGATTCGAGCATGGCAATCAAGATTTAGCATATAATATGAGTACGACACCATCACTTTGGGTGTGTTATGCCTGGCAATGTTGCATCAAATATCTACCGGTGTGCTATAAAATGACCTTCGAAGAAATGTTCACTACCGGTTTTTTGAGTATCACTCAGAAGCGTTCATCAGCAGGCCCACCCATCTACTCCAACTATTTGCCTATGAACAACTGGTATACTCCATGCACTACAGACTCCCACCACTAGAGGAACCTCAACCCATAGATTAGGAAAAACTTAAAGCAGATCTGGCAAGAGGTATGCGCATTTCAGAGCACACCCTCGCTCAAGACCTCCTACAAAATTATATCCGACAAACCCCACAACAAGGTTCTGTCGAGGACGACAAAAGCGAGAGGGAGGGGGGTGTTGGCAGTAGCCAGAGGCACAGACAATGCGGAAGTATGTGAAGACAGAGCACAACTAAGTAGTGGGGAGCTAGACATATTATTTTCTCAAAGAAAGATGTTTTAAAATACTTTTTCAAAACCATCAATAGTGATTTTCATCACTTTTGTACCATATGTAACATAGAACAACCAGTTTTGTAATTCATAGCTCCACTTTGTGAAAGCCGAGGAGTCCTCAAGCTTGAGGAGCTTAGGTAGAACGAGCCTACCAATTTTGGTTACTTTTAGATCTCGTTTACCCTTTCAAATAGCACCTAGAACCTAATTTTTAACTATGCCAATCACTAGATGTGAAACCGGTCAAAACTAGTCCAAAATCTATAAAAAGAGCTAGAGAGCTCATTTTTGAGGTTAGCTTGTATGAGTAGAGACAGCTTAGAGCTATTTTGAGCTTGTAATTGATATCTTGAGTAATAGAGTCTATTTTCCTACCTTCCATTGTGTCTTGCTTGTCTCTTCATTGTGTGTGTGCATCTCTATGCTTCTCACCTTCACTCTCACTCCATTTCACATTCACGATATTCATATCACTCCTATCTCTTCCGCGGATTGAAATTAAGGAGGTGGAGCTTCTTAACGTGGTACTTACCATTGTGCTAGAGCAACAAACATGTTGGAGGTTGGGGTGGATGAAAGGAGAGTCATTCTTGAGCCTTCCTTCTTGCTTCCATGGAAGGTGGTGAGGGTTTAGGCTCCCCAAGGACATACTACAATGTATTACTCCGAACGTGATTGATTCCTGTTTGCGTTCTCTGTTCCAATCTGAATCCAAATCCGAATCCAAATCTGAATCCACATCCACGTCCGCGTCCACGTCTGCTTCCGCTTCTGCTTCTGCTTGTGTCTCTGTTCTAGTTCCAGAACCAGAACCTATGTTTACACCTACGCTTACACCAAGGCATCGACTAAGGCAAAGAACATACTAGGCAATACATTGGCAACATTGGCACCCAAGGCTCCCTTGGCAACCGTTGGCTACGTGCAAGGCAATTTTAATTTTGAGTGGCAATAGAGAGTTTTAGATTCCCTAAGGTAGGGGGATTTGAACCCACAAGGGAAGTAATTTAACCACTACTCCATCTCTTTCATTTATCACTCTATCTCCCTTTTGTCATATTTACATCAACTTTCACCTCCATCTTCCTTTTACAATTTCCAAGATGATCTCATACATGTGGAAGCGCCCGTCGATTTTCTAGAGGAGTGCATCAAAGAATAGGGCATAATTTACAATATATAACTCGGATTCTAGCATACAATATATCATTGGAAAGCTTTCAGAATGAGATTTTTAATTAACCTATTAGATTGAGGATCCAACATACTTTGAAAGAGGGGTTTTGTTCTCTAGATATGGACCTTAAAATAATGGAGGATTTTGGCAATTCACCTTTACCTGGGGTCTCACTTGAGCATCGAGTAGAGTTTATGCGACAAGAACTTCAAGCAAGTCAACAAGCTGTACAAGAACACAATGCTATGCTCTAGCAAGTACAAAGTGATGATCATAGCTTAATCAAAGTGGAGAAAGCGATTATCACTACACAAGAAGAAGGTGCAAGTTCCAAGATAGGTGCTAAGAACTTCCAATTCTCCACATTCGATGGATGAAAGGATGGCCAATTTGTCCTATCATGGCTTTCTCAATTCGACGATTTCTAAATTGATGAGTCATATTCAGAATGTGAGAAAGTCAAGTTTGCTACCAATTATTTGGTAGGAAGAGCTCAGCTATGGTGGAATGTTTTACGGAATAGTACCAACCGTCCTACAGCATGGGACACATTTTAGGCAAAAATTAAGGAGTCTTTCATTCCTTCCTAGTTCCATCTACATGTGCATCGTGCATGGACAACTTTTGGATGGAGAGAAGGAGATGATGTATCCATTTATATTGAACATTTTTAGCAATGTCTTTTATTACTTCGTTCACTTGAGCAGGTTCCTGAAGCAAGTTTGCAACGAAAATATGAAGATGGCTTGGAGATGGGAATCCAAGCAAAGCTCCATACCCTCCGACCTACAACCTTGTATGAAGCTATCTCTTTTGCGCATGATGCTAAAAAGGAGTTCCAATCTATCACCAAAACACTTTTCTTACAACAAATTCATCAACATCAACCACCCGTCAAAGCCAATTTTCCTTTTAAGCATCCTTTTACTACATTTGCTTGACCTACTTTCCAACACCCTCCTCAATCCCATTTAGTACCAACCAACAAATCAAGCCTTGGCCAGCCTCACAAACCTACCACTTTTCAAAATGAATGCTCAACAAAAACGACCCCATATAACTTGTTGGAATTGTGGAAATATTGATCATACCAAAGCTGCCTCTAGGATGAGACCTACTAATAGGCAACCCATTGAAGCTCAAGTACACAACATGGAGGTTGTTCCTGCTGACACTAAACCTAATTGGTCTGAAGAAGTATTAGATCAAGAACTAAGTACCCTGGGTAATGGAATTTCTAGCCATTCTCTACTCTACATGCATGGCACCATTAATGGCATAGTAGTAAATGTTTTACATGATGATGGTAGCTCGCATGATTTTATTTCTCATAAGCTAGTTCAAAATCTTAACCTTACTACTCATCCTTCTATGTATAAGGTTAAGGCTGCGTTTATAGGGAATAGGTATAATGTTACGAATGAGGTGCATAATGTTCAAATCTGTAACGGCTCATATGTAGATGAACGTTCATTTTTAATGGCTTCGTTGAAGTCATATGATGTTATACTTGGCATGCCGTTTCGACATAATTACAACCCATGCATTGATTATGATATGCACATGATTACTTTCAAATTTTGAAATAAAGATGTTTCACTTTCTGTGATGCATGATTTTCAACCCTTCCCGTTCATTAGTCATATGCAAGTCAAACGAGCTTTTAGGTAAGGTTATAACTCATGTATTGTCTTTGTGAATAATATAACTTATTATACACATACACTTCCAAGTGCACATAAATCATTTATGGACTCGTATAAGGATTGTTTTATGGCTGATTTTCCTTCTGCAATACCACCTTCTAGGGATCTCTTGACCATAGGATTGATTTAATTCCTGGTAGCTCTCCTCCTCATAAATCACCTTATAGGCATTTAAGACATATAGAATGTGCATTGATTATAGAGCACTTAATAAAATTACCATTAAGAATAGATATCCTATCTCTAGGATAGATGACTTGCTAGATAAACTTCATGGAGCTTGTGTCTTCAGTAAAATCGACGTCAAATCTGGGTATCATTAGATAAGAATGACATCGCACGACATATATAAAACTGCTTTTAGAACTCAACATGGTCATTTTGAATTCATGGTAATGCCTTTTGGACTTACCAATGCACCCACCACCTTTGCACATATGATGAATACTATTTTCCTTGAATACCAAGACTTCGTTCTTGTCTTCTTTGATGATATAATTATTTATAGTAGGAATGATAGTGAACATGAAACTCATTTAGCAACAGGCTATGATTTGTTACGTAAAAATAAACTTTATGCTAATTCTGAAAAGAGTTGTTTCTTCCAAAACAAGATAGAGTATCTTGGACATATCCTCTCTAGTCAAGGTGTTCATGTAGATCCCAAGAAGATTAAAGTAATTGAAGAATGGCCTAAACCTCAATCGGTGAATGATGTCCGTTTGTTTTTAGGATTAGCTAGCTTTTATGGAAAGTTTGTAAAGGGATTTTCTTATATAGACCTTCCCCTTACTTTATTAATGAAGAAAAATATACAATTTGTATGCGGAGTAGCCCAACAACAATCTTTTGATAAACTTAAGTATGCACTTTCCCATGCGCCTGTTCTGCAATTACCTAATTTTGCACAACCATTTCATGTAGTTACATATGCTAGTGGTTCTGGTATAGGTGTTGTTTTAATGCAAAACGATCATCCTCTTGCATTTGAAAGTAGGAAACGCAAACCTTCTGAACACAATTATAGTACATATGGTAAGGAATTGTTAGCTGTTGTGCATGCATTGAAAATTTGGAAACATTACCTTATGGGTTCAGAAGTTCTAATTAAAATCGACCAACAAGCCATTAAGCATTTATTACATCAACCATTGATTTTCGATAGACATATTAAATGGGCTTCATTTCTAAAAAACTTCCAACCTCTGATTCAATATCACCCAGGAAAAGCTAATGTTGTAGCTGATGCTTTAAGTCGTCTCCCATCCCCACAAACCACTATTGTTTCAATTAATAATATTTCTACTATTCAGATTCATTCATTTCATGATATGATTTCCACTTATGCATATGACCTGTATTTTTCACAAGCATGGATTGCTTTCAATAATTCCACATCACATCATGAGGATCATTACACATTTCATCGGATTCTTGTATTTCCAACACAAGTTATGCATTACACAAGTATTCAAAGAGTTGGGGCTTCCAAAGTACTATTTTTGCATGTAAAGGTTTCTTCTTTTGGCCTAACATGGAAAACGATGTTGCACAGTATGTTTCTCACTGCATTGTTTGTCAATGTGTAAAACAACATCATGGTAAACCATTCGGATTATTAATGCCACTTCTTATAGCTGATGGACCATGGGAATAGATTTCTATGGATTTCATTATTGGTCTTTCTACAACTACATCTCACCATGATATGATTTGGACAATTGTTGATAGGTTTAGTAAACATGCATACTTCATTGCTTCTAAAAATACTTTAACTACACCTCAAGATGCTAAGTTATTTATTAAATGTATTTTTCCACATCATGGTTTTCCTAAAGTTATTCTTTCAGATTGAGATGTTCGTTTTTGTAACCATTTTTGGGTGGAATTATTTCAACATCTAGGATAAAAATAGACTTTAGTTCTGCATTTCATCCTGAAAGTAATGGTCAATTGAGGCTACTTCATATTCCAAATATCTGTTTGATGATAGTCCTACCCTTGCAATCTGATAATTTTTAATACTCTCCATAATCATACAGAAAGGTATTCCTAACCCATCTACCGCCCACTGATGTTGATCTGGGTTTACTCCTTTATTGAGAGAAAAATTTACAATCTGTTCTTCATACTCATTATGCATTTTCCTTATGAATTCCATTCTTGATTCCCTGTTTGTTAAAAGCCTTTGAACAAATTCATCTGAATATTCTTCAACAGCTTTGTTTTCTTGTTCGTCAAAATTTTGAATTTTGTTATATTCTCCTCCTTCATGTTCCTCTGCTTGTGTGGTCACTGCCTGTTCTTCAACCTGTTTTTGTGAGCATTCTAAGTTTTTCTATAAGTGTTCCACCGTCAACATTAATCCTTGATTTTGGGATATCAATAACTCTTTCTCAGATTTCCATTCACTTCTTTTTTTTGTTATATCCAAATGTAATTGGTTGTATCCTCTCATTGCACTAGCAGCATGCACACTAGCTTGGTTCTCCATTTCCTTGACTTCCTTCAATTCTGCTTGTAACTTTAGAATTTCTTTATTCAACTCCTCCCTCTCATCCTCAGTTATTTGTACCACCTTACTCTCTTCTTTCATTTGGCCTTCCTCCATCAATAATCTATTTATATCCTCATTAGCTTTGACCATGATCTGATATGAGCTTTGAAGGGTTCTAAATCTTCCTTCCATTTTCTTTAATTCCATTTCCATTTTGCTACTATGCTCCATCTATTTAGCACATTTATCCTCAAGAAATTGAATTTTATTCTGGCTCTGAACTTCTTGTCCTTCTAATGAAATTATTCTTTGAGACAAAATATCATTCTTTTCCTTGATGGCCCTAATCTGATCTTCCAGCTGTTCCTTTTCTTTCTTTTGCTCTTTAATGATCCTACTACCTTTCACAAATTCGGACTCAGCCACCATCCCTGATATAATCATGTTTGTGCTGGAGGGTCTGAATTGTTCTATGTTACTCATGATGATTTGACATGCAGATCTAATATCCTTTGGTATCCTCTCAAGGCCAATTTCTAACTCACTTTGCTTTTCTTCTATCTGCTTTTCCTCTTTATATTCATTTTCTTCTCCATCCTCTTCCTCATATTCTATAACCTGATTCTCTTCCTCTTCATGGTCTTTTTCTTCTTCCATTTCTTCTGCCTTCTTTTCCTCAATTTCCTGTTGTTTTCCTTGAGTATCTTGTCTTTCCTCTTCCTGGACCTTATTTCCCTGAATTGAGGTTGAGTCACTCTCTACTGAGTTTTTTATCTGATCATTCAATTGCTGCTCTCTTTGTTCCACCTCCTGCTCATCTATGTCCATAAGGTCTAATTCTTCTTCTTTTTCCTGATCACTTGTATGTGTGGACTCTTCATCATGCTTTAAATCAAAAAGTACTTCCTCTATACTCTACTTTATTTGTGTTTCTGTTTTCCCTTCTGTATATTCTTTAGAATCTGTTCTGTCTGATCTTCTTGATACTGCAACCTTTTCTTCTTTTTTTCTTCCATCCTCTTGACTCTGCATCTGACTATGTAATTGTGCTTCTCCTTCCAATTTTTTTTTTTCCTCATATGGTTGGTAATAAAATTGTTGTGAGAATTTTTTCTATATAGCTTTAAATCATGTATCCACTAGTCCACTACTGAGTTCTTCCTTTGCTTCTTTTGCTTCTCCCTCTTCTTCTCTCATCACTTGTTTACCTTTTAATTTCATTTTTTCATCCCCAGGACTAACTTGTTTTGTAGATTCTTCACAGATCTGTATCCCTTCTATTTTTTTTACTCAACTCCTCTGGTGTTTTGTTGTTTACAGAAGCTTGTGCTGTAGTTATTGAAGTGCTGGGTACTAAGAGATTTAAACTTTTAAGAAGGTAATTCTCGATATCACTTTCATAACCTGAGGAAAATTGTGAAGAAGTAGCTACTCCTTGTTTGTCCATTCTGTGCTCTTCTCCTTCAATTGATTTCTTCTGATTCTTTTCTTCTAATGATATTTCTGATGATAACTTTACTGACTCTTGCATTTGTACATGTTCAACTGCCTTACCCTTATTCTTTTTGGTTAACTTCTTTCTCTGAGCAGGTTTTTGTTGGACCTTCTTTTTCACTACTACTGTAGTTCTAGTCTCTGGAGGACCTTGTAATTCCTTAAAATAAGACAATAATTCCACTTCCTTTTTGACAAACACTTCTTCAGTTTCTGTAGCCATCATTTGATCATGTAGTTCTTCATAATGTTCCACCTCCTCTTGTATCCAGCCAGTTGCTTTACATGAATAATCTTCCAACATTTTCTGATACTGAGCTTCATAAATTGCCCTCTTATTATTTCCTTGAGTCAGATATGAATAAATTTGTTCCTTGCTTGTTTGAGGAGGATGGGGCTCCTTTGAGGCTTGCACTTCTTTCTGCGTTGCTTCACATTCCTCTTTTGTCACTTCTTCCTGTTCCAAGACCACATTCCTTGGATCTAATCGTCTCTTCTTTACTGGAATTACTTCTTTTGATACCCCTTTCCTTTTTCTTTCTGATCCCCTCATGCTTAAATGGGCTTATATTTCTCTTATAAACATCATCTTTGAAGGACTTTTAATTCCTGACATCAAACTCCTGAAATATTGAGCCTCTGGAGCCAATTTGAGCTGATCCTCCATACCCAAAACATGGTATATAATTCTTGTTAGAAATTGTGCTCCATTCATAAATTTCCTCTGTTCCCAATGCTTTGCTGCTTCCTTCAACTGGTCATGAATGTAAGGAGTTACATCCATTACTCCAAATGGTTCAGTCTTATCCTTATTATTGAGCATGACCAATGTTAGTGGCTTATGTGGCATTCTATATCTTGGCAACTTTGGGAAACACAAATACTGAAGAAACATTCTGATGGCAAATTCTTCATTTTCCTTTCCTTTGAAATCCACAAACTTTGAATATCCAGCATAAGTTGCTTTATTCTTTTTGACAAAACTGCAATCCAATTTAGTTCCTGTTGGGAGTGATGGTTGGATGCACTCAAGAAATGAGTTGGTGCTGCTATACCTGCTTCACACCAGCCCTCCTTTGATTCCAGATATGCTTAGTAGACTCCTTGAGCTTCCAAATGATACCAAAATATGCTATGTGTACTTTGGAAATGATTTGACTAATGATTAGAACAAAACAGATGAGTTTGCACTTCACTAGTCTTGAAAAACTTTCTAATTCTGTAATGATACCTGCTCAGTCTTATGCTCAGTGTGACCAACACACTTGAAATTGGAACAATTCCTTTTGGGAGTATTAAATTACCTTAATAAGCTACCAATTGCAAGTGGAATCACTCAAATTGATAAACTATACACTGAGAAATAAGTTTAGCAAAATTCTGATTACCCCCGACTTTTTAGGAGAGTTGCAGAGATAGACCAGTGACTGCTTCGAGCGCGATTTCTCCCAAATGGCTGAATGAAATCTTCTGAGATTTTGTATGCTTATAGAAGACCTTGAGCGGGTTCCAATGAGCTATTGAACTCTTGATTTGGTTCAGTGAGCACTGAGAAATGCTCCTTGGAAGTTGACAGACTTGGAGTAGGAGACTCAGACAAAACAGAGATAATGAATGTAATGATATGTATTAATTCACATTGATGTACATTCCCATTGACATGATAAACATTGCCAAATGGTACTCAGAGGTGTAGGCTATGAAAGAGTCCTCACACACTCAAGTGTTGATCCACAACAGCCTCGGGATATGAACTGAAGTACTCGCGACTTTTTGATTGTATCTTTTATAGAGAAAGAGTTTGAGATTTGAATTTGAATTCAAATTCAAATCTCATATATTCTCTACTCTAAAAGTAAGGAGATATTCTCTCCAATCATACCATCCAAATTCCACGACTAATCAAGTAGGTATGTGTTACAAGTAAATGCCAAGTCATATAGACTTTTACAAAGAGGTAAAAAGTAAGAACATCTAAGCATATGTTCATATGAGCCTTGCTTCAAGTGAAGCCTTGATAAAGCTTTGTCCAAGCTAGTCTTCCATGATTCCAAGCCAATGTGTGAAGGCTTGATATGCACCAACAGCTCCCCCTCAAGCCAAACACTTTGGCTTAAGTCTTCTTCTTCATTCTTCAATCACTTCCTGCAATCCAGTCATAGATTTGAATCTGCATAACTTGTTTCCATCCAATGCCTTTGTAAGTAAATCTGCACATTGCATATTAGTAGACACATAAGTCAATTGAATGTCTTTACTAAGCAACTTCTCTCTCACATAGTGGTAATGAACCTCTATGTGTTTGGTTCTGGCATGATATATTGGATTAGCTGCAAGGTGAAGAGAACTAGTGTTGTCTCCAAAGATGATTGGTGATCTTGTGTGTAGACCTAACTCTGTATATAGAAGCTTCAACCAGATAGCTTCTTGAGTGGCATTAGCAAGCCCTCTATACTCTGCTTCAGTGGATGACAATGCCACTGTAGGTTGCTTCTTGACTGACCAAGAAATAGGCTTATCTCCTGCAAAACAAATGTATCCTGAGGTGCTTCTCCTATCATCCTTGCATCCTGCCCAATCTGCATCTGAGTAAACTTTAATGTCAATATCTGATGTATAAGGAAAGTACAAACCATGACTTTGAGTTCCTTTCAAATACTTCAAGATCTTCTTTGCTGCCTCTAGGCGAGGTACCCTTGGTTTGTGCATGAATTGACTAAGCACACTAACTCCATATGCTATGTCAATTCTTGTCAAGGTAGCATAGTTCAAACTACCTACCATACTTTGATACCCTGTGATGTCTTGGACTTCTTCTCCTTCATGAGCACTTAGCTTTAGGTTGACCTCCATTGGAGTAGTAGATACCTTAGCATCCTGCAAACCAAACTTCTTGACCATTTCCTGCACATACTTCTTTTGAGTGATATATATACCTGAGTTGGTGTAGACTAACTCAAGACCTAAGAAGTACTTCAATAATCCAAGATCACTAATCTTGAATTCTTTCATCATCTGTCCTTTGATGTGTCTAATCCCATTGACATCATTGCCTGTAATGATGATGTCATCAACATAAACACACAAGTAGATTACCTCTGTACTACTTCTCTTTATGAATAGAGAAGTGTCTGCTTTACTCATTACAAATCCTTGGTCTTGGAGGTAGGTTGTCAACCTGTAATTCCATGCTCTAGGTGCCTACTTTAAACCATACAGAGCCTTCTTCAATTTACAAACATAATGTACCTTTTTTGGATCTTCATAGCCAGGTGGTTGTGACATGTAGACTTCTTCAGATATCCATCCATTCAAGAAAGAATTCTTGACATCTAATTGGTACATATTCCAATTCTTGGATGCAGCTACACTCACCAATATTCTGATAGTTGGCATCTTGGCCACAGGAGAAAATGTCTCCTCATAATCAATGCCTTGGGTTTGTGCAAAACCCTTGGCTACCAACCTAGCTTTGTATCTGTTTATTGTTCCATCTGAATTCTTCTTTAGTTTGTAGATCCATCTGGATCCTATCACCTTCATAGAGTCTTTCTTGGGTACCAAGTCCCAAGTATCACTTTCCTTGAGAGCTTCCATCTCTTCATCCATGGCTTCTTTCCACTCTGGTTTAGTAATTGCTTCTTCATAGGTACCTGGTTCTTCATTCAACAAGTCCTTTGCAAGATATACAGAATGTTTAGTTACAAGTGATGTGTCATACCCAAATCTGATAGGCTTCTTCTTTTCTCTCTGAGATCTCCTCATTGCTTGAGTTGAGGATTCTGGTTTATCTTCTAATTGCTTCATCTTCATCTTTCCTTTGGACTTCCAAGCCTTGAACTCTTCAAGGTTTATTGTATCATCATCATCTGAGCTTGAATCTTCTTTCTGAATTGATTCCTCCTTGGTGAGCTTTGGGAAATCTTCCTCCATGTCATAGGGTAGACTAACCTTCTTGCACTCATTCTCATACCATGAGTCATTTTCATCAAAAATGACATCTCTGCTTACCTTAAATCCTTTGTTTGTTGGGTTGTAGAATCTGTATCCCTTTTGGTTCAAATCATAACCAATGAAGATACATTTTTCAGCCTTGGGATCTAGCTTTCCCCTTACCTGTGAGGGAATATGCACATATGCTACACAACCAAAGATTTTGCAATGATCCAGAGAGGGTCTCTTACCATGCCAAGCTTCATATGGTGTCATGCCATCAAGTGATTTGGATGGCAACCTGTTTATGAGATAGGTGGCAGTGGATACACTCTCTGCCCAAAGATAATTTGGTAACTTTTTCTCATTAAGCATAGACCTAGCTGTTTCTACTATGAGTCTATTCCTCCTTTCAGCTACCCCATTTTGTTCAGGTGAGTACCTTGTAGTAATCTCCCTTTTGATGCCTCTTTCCTGCAAGAAATCTTCAAACTCATTGGAGAAGTACTCTCCTCCACCATCTGACCTTAGCCTCTTCAAGCTTCTTCCTGTTTGATTTTCAACAAGTGCAAGATACCTCTTGAAACAATTAAACACTTCATCTTTATGTTTCATAAAGTATAAAATGGTCCACCTGCTATAATCATCAATGAAGGACACATAATACCTTGAACCTGAAATGGAAGGATCCTTGCTAGGTCCCCAAACATCTGTGTGTACCAAGTCTAGGTAGTCTTCATGCATGAAACCTTTCCTTGAATAGGGTAACCTGTGAGACTTACCAAATTGACATGCTCCACACTTGTAAATCATGTGTTGCTTGGATACATTAGGTACCCCAAGCACACATTGATCCCTGCATATTTGCTTGAGAGTTCTTTCACCTATGTGCCCTAATCTCTTGTGCCATATTTCTAACTCTGAAAGTGTCTGATCCTTGTAATTATACAAAGCAATGTTCTTGCTATCTTCTAGCTCAAATGTAAATAATCTACTTGATTTCTCCCCTTTGGCCATCCTTCTGAATCCATGTCTTGGGTCCTCCACATATGCTCCATGTTGTGTGAATCTGACCTGCAAACCTTTCTCCACAATCTGGCCAACACTCATTAGATTCTTGGTGATGGTTGGTACATAGAGTACCCCGCTCAATAGATTCTGGTTACCATCACATGTCTTCACATTTCCAATCTTAACAACAGAATGTTTAGTGTCATCACCTGTTTGTACCTGATGTTTGCCCTTGGGCTCTTCCAAATCAGAAAGTAGTGCCACATTGCCAGCTACATGGTTAGAACATCCTGAGTCAATATAAAATAAATGATCATCATTTGTACCTGCCTTGGTGGTCATATTCATGATCAATAGGAAGTCATCTTGCTCCTCTGTGTAGTTGTTGTAGTCTCTTCTATTTCTGAATCCACCTTGGTAATTACCATTGTGGTTGTTGTTGTAGTTGTTGTTGTATTGGTTGTTGTATCCATTGTAGCCTTGATGTTGGTTGAATCTGCCTCTCCCTTGAGAGTATCCACCTCTTGAGTAGCCTCTTCCTCTCTGATTCTTATAGTTCTTGTAGCATTCATCTGTGGTATGATTAGACAATCCACAAATGTTGCATGGTGATGAGTTGTAGGGTCTCCCCCTACCTGACTTACCTCCTCTGCCTCTTCCTCTAGATGATCTACCTCTCCCTGCGTAATTAGCTTGGGAGGTAGAGCCTTCTTCATCCTGTTTCTTCCCTTTACCTTTATCTTTAACTTTCTTATCAGTATAGAGAGCAGAGGGGTTGTTACCTTTTGATTGATCTCCTGCCTTTGTAAACTTTGCTTCATGTGTGAAAAGTTGGCCCATAAGTGTTGTGAGATCTGGGGTATGCATGTCCATATAGAGGTCCATTGCAGTGGTGAAACTTTCCCACTTATCATCTGCCTTGAGTCCATTTGTTACTTGCCTGACTATTTGCTCCTCTTCAATCTCCTCTCCAATGCTTGCTAGTTGGTTTGCCACATCTTTAATCTTTGTCACATACTCTGAGATTGATTGCTTGGGCTGCTTCCTAAGGGTTGTGAACTCAATCCACAATTGATTCTTCCTAGCCCTTGTGTCCAGAAGAAAAGTAGTTTGACAAGGTTTCCCAAGTCTCTTGGGAAGTCTTACAACTCCTTACATGAGGTAAAAGAAAGTCAGATATAGAGTTTAGAAGGTAAGACCTTGCCAAAGCATCCTTTGCACACCATTGGTTGAGTCTTTCATGCTCATCCTTTGTGGGTAGTCCTCTAGTCTTGAATGAGGGTAATTCCTCATCTCCTCATAGGTATCCAAACAAGCTCGTTCCTTGTAGATAGGTCTTCATTCTCAATGACCAAGCTTGGTAGTTGTTCCTATCCAATTTGTCAATGAATGAAGGAAATCCATCACCCATGTTTACCTTCTTTGCTCTGATACCACTGTTGGGAGTGATGGTTGGATGCACTCAAGAAATGAGTTGGTGCTGCTATACCTGCTTCATACCAGCCCTCCTTTGATTCCAGATATGCTTAGTAGACTCCTTGAGCTTCCAAATGATACCAAAATATGCTATGTGTACTTTGGAAATGATTTGACTAATGATTAGAACAAAACAGATGAGTTTGCACTTCACTAGTCTTGAAAAACTTTCTAATTCTGTAATGATACCTGCTCAGTCTTATGCTCAGTGTGACCAGCACACTTGAAATTGGAACAATTCCTTTTGGGAGTATTAAAGTACCTTAATAAGCTACCAATTGCAAGTGGAATCACTCAAATTGATAAACTATACACTGAGAAATAAGTTTAGCAAAATTCTGATTACCCCCGACTTTTTAGGAGAGTTGCAGAGATAGACCAGTGACTGCTTCGAGCGCGATTTCTCCCAAATGGCTGAATGAAATCTTCTGAGATTTTGTATGATTATAGAAGACCTTGAGCTGGTTCCAATGAGCTATTGAACTCTTGATTTGGTTCAGTGAGCACTGAGAAATGCTCCTTGGAAGTTGACAGACTTGGAGTAGGAGACTCAGACAAAACAGAGATAATGAATGTAATGATATGTATTAATTCACATTGATGTACATTCCCATTGACATGATAAACATTTCCAAATGGTACTCAGAGGTGTAGGCTATGAAAGAGTCCTCACACACTCAAGTGTTGATCCACAACAGCCTCCGGATATGAGCTGAAGTACTCGCGACTTTTTGATTGTATCTTTTATAGAGAAAGAGTTTGAGATTTGAATTTGAATTCAAATTCAAATCTCCTATATTCTCTACTCTAAAAGTAAGGAGATATTCTCTCCAATCATACCATCCAAATTCCACGACTAATCAAGTAGGTATGTGTTACAAGTAAATGCCAAGTCATATAGACTTTTACAAAGAGGTAAAAAGTAAGAACATCTAAGCATATGTTCATATGAGCCTTGCTTCAAGTGAAGCCTTGATAAAGCTTTGTCCAAGCTAGTCTTCCATGATTCCAAGCCAATGTGTGAAGGCTTGATATGCACCAACAGTTCCCATGGGATAGAATTGAAGAGCTTCCCTAATGTGTTCTGCTTTAATGGTGATCTGTACCTCCTTGTTCTCTTTGTCCTTAACTGAACACCTAAAATATGCCTCATTACCTTTGCCGACTTCCAACAAACTAGACATGACTTGTGATATCCTTTCAAAATCTATAAAGAAGAGCGGTTCATCCAGTAGATCTGTGTAGCCCCACTGCCTTCCATCTTTTATAATTAGCTGTAACTTTTTGAAATTTGTAGAATTCCTGGCATAGCATTGTATATTTATGACCTCCAATTCCTAGTGTAAAAATATGTTGACCAATGATATTGAGAGTTTCCTTCAGTTCTTTAGCTATCTTTTCTTCTTCTTTCATATTCTGTTCTTCATCAGATTCTAGCTCCACATTTTCCACTGCTGCTTCACTGTTTAAAAACCAATGTCCTCTTGACAAGGTTACAGAGTCAGCTTTGAAGTCATGAATAGGTAGCTCCTTTGGATTCACCATTGTGGAGAAAATATAACATATTACACCAAAAACTCCACCCACATAAGTCACAAGAAATATAAGGAAAAAAAATCACATTTATCTTTGAGATAACAATGTCATTGGATAAGAAATAAAAGAGAAACAATTGCTTCACAGGCACTACACAATTGAAGTGATCATCACATGTGTTAGCAAGATATCTAGTGCTCTCCCCTTCTCTTTCTTCTCTCTTTTCTTTTTTTTAATAAATAAGAGAATACTTGCAAGGAAAATTTTAAAAGAATTTAGACAGATTTCAGAAAAAATATCAAAAGAAAAGAAAAAAAAAATAATTACACAGTGACCGCTTAGTCTTGCTAAATTATGACGCTAAATTATTACCTAAATCTTGCTGGTGCTTTATAACTTATGAAAGAAAATTTTTAATGATTTTCTCCAATTTTCAAGAATTTTCTCTTTCATCTTCTCTTCCCATCCTACTCTTTTTCCTAGAAAAAAGAATGAGGTAAAGTACATGGAAATAATTTCCAGAGTGTCTTAAATCCATCTTGATGAAATTCTGAGAACCCAACCATTTGTAGCTTTACATGTTTCTGCACTATTTTTGTATCTTCATTCTTATTTTTTCTCCATTGAAGAAGGTCTGATTTTTTCACCCAAAAATACTTGATTCCTGTTGACTTTGTTTTTGGAGTAAAACAATCTGCTTTTGATAAACTGTGCTGAGATGTCTTCAATTTTTCCTTCCATTCAGTGTTAATGAACCTCTGTGATGAACAACACTTGGATTTCTTTGGTTTCCACAACCTTTCTGGATTGGTGTCTAGATTTTTCTGATTATTCCATGCTTTCCACCTTTCTCCTGTCTTGTCAGCATAGTTGGTTTCTTTAATTTTCTCTTGTTTTTGTCTATAGTGGATTTGGTCATGGATAAGTTTGGTTTGTGATTCCTTTGTAGTTTCTAAAGGAAAAGTGAATCCTTCCAAATCTGATTCATAGATGTCCTGTTGATTTTCTTGTTCTTCATAACTCAATAAAAATATCAAAAACCTTTTGACATTTATTGTCAATTTGAGCTTTATATTTTCAAATTCCAAAATTACCTTACCTTGCTTTAGCCATGGTTGCCCTAAAATCAATTTCTCAGTCATCATATGATCATACCATTCTTCACAATCTATTTTCATATATTCCTCATTGAATTTAACTTCAATAGATGGTGAAGATAGGCTTTGTATTATCTGACCTTCCAGTGTTTTGATAAGAGTTTTACTCCTATTCCTTTTAAATTTGAACTTATCCAACAAAACTGAACTGATCAAATTAACTTGTGCACCTGAATATATCAAAACCTTGATTTTCTCATTATATAGATTCATTGTTATAACAGACAAATGCTCTCTCACTCTTGAAGGTGTTTCACACAAGAGAACTTCTCTAAGCTCCTTGGCCCTTCTTATTCTTTCCTTTGCCTCCTATTGAGCTTCATACCTGATTTTTTCCTCTTCTTTTTTCCTGTTTTGAGCTTGATGTATTCTTCTCCATTCAGGAACAGTTAATGGAAGATCATACCTTTTTACCCTACATCCACTTATGAAATTTGGCATGATTTCTCCATCTATATTAGCTAATTGGATAGCTCCATTGTTACTGATTTGGTTGATAATATAAGGTCCATGCCCTTTCTTCTAAATTTTTTTTTGATGTTCCTTCACTGAATATGCCAAAACTAAATCCCCTACTTGCAAATCTTTTTCTTTAATATGAACATCATGATAAGCTTTCTGCCTTCTTTTATCTGCATATATGCTCATGATTTCTTGAAGTTTGTGTTGGAGCAAGTCTATGACAAGCCTAAGTATTGGCTTGAGTCTCACAAAGTCTTAGAAGAAGCTTTAAAAAGAAGACTATGTAAAGTTCACTTGTGAACTACCTCTTGTAACTTTTGAAGAGTTTACTTAATGTAAAAGTAAGAGAATCTTAAGTGGTTGAGTCCACTTGATCAAGAATGGAAAGAGGAGCCACGAATTCGTGATTTGTGGTAGGTAGAGAATCAAATCAATCGTTGATTGATTGGAGAGTGATTGAGGGAAGTTAGCCTCCCAAACTCAACTATAAATAGATGGCAGTTTTAGTCGTGGTTAGAGAGACCTATGTGAAGACCTCCAAGAGCTGAGCTTTATGCCATATCAAGGTGTGATTACAAGGCACACATATGTATCAGTAAGTCATTGTATTGTACAAGAAATATACTTTCATTTTCATGATTATTTGGTTTCATCTTTCCATGTTCTTGTGAAGTGTACTACTCACTACCATTACTCTCAGTTTTCTCAGTCAGCTTGCAGAGATGTTTTCTCTGAGCTTAGTGCATTATTTTTAGTGATTTAACTTGATAAAGTTAGCTCTATACGTCTACTATATGCTCACAAATTTTCATGTCATTTGAATGTTGCAATCTTCAGTTATGTTCATTTGAAGTCAACAGGGTCTGTTCATCTTCACTTCTCTGTCAGGTACCCGACTTTTTCACTCATCTTGTCAGAGCCATTTCTCAGTGGTTACTTATCCAAATTCAGTGATTTAAAGCTTGTTAGATTCAGCTTATTGTCTAGTATAACCATACAAATTTGCATAATCATTGAATTTTTACATTTTGAGTTATGTTGATTTTTCTGCTCACTGGTCTATTTCTGTAGCAGCCCGTGAAAATCGGGATGATGTCATCACTTGTTAAAACTCATTCTCAGTGTGTGGTTCATTATTTTTGATGAGATTACTCTTGAAAGTTAGCTCTTTAAGCTACCTAGACTTCCCCAAGAGGAATTAAGGTAATTTCTACTGTGCTCAGAGAATTATGTAAAACACTGGACATGTGTATGAACCAAGAATAGCAAGTTTTCACCTCTCAGCTAACTCCAACTTATCTATTTTGATCTATCTTTTTGAGAGTGATCTTCCAAGGTACATAGGGTGTCTAATACATCCATTGGCAAGCTAAAAGGGCCCACCATATACTCCTGGAGTTCATTTGGCTGGTGTAGATCAAGGATTTTGCAACACCTCTTCATCTTCAAGCACATACCTATCCATCTCTTCACAGTGGTATCAGAGCAAGGTTGGACAACATGGCATATGGATTTCCTTCATCAATTGACAAATTGGACAGAGGTAACTACTCAGCTTGGTCATTAAGGATGAAAGCCTATCTCCAAGGTAGAAGTTTATATGGTTATGTTGCTGGAGATGAAGTTATGCCAAGTTTCAGGAACAAAAGTCAACCAACACAAGAAGAGCAAGAAAGATTGAGCACATGGTGCTCATGCACTTGCAAGGTCTTATCTCCTCAACTCTATCTCAGATTTTTTGTTGCCTCACATTAGAAGTTGTAAGACATCTCAGGAAGTGTGGGATGCACTTGAAGCTTTCTTTTCTTCAAGTACCAAAGCTAGGAAGCATCAACTATGGCTGGATTTCACAACTCTCAAGAAGGCTCCCAAACAAAATGTGACTGATTTTGTCACAAAGCTCAAGGACATAGCGGATCAGTTGGGAAGCATTGGAGAGGTAATAGATGAAGAGCAAATTGTAAGGCAGGTCATCAATGGCTTGAAGGCAGATGACAAGTGGGAAGCATTCACCACAGCTATGGATTTGTACATGGACATGCATGTACCTGATTTCAATACACTCATTGGTCAACTACTTACTCAAGAGGCAAAGCTTATCAAAAATGGAGAAAGCTCTAAAGGTAATCAATCTTCAGCTTTATACACTGATAAAAGCAAGTCCAAAGATAACAAAGGAAAGGCAAAGAAAGTGGATGATGAAGCAGGTACATATCAAGATGCAGGTAGAGGAAGACATGGCAGAGGTAGAGGAAGAGGAGGTAGACAAGGCAGGGGGAGATCCCAAGACTCCAACTCATGTTCTATTTGTGGATTAACTAATCATACAACTGAAAATTGCTTTAGGAATTCCAGGAATCAAAGAGGCAGAGGATACAATAGAGGAAGTTATGGCTACTCAAGAGGAAGGTTCAACAACTACCATGGCAACTACAACAACTACAATCATTCAAACTATCAAGGAGGCTACAAAGGAAGGAGAGACTACAATAACTACACAGAAGACTCAAACAAAGAGGATTCATTATTGATTATGAACATGGCTATGCCACAAGATTTAGAAGATCCAAGGAATAAGCATGAGGTACAAACAGGAGATGATACAAAACATCCTGTGGAGAAAATAGGCAATGTCAAAGCACCTGATGGAAACATCAACCTACTCAGTAAGGTACTCTATGTCCCTACCATTACAAAGAATTTGATAAGTGTTGGGCAGATAGTAGAGAAAGGGTTGCAAGTCAGGTTCACAAAAGCAGGAGCATTTGTTGAAGATCCAAGTCAAGGATTCAGAAGAATTGCAAAAGGTGAAAAGAGAGGTAAATTGTTCACATTTGAATTACAGGACACTAGAAACATTGCTCTCTTTAATTATGGTAGTCAGACACTCACAGAATTGGAAGTATGGCACAAAAGGTTAGCACATATTGGTGAAAGGTCATTAAAGCAAATCTGCAGGGACCAAAGTGTACTTGGACTCCCTAATTTGTCAAAACAACAACATATGATTTATAAGTGTAGTGCATGTCAATTTGGAAAGTCTCACAGGTTACCATTCATGAAGAAAGGTTATATGCATGGAGATCTCTTGGAGTTGGTTCATACAGATGTATGGGGACCTAGCAAGGAAGCTTCAATATCTGGATCAAGGTATTATGTTTCCTTTATTGATGATTGCAGCAGATGGACTATCCTATTCTTTATGAAACACAAAGATGAAGTTTTTTCATGTTTCAAAAGATATTTGGCTCTTGTGGAGAATCAAACAGGTAACTCACTAAAAACGCTAAGGTTAGATGGAGGGGGAGAATACTTCTCCCATGATTTTGATTCTTTTCTTCAAGAAAGAGGAATCAAAAGAGAGGTAACTACAAGGTATACTCCTAAGCAAAATGGAGTGGCAGAAAGGAGGAATAGGACAATTGTTGAAGCTGCAAGGTCTATGTTAAATGAAAAGCATTTACCTAATTACTTATGGGCTGAGGCTGTATCTGCAACCACTTACTTGATTAACAGGTTGCCTTCAAAATCCCTTGATGGGATGACTCCATATGAGGCTTGGAATGGAAGAAGACCAAGCTTAGATCATTGTAAAATTTTTGGATGTATTGCTTTTGCTCATGTTCCTTCACAGGTTAGAGGCAAGATGGATCCAAAGGCAGAAAGGTGTGTATTTATTGGATATGACAACAATCAAAAGGGCTACAGGTTATACAACCCTACCAACAAAGGATTCTTGGTAAGCAGAGATGTAGTTTTTGATGAGAACAATTCATGGTATGAAGATTCATGCAGGAAGATCAATTTACCATATGATCTTGAAGAAGATTTTCCAAAGCTTGGCAGAGAACAATCAAAGATTGAAGAACAAGACACCTCAGAGGATGATGAAGAATCTCACATGGAAAAGATCAAAGCATGGAAGTCTAAAGGTAAAGCAAAATTGCAGGAACTTGGACATGAGGCAGAATCATCACATCATGGCCTAAGAAGATCTATGAGGGAAAAGAAAAAACCAGAAAGGTATGGGTTTGACACCTCATTAGTAACTAAACATTCTATCTACATAGCACAGGACATAAACCAAGAGGAGCCATCATCATTTGAAGAGGCCAAAGCAAAAACAGAATGGAAGCATGCAATGAAGGAAGAGATTGAATCACTTGAGGAAAACAACACTTGGGATTTGGTGCCCAAGACTTCATCCATGAAGGTAATAGGCTCAAGATGGGTCTATAAACTCAAGAAGAATTTTGATGGTTCCATTAACAGGTATAAGGCAAGGCTTGTAGCAAAAGGCTTTGCACAAACTCAGGGAATTGATTATGAGGAGACCTTCTCTCCTGTGGCAAAGATGCCTACTATTAGGGTTTTGCTTAGTATTGCCTCTTCCAAGAATTGGAAGATACTTCAACTAGATGTAAAGAATGCATTCTTGAATGGTTGGATAACAGAAGAGGTATATATGGCACAACCACCTGGTTTTGAGAACCAAGTTTATCCTGATTATGTGTGTAAACTTAACAAAGCATTGTATGGTCTCAAGCAAGCTCCAAGAGCTTGGAATTTCAGGCTTGTTTCATTCTTGCAGGACAAAGGCTTTCAACCAAGCAAGGCAGATCCTTCACTCTTTATTAAAAAGAGTAATTCTGAGGTCATCTACCTATGTGTATATGTAGATGATATTATATTGACAGGAAATGATGCAGATGGTATGACGAAGATCAAAGATCAGATGAGAGAAGAGTTCAAGATAAGTGATTTGGGTTCACTTACCTACTTCCTAGGTTTGGAAGTTGTCTACAAAGATCATGGTTTGTTTCTCACTCAAAGGAAGTACATTAAGGACATGTTGGCAAAATTCAAGATGCAAGATTGTAAGATTGCAGGTACTCCAATGGAGGTCAATCACAAATTGAGCTCACATGAAGGTGAACTCATAGAGGACATCACATCATATCAAAGTCTAGTGGGTAGTCTCAATTATGCCACATTGACAAGAGTAGATATATGTTACAGTGTGAGTGTGCTAAGTCAATTTATGCACACACCAAGGAAACCACATATGGATGCTACCAAAAGGATTCTCAAGTATCTCAAAGGAACCATAAATGAAGGACTTTATTATCCTTATGTATCTGATTTAGGTTTGAAGCTATTTTCTGATGCAGATTGGGCTGGCTCCAAGGAAGATAGAAGGAGCACTTCAGGTTATCTTACCTTTGCAGGTTCAAAGCTTATTTCATGGTCATCCAAGAAGCAACCCACAGTTGCTCTCTCTTCTACTGAAGTTGAATACAGAGGTCTTGCCATAGCTACACAAGAAGCTATGTGGATGAAGACATTATTCAAAGATCTTGGATTGGAGTTTGGAACTCCAACTATTTTTGCTGACAATATGAGTTCTATTCATTTGGCTGCTAATCCTATTTTTCATGCAAGGACTAAACATATTGAAGTTCATTATCACTATGTACGAGAAAAGGTTCTAAGCAAAGAGATTCAAATATCATATGTATCCACTCATCAACAATGTGCAGATATTCTAACCAAAGCATTGGATGGTACAAAGCTTTGCAAATTCAAGGCTATGATTGGTTTGCAGGTAATCTTGGAAGATTGAAGACCTCAAGCATACTTGGCTTGAGGGGGAGCTGTTGGAGCAAGTCTATGACAAGCCTAAGTATTGGCTTGAGTCTCACAAAGTCTTAGAAGAAGCTTTAAAAAGAAGACTATGTAAAGTTCATTTGTGAACTACCTTTTGTAACTTTTGAAGAGTTTACTTAATGTAAAAGTAAGAGAATCTTACGTGGTTGAGTCCACTTGATCAAGAATGGAAAGAGGAGCCACGAATTCGTGATTTGTGGTAGGTAGAGAATCAAATCAATCATTGATTGATTGGAGAGTGATTGAGGGAAGTTAGCCTCCCAAACTCAACTATAAATAGATGGCAGTTTTAGTCGTGGTTAGAGAGACCTATGTGAAGACCTCCAAGAGCTGAGCTTTATGCCATATCAAGGTGTGATTACAAGGCACACATATGTATCAGTAAGTCATTGTATTGTACAAGAAATATACTTTCATTTTCATGATTATTTGGTTTCATCTTTCCATGTTCTTGTGAAGTGTACTACTCACTACCATTACTCTAAGTTTTCTCAGTCAGCTTGCAGAGATGTTTTCTCTAAGCTTGGTGCATCCTTTTCAGTGATTTGACTTGGTAAAGTTAGCTCTATAAGTCTACTATATTCTCACAAATTTTCATGTCATTTGGATGTTGCAATCTTCAGCTATGTTCATTTGAAGTCAACAGGGTCTGTTCATCTTCACTTCTCTATCAGGTACCCGACTTTTTCACTCATCGTGTCAGAGCCATTTCTCAGTGGTTACTTATCCAAATTCAGTGAATTAAAGTATGTTAGATTCAGCTTACTGTCTAGTATAACCATAAAAATTTTCATAATCATTAGATTTTTACATTTTGAGTTATGCTGATTTTTCTGCTCACTGGTCTATTTCTATAGCAGCCCGTGAAAATCGGGATGATGTCATCACTTGTTAAAACTCATTCTCAGTGTGTGGTTCATTATTTTTGATGAGATTACTCTTGAAAGTTAGCTCTTTAAGCTACCTAGACTTCCCCAAGAGGAATTAAGCTAATTGCTGCTGTGCTCAGAGAATTATGTAAAACACTGGACATGTGTATGAACCAAGAATAGCAAGTTTTCACCTCTGAGCTAACTCCAACTTATCTGTTTTGATCTATCTTTTTGAGAGTGATCTTCCAAGGTACATAGGGTGTCTAATACATCCATTGGCAAGCTAAAAGGGCCCACCATATACTCCTGGAGTTCATTTGGATGGTGTAGATCAAGGATTTTGCAACACCTCTTCATCTTCAAGCACATACCTATCCATCTCTTCACAGTTTGGAAGCTCCAAGTTTTTCCAATTCCACCACTCTCTCAGATAACTCATGTCCAGTCCACTTGTATTGATTTCCCACTTTCAATGTTGGAATGAGAAACTCCAAAGGTAAAACTGCATTTTTTCCATATACCAAATTAAATGGTGTTGTACCAATTGCAGGTTTGTATGCCACTCTATAAGCCCATAAGACATGATTAAGTTGCAAATCCCAATCATTCCTATTTGTATTTACCAATTTTGATAAAACAATACAAAGTACCTTATTAGTCCTTTCTGCTAATCCATTGGCTTGTGGATGATAAGGAGCTGACTTTGTATGACTAATCATGAAATACTCACTTATGTTTTCTATTACTTGGTTCAAAAAATGAGTCCCTCTATCACTTACCAATTCAATTGGTAGTCCAAATCTGGCGATAATATTTTCATAAAGAAATTTTGCAGTGGTCTGAGCATCATTCCTTTTTGTAGCCCTGGCCTCTGCCCATTTGGTCAGGTAATCTATGGCTACTAACATATATTCAGCATGGGACTGTTTTGCTGGAGGATGTATAGGTCCAATGAAATCTAACCCCCATTTACTGAATGCTCTAGCTGAAATAAGTGGTACTAATTGCTACACTTATGTGTTCCTCGAGTAGCTTTGATGTGAACCTATACATGGGCACTTTTTACTCTAGTGCTGGCTAGAGGTTTTTTCCCCATGTTACCACATACTTGATACTCTCATATGTGGTGGAGCTTTGTACTTAGGGATATCATTCAGCTCTTACTTCAGTTCAGTTCATCGATCAATAGAGAGAGCTATTCCAGCCATCGTCTTCTCTATGTTTCTTGCTGCATTTGTGCTCCTTGTGTGTGCTTCTTGTGTGTTTCTCACACTTCTACACACACCCAACAGTGGTATCAGAGCAGGTTCAACTTCTTCTCAAGTTTTGGTTTTTCGCGTCGCGGCGCGTGCGCACTTTAACAGTGCAAATCAACTTCGGAATGTATGTATGGCTGAAAATGAGTCGGTGGATGTGTATGTGACACACATCAAGGACTTGAAAGAGCAATTGGAAAACATAGATGAGATCATTCCGGATGCATCACTCATTTCTACATTGTTGAAAGGATTACTGGAATCTTTTCAAAGCTTTGCTACTACACTCCGTTTGGTTGCAAAAGGAAATCATAATATGTATGCATTTGATGAGGTTGTGTCTCTTCTTTTGCAAGAAGAGCAATCTAGAGTGAATAGGAGTGGTTTGATTGAGGGAATGCAAGCACTTGCTATCTCACAAAAGGGGAAAAGCAAGTATGGTTCAGCTTTGGGTTCATCAAAACCAAAGCCTCAAGCTTCCTCTTCCACTCATTCCTCTAATGATGGTGATTTTCAAAAGAAGAAGAGATGCAAATATTGCCGGAAGGCTGGTCATACTATTGATGGGTGTAGAAAGCTTGCTAAACGCAATGAAAAGAAGAAGGAATCGGGCATGTCTATTGCTGAAAATTCAGCAAATGAAGCTAACATGGCTCAAGATTTTTGGGCATCTGTTGTTACATGTCATTATGATGCTTCTTTACATTCTAAATGTATGGTTGTGAGTGAGG
Organism: Ceratopteris richardii; assembly: GCA_020310875.1. NCBI lineage: Eukaryota > Viridiplantae > Streptophyta > Polypodiopsida > Polypodiales > Pteridaceae > Ceratopteris > Ceratopteris richardii. The sequence continues at coordinate 157,645,440 of CM035415.1, forward strand.
CTGATTCGGATTGGTTCTTTGATAGTGGTGCTTCAAAGCACATAACATCATGCAAAAGATTTTTTGCCTCTTTGAAAGATGCACCTAAAGAAGGACATGTGGTGTGTGCAAACAATGCCTCTAGGATAGGACATGTGGTGTGTGCAAACAATGCCTCTTATCCTATCATTGGAGTAGGAGAAATTGAGCTTACGACTGCAAATGGAGGTGTGATTCTCTTGAAAAATGCATTGTATGTGCCCGGTATCAAGAAGAACTTAATTTCAGCTCCGTTGATTGCCAAAGTTAGACTTCATGTACACTTTGTTGATGATAAGTGTATGGTTCATGATTTCAGCAATGGCGATGTTATTGTGATGTCCGGTACATTATGTAATGGTTTGTATCGCATGAATACATACAAGAGGGCTGCCTCGAATGCCTTAGTTGCTCATACTTCTTCCATGGCTGAAATGGAGCTTTGGCATGCTCGTTTTGGTCATTTAAACTTCAATAGTTTGCTCTACTTGCAAAAGAAGGACATGGTTATTGGCTTGCCTACACTTGAATCCATTGAAAAGCATGCATGTGAAGGTTTCATTCTTGGAAAAATGCATCGTGCTTCTTTTCCAAAAGATAGTCACACACACACTACAAGAAAATTGCAACTTCTTCATAGTGATGTATGTGGTCCGGTCAAGACTCCATCTTTTGAGAAGCATGTATATTTTGTTACCTTCATTGATGATGCTACTCGCCATACATGGGTGTATCCTATGAAAGCAAAGAATGAGGTATTTTCTTGCTTCAAAGCATTTTTAGCTATGGCTGAGAATTTTTCTTCACAAAAGCTTTTGACTCTACGCACGGATCGTGGTGGTGAATACATGTCAAATGAGTTTAGTGCTTTTCTTCATGAAAGAGGTATTTCACACCAATGTACGGTGCCATATACACCTCAACAAAATGGTGTTGCCGAGCGTAAAAGTAGAACTCTACTTGAAATGGCACGATGTATGGTTAAAGGAAAGCATCTTCCTCATAAGTTTTGGATGGAAGCGGTCATGTGTGCAAATTATGTGTTGAATCGCTGCCCTACAAAAGCATTGAGAGTCATCACTCCTTATGAGGCTTGGAATGGTCATAAGCCTATGGTTAGTCATATGCGTGTGTTTGGTTGTTTGGCATATGCTCTTGTGCCATCATAACAACGTCACAAACTTGATGACAAGGCAAAGAAATGTATATTTGTTGGTTATATTGCTGAAAGTAAGGGATATCGGTTGTACCATCCATTGACTAACACAATTATTGTGAGTCGAGATGTGGTATTTGCTGAAAATTTAGTTTTTCATCTACTTGAATGCAAAAAACTGCCAACAGTTAGCTCACAAGATGTGTTCGATACACTCATGCCTTTGTTCCAAAATGGTGCGTTTGACTATGGCCATGTAGACCAACCAACTAAGGTTCAAAGGGCTGAAAAATTCCAGCCAAATAGGGCTGAAAATGCAGAGAATTTCCAGCCAAATAGGGCTGAAAATGCAGAGAATTTCCAGCCAAACATGGCTGAAAAAATTCAGCAAAAAATTGTCAAAATTGTTGGAAATTTCGAGCCACATATGGTTGAACATTTGCGTCAAAATATGGCTGAAACTGAGCATGAAATTCAGCCCACGCATGCTGTACATGTTGAAGATGTCTTACATAATGAACGCATGTCTATCAAGAGTGCACAATCTATGCCAAAGTGGCTGAAACAAACTTTGCAGGATAGCAAATTGAGTGCACCTTTACTTGGTAGAACAAGATCAAGCTCTCACCATGCATCAAGTAATTTTGTGGATTATTCTCTTATTGCTACAGCATGTAATGAAGAGCCACTTTCTTTTGAAGATGCATGTGACGATCCACAATGGATGAGTGCTATGCAATCAGAAATGGATTCCATACATAGGAATGGTACTTGGGAGTTATGTGAATTGCCAAAAGGAAAGAATGTCATTGGCACAAAGTGGGTTTACAAGATTAAGAGAAAATCTGATGGTAGCATTGATCACTACAAAGCTAGATTGGTTGCCAAAGGATATGCACAGCAATATGGCATTGACTATGAGGAAACTTTTGCACCTACTTCACGCATGACTACCATTCGTACTGTGGTTGCATTGGCTGCCCATTGAGGTTGGAAAGTGCATCAGTTGGACATAAAAACAGCCTTCTTGAATGGAGATTTGCAAGAAGAGGTCTATGTGAAGCAACCTCCTGGATTTGCTATGAAAGGGAAAGAGCATATGGTCTGTCGCTTGCATAAAGCCTTGTATGGTCTCAAGCAAGCTCCACGTGCATGGTATGACAAAATACATAGGCACTTGATTGCTCTTGGCTTCACATGTAGTCCGATTGAAAGCACACTCTATGTACGCAAAAATGGGGCTGATCTTATGGTGCTTGTTCTTTATGTCGATGACATACTCTTGACTGGGTCATGTGATGCAAAACTTGACATTCGTATGGCTGATTTGCAGCATACTTTTGATGTCACTTATCTTGGTCTTTTGAGCTACTATCTTGGCATCCAGTTTGTATCCATTGAGGGGGGAATTGTTATGCATCAAGCCAAGTATGTTGAGAAACTACTTCAGCATTTTGACTTTGAAGATTGTAAGCCAGTTCCACACCAGTTGAGACAGGATTCAAGTTCTCAGTTGAGGATTCCAGTGATGCATTTGACACTTCTCTTTATCAACAAGCTGTGGGACGTCTTATATATGCATGCAACACAAGGCCGGATGTACAATATGCAGTTTCTCAGTTGAGTCGATTCATGCATAGCCCTGGCACTAAGCATTGGCAAGCGGTGAAACGTGTGTTTAGATATCTTCAAGGCACTTTGAGCTTAGGTCTCTTTTATGGCAGAGATGTTCAGCCATGCTTGCATGCTTTTATAGATAGTGATTGGGCTGGTTGTTATGATACTCGCGTGTCCACTAGTGGTAATTGCTTTTTCCTTGGAGACTCATGCATATCTTGGTTGAGTAAGAAGCAACCTACAGTGGCAACATCGAGTTGTGAAGCTGAGTACAGGGCAGTTTTCACAGCGACGGTGGAGTGTATATGGCTGAGACGCCTATTGATGGATCTTTAAATGGAGATTGATGCTGCTATGCATATTCTCACAGATAGTCAGAGTGCTTTGGCTGTTGCACAAAACCCAGTGTTTCATGCACGGACCAAACATATTGAGGTGCATTATCACTATGTGAGAGAGCGCCTTCATGCAGGAGATATTGATTTGGTATATCTGCCTACACAAGATAATGTGGCAGACATATTCACCAAAGCTCTTCCACGGGAAAAGTTTGAAGCTTTTCGCAAAGCTTTAGGCTTGTTACCTTGTGGGGCCTGATCTGTCACTCCCTGTATGTGTTCACATCATTCGCTCCAAGGGGGTTTGTTACACTTATGTGTTCCTCGAGTAGCTTTGATGTGAACCTTTTTCCTATACATGAGCACTTTTTACTCTAGTGCTGGCTAGATGTTTTTTCCCCATGTTACCACTGTTAAACGTTTAAACGTGAGACTAACTGTCAGAAACGCGTTTAACCACCTAATTGGGTTCTTGGGAGTGGTAGGGGTCTATTAGACAGAGGCTCTATACTTGGTTCCCAAACTAACCATTTTCCATACAGCAACATATGGATGCGCAGAACTCTATTAAGACTCTGTTACGCTTAGGAGCTTTACAGTGCTCGATCAAAACCCGTCCAAAGTGTATCGAATACACTAAATTGCTATACTGTTCTGCACATAATTTTATGGAAATACCAGAGATAATAGCAGTAATTCAACCTTTACCGACTAGGTACAAACAATCAGACAACACCGAAGAGACAGAGGACTCAATAGTTTCAGACACAGTACTGAAGACTCAGTACGCAACTTAGGAAGACCCTTAGTGTAGCTTAATCTTTGCCATACGAAGATAGACCTCAACACTGAAGTCAATACAATACAGACCAGAATACCAGAAACACTACCACAGCTACACAAACTTTCCCAGCACGTTATGGTGTATTACAAGAAGAGTGACACCATGATACACCTACTTAATTGAACTATGCCATAGAAACTCCACAGAACAACTCGCTCAGACACAGTCGGATAATCTTATGAACATCTATGAGACTCACCAACAGACAGGTATCAACAGATAAAAAAACAGAAACAAGAACAATATACTCAGTATTGCTAAAGAACAACATAGTAACGTTCACTCAATCACCCAGACAGACAGTGTGGTGAATCCAACGAACGTCCCTCTGCGTCTCTTTTTCATTGCTTTATATAAAGATTACAAGGTGTCTGCGTAACAACCTTTCGCACGTGCGAAAAAAGATTCAGTTATACAACTTCCAATCCGACGGCCGATAACACCACATACTTGATACTCTCATATGTTCGTACTATCTGGTCAGAATTTGGTCGCTATTGGTGACAGGTTTCCGTCATTGGGTCAAAACATTTACGGTGATAGTGCAATACGGTCCGGTGAGAGTTCGACGAGTTTCGGTGAAAGTTCGGTATCACTTGGTGGTCATTTGAAGTTTTTTGATGACACTACGGTGCTGCATGGTGGACAATTACTACGGAATGGTGCACAAGGTTGGAGGTTTTTCAGAGGATCTGGAATGGTTAAAAGCAAGTAAGAAGGTGACCAAGGATCCATCCAAACAAATGTATTGTACTAAGTGTAAGAATCCAGGTCACACTAGTTTCACATGTGCTCTCAACCAAATGTATTGTGCAATTTGTAACATGTCAGGGCACTCAACAAAAACCTGTGCATATAATGCAAAGGTGCAGGGTAGAGCGGCAGTAAACGCCATAGTACAGGAGGAGGGCCAGCCCGCCACCCATTACGTACTTCCATAGTTGCGGACCAACCAACAGTAGGGATATAGGAGCTATCGCGGCCAGCGTAACAACAATTTCAATCAAAATCGATGGCATGCATGTACATCGTCTGAAGGTACCTCTGTCCCACCCCCTTGTTGTCAATTCTGTGGCGAGGTTGGGCATATTCATAGATTTTGTAAAGAAGCCGTAGAGTACGACAAAAGAAAGAAGGAAAGACAAAATCCGATGACAAATATGGTTTATATTTCCCCAGTCGAGTCACAAGCAGCCGTAGTACAGACAATATCTGGAAAACAGTTGCAACCAGCAATTAAGGTTTTCGATCCCGGAATTTGTGAGCAACAGCGGATGTTTGCAAAGGCCACTCAATGGACAACTAAGGAGCCGAAGGTGTTCCCTGACCTAGTTCCGGTAACTCAGCCTCCTCTGCCAAATGCAAGACCGCATGCACAGAATTCCGCTCCGGCAGCATCAGAATCACAACCAAAGTCGGTAACGACCATAGCACAAACAGACCAGGTCTGGGACGTTATATCTAAGGCCTCAATCACACTTCCTCTAGGTCAGTTGCTCGCCCTCGTTCCTAGTGTAAGACAACAATTTCAACAGCAGGTCAGCCTCAGATCTTCATGTACTCCAGCAACGGCGACCATACAACCCAAGATGGATCCTATGGTGGATCATACGATACCATTGATCACTGTTTGGTATAGAAACCAGAAGATCACACAAGTTTTGATTGATGGCAGGTCTGGTGTGAATATTGCGACAGCTGCACTCTGTAAGAAACTAGGTTGGACCCAAATTGAACCAGTGCAGTTCTTTGTGCAAATGGTAGACCAATCGAGAGTCCATCCGGTGGGACTAGTACATAACATTCATATAAACCTGTAGGGAACTACATTTAAAATGACTTTTGTAGTCCTGGAGTTACCCGAATCTAGCCTGGAGTACAACTTGCTCTTCAGTCGACCGTGGCTAAAGCAAGCCAAGGTCGTGCAGGATTGGTCAGCTCAAGAGTTAATTTTTAAGAACAATCACCGGAAATATGTCGTGACATTGGATGCTATGCAACCTTGTGATTTACACGCATGCCCACATGTAGCAGAGCCAGTCCATATGTTGGATGGGCTATCTGATGATGAGGAGGAGGCTTTCCTCAAGACCAATAAGGACCTTATCCCATTAGGTACTATAGACTTACAGTCGGTAGCAGATAAGTGGAGTCCGACAGCTTGTACGCTCGTACCAATGACCGGAGAAGCAGAAGTAGATGCTGATATAACCATGGATGAATCGACATTACAAAAACTATTGCAGCCAGCTGATGACTTGGCCAAGCCGCGAGAGTTTTATGTACTGGAGGATCAATTGGTAACGTACAACTTGGGCGACACGGTCAACCTAAGACGAGTTAAAATTAAGGCAAGATTAGTGTGTACCTAAGGACAAACCTAGGGACTTGTGGAGAAAGAGACTATACCTTGATCCCCCTCAAGTGCATATAGTGGGGATTCACGCTTTATTTATCAATCCGAGGAGTATCAAAACCTAGCCGAGTGTATGAAGACATGCATTCAAATGATGATCAATGCAAATGAGCTTCCCAAAGAGTGCAATCAAGGCTAAGACTATTCCAAACAAACTTCAACTGTCAGTCATGGTGTCATGATACTTGGAGCAGCATCCAACAGTAAATTGAGCTTTTCTCTCAGCTCCGAAATCTGAATATAGCAAGTAGCATCTGCGTTTCGAAGCTCTCGAGAAGACGCATCCAATGGTATATTTTCACTCAATTCTGACGCTTCTAATTCAAGTTATGAGCAAAATCCTGAGTCGCGGGAACGACCTTCCTACACTTCAACACTTCCTACACTTCACACACACCTTGATCACAACAAACAATCACTTTCATGGATAGACAACACTTCCTAACACTCTTTTCAAGAAACACACCTGCATAGAAGCTCACAAAGAAGATGATACAGAGAGGAGAAGACACAAATTCGAAATTTTGTGCTCTTCATTCTCATAATGGCAAAAAGTCTTTTCAAAGAGTCACAAATTGACTTATACACATGTGCCTTAAAAATGGTCCTTTCACATAAGAGACCGGCACTTTATTCACTAAAAGGCTAATTTCCTACTAATTTACATGGGTAAGCTACTAATCTCCATGGGTATGCATCTAGAGGACTCCTCTAGTGCATTTACAATGGAAAATATGTTACAAAAATGGTTATAATACAAAAATAGAGTGTCCAAATGGGAAAAATTTTGGGGTCCTTCTTTTTCTCTGCCTTTTGCTCTTCTTAGCTCTGCAACACTCTCCCCCTCTCTGTCTCTGTCGTCCCTTGACAGGCTTTAATAATTGTCTGTCGCTTGTTTTCCGCATGCATCTCTTGGTCAGTTTTGCCTCTTTGTCAGACTGGCATTACGTTTTAATGGCCCTGTTCTTGATTCTTGTTTTACATCCTCTGGGCGTGATGCATTCGTTTTGCCCGTTCTTTTCTTTTCATTGCCCGCAACCCATGGAGATGGACTACCTGAGATTTGTAGTCTAGTTCACCAATAACCTCTTTAATTCTGGGTTGCTGTGTTAAGTCGGGCTGCCACGCATGCCACCAGTGGAAGGTATGATGATGTGGTCCTTCAGCCTTCAACCTGGACCTTCCAAAGACCCAGATGTTGAAGGACCTTCTTGTGGTTCTGGAACCGCCGGATATCTTCTTGCACTTCTTCATGGACACTTCCTGGCCCTGGTTCCTCCTCCCCTCCTACGTGCTTTTCCTTGATGTGTGCCCCTGCGGGGCTCTGTGCAGAGATGGGTGTTGCACCCCTGCGGGGCTTCTTGTAGAGATATATCTTCAAATATGATCTTTTAGTGAAGCTTCTTCCTTTTTCTTCTTCTTTTCTTCTTTTTGCTTGACTCTCCCTCAACACTGCCGCCTTCCTGAACTCTGTCATCCCCGACAGGCTTTGGAAGTCGATGGGAGTATGTTCTGTACACTTTTTGCTCTGTTTCATTAAGCAAATTAGCTTCACATATCATGAGTTTCTTCCATCGTTCTGCTTTCACACCATCATGTGGTGGCTGTCTGTGGTCAGCAAAGAAGCTTAGCTCATATGCCGCTAATTTGGCATTCGAATTGGATGACATCTTTAAAAAGATTTCTGAATCAATTTCAAAAAAACCTGTGAAAAAGGCTTCTTCGAATGTTTGCATATATATACTCAGTAAAAACATCAGCCTAGAATAATATGCCATTATTGTGGGTCGGCTAGGCATAACAGATAAATAAAAAATGAGGATATCTGTGCCCTGATTAATGCCAATGAAATATAAAAATGTATACGCCACGTGCTTGAACACCTTCAAAACTATAAGGATCATGCTGAGAATTTTATTCGTCATTTTGATAGTTAGATCGGGTACTGTTGCATAACAATGCAACCAAAATTCAATGGTTTTTATCATATAATCTTTGGTTGGTAGATAGTTATGAGGTGGACTTGGATGTAGCGGATAATTCAGCCACTGTTTATTGATCACACCATTCTTCTGCATGTCCAAAAATTCTCTTGCTTCTCTGCGACGTGGTGTTGGGCAAAATGAAGGGTTTACCTGTAATAAATACGGTGCTGCTTGCCAGTGCACCCGCAAAGTAGGATTTTTCTCCAGAAGTTTTCTTCTTCATACCGGCTGTGCAGCTTCAAATTCTTCTTGGGTATAATTGAATGTATCTTCTTTGAAGTACAACTGCTCGTCTGGACTTCTCTGTGTGATCTTCTTTATGTATTGCCTTGTTTTCTCTTTCAATAATCTGTACGGAATGTTGAGAGGCTTCATTATGGTATCCAAGTCTTTGCCCTTTATTTTTGCTTCCTTCATTACTTTGATCACTTCATATTCAAAATTCTCTATCAATCGGGACACCAATAGTGCCCGTTCCTTCTGACCTATTTTTGCAGTGTATGGCATTGGATGATCATCATCTGGTTCCGCTATCTGCTCTTTTATTGGAGAATTATAAATCCGGGGAGATAGAGGACGTACCTCTACCTCGTCAGTAGGATTCTCTTGTCTTGGCTCTACTGGTGTCCCGATGGATACTTTCTCTTCTGCTTTGGTTTCTAATTGCGAAAGGCATGCAGTCTTTTCTTTAACTTCTTGCATAGCTGCCCTGAGTGCCTCTTTGGCTGCAAGTAACTCGTTACCAATCTCTGCTACTTGGTCTACATTTTGGTTGTAACTCTTTACAAGTTTGGCATTCACATTTTGTAGTTGCATTTTAAGTGCATTTGTTTCATTGATGTACCTGTTTTCCCATTCCTTTGTTCGTGCTTGCTCTTGTTTCAGCAAATCTGCATATTTCTCAATTTGATCTTTCAATTCCTTCTGGTCAGTGACTGATGTTTCTAGTTTTTCTATAGGTTGGTCATACAGTAATGCCTTCATCAGTTCTTTATTTTTGCTTCGTACGTTATCATTCTCCTCCATATATACCTTAAGTTGTGTTTCCAGCAGGTTGCTGCGAGCTTTCATCCTCTCTTTGTCTGCTTCCCTGGCTTCATGGTGTCTTTGTAAGTCTGTTAGTTCTGCCTGGAGTTCATGATGCTGCTTTATCAATGTATCACATTGTGCTTGGACAGCGAGTAACTCCGTTCCTTTGGCTAAAATCTCTTGCTCGGCCTGGATGAGTTGTGCGGACAATTGCTCACTCATGATTTGAAATTGATTCTTTTCCCTCATGGCTTTGTCATAATCCGCATCCGTTTTCATCATTTGTTGTTGTGTATCCAAGGCTGTTTGTATCATTTGCTTGACTACTGGTTTTAAGTGAGTAACATCAAGGTTTAACTAGGTGGTAGGGATGCTAGGTTCTTCACTTGTTGTGACATCTTTTCCTTTTGCTACATGTAAAGTAGTATCATGGGGCTGCCGAATATGGAGTTGTATCAGTGGCTCAACCTCCCTATGGTCAATTTTGCCTTGTGGCATATCGTCGGGTACTTCAATCACAATTGGTTCCTTATTTTGAGGGAAATTGTCTCCTCTATCCATGCATGTCTGTATTTCTTATTTTACAGGTATTTTTGCATCTTTATTTTTGATTGGAACTACCTGAGTGCTGATTTTGGACTGATTGTTTAATTGAATAATATGTATCGTTTCAGTGGGTTCTTCTTGGTTCCTTTCCTTTGACTGTTCATGGTCAGGTGTGACCTCCACCTGATTTATCTCTGTCCATTCCTCATTGTTCATTTCTGTTCTTATGTCAGTGTCCAATGTGTCTTTTTCAGGGCTAGATTCTTCATTAGAGCTTGAATCTTCTAAGCCCAGTTCTTTGTATCTGGCAGTTTGTTCTGGAGTATGTTCTTTATCTTTTTGTTTCTTTTCCTGGCTTTCCTGTCTGTAATGATGACCTTGAACGTTTAAATTTACTTGCCCCCGCATATATTGATGCGTTTCTTCTAGGGCTACGGAGAGGTCTCTTTTCGTAATCGTTTGTTGTGTCACCGGGATCTTTGGCAATATATGTGTCCTCTTTGATTGTGGTGTCTCTTGAGCTTCTTCCTCCCTTATGCGTTTAGTCCCTCTCATGGGTTTCTTTGAAGTGGTTCCCACTTCTTCAATAGAGATAACTGTTTTCTTTTTCTTTGGAACTGTTGGAGACTTTGCATATTTTGCTATCTCTGTTGAGGTTGGCATCAAGCGTAAGTAGTTCTTCATGTCAAGTGCCTCATAAATGAGTAGGGCAAAGGCCGAACTACCATTTAGAAACTTTTTCTGACCCCACTTTTTCTTCGCTTCGAATAAGCGATCCTGAATGTAAGGAGTCAATTTTCTGAGGTGTTGTGTATCTATGCATACTCGGAAAGCAAAAATGATGGTGCACTAAGTGAACAGAGTCTTCAATATCCATTCTGTTGATTTCCAAAAATGTTCTCTTTTTCGGATCATGACACTCATCTTTGACATTGGTGAGTCCATCTTGATTCCATCCAAAAGCTCTGTTGATTAGCTCATGAGTGAATTGAACTATTTTCCATGTACCAACTTTGTCAAGTACTCTTGCCTCTGGGACTGATGGCTTATTCGGTACCGACTGAAGTGTGTTCATCACTTGTGTACATCTCTGAAAATCAGGCAGATATATTGGTAGTTTGAGGAATGCATCAATTCCATCTTGTGTCGAGACATCTGTCATGCGCGGTAATCCTTGTATGATAGTCTTGAGATCTTGTGACATGATAGGAAAGTAGTGATCCCTATCCATGATCTTGATGGTTGCCATAAACAGAAGCTCGGACATTGGTTGATCATCAAGAAACCAATGACCTCTTGCCTTCGTGATTGATTCCAAGGGAAGAAGTAGGACCTCCTCCTCTTGCGTAGCCTCAAAATTGGATGATGCCATCTGCACTCAATATATAACCGTAATTAGTGCAAGTTGGTATCAAGAATCAGCCTTCACTTATCCTTCTTAAATTTGCAACTCTCCAAGCGGATTTTACCGTCCCTTCCCCGTGGGTGTGAGAAAGGTAATACTTGGGGTTTTTCACACTTATTCATATTGTTTTTATGTTTGTGTCTGAAAGAAAATAGAAAAGTTAGTTCATAGCCAAAGCGGTTATTGAATTATATGTTATTTTCTTTTTTATTATTTTACAAGTACTCTCTTATTCCCCAAGAGGGAAATGTGCTTCGCTATCCTTAATTAGAAAGAAGAATGTGCCGAATGCTTGGCCTTGTAATGTGGCCCAATCATGCATACTTTGGATTCTTGTGACTCCAAATGTGTGCAACTCAAATTACTTGGTTGATGTGTACAGATTGTCTTGCATTTCGGCATCCAAATCTGCTTTACTCCCTTGGGATAGTCTGTATCCCTAACATTCCTGGAGAATGTTGTACTTTTCATGTAGTACTTTTGCTTCGTCTTCTGTTCAAATCTTTGAATGATTTTTGTTGCATGTCGAGTTTCCTGCTTTGTCTTGTAGTGGTTTGTAGAGTCCTGTCGTTTTGCCTTTAGATTATACTGATTCTCCTTGTGCTCTGGCTCGTCCTTCTTGAAGATTGTTACTTGGGTACATGACTTGGGAATCCATATTTGCGTTCGGGCCGGTCAGGTGGCTATCACCTTCGTCGGAATCCATACTCTAGCAATTCTTTGTGGAACTAGGTGTCCAAAGCAATTTGCTTGCTTGTTCTGTGGTTTCTTCTGATGCCCTGAGTAGTTCTTTTGTTGAAGATACACTGTTACTTGATTTTTTCTGATCCAAGCCTGTCTAGTGTAAGGAATGGGGTATATCCTTATGTGTGGAGATTCATAATGGCCTTGCTGACTTGTTTGTCTGGTGCTTGGTTCCTCACTGAGGCTGTTTTTGGATAGGACACTAATCATGTGATTGACTGGATGAGAAGATTGTGTGCAATCGAGATTCGGTGTGTCCTCACATGAAGCACTTGATGAAGAAATTTCCATAGTGCGAGTGAACATACATTCATCATCATGTTCCTTAGAGTGAGCTTTCCGGTCTATATCCTTGGCTTTGATCGGTCGTTCATCTGACATGCTGAATACCTCACGATGTCCTATCTTGGCTGAGATGTAACCTAGGGCCAATTGAGTAGTCACTTCATATTCGTATATCCAATCTTGGCCTAACACGAGCTCTTCTAATAAGTCTTGGTCATGACATACTAAGAGTTTTTGTTCCATTGCGTTGTTTCCAAGATGTAGAAGTAATGTGATCTCACCGATACATTGAGTAACTATTCCTCCTATTCCTATCAGTTGTGCCTTAGAAGGGCGTAATTCTTCCTTGAGTTTCTAGGTCAATGAATACTTCATACAACTTATGGCTGCTCTTGTGTCAATGAGAGCATCCACCAAATAGTATTCCTTTGTTCCAGCACCCAAATTCAAATATGGTTGCGTCGTCTGCTGTCCTAGGTTTTCAGTGGCTCTAAAATTAGCCATAGGGATGAGTTCCTCTCCTTATCGATATCTCTCATCTCTCTCTCTCTCATCCACTCCTTTTGTTTCTTGATTCGCTCTAGTGCTTCTTGTCTAGCTTCTTCTCGTATTCTTTCTTCCTCTATGCGCCTATTTTCACCCATTACTAGTCGTGACATTATCTCTTTTGTCAATGGCTCTAAATATTTTTTCACTCGACATCCACTGATATAGTTTGGTAATACCTCTCCATCTAAGGTTGCTAAACTGATGGCTCCGCTGGTAGATATACGATTGATGATCAATGGGCCATGTCCTCTTTTCTGCAGTTTCTTTGCATGTTGCTTCAAAGTATAGACCAAAACTAAATCACCTTCCTTTAGGTTTTTGTCTTTAATGTGAGCATCAAAATATGCCTTCTGTCGCCTTTTAGCAGCATAAATCCCTGCTACCGCTTGTAACCTAGTTTCGTGTAACTTTTCTATTTGATCCAATTGTGGTGACAATTCATGTCCAGTCCACTCGTAAGTTGTTGCTACTCTGAGAGTGGGTATTAAGAAATCAATCGGCAAGATAGCATTCTGCCCGTACACCAAGTTAAAAGGAGTAGTACCTATGGCTGTTTTGTAGGCTACTCGGAATGCCCATAAAGCATGATGTAATTGTTTATCCCAATCTGATCTACCATTGTTGACAATTTTTGTGAGAACTCTACACAAGATTTTATTTGAACTTTCGGCTTGTCCATTGGCTTGTGGGTGATTTGGGGCTGATTTCTTATGAATTACTAAGAATTCATTCACTAATGCTTCTATCACTTCATTCACAAAGTGTGTGCCTCTATCACTCACAATTTCTATAGGCAATCCAAATCTAGTGAAGACATTCTCGAAGAGAAACTTGGCCGTAGTTTTTCTTGGTTACTTTGGCTTCAATCCACTTGGTCAAATAATCTGTGGCTACAATTATGTACTTGGCATGGGATCCTTTAGCTAGTGGGCTAATAGGTCCCATGAAGTCTATTCCCCATTTAGTAGAGGCTCTGGCACTCATCATGGGTTTCAACGGCATTTCATCTCTTCTAATTGGATATCTCATTCGTTGACAGGTATCACAACATTGAACATATGTGCCTGCATCTTGATGTAGAGTTGGCCACCACATTCCTGCAAAGAGAATAATTTTTGCAGTTTTATCTGTAGAAAAATGTCCTCCTGCAGCTCTTGTATGTGCCATCTCTAAAACGACCAGATATTCGTCTTCATGAATGCACATTCATAAATGATTATCTCTTCCTCGCTTAAAGAGTTGTTTTCCTATGAGATCATAGTCCTTGCTTTGTTCTGAGAGTGCACGTTTCCTTGCTAGAGTGGCTCCTTCTAGGTACTCTTGGGTCTTCAAGAACTTTACTAGAGGCATGCTCCATCTTGGTGCTACAGTGGAATAGCAAAAAGTAGAGTTCTCTTCTGGATTTCGTTCTTGACAATTTTGGCAGGCTGATACATAGTTATATGTATGCCTCTGCATGGTTGGCCATATATGCCTAATCTCTTTAGTGTTTGCCATGTTCCGTTCGCATTTAAATGAGTTTTCCATTGATTTACATGTGGCTTTTGAAGTCACATTTCTTGTTCTTCCTCTTCCACGCATCTCATGAGTAACCCACTTGAGTCTTGGTGATATAGGCTTCCAACAATGATATGAGGGTTTTTGGTCTTCCATAGATCTTGGTTTCGGTTTAGTGTGATCCCATGTTTAGGTCCATATGTGAGTATAGGGATCAACTTTTCTGCCCATTGGGGACATACTTCGAGATTAAAAAGGTACGTGTTAGGCAGATCATCTGGTACTCCTATGGGTGGTTCTCCATGTGTCATTCTTGATAAGTGATCTACTCTAATGTGTGTATTCCCTTTCTTGACTAATACTTCAAAATCAAATTCCATCAACAATAGAAACCATCGCACTAAGTGTCTTGTATTACAAGGCTTATTGACTAAGTACAGTAGAGCTTGATGATCGATGAAGAACTTGAATTTTTTTGCCAAGAGGTAGTGTCAAAACTTCTTCACTGCGTATACCATCCCTAGGCCTTCTCTCTCAGTTGTGGTATAATTGTGTTCCGCTTGATTTAATTGTCTACTGGCATAGGCTATAGGGTGATCTAACTTTCTTGTATCAACGGGTTGAGCTAAGATGCAACCAATGGCAAACTTGGAAGCATCCACGTGAATGTGAAATGGCTTGTTCCAATTAGGTACTCGAAGGGTTGGTGCTGAACTTAATTGACTCTTTAATTCGTTAAATGCCTTTTCACATTCTTTTGTCCAATTAAATTGAGACAGTAATGCGTAAAGAGGTCTAGCAATTATGGCATACATATGTATCGGTAGTATCCGCAATGTCCCATAAATGCTTGTACTTCTTTTGCAGTCTTTGGTCTTGGTAAATCCAGAATCACTTTGATTTTGTCTTCATCAGTTGAGATTCCATTCTTAGAGACAATATGTCCTAATATCTTTCCTTGTCAAACCATGAAGACACACTTTTCTGGATTGAGGCATACTCTATATTGTCGACATTTGGAAAAGATCTTTACTAGTTCAGGGATATGTTTTGATCGTATAGCTAAATAAGCGCATAAATCATCCACGTATACCTCCATACTTTTTCTCAACAATTCCTTGAATACATGACACATCAATCTTTGGAAAGTGGCTAGGGCATTGGTTAGACCAAAAGGCATGACTCTAAAGGTGTATACTCCCCATTCAATTGCGAAGGTTGTTTTATGTTGGTTCTCAGGAGCAATGGCTACCTGATTATACCCTGAGAAACTATAAACTTCCTTTCTTGCCACTCTTTCCAAAAGATGATCGGTGATGGGTAATGGGTAACTATCTCTTATGGTGGCAGCATTCACTTTTTTCAAATTAATGCATACCCTTAGCTTACCATTCTTTTTCGGTACGACCACCAAAGGTGACACCCATTCTGTGTGTTCG
Source organism: Ceratopteris richardii (assembly GCA_020310875.1). Lineage (NCBI taxonomy): Eukaryota > Viridiplantae > Streptophyta > Polypodiopsida > Polypodiales > Pteridaceae > Ceratopteris > Ceratopteris richardii. The sequence goes on from CM035415.1 coordinate 157,661,308, forward strand.
ATCTCATAAATGAATCCCGCATCTAACAACTTGTCTATCTCTTCCTTAATTTTTGCTGAGTAAACATCATTATATGTGTATGGTCTTTGTTTTGAAGGTTTGGCTTCAGATGTCATAGGGATTCTATGGGCACAAATAGAAGGATCCACTCCTTTCAAATCCTTATATGTCCAAGCAAAGACATCCCTATATTCTCGAATGAGTCGTATCAACTCTTGCTCTTCTTCCATTTAGACATCTTGACCTATAAAAGCACATAGTTCTTCTCCTTCCTCTAAGGCTACTACTATCTTTTTGGTCTGTTCTTTGTTGTCATATGCTATTCCTGACTGTGCTTGTCGTTTCGGCATTAGAATAGCAATTTTCCTCTCTTCTACTTTATATTTTTTGAAGTGGGCAGGCACTTCAAATTGATCTTGTGGTTTATTTTCTCCATCTTCTTGTTCTTTTTCTAACCCAGACTCTTCTTTCTGTGTCCTTTCTTGATCTATTTCATTAGCTATGACACTTACTTCTTGATTTCCACTTTCTATTTCCATTTGCTCTTGCTCCATTTCAATGCTCTCATAATCCTCTTTCCATTATTTTTCAATTACTTCTCCTTCTTCAGCCTCTTGAAGAACTACCACATATCGACTAACATCATATCCTTCCTCGTCAATGTATTCATTCATGGTTATCACTTCCTCGTTTACACATACATCTAGAGTAGCTAAAATCTCCATCCAACCATGAGGTTCGAATTCTTCATCTAGGAATATTTGAGGCATGTAAGATGGATCTTGTACCGACCTAGCCACTCCTTGCCTTTGCTGCCATCCTTTCCTTCTATCCTCTTCCTTTTTTGCAGTTTGGCATATCCATAGATGAGTGTCTTCGTTCATCCAGGATTGGTCACTTGAACCTATACTATGAATCGGCTGATCGTCTCCCTCCTTATGAATCTGATTCCATTGCAAGGGAGGAACATCTTGGTACGTGTATGTGTGGAGATTTATTCTTGTGGTGGTTCCTTCATGCTGTAAGTATACCGCGTCTTTTCCCCAATCTTGCACTACCTTTAACTGTCTCATGAAGGGTCTTCCAAGTATCATTTCATAATTACTGGCTCTTTCAAATTGATAGATCGCTAAGGTGTGCTCGAATTCAACTCCACAAGTGGTGAAAGTGACTCTTTCCAATAATCCCAAGGGTTGTTCAGTGTGTCCATCTACCATTTGTATCTTCATGCGTGTTGGTCTTAAAGCTGGTTTTCCCCATTTCTCCCAAATTTTCTTAGTGGCGATTCCTACTCCAGCTCCGGAATCTAAGATCGCTTTAGTGGTGTAACCCCTATAGGTAATTGGAAGGCATGTGTTTCCTTCATCTCGCTCACTGAAATCTCCAACCTTATCGACTGGGATTTTGACTGTTGTCACTTCATCAAGCATCTCCTTTTCTTCTGGCTTGGTCTCCAATTGACTGGTTAATTTCTCCTTCAAATGTGATTTGACCTTCAAAAGTTCTTCCAATGTCAAAGTGCAAGGGATTTTCACCTTTCTAAGATGTTGTATGATGTCGGATGTTTGGACTGATGGGTTCAACTCTTTTTTTCTTATTGTGGGGATGCAGTATAATTCCGAATTGTGTTCGTATTCTCCAGTGTAATTTGGCAAAGCCTTTACACTGTCATTTTCTTTGTCACTTTGGTCAATTTGTAATAATCCTTTTGAATTCAGCTCAAGTATCGAATCTTCAATTTCACCTTCTACTTCCAACTCCTCAAAGGGTGGTTCTATTCCTTCCACTTTCTTCCATCTGTCTTCTTGGACTCTTGCCCACAAGTCTTTAGGCCATTCTCCATCTACCTCGGGAACAATGGATCCTTCTCTTTTATCCTCGCGGTGATTTCCATTATGTGTCTCACCTTCTTTGGGTTTGTCGGGGTCATTAGGGATGACACACTCTTGGAATTCTTTTTCGGGAATTCGTGAATTGGGTAGTTGAAGAACAGGTTTTTCTAAGGTCTGTTGAGCTACTTCAATTAATTTCTTGCATATCTCCAACCTTTCCTTCTCTAAGTCACCTCTAGGATATTCTTTTTTGTGTTGTTCAATGGTTGGTCTTGCTCTTATTCGTGCCTAGTACGCCTGAATCCACATGGCTAACTCTTCTGGCATGGTATTTGCTAACACTGATCCTATTGCTTCTTTTTTATCCTTTCCTTTCTGATTTTCTCCTTCGAAATTCTGTTTTTCTTTTTTATCTTGTTCATTCTTTTCATTCTCCTTCTTTTGTTGTAGTTTCTTTTCCTTTATCCTATCTCTATGATTCTTCCATCTCTGTGATCGTTTACTTGTGATACTTTTTCCAGGTTCTTCCAAGTCTTCAACTCTTTGAGGTGTGGGTGTATTCACCTCTCTGTCGCTTTGGTCATTCTTCCCAGTTTTTTCTAGTGTCTCTCTGGCTTTAGCTCTTGTTATTGCTTTCAATGGCATGGTGTACTCCTTATCACTCATTGACGACTCTACCACCTCTATCACATTGATCTGCACGTTCAAGTTAACTTTGTTGGGGTTCTTGGGGCAATCTCTGAAAAGGTGTTCTTTACCACAATCACTACAGTATCCTTCCCAAACTCGCTGTGGTGGTAGTGGGTTTGGTAGTGTGCATTCTCTGATATAGTGATCACCTCCGCATCTATAACATGGTCCTCTAGGTACAGGTGGTCTGTTAATAGGTCGGGGGGGTATGGGTGCTCTGGGAGCAGTGTACATTGATGAAACATAATCCTACTCATATCCGTAAGAACTATCTGGTCCTTGGATGCCAGGTATATGGTTCGTACATTTGTACATATTCTATCATAGAGCTCTCATAAGTGGAATAGTTTCCTTGACTACGGTCATAGGATGAGTCATATGGTTCATTACTAGTCAAAGGTGTGGCTGGAACTATTGCTCTCTCTACGTTTTCTTCAGGTTGAGCCATTTTCACTAGAACCACATTATGAGGATGGGGCGGTTGTTGCCCTAACACCGGTTGTGGTTGAGTGTAACTTTGATAAGCATAAGGTCGTGGTAATGGTGCATGCTGCTGATATGTGGGATATCTGAAGGCTTCTCCTCCTTGATCTCTTTGAGGGTATCCATAAGGTCTCATGAGAGGTTGTACCAGTCTTGATTGTCTATTGTAAGGACAGTTTTCTGTACTGTGATTTGTGTACTTTTGTTCTATGTTGCAATATTGTAGAGGGCCCGAAATAGGCGGTCTATTGTAAGCATAAGCAGGTGGTGGGACTACTCCCCTAGTGCACAAATGAGAGGGATGATCACCTCCACAATGCATACATCTTCTAAGCATGGGTACTCTCATTGGGTTGTTGGTGTAGTTCCTCTGTCCTTGAACGTTCAGTTTCTTTGCTACTAAGTCGGCTATTTCCTCTACATTGTTCTTAGGGTTTGATGTGCTGTTGGCAGAATCTTCACTTCTTATGCTACCTTGAGGTATTTTCAGATCTTCTGCTAGGTTGTCCTCTAGATCAATACATTCCTTCATACACTCTTGCAAAGTTTGAACTCTTTTCACATATACCAATGATCTTAATGATCCATTCACTAACCCTTCCAAAAATAATGACACCATTTTGTTTTGAGTGGGTCTCTCTTCAATTGGGCATCTATCCACATACTGCTTAAATCTTCTTACTGCCAACCTCACTGATTCCGTTGGAGCTTGCTTAAAGCTATGGATCAATGATGACGAGTTGTTTTTGATCCCAGACTTGGTGAATTCTTCAATCATTTCTTGATAGACTTGTTCCATGTTTTGAAAATTATTAGGATCTAATGGCTGGAACCATGCTAAAGCTGTGTCTGTCAGAGTTAGACCAAAGGATTCATATTGGATCAAGAAATCTTCCACTTGTTCGGCTCTGATAGCTTGCTTGAATTCAGCTATATGATTGTAAGGTTCACTAGAGCCATCATAATGGTTTCTCATGCATTTAGCAACTTGGATAGGTCTTAATCTTCTTCCTGCTTCAGGTGGTCTAGGCATTACAGGGAAAACTGGTCTTCCTATGGGTATACCCGGTCCTCTTACTACAAGTGGTCTAACTGGGGCAGGAATTCCATTCCTTGGGTCAACAGGTGGTTGATGTTGATAGTTAGGATTATTGGCCGGCATAGCAAACTGCACATGTGGTATGCGCGGTATATGCGTTTATTGAGTCTGTCTAGAATGCTGATATGAATTATCTTGAAAAGTCCCTTGAGGGTTCTGAGAAGTAGTAGCTTGATCCCTAGGAGGGAACACTGGAATGTTCTGATATTTCAACCCTGCTCTTTCTAACTCCGTTAGAGGCCAGTACCTCCTTTGATTTTTGTCTAAATATGTGATGATGGTGGAGAATTCGGGATCTTGTAACTCGTAGACAGTAACTGGGTTAGGGGCTACTTCCTATAATGAAGAGTGGGCTCTAAGGAGATGCTCCATTCCATTGATCAAATACACATCCATTAAGGAGTCATCTTGGGGAACTAGGTCTCCTCTCCAAACCCTAACAACAGTAGATCTCCCTCTAGGGGTGGTCACTTGCTCTTCATGTCCCTCTGCATTAAGGTTATGAGCATTATCTTCTTCCCCTTGTTCGTTGATACTTTCAGGGTGTTCCGTAACAACATATTGAATATCCCTTTTGTCCATATAAAACCCTCCTGCATATTTAACTGCTGGCCTAGGCACTATGTAAGCATATGAAGCTTTCTTTAGTCTGGCCACTGATCAGTTTAGACTATCTAAGTAGGTAGATATCCCATGTTGGTTGGTGTTCACATCTTCTAAAGATGTCCGATATTCACCTTCAATAATTGACATCATGCCAATCATTGGTACAGTGTTCTGCATATCTTCGAAAGCAATGGGAATTTCTTCCTCTGACTCACTAGAGATCTCAGAATAATGTGAATGGCTAGTTGGTTCGGCTACACTTCCAACAGAGGAAATCACACTTCTTCGGCTTCCTAGGGTTCTTCCAGATCTTAGGTTCATTCAATTAACAACTTCCAGTCTCACTTGGTTAACCCCCAAATCTTAAAGTTCTTTACTAAGAGTCTGGATTCTAGGGGATATGTGTTGGAATAAAACTGAACAAGAAGTCACAACACACTATACTTGACCCTAATCCAAAACCACGATACTCGATACTAGACCTAGACGATACGTGATATTAGGCACCTGAGAGGGTCACGATACACGATACTTGGTGGACACGATACTCGATACTTGAGGAATACAATATACGATACTTGACCAAGATTGCGAGTGAATCAACGATACTCGATACTTGACCGGTATTGCGATCAGAGATCTGCAATACACGATACACGATATTCCACGACAAAATTTCCACGATACTCGATACTAGACCTTGTTGTGCCAATCACGATACTCGATAGTCGACAAATATCGTGAGAGAATTCCCGATGATACTCAATATTTGCCAGGTATCGGGAAGGCTGCCTCCACAATACACGATATCCACCAAGTATCGCAATTAGAGACTCACGATATACGATACCCGATAGGTATCGTGATCAGAATTTCACGATACACGATATGCGATATCCGAGTAGTATCGTGAGGACTTCTCCACGATACACGATACGTGACAAATATCGCTAAACCCAATTCAACAATACCCGATACTGGACAGGTATCATGAAAAGAGTTCAACGATACATGATATTCAGCAAGGCCAGGTATCGCGATACTCGACCACAAGAGATCACGATACTCAGGTATCGCAATACTCAACCAAGGGAGAACATGATACTTGACACTTTCTCAATTTTTTACTAGAGTTTTTAGATTTTAAATGCACACAAGTGTTTCTAAAGCTCATCTACCCTCTCCTCACCATCTGTATCACCAAAAACAAACTTCCTTAACCCTGAAAGATCCCCACGATACTTGCCGCAAATCATTTTACTAGAAAACTTGATTAGAAAGGGTGTTATGCACAAAGGATCAGTGTGCTCACCTTGGAAGCCTTTTTCCAACTCTCCTAACACTCCTATTTTCCCTGCACTGTCCCCAATCTCGTTGTTGTCAGAACGCGATACTCGACTAATGACTCTCACGATACTTGCTCAGAAAAACAAGTGACTTGGAAAAAGACAACTTTTTGGGTTTTATACCTTTCTTTGAAAAGAGCTCCTAACTACAAAGACCAACAAGACAAAGGTTAAAAGCTACTCTAACTTCCTAACTACTCTACTCTCTCCACTCACTTCCCTAGACTAACAACTCACTACACACACTTCAAGAGTGAGGAGTAGTAAGTGCAGATGAATGTGACTTACCAAAGAAGAGAAATTCACAACTCCTCTACTCGCTTCAATGCTAGAGCTACTTACCATCACACGGATGCCTCGGCTTGATTCAAATTTCCCCGGAAACGGTGCCAAAAAACATGTGTACCTAAGGACAAACCTAGGGAATTGTGGAGAAAGAGACTATACCTCGATCCCCCTCAAGTGCATATAGTGGGGATTCACGCCTTATTTATCAATCCGAGGAGTATCAAAACCTAACCGAGTGTATGAAGACATGCATTCAAATGATGATCAATGCAAATGAGCTTCCCAAAGAGTGCAATCAAGGCTAAGACTATTCCAAACAAAATTCAACTGTCAATCATGGTGTCACGATACTTGGAGCAGTAGCCAACAGTAAATTGAGCTTTTCTCTCATCTCTGAACTCTAAATATAGCAAATAGCATATGCTTTTCGAAGCTCTCAAGAAGACACATCCAATGGTTGTATTTTCACTCAATTATAATGCTTCTACTTCAAGTGATGATCAAAATATTGAATCGCGAGAATGACCTTCCTACACTTCAGCACTTCCTACACTTCACACACACCTTAACCACAACAAACAATCACTTTCATGGATAGAAAACACTTCCTAACACTCTTTTCAAGCAACACACCTGCATACAAGCTCACAAAGAAGATGATACAAAGAGGAGAAGACACAAATTCAAAATTTTGTGCTCTTCATTCTCACAATGGCAAAAAGTCTTTTCAAAGAGTCATAAATTGACTTATATACATGTGCCCTAAAAATGGTCCTTTCACATAAGAGACCGGCACTTTATTCACTAAAAGGCTAATTTCCTACTAGTTTACATGGGTAAGCTACTAATCTCCATGGGTATGCATCTAGAGCACTCCTCTAGTGCATTTACAATGGAAAATATGTTACAAAAATGGTTATAATACAAAAATAGAGTGTCCAAATCGGAAAAATTTTGGGGCCCTTCTTTTTCTCTGCCTTTTGCTCTTCTTAGCTCTGCAACAATTAGCAGACAAATTCCAAGATGATTTGGTACAACTCCTGCACGAATTCTCAGATGTTTTTGCTTGGGATTACAGAGACATGAAGGGTCTTGACCCACGGATTTATCAACATAGAGTGGTAGTGAAACCGGATGCGAGACCCATCAAACAACCTAGTTACAGGATGAATCCTAATTATGCGGCCCAGGTCAAGGCCGAACTTGATCGATTGTTGAAAGTGGGATTTATTGTGCCAATTGAGCATGCTGAGTGGATCTCGCCAATAGTGATAGTGCCTAAGAAAAATAAACAGTTACGTATCTGTGTCGACTATCAGAAGCTTAATGCAGCCACCGTACCAGATTCGTTCCCTCTTCCTTTTCTAGATACAATGCTCGATAGGGTAGCAGGTCACAAAATGTATTCTTTCCTGGATGACTACAGTGGATATAATCAGGTGAGGATGGCGGAACAGGATATATCGAAGACAACATTCATCACCAATTGGGGTGTCTGTGCCTGCACCGTAATGTGGTTCGGTTTGTGGAACGCCCCAAGTACATTCCAAAGATGCATGCAGGAAGTGTTCTCACCTTACCTGACAACATTTATGCAAGTTTATTTGGATGATTTTTCATTGTTTGGCGACACTTCAGCACACCTGTATCATTTACGGTGTTGCTTTGAAAAGTGCCAGGAGTAACGACTATGTTTGAATCCTACCAAATCGTTTTTGCGCTATGATACGTTAATGAATTTTCTTACTGATGGTTGTCTCCCTCCTAATACTCCCCTTGCTCTACGTCGAAAAATTGCATCTACAGTCAACGATTCCGGTTGATTGTGGGTCAACTGTATTATATCGATGAGACTGGTGTCCTACTCAGATGTATCCCTCCATATGAAGTGGCATCAGTTATTGCCATGGCTCACTCATCACCCACTAGAGGACACTTCGCAGCTGATCTCACTCATCGCAAAATCCTGCAAAGTGGGCTATGGTGGCCTACAATATACAGAGATGTTGTTAAATTTGTGTAGTAGTGTGATGTCTGTCAATGGTGAGGACAGCCCTTGCAGCGATATTTCTTTCCTCTTCAACCTGTCTTACCGTTGGAGCCCTTTCAAAAGTGGGGCTTAGATTTCATTGGCCCAATTTCACCCCCAGCGACCCTCACCAACAATCGATATATTTTGACCTGTACAGATTATGCCACTAGGTGGGCGGAAGCTTGGGCTTTACATTCTGCCACAGCAGTTTTCGGTGGCCAAATGCTTGATGAAGGATGTCTTCCCTCGATATGGCTTACCTCTGGAAATAGTGACGGACCAGGGTACACATTTTGCGAATAATTTAATGCAAGTGTTGACTCAGAATTTCTAGATTGTGCATAAATTTAGCTCACCTTACTATCCACGCGTGAATGGTCTTGCTGAGAGCACTAATAAGACTCAGTTGAATATTCTTCGGAAACTAATCTTGGAATGTCTGGAATGATGGGACCAAATCTTACCTGCAGTTTTGTGGGCTTACCGGACCACGTACAAAGTAGCCACCAGAATGACTCCATTTAAACTTACTTATGGATTGGAAGCTATTGCTCCAATGGAAGTGGTGGTGTCAAGCCTGCGAGTAGCCTTATCCCTGAAATTGCTGCCGGAAGAATCTTTTCCATTCTGGTTAGATGTTTTCAGATCATTGGATGAACAACGCTGGGAAAGCTTCATGATTCCTCAAGAAGTTCAGCTACGCCAAGCCCGTACTCATGACCGCTTTCTAAAAACCACTGTCTTCACGATTGGCCAACTCGTTTTATTTTATAATGCTAAAGCCAATCGCTCTGCCGGAAAATTTAAGTTACGGTAGCTTGGACCATACCGGATTGTTGAACAGGTGGGACCCGCCACTTTTTAGTTGGTGACCTTAACAGGTGTTCTCCTTCCAAAAGTGATTAATGGCTCCAAACTCCGCCCCTATCACCAGCCGTCTGGTAACTCCTGAGGAGTACTCGGACTTTTCCTCTTTTTCTCTTGTCACTTGATCTTCTTCTCTACCCCCCGTGTTTCGGTTGACCAGTTGACCGTAATCTTCCCGTTTTTGTATCTAATTATGATCAATCGCCGCCTCTGTGTCGCTGCTTCTGTTCATGCATGCATGCCGCACTTATGAAGGATATCTCTCCAATACTGCGTTATGAGTAGGGTTTTGCCGCCTAATTTTTTCCGTATTCATATTTAATCTTGTTCTTTCCACTATTAATGGCTATTGTGCTTGTGTGTTTGCGACCTCGGTGAACTCTGTGTTTTCGTGTATCCTTGTGCGCACCATGGAAGCTCTGGCTAATATTGCAACCTTCCGTACGGGTCTCACTCCAGATGTGAGTGAGTACTTGCGTACTCGCGGATTGCTGACCTTCGCTGAATTGCCTTGGCATTCAGTCGAATGTCATCCGTTCCATGCGCAGATTATTTCTGCCATCGCCGCCACACCTGCTACAGAGCAATGTTGGCCGGTTACCTGTTTAAATCCTCGTGTAGTGATCACTCTCCATACGTTTGCTGAGGGATTCCGACTCCCTCAGGAAGGATTGGAGCATGGACCGCTCCTTCCTATTTGAAACCATGAAGGAACTGCTTCCCTCGAACTCATCTAATGAGTTTGCCATCCTTTGTTGCCCAGAACCAGAGCGTACTGCTCTACAATTCCTTATCGCCATGTTAAATTTGCAAAAACGTACCTATGGTATATCCCGACCCTTTTATTCCAAGATAGATATGGCTTCCCGCGAACCTGTGAATTTCACGACATTTTTCTTTAGGTGCATTCACCGTGAATGCGTAACAATTACAAAACAAATAGCCAAGAATGACATCCCTCGTACATGCTTATCCCATATCCTAACCTTCCTCTTTCCGGTGACACAAGCCGTGAACCTCCTCCAAACGCTCCTTTTCTGTTACACGAAGAATCTACACAAATGGTTGAAGACGATGATGATGACGATCTCCTTCAGTTTTTTCACCGCAAATGTAGACGCGTTAGTCCATCTGAAAGCCAGGATCAAGGCTCCAATGCAGGTCACGAAGCTGAAGTCTTCCATGACACCGCCACCTCTCTCCAGGTAGAATCCTCCATTCATCTTCTCCTCTCAAGCAGTCGGAACAAGATGCACACATGGAAGATGTCGAGGAAGTCACTTCATGGGAAGAATCTCATCAACCGGATGCTAAGGTGGTAAAGGAGGTCGCGGAAGCTACTAAGGTTATGGATTGCCAATCTCTTGGGTCACCAACTGCTGATGTCCAAGCAGATGCAGGCACAGTCCAAGCAAATGCAGTCACGCATCTGACTGAACATGCCGAGAAAGTTACTGACGCTCCTGTGAAAGAAATTCAGAGTGAGACCAGAATAGTCTTGGCATCAACCGCCCTTCTTCCTCTTCCTTCTCCCCCTATCATTCCTGATGCTGCTGAAATTCTTTCCGGTGGCCCTTGAACTGTTGTTCACAAGGCCTCAACCCTTCCGTTATCCTCTCTAGATTACTCTCCACCATCCTCCCCTCATTTGCTGTCGGCCTCGTCATCACAACTTCCCCCTTCCATTCCCCCTCCAACAGTCATGTTCACCGAATTGGAGTCTATGGGTCGCCTTCTTATACAATTTTCCTAGCAATTACCCCTCCAGATGAAGCTAGCAACTCAGAACATCCAGCAAGCGTTGCATAGTAAAGTTGATTTGCTCGAAGCAGACATTGCTCTGCTCCAAGAAGAAGCAATTGCAGTTAAAGCTGAGAACCACGCCTTGCAGACTCAGCTCCATCAACTCCAAGATCGATTAGTCCAGCAAGATCATCTGATTGCTCAATGGGATAGCGCGCTTGTGGAATTGAAGGAAAAGACTGTTCTTCTAGCCGCGTGCGATGAAGAAATCGTTCAATTAGAATAGATAGTACAAGACAAAGAAGATGCTTGTGTGGCGCTCGGCAATTTGCTGGAAGAAACATGCGTGGATCTTGCTCTGGTGGAACAGAAGGGACAAGAAATGGTAGACTTGGCCATGCAGAATACTGAAGACCTCAAGACAGTGTTTGCCGAACTTTTCCAGAAGAGTCGTGATTTGGAAGCACAGACGGGCAGGACGATTCAGATAAAGAAAGAGTTGGAAGCTATTATGAAAGAGAGAGATGCTTACTATAAAACTATCCAGTATCAAGCTCAGGAGTTGGAAAGACGTGAAAAACAATTAGGCATTCAAGCAGAGAGGTTATCGAGAATTGATGCAGAGATTGCTAATATGAAGCAGGCAAGAGATGCTGCACTAGCCAACGACTTTTACCTCCAAGAAACATTTTTGCAGACACAGACAGAATTGCTGATGAGTCAAGTCATTGCTGCTAGTTCGATTCGTATTGATGCACAACTGGTCGAGCCGAACATTTTGAAGACTATGCTGGACTCATTAAAGGAGAAGATCACTCACACTTTTAAACTAGCCAGAACCGTGTATATACAAGGCATTATTGATGAGCCTTGACTGTATTTTCCTTTTTGGGTTTGAGTCCACCGTGCGTGCTAGTGTTAGGTCACCGGATTGGAATATGTAATTTTTATTGATTAATGAAAAGGCAATCATGGTGTTCTTTGGCGAGAGACGGGACTCGCCAAACTGTCTATCTGGGCGACTGTGCTGGAGTGTTGTGTTGCAAAATTGCAGAAATCTTGAGTATTGTATTCTGTTTATTGAGTTAGAGTAATTAATCATTAAATACAGTAACGCTACGGTAACATTAATAAGTTTGTGCAAATTCGTAGTTGTTAATTCATGTGGTAAACATACTGCATAGTGATAATCATTGAATCGAAGTTAGTTAACTATTTAGTTGAATGTTGAATTGGGAAAGTTAAACAAAGGGCCTCTGTACTATCAGACCCCTATCCATCCGTAAGAACCCAAAAACGAGATTAAAAGTCGCTTATAGAAGCGCTTTTAACAGTTACTAGAAGTGTTCTATTGTTTTTGAGGGTTTCTTGGGCAATCCCTTATTAAGTGTTCCCTGCCACAGTCCTAACAATAGGCTCCTTCTATTTTTAGTGTTGGAGGTTGTGGATAGTCTCTAATGAAATGTTCCCCCCACATCTATAACAAGTTATCTTCTGTCCTCCTTTGAATTGAGGTTTCTAATTGGACATGTAATTATTAGTTATGTACATGAATGTGGTGGTGTCCATTTCAATTCTCCCATTCCCCAAGTCCAGGACTTGCAGTTCTGGTTCTCTTTGTTCATATCCTTCCCAATCTTCCTGACATCCTTCATTCAAATGATAATCCTCTCTGTAAGATGATCTGAGTCTTATGCTTTCTTCTTCAGCTGGTGGGTATTTTATTGGTACTACATTTGTTGGTAATGGTGGTTGTTGTCCAAGTACAGGTCTTGGTTGCTCAACAAATCTAGATTCTCTTTGTAAGTTATGTTGATTCATAAATTCCCTTTCCTTGATGGGTTGTTTATTGTAGAAACACTCCTCTCTAGTATGGTTTGTCCATTTTCTTTCTAAAGTACAATATTTGAGTGTTTTCCTATCTTGCAAATGTTGTGGTTTATGATAAGGACATTGTTGAACCAAATGAATCTCCCCACAATTATAACACTTCTTATTAGCTGATATTCTGGTATTCATCAAGTTTGTCTTAGTGTTGACTTCTAGGGCTTTAGCGAGGGCTTGTGCTAATTCTTCTGCTGGTGGAATTCTATCTTCATTTGTTCTTGGTTGATCAAATGCTAATAAATCCTCTCCTCTGTTATCCTCTAAGTCTATAGCCTCTTTCACACAAGCTCCTAGATCAGGACATCTCCTATAATATACCAAGGTTCTTAACTGTGCACTTCTCAGTCCTTCTATGAACAAAGACACTTGTCTTGCCATTGAAGGTACCTCGTCTCTTGGACATCTATCAATATATTGCTTGAATCTCCTAGCAGCCTCTCTGACATTTTCCATTTTTTGTTGTTTGAAACCATGTATCAGGGTGGCTGTACTATGTTTAATCCCTGTTTTGGAGAATTCCCCTATAAAAGCTTCGAGGAAAGATTCTATATCTGGATACATTTCCTTTCTCAATGGAATGAACCAAGATAATGTAGGTCCAGTTAGGGTTAGACCAAATGCTTCAAATTGCACTTTGTAATCCTCTACTTCTTATGCCCTAATTAATTGTCTAAATTCTGCAGCATGAGCATGAGGATCAGAATACCCTTCATATTGATTTTTCATGCATTTAACTACTTGATAGGGTCTAAGCATTCTTCCCTAGTTTTGCTACTGATGTCTTCTCCTAATTGGAAAATCCTTCATTCCTTCAGCTTCTCTTTCAAAAGGATTTGGAGAAGTGTGTAATCTCCTTCCTTGTGGTTGTTCAGTAGAAGTGTAGTTTTCATTTTGTCTTGGCAATTCTGGTTGCCCTGTGTTTTGTTCCCAAGGTCTCTTTTCTGCACATTGCCCTAAATCATTAGAGTTTTCTGGATCTTCTGAAAATATGTATACACATCCCTGTCTATCTGTCTATCCTCATATCTGCCATCCTTAAATTGTGCCACTGGCATTAAATTTAAGGGAATTTCTAAGTTTCTCATTCTAATGAGAAACTTATGCATACCATCTTGGTATACATAGGTTCCAAACCTATTTGTATACATGTACTTGAGGATATTTCTATAATCACTAGTTTCAGAGGCTTCATTTGTTTCATTTAAATTTTCCACGTTATTTATTTGTCCTAAATCGTTTTCTTGTAAATCTCCTAACACTGGCTCTATCTCTTTCCTTTTTAACTCTTGTTTATCAGGTGTGAACAATTTATTATCAGATCTCAAAATCATTCAACTAATTCACAATTTTGTGATGAGAATCGTGTTTCTCACAATTCTGTGAATAGAATCGTGTTTCTCACGATTCTGTGGATAGAATCGTGTTTCTCACGATTCTGTGAAAAAAATCGTGTTTCTCACGATTCTGTGAAAAAAATCGTGTTTCTCACGATTCTGTGAATAGAATCGTGTTTCTCATGATTCTGTGAAAAAAATCCTGTTTTTCACGATCTTGTGAAGGAAAACGTGTTTTTCACGATCCTGTGAAGGGAATCGTGTTTCTAAGGATCCTGTGAAGGAAATCATGTTTTTCACGATCCTATGAAGGGAATCATTTTTTTTCACGATCCTGTGAAGGAAATCGTGTTTTTCACGATCCTGTGAAGGGAATCGTGTTTTTCATGATCCTGTGAAGGGAATCGTGTTTTTCATGATCCTATGAAGGGAATCATGTTTTTCACGATCTTGTGAAGGGAGTCGTGTTTTTCACAATCGTGTGAAGAGAATCGTGGTTTTCACGATCCTGTGAAGGGAATCGTGTTTTTCACGATCCTATGAAGGGAATCGTGTTTTTCACGATCCCGTTCCCAGACAATCATGATTGCTCACAATCGTAAAGAACACGATTTTCTTTTGAAAATCGTATTCTAGGAATCGTGATTTTGTGTTTATTCTTAGAATCGCGATTCTGAGCAGATTCTTATAATTTTTTAGTTTTTGATTTTTTATGTTCTTTTTTACTATTAAAAGCGCCTTATTAAATATTAACATGCAATAAAAGATCTTTCATCAAAAAGTCGATTTCTCTTCAAAAAATTCAAAAAACTGAACATCATGATTCTGGGTTTTTCAACAGTTTTCTGAGTTTTTGTGCTTTTACCAAAATGTTAAACTTGAAATTATGTAAACTTTTTGTAAGAAAATTACCTTTTTGTCTGATCAAGAAATATCCAAAAAGCTTTGTGTTTGCTGAAGATCCCGATTCTGTTAGCTCCTCTCACTCACTCTTTTAATGAATAATTTTTTGAGATTTCAGGCTTTTATAGACTTCAGACAATCGCGATTGTGAGTGATTTTCACAACTTTGAGTTCCCACTTTTTTTATTCTTCTTCTTTTACAATTTTTGTGGTTTTATTTAAAAAATCTTATCCCTTCCAACAAAATTTTGCCCACTTTCCTCTCCTGATGAAAATCACGATTTTGTGTCCAATTCTCAAATCTGATCACTTGATACTCAATTCTTACTAGACTTTTGAAATTTTTCTTTCCTTCACTTATGCAACTTATGAAACCTTTTAAAATTGCTTACCTTAGTACCCAATAGTGCAACTCAGTTAATTTCTTTATCTTACTGAGAATCGCGATTCTGTGATGAGAATCGTGTTTTTCTCTGAACTTCTTGCTTTTGCACTTTTTGACTTTTCTTCCCTCCTAGTCTTCTCCATTGTTCTTCACCAACTCCAGATCAATTGTCACTTGCAATTATCCACCACCAAACTCATTCAAAGATATTAAAATTTTGAAAAAAATTTAAACAACAACTTTTACTCTAAATATTTTTTATTTTTGTCTCAATTTCTGGATTTTTCTTTCACTATTCCACTTTCCCTTTTCAACACAAATCCTCCTACAAAATTTCCTAAGGAAAAGAAATTTGTTTGGATTTTTAATAAATTTTATGAATTTTTTACTATTTTGAACCCTAAATCAAGGAAAACACTTCACTTAGGGTTTTCTTGTTTCAAGATCCATTGATCTTTTGTTTCATGATTGGTTATACTCTTTTATGCTTGCAATCTAATCAGTTTGGAAGTAGAGCTTTTCAAGAAAATATGTGCTAAGAAGTACAAGTATCAATTCATGAAAAGATAAACTCAAACACCTTTTTTTTCAAGAGGCAAATAATTTTTTTCAAGATTATTATTTTACCTTGGATAAAGAAATGGATCAATCAATTTTCACATAGCTACTTTACTTGACTTTCCTCATTGCAACCATGTCATCTTTTCCAAAATTGACAAATTTGCTTGGTACTTAGTCAAAAAGCACTCTAATTATGCAAAGATAGTAACATTTTACCTTTCCTTTAATAATCTTGATTCAATTTTTTTTCCACACACCTTGTGTACTTGAGCCACGAAGACTCAAGGACTTGTGCCAATGAGACTATACCTCAATTGCCATACAAGTGCATATAGTGGGATCTTTATCACACATTTAAATGTCAACCCTAAGGAGCGACTAACCAAGTGTATGAAGACGTGTGCACACGTGATAGAAAATCAAGTGGTTTAGCTAATCACGCATGAGAAAAGACTACTACCTCTCACACCTACTGAAATACTGAAAGTGTTGCCGCAAGCCTCTTTTCAGCAGTTTTGGTATTTTGAGGGTTTCTCCCAGCCCAGAACTCCGAACATAGGCAATAGGGTACTCGTTTCGAAGCTCTCGACGAGACGCATCCAACGGTGGTGGTTTCACTCAATTCTGACCACTCTGCTTCAAGTTATGGCAGAAACAGTGAATTACGGGAGTCACAAACACCCGCGCCACAGCTTCTCCTAGCTTACGCACGCACTACAGCAGCTCAAAACAAAGGGGAAGGGGTAGACAACAGTCCTACACATGCATTTCAAGCATCACACACACATACAAGAGCAAAATGAAGATCAAAATCAGCAAGAAAGAGGCAAACTCGAAAATTCAGAAGTGCTTCTTCTTCACAATGGCAAAAAGTTCTTTACAAAGAGTCACTTTTGACTTATATACTAGTGCCCTAAGTTTGGTCCTTTCACACAAGAGACCGGCACTTTATTCACTAAAAGACTAATTTCCTACTATTGTACATGGGTAAATCACTAATCTTCTGTGGGGATGCATCTAGAGGACTCCTCTAGTGCATTTACAACGGAAAATATATACAAAAGTGGTTATAATACAAAAGTTGCATGTCCAAATCGGAAAAATTTTGGGGCCCGTCTTTTTCTCTGCTTTGTGCGTTCTTTTAGCTCTCCAACACTCTCCCCCTCTTCGTCTCTGTCGTCCCTTGACAGACTTTGCTTCGCGAACGCGTCCCGTGGTTAGTGTTGCCTGATTCTTGATCTTGCATTACGTTTTAGAGGCGCTCAGCTTTTCTCCGCACGCTCCCCTTGGTCAGTATTGTCTGCAGTTAAACAGACATGCAGATTCGATGGCCTTCTTGATTCAAGCTCTACAACTCGAGAGCCTGATGCAGTTGTCTTGCCTGTTGACTTGGGTTGCCACGCACACCACCAGTGACTAGGAATGTGCTGTTCTTAGTCACCCTCTTAAACTTTTCAGCCTCTACCCCTTTGTAACTTTTGGTCCTCTGATTTGTCCTGGTTGCACACATCTGACCCTGTTGTATTGCTTTGAGGCTATTTACTTCTTTTCCACCGTGCATGACCTGGATGATTTCTCTTTTTGCCTGATGCGTGCCCTTGCGGGGCTCTGTGCAGAGATGGGTAATGCGCCTCTGCGGGGCTTCCTGCAGAGATGTGTATTTATTGCACTGTCTTAGACTTTGATTTTCTTCTTCTTTTCTTTTTGCTTGATTGTCCCTCTACACGTCCCTCCTCTTGAACTCTGTCGTCCTCGACAGGCTTTCTGAGGCGACGTGTGTATGTTTGAATGGCGGTTTGCTCTCGTTGGTTCAGCAGATTTGCATGACATAACATGAATTCCTTCCATTGCTTTGACTTTACTCCGTCTTCTGGTGCCTGTCTGTGATCAGCAAAGAAACTTCTTTCGTAGGCCACCAGCCTTGCATTCAAATTGGAAGTCATTTTCACGAAAATTTCTGAATCCATTTCAAAGAAGCCGGTAAAGAATGCTTCTTCGAAAGTTTGCATATATGTCGATGGCAAAAACATAAGGCGAGAATAATACGCCATAATTGTGAGTCGGCTCAGAATGGTTGATAAATAAAAAATAAGAGCCTCAGACCCTTGCGTAATGCCGATGAAATTCAAAAATGTTCATTTAGCATGCTGAAACACCTTCAACACTGTAATGAGCATGCTAAATATTTTGTTGGTCATCTTGACGGCTAAGTCCGGAACTGTAGCATACCTTGCAATCCAAAATTCCATTGTCTTCACCATATATTCTTCTGTAGGTAAGTAATTATGTGGCGGACTAGGTAGTAACGGATAGTTAAGCCATTGATTATTGATATTGCCTTGACGCTGTCCTTCCCAAAATTGCGTCCAAGAGCGTCTGCGGGGTATAGGACAAAAAGATGGATTTACCTGAAGTGCATATGGTGATGCTTCCCACTGTACCCGCAATGTCGGATTCTTCTCCAAAATTTTTCTTCGCCATATCGGATCCGCCTTCTCAAATTCCTCTTGAGTATAATTGAAAGTGTCATGCTGGAATTGAAGGTTGTGATCCGGATCTTTGTTCGTTGCAGACTTTATGTACATCCGTGTCTGCTCTTTAAGTAGACCATATGGTACATTGAATGGCTTCAAAATTTGATCTAATTGTTTGTTTTCTATTCGAGCTTCTTTCATTATCTGTATAATTTGATCTTCAAAATCAGCAGTGAGCTGGGACATCAGTAGTGCCCTTTCTGGTCTGCTCAGTTCTGCAATTTCTCGTGTGTTAGGTTCTAATGGAACCTCCTTTTCCGCCCTTATTGGTGAATGATACAAGGGGGAAGAGAGAGGACGTACCTCTTCCTCCACAGTAGCCGTGGTCTCTGGTGGAACTACTGGTGTCCCCTGCTTTCCTGTTAGTTCTATCTGCTCCTGAAGCCGTTTGATGAGTTCCTCTTTATTCTTAAGTTCTTCTTCGACCTTTGTAATCTTTTCTTGATGTTTGATTAATTCCTGTGCAACTATGTTCATGTGATCTGTGTCTTCTTTGCACTGTCGGAAATAATCTTTCTCTGCTTTTTTCCATTTCTTGCGTAGAGCTGTCGTGTCATTCATATATCTTTGTTCCCATTCTGCAATTGTCTCTTGCTCCTGTTTGAGCTGATCTGCCATCTTGGTCAACTTTTCTTCCATGTCTTTTATATCCTCGTTTGATTTGTCAGTATCTATCGGTGGTTGATCACTGAGGAGAGCTGTCATGAGCTCCTTGTTCCTGTCCCTTAAGTGGTCTGCTTCTTCCATGCTCACCTTGAGCTGTGATTCGAGTACCTTGCTACGAGCATGGATCCTTGTTTTCTCTTTTTCGGTCATGTCTAGTTTCTTCGTGAGCTCCAAAACTTGCTCTTTTAGTTTGGCATTTTCCGTTTCTAATATTCTGTACTGTGTTTTGGTCGTTTTTATTTCCTCGTGTTTCTTCAAAACTTGAGCTTCTGCTTTGGATAGTTTCTTAGCCAGATTCATACCTTCTTTTTGAAGCTCCTGCTTTTCGAGCATGGCTTGGTCGTAATCTTCATCAGCATCAAGCATCAATTGTTGAGTGTCTAGTGCAGTGCGAATCATATCCTGCACCACAGGCTTGAGCTGAGCTATATCAACATTCAGCCATGTCTTTGGTATGTCTGGGGTTTCTCCTGTATGTACATCTTGTCCCTTCGCAACGTGGATCATTTCATTATGTGGTTATCGGACCTGTAGTTGTACTTGCAATTCTGCGTCATCTTCCACCACCTTACGAACCTTCGTGGCACTCCCTTGAAATGTGACATCCATTGGGGACGGTTCTGCCACAACCCTTAGTGGGGTGAAGGGTTCTTCGTCTTCTTGTCCTTCTTCCTGAGGCTTGTCCTCTGATATCATTAAATGCTCCTCATCATCAGATTTGCCCTCCTTGTTGTGGGTGGTGGAGGCATCTTTCGGTTGAATGGGGTGTTGCCCTTCTTCTTCTGCCTGCTTTTTGGTGGTACTTTGGTCTACCAGTGGTGATTGAGCGTTTTCCTTGTGGCCTGCTTGGTCTTCGCCATAGTCTACTTCATTTAATTTGGCCCACTGGCCATCATCCTTCGATTCACTTTGAATATCTACATCCAATAATGATGTATTTTGCTTCTCTTGGTCGTCGGATCCAGAACTAGAGTTGTCTAGCCCAATTTCTCGATATCTATGTACCTTAGTAAGTTTGCCTTTTGGTTCCTTAGCTTTTGCGGACTGTTGATAATGATGTCCCTGCACTGGCAGATTAATTTGTCCTTCTGTATATTTGTGAGTCTCCTCCAGTGCTTGCGTTAATTCTTCTTCCGTGATCTTTTTATTCCCTTGAGGGGTGGTTGTAAGAAGTACATGTACTCTCTTTGTTTCTGGTACTTCCTCTTCTGCTTGTTGGACTTCTCGAGGTCGTTTTGTGCCTCTCATTGTGCCTCTCATTTGGGGTCGCGAGCTTGTTTCTGCTTCTTCTACTTGCTTGCTTCCTTTCTTCTGTTTCGGTACAGTAGCTGCTTTGACAAATTGAGCCAACTCCATTGAAGATGGCATTTCCCGTAAGAACTCGCGCATGCCCAATGCGTGGTAAATCATAATTGTTAGGGCAGTGGTCCCATTGAGGAATTTCTTATTTTCCCATTTCTTCTTCGCCTCGAACAATCTTTCTTGCACATAGGGTGTAAGGTTTACCTGGTTGCCGATCTATTTTATGGCATGAGACAATAATTGCACAATGATCTTTTGAGGGGCCGTGTATCTATTCATACTCGGAAAGCAAAAGTGTTGGTGAATCAATCTGACTTCTTCTTCGATGTCCACCCTATTGATGTCGACGGAAGTTCTTGTTTTGGCTCCACGACTCTCTTCCTTGACCGTGTTGACACCATCCTTTTCCCATCCAAATGCTTCTTTGATTAAGTCGTGGGAAAATTGAATGACCACCCATTCTCCATTCTTGTCCATCACATTGGCTTCTGGTACCAATGGATCATGTAGTGCTGGTCGTAGAGTGTTCATGACTTGTGTACAGCGTTGGAAATCCGGTTTATAGATAGGTAGCTCAAAATATTTATGAATTCCTGCTTTCTTCATGATATCGATTGTGGATGGCAGTCCATGTAAAACTTTGAAGTCCTGGGACATGATCGGAAAGTGATGCTCTGTGTCCATGATCTTTATGTTGGCCAAGAAGAGATATTCCTCAACTGGCTGCTCATCTGTGAACCAATGGCCTTTTGCTTTCGTAAGACATTGGGGAGGAAATTCTTGGACCTCCTCTTGTATTGTAGCTTCCGAGTCTTCAGAAGCCATCTGCACTTACAAGGAAAAGTGCATTAGCTTGAAAGGCTTTCATGAGACCATACAGTGTATTGTTGTGATTATGGTAGCTCGTCACTCCGTTCCCCATTATTGCAAGAGTGGGATTTCTTACCGCCTCTTTTTATATTTTTTTCTAAAAGAAGACAATCATTAGTATAGCCGAAGCATAGTTTATGTACATAGTATGTCCATTCCTATCAGTTTAAAGCTAAGATCTAGTCTCACTTGGAGATCGTGCACCACTAGTTTGATAATGTACATCCTGTGCCGAATGCTTGGCCTTGTATTGCGGCCCTATCATGCTTACTTGAGGTGCATCAGACACTACATGAGTGCAATCGGGTGTTTTATCTCCTCGATCATCCGCTCCTCGTGGTAGCTTTGGTTTTCAGATCCATTTTGAGAACACTGAGAGAGGTCGCTGGGTTTTCTCGATTCGTGCAGCTGCTCGTGTTCCATTTGATTTATCCATTGTCCGAGTGAATTTGGCATTGCTTTGCGATTTTCTCTGATGATTCTTATGTGTTGATGATTTTTGCCTTGTCTGATGTGGTATTTCCTCCTTTGTCCTTACATTCTGTTTAGCTGCTTGTATGACCTTTTTGGGAATCCATATCTGATGTCGAGATCTTTGAGCTTCAAGCAAGGGCTTGGCAATCCATACTTGCACTGGTTCTTTTCGTCTGTAGTTCTTTGTAGCGGGTTTGGTGATGCCTGTTTCCTTCTTCAGAGCGCTTGTGGACGTTTCTTGACTCTGTATTTGATCCTTGCGTACCCACATATATTTGGGTGGTTCTCGATTCGAGTATCTGCTTATTGGTTTCCAATAGTACGATCTTTGGATGTTTTGAGCCTGTTTAGGAGAGAGCGTCTCCTCATTGGTTGGCTTATCCACAATTTCATTGGATAACTTCGACTCTATAGTGGATGTCGCTAAGATTGAAGTTTCAGTTTCTATGCATTTGCTTCCTGAGTGGTGAGCATAGTTGATACTTTCTTCTGTCGTTTTTTGAACTTCCTCCGATCTTGGTATTGACATGGTTTGGATACATGGTTTCTCTTCAAGTAAGCTGAAAATCTCTTTATGCCCTATCGTAGCTGAAATATATCCTTGAGCTAGATGGATACACGCTTCTGTCTCAATGATCCAGTCGTGTCCTAGAATGAAGTCTTCTATCAAATCGTCATCCTCACATACTAGGACTCTTTGTTCCATGGAGGAATTTCCTAGGTGGAGGGATACATTCGTGGTTCCAATGCATTCTATGGTGTGACCTCCAATTCCTATTAATTGGGCTTTTGTGGGATTCAATTCTAATTGCAGTTCGTCTGCTATTCTCTTTCGCATGCAGCTAAGGCCTGCTCCTGAGTCTATCAATGCATCTATCAATTTATACTCTGTCTTGCCAATCCTAGGTTTAGGTAAGGTTGCCTGTTACACATACCCGTTGAATCCTGATTTTTGACCTGATAGTTTGCCATAGGGATGGGCTCTTCTCCTTGGAGATAGCGTTCATCTCTTTGCCTGATCCACTCTTTCCGTTTCCTAATGCGTTCTAGTGCTTCTTGTTGGGCTTCCTCTCGAATTCGTTCTTCTTCCCTTTTCCTATTTTGAGCTCCTAACAGTCGCGCTAGCATTTGATCAGTCAAGGGCTCCATGAATCGTCTTACTCTGCATCCACTGATGTAGTTGGGAAGAATGTCTCCATCTAGAGTAGCGAGATTGACTGCACCACTAGTAGAGATTCGATTTATAATCAAAGGTCCATATCCGCGTTTTTGTAGCTTCTTTGCATGTTGTTTTAGGGTGTATACTAGGACTAAGTCGCCTTCTTTTAGTCCCTTGTCTTTTATATGTGAATCATAATATGCCTTTTGTCTCCGTTTAGCGGCATAAATGCCTGCTACAGCTTGCAATCTAGTCTCGTGCAACTTTTCAATTTGATCTAGTTGCTGGGACAATTCATGACCGTTCCACTCATATTGCTGGGCCACTTTCAATGTAGGTACCAAGAAGTCAATTGGCAAAATTGCATTCTGCCCATACACTAGATTGAAAGGTGTGGTTCCAATGGCCGTTTTATATGCCACTCGGAAGGCCCAAATTGCGTGATGCAATTGTTTGTCCCAATCTGACCTTCCATTATTGACAATCTTTGTCAATACAGTGCATAGTACCTTGTTGGAACTCTCAGCTTGTCCGTTAGCTTGAGGATGGTATGGGGCTGATTTTTTATGAATCACTAGAAAGTCATTCATTAGCGACTCAATGACTTCGTTTAGGAAATGCGTTCCTCGATCACTCACTATCTCAATTGGTAGTCCAAAGCGTGTGAAGATGTGCTCAAAGAGAAATTTTGCTGTAGTTTGAGCATCATTCTTTCTAGTGGCTTTTGCTTCTACCCACTTGGTTAAGTAGTCGGTGGCTACTATGATGTATTCCGCATGTGATCCTTTAGCCGGTGGATTGATAGGTCCTATGAAATCAATACCCCACTTCGTAAATGCTCTTGCACAAACCATGGGTCTTAAAGGCATGTCATCTCTTCGAATGGGATATTTCGCTCTCTGGCATGTTTCGCAGCTTCTCACATATGTCTCCGCATCCATATGTAGAGTTGGCCACCACAAACCTGCAAAGAGAATCATCTTGACCGTTCTCTCTGTTGAAAAATGTCCTCCCGCAGCTCCTGCGTGTGCCATTTCTAATATGGGAAGATATTCTCCTTCATGCACGCACAATCTGAGTTGATTGTCTTTTCCTCTTCTAAACAATTGTTTTCCCATTATCACATAATCCTTGCTCATTTCTTCTAGGGATCGCTTTCTTGCTAAACTAGCTCCTATTTCGTGCTCTTTCGTTTTGAGGAATTGTACTAATGTTTTACTCCAATTAGGCGCTATGGTAGAAAAAGGTAAGGACACGTGATCCTCCGGGATAGTTTCTCGGCATTCCACACAATTACTTACATAATCGTGAACATCTTTTGGCATGTCAGGCCAATAGACGCCTAACCTTTTTAATTCTCGAATTGTTCCATGCATCCCTTGATGGGTTCTCCACTTGTTTACGTGTGCTTGCTGAATTAGTTGCTTCTGTTCGTCCTCCTCGACACATCTTAATAAGACACCGTTAGGTTCCTTATAATACATGCTTCCAGCAACAATGTGTAAATTTCTTGTTTGGAGAATCTCTTTTTTGCTATCCTTATTTATTGGGTGTTGAGGGCCATGGGTGAGTATAGGAATTAGTCGTTCCGCCCACTTCGGACATACTTCAAGGTTAAACAAATACGTATCTGGTAAATCATCCGGTACTCCGCTAGGTGGTTCTCCATGCGTTAGCCTTGAAAGGTGATCTGCTCTTACATGTGTGTTTCCTTTTTTGACTATTACCTCAAAGTCGAACTCCATTAATAACAAGAACCATCGTACCAATCTTCCCGTGTTGCAAGGCTTATTGACTAAATACAACAAAGCCTCATGGTCAATGAAGAACTTGAATTTCTTGGCTAAGAGGTAGTGTCTAAACTTCTTCACTGCATAAACCATTCCTAAGCCTTCCCTTTCAGTAGTCGTATAATTTCTTTCTGCTTGGTTTAATTGTCTACTCGCATAAGCGATTGGATGGTCAAGCTTCCCTTCGTCAGCCGGTTGAGCTAGGATACATCCAATGGCATAGTTCGAAGCATCCACATGAATATGAAAAGGCTTGCTCCAGTTGGGTGATTTTAGAATTGGGGCTGTACTCAGCCGCTTCTTAAGCTCGTTGAAGGCCTTCTCACACTCGTCTGTCCAAGTGAACTGAGTCAATAGACCATATAAAGGCTTAGCTATTATGGCATACATGTGAATAAACCTACGGTAATATCCACAGTGTCCCATAAAGGCTTGTACTTCCTTTGCATTCCTGGGTCTTGGTAGCTCTAAGATAACTTTAATCTTTTCTTCGTCCGTGGATATTCCATTCTTTGAAACGATGTGTCCTAGGATTTTTCCTTGTCGCACCATGAAGACACATTTCTCAGGGTTCAAACAAACTCTATACTGTCTACATTTATTGAATATTTTTCTCAGTTCCGGTATATGGTCTGGTCGTTGATTTGAGTATGTACACAGATCATCTACGTATACTTCCATACTTTTTCTCAGAAATTCTTTGAATACATGACACATCAGTCGTTGGAAGGTGGCTGGCGCATTAGTGAGCCCGAAAGGCATTACTCTAAATGCATAGATTCCCCATTCAGTCGCGAATGCAGTTTTATGCTGGTCCTCAGTTGCAATAGCTACTTGGTTGTAACCAGAGAATCCATCCAAGAAGCTATAGACCTCCTTGCCGGCAACTCTTTCCAAAAGATGGTATGTGATGGGTAAAGGGAAACTATCACGTATAGTTGGTGCATTTACTTTTTTCAAGTTGATACACACCCTTAGTTTTCCGTTTTTCTTGGGCACTACTACTAGCGGCGATACCCATTCTGTGTGTTCAATATCATAAATGAATCCTGCCGCTAGTAATTTGTCAATTTCTTCCTTTATTTTTGCTGCGTAAACTTCATTATACGTATAAGGGCGTTGTTTAGAAGGTTTTGCATCTGATGTCATAGGGATTCGATGAGCGCATATGCTGGGTTCTACACCCTTGAGGTCTTTGTACGTCCAAGCAAACACGTCTCGATATTCTCGGATGAGTCGTATGAGATCCTCTTCTTCCTCTTCCGATACGTCTTTCCCAATATACGTGCACCTCTCTTCTCCGTCTTCTATCGTTACAACAACTTTCTTGGTTTGTTCCTTGTTGTCATAGGCTTCTCCATCCCGGGCCTCTCGTTTAGGCATTTGAGTGGCTATCTTTCTTTCTTCCACTTCGTATCTTTTAAAATGTTCTGGAACTTCGAAATGGTCTGGTTCCGGTTCCACTTTACTCGTGTCCTCTCTATGCTCGTGTATTATTGGGATGGTTTCGATTGCTAAGACTTTTGTTGGTCTTTCTTTTGATTCCTTTTGCATGGTTTCTAAATATTGTTCCTCAGAGTCAAACTCTGGTTCCATTTCTATGCTTTCATACTCTTCTTTCCACTCTTCCTCTACAATTTCCCCTGCTTCTACTTCTTGGAGGACAACCATGTAGAGGTTCACGTCATATCCTTCCTCGTCTATACAATCGTTCATCGTCAATACTTCCTCATTCACACACACATCTAATGTGGCTAGGATTTCCATCCAGCCATGTGGTTCGAAGAGTTCATCTGAAAAAATTTTAGGCATGTAATCGGGGTCTTCTATCGATCGATAGTTAGGGTGCCCTATTGGCCACATTTGTTTTTTACCCTCCTCCTTCTTTGCTTCTTTGCACATCCACAACTGGGCATCCTCGTGCATCCAAGATTGGTCACTTGATCCAGCACTGTGAATGGATAGGTCATCTTCTTCTTTGTGGACTGGATTCCATTGTAATGGAGGGACATCCCGATAAGCGAATGTGTGCAAATTTATCTTGGTAGTGTTCCCTTGATGTTGGAGATATAATGAATCTCTGCCCCAATCTTGTACGACTCGCATCTGTCTCATGAAGGGTCGTCCTAATATCATCTCATAATTGTTTGCTTTTTCGAACTTACATATGGCCAGTGTGTGTTCAAATTCCACTCCACACGTGGTTAACTTAATTCCTTCCAATATTCCTAGGGGTCTCTCCACATGACCGTCTGCTAACTGGAGTTTCATGCGAGTGGGTCGTAAGGCGGGTTTTCCCCACTTTTCCCAAATCTCCTTCGTTGCAATTCCTACCCCAGCTCCTGTGTCTAAGATAGCTTTGGTCATGTACCCATTGTAGATGACAGGTAAACAGGTATTCCCTTCATCTCCTTCACTGAACTCTCCTACTTTATCGACCGGAACCTGTATTGTGGACTTATTTTCCAGTTCCTTTTCTTTTGATCCTCCATTCTTTGGCAGTGGTTTCAATTGCTCTGCCATTTGCTTCCACAACTGGGGTTTAAGTCGAAGCAAATCTTCCACCGTTAATTGGAATTGTACTTTCGTTTTCTTTAACTCTGTTAAGTTATGCGAACTCTCCTTTCCTTTTCCTGTTCCTTTTCCATGCACCGTGGGTGCTCGTATTACCACTGACTCTCTTTCGTACTCTCCCATATAGTTAGGCAATGTTGAAATGCTTATGGTCTCCTCTCTACCTCTATCGAGTCTTGAGATCTCCTCGTAGACCTCCTCGAGGTTAGGATGGGGTTGACAGTCTTCCACAACTATTTCATCAAATGGTGGTGGATCGACACCATTCTTCTTCCATTGTTCTTCTCTGATTCTATCCCACAAGTCCTTGGGCCATTCTGCTTCTAAGTCTGGTATGGCTGACACAGGGCCATCTTGTGCTGTCTCTTGTTCACCTTGGGAATCTTCTTTTCTCAATTCTTTATCCTTTGGTTTGATGTATTCTTCATAAGGTTCCTGTGCAATCCTTGTCTCTGGTAGAGTTGGGATAGTCTTTTCTAGGGTTGTTTGTGCTACTTCTATGAGTTTTCTGCATATAGCTAGTCTTTCCTTTTCTAATTCCCCTCTAGGGTAGATTTTTTCATGTTGCTCTATGTTCGGTCCCATTTTGATTCTAGCTTGGTACGCTTTTAGCCACACATCCAAGTCGTCTGGCTTTGGGTCTGCTAGAATTGATCCGGGCTTCTCCCTATCTGAGCTAGGTTCGATTAGCTCAGGAGTTTCCTTAGACTTCCCTTGTTCTTTGTGTTTACTTGATTTTGCAATTTGCTTTTTACTGTTTGTGCTCTTGTTCTTTGCCCATTTATCCTTGAGTTTCTCTCGTCTTTCTTTCCATTTCTGAGCTTTTGTGTTGCGGGAATTTTCACATGGGTCCTCGGAATCTTCCACTATCTGAGTTGAAGGGCTTATTTTCGTGTTGTTTTTTTGTTCCTCTTCTGATTGCTGTTCTTTTTGTTGTTTTGTTTGGGCTCTAGTGATGGCTTTTAGTGGCACTGTGTACTCCTTATCACTTCCCGATTCTTCTATGACCTCTATTACATTGATTGGTGCAGAACCTTGGTTTTTTACCGGATTCTTAGGGCAATCCCTTAAAAGATGTTCCTTTCCGCAATCACTGCAATATCCTTCCCAGATTCTAGGTGGTGGAGGGTTGTATGGTCGAGGGCACTCTCTAATGAAATGGTCTCCTCCACATCTATAGCATGGTCCTCTCTGTACTGGTGGTCTACTGGGTGGTCTCATGGGTTGTGGTGCTTTAGGAGCTGTATACATTAGAGTGGAAGTCTCTGCTCCATAAGTCTGATCATAGCCTTCATACCCATAGTATGTAGTCTCATATGCCGGTTCGTACTCCATCATGTAGGCTTCATACGGATAGTACTCACTTGGTAGGGCTTCGTATCCAAGGTTTGTTGATTCTATCTGGGTCATTATCGTGGCTGGTACTATAGCTCTTTCTAGATTTTCTTCTGGTTGCGCATACTTTACTGGTACTACTTGTTGAGGTTGCGACGGTTGGGGTCCTAGCACTGGTTGTGGTGGTGGGTATGGTGTCTGTTCAATTGTTCTAGGTACTCCCGTCTGTGTTGGATAAGGGTTGTATCTTGGGATCTCTCTGTTCGGGTCTCTAGGTGGATATCCATACGGTCGATACTGAGGTGGTTGGAAAGGGCGTGTTTGCCTATTAAAAGGACAGTTCTCAGTAGTGTGATTAGTGTATTTCTGTTCTATGTGACAGTACCAAGAAGTCCCTTGTTGTTGCTGCCTGTTGTATGGATAAGCTGGTTGTGCACCGCCCCCTCCTCGAACACACAGGTGAGTGGGGTGATCTCCTCCACATAAGCTACATCTCCGTAGCGTAGGCAATCTTTGAGCTGGGTGTTGATAAGCTCTTTGCCCCTGTGCCCCTAATTTCTTGGCTAATAGCTCTGCTAATTCTTCCACGTGACTGGGGTTGGAAGAAATGGCACTCCTTGAATCGTCCGATTTAGCGTGGCTAGACTTGCTGTTGAGGTCCTCAGCTAAGTTATCTTCCAAATCAATACACTCCTGAAGACACTCACTCAAGGTTTGTAGTCTTTTCACGTACACTAGTGTTCTTAAGGTTCCGTTAGTGAGCCCATCTAAAAATAGTGAAATCATCTTTTGTTGAGTCGGTCTCTCTGTCACTGGGCATCTATCCACGTACTGGTTGAACCTTCTGGCGGCATTCTTCACCGTTTCATTAGGATTTTGTTTGAAGCTGTGAATTAGCGAAGCTGAATTGTGTTTGATTCCCCTCTTAGTGAATTCTCCTATGAATTCTTGAAAAAATTGTTCCATGTTTCCAAACTGATTGGGATCTAAGGGTTGGAACCAGGTCAGAGCTGTTCCTATGAGGGTGAGTCCAAACACCTCATACTGTACAAAGAAGTCGTCCACTTGTTCCGCTCTTAGGACTTGTTTGAATTCAGCAATGTGATCATATGGTTCTCCTGATCCATCATAAGGGTTTCTTACACACTTAGCCACTTGAATAGGCCTCAGCCTTCTAACCGGTTCAGGTGGTCTGGGCATCACACGAAGAATAGGGACAGCTGGTCGTATTGGTGGCATTCCAGGCTGTCTTCCTATCGGTGGTTGTGGTCTTACTGGTGGTCTGTACTGGTTTCCTATCCCTGGTTGGGTCTGATAGTGTGCTTGTACTCCTGGCGTGGCAAATTGTACATGAGCATGATTAGGTACGCTCCTATGGCTGGTCTGTCCTGATGTAGCATTTTCTGTTTCTTCTTGATTTCCAAATGGATTTTGTGAGGTTGTTGCCTGCTCTCTCTGAGGAAACACAGATGTACCCATATATCTTAATCGAGACCTGTCTAAGATACTCACAGGCCAATACCTTCTTTGATCTTTATCTAGGTATGTGAGTCTAGTCTCATCATCCGGGTCTTTCAGTTCATAGAATGTCATGGGGTTCTCTTCTCTCCCTGGAACAGGTGAATCGGTTTGCAACAGTAAGTTTGATCCGTGAATCATATAGACTTCTAACAAATAGTCGTCTTGAGGTATCAAGTCACCTCTCAAGACACGTGACACTCGGGATCTGCCTCTAGGGGTGGTCACAAACTCTTCTGGTTGTGTCCTTCCTAGGTTTTCAGGGTCTGAGAGTTCCCCTCTTTCATTGATCCTTTCCGGGAATTCGGTTACAATGTAGATGTGACCAACTTTGTCAACATATGCACCTCCTTCGTATTTGACAGCTGGTCGGGGCACAATTGTGGCATTCTGGGAAGTTACCATCCTGGCCACATACCTATTTAAGCCATCCAGGTAGATTGGAATCTCCTGGGCATTGGTGGACACATACTGTAAGGAAGTACGGTAGTCCCCCTCCACAGTAGTCATGAAGCTTCTCGTTGGTGTGGGACCTTGCATGTCTTCCGAAGCCATGTGTAATTCCTCTTCCGAGTCACTAGAGGTTTCTAAGTAAACGGAGTGATGACTAGCCTGGGCAGTACTTCCTACTGAAGATATGATACTCCTTCGACTACTTAGAACTCTTCCTGACCTCAAGTTCATTCACTCTCCCAAGCCTCTCTTTATGCTTCTTAGATTCCCCTTGGGTAGCTCTCCCAATGACTCAATTTGTCTGCCAAAAGCAGGGTTTAATCTGGGCGATACCACTTCCTGACGATACTACTCTCGGCGATACTGCACTGACCGCGATACGATACCAGAGGTCTATGCGATACGATACCAGACACCCAGACGATACGATATCAATCTGGTGTCGCGATACTATCCCAGAAAACAAACGATACGACACCTCAGCTATGCACGATACGATACCTGAAAATCTCGGCAATACGATGCTAATGATAGTGTCGCGATACTGTCCTGATGAACAGACGATACGATACCAATATGGTGTCGCGATATCAGAATTCTCAAGACACGATACGATCTCAAAAAGACCGACGATACGATACCAGATATAGTGTCGCGATACTCCACTGGGAAATATGGCGATACGACACTAACAAGGATCGACGATACGATACCAGAGGTCTCAGGCGATACGATCTCACCGTGATGGGTGCGATCGCGATACCAATCTTGGCGACATGATACCACTACGGTGTCGCGATACCAAGATAAGCAATCGAAGATACGACACTTGGGGAGGGCCCGATCGTGATACTCAAGTAGTGTCGCGATAACAAAGTATCAAGCGATACGATACCACCCGGTAAAGTGAGGTCGCGATACTAAAAACTTAGGCGATACGACACCACAATGGTGTCGCGATACCAAGTGTTAGTACCAGATAATACGATACCAGAGATCGAGCACGATCGCGATACCGACTCAGTGTCGTGATACCGAAATAGTGTCGCGATACCAAGGCTGGTATCCAACGATACGACACCTCTGGCGAGTGTCGCGATACAAGGGAATTTTGGTATCGCGATACCAGAACTCAACCGATCGCGATACTCAAGCCAAAAGGTCTCCAAACTTGAAAATTTTTATACCCCCTTGCACCTTTCACCCTTCTCCTCACTCCTAAGCCTCTGTCTCTCACAAAATATGCAATTACTCAAAAATTTTCCCCCCCACGATACTGCGCATTCCTTTTAATCATTTGTTTATGCAAGTTTAGAGAGTTTTAGGTATTAAATGTTAATGGGGACTCACCTTGGGTCTATCTAGTTTGCTTCTTGATCTTCTGCACAAACTTTGAAGCTCTCTTTTGCACGATACCAACCTGACGATACCAGTCGCTGCTCGCCACGATACTGAAACACTGGGAAGTGTCGTTTGAAATGAAAATTTTTTTGGTTTTTATAGTTTTTTGAACAGAACTTGAATTTTGGGTATTTTTGGTGATTTTTTGGGGATTTTGGCCTACTACTACTCCTCTTCTCCTTACTTCTCCTCTCCTTCTAACCTAACCCTAACTCCTTCTTCTCTTCCCTCCTCCTAAACCTAAACCTAAAACTTATCACACATACCTAGAAGATGAGAAGTGATAAGTGCTGAAATGGTGGACTACTTGCCAATGGACAAATTTGCGTCTACAAGTACGATTCGATCACACTCGGTCTATAACCATCACGAAGGCACCTCGGTTAAGTGACTCCCCGGCAACGGCGCCAAAAACGTGTGTACTTGAGCCACGAAGACTCAAGGACTTGTGCCAATGAGACTATACCTCAATTGCCATACAAGTGCATATAGTGGGATCTTTATCACACATTTAAATGTCAATCCTAAGGAGCGACTAACCAAGTGTATGAAGACGTGTGCACACGTGATAGAAAATGAAGTGGTTTAGCTAATCACGCATGAGAAAAGACTACTACCTCTCACACCTACTGAAATACTGAAAGTGTTGCCGCAAGCCTCTTTTTAGCAGTTTTGGTATTTTGAGGTTTTCTCCCAGCCCAGAACTCCAAACATAGGCAATAGGGTACTCGTTTCGAAGCTCTCGACGAGACGCATCCAACGGTGGTGGTTTCACTCAATTCTGACCACTCTGCTTCAAGTTATGGCAGAAACAGTGAATTACGGGAGTCACAAACACCCGCGCCACAGCTTCTCGTAGCTTACGCACGCACTACAGCAGCTCTAAACAAAGGGGAAGGGGTAGACAACAGTCCTACACATGCATTTCAAGCATCACACACACATACAAGAGCAAAATGAAGATCAAAATCAGCAAGAAAGAGGCAAACTCGAAAATTCAGAAGTGCTCCTTCTTCACAATGGCAAAAAGTTCTTTACAAAGAGTCACTTTTGACTTATATACTAGTGCCCTAAGTTTGGTCCTTTCACACAAGAGACCGGCACTTTATTCACTAAAAGACTAATTTCCTACTATTGTACATGGGTAAATCACTAATCTTCTGTGGGGATGCATCTAGAGGACTCCTCTAGTGCATTTACAACGGAAAATATATACAAAAGTGGTTATAATACAAAAGTTGCGTGTCCAAATCAGAAAAATTTTGGGGCCCGTCTTTTTCTCTGCTTTGTGCGCTCTTTTAGCTCTGCAACACACCTGCACTTTACTCTTAAAAGGTATGAGCAACTATCAATTTGCAAGAATTTCACACCTCTTTATCCCAAAAGGTTAACTCATGCTTTCTTTTTCCCCTAAAGACAAGTAAAGAAACCTACCTTTTCAATTTTTCTTTCTTGATTATAGAGTAGTACCTTCTCAACGTGTTCAAATACCATCAACAATGGAAGATCCAGCAAGGACCAAAACTCCAATGAAGTTTTTTGCTTTGTTCCCCGGAAACGACGCCAAAAAATGTTTGTTTTCAACCTTTGGAGTTGTCCTCTCCAATCATTATAGCATAAAAGATCAACTACACATCTTTAAATTATCAATCCGGGAAGTATGCAAAGACCACAGCCCCTTCTAGTTAATAGAATCCAAGAATAAGAGTTGAGATGACTGTTTTTCTGAGAAGTTTATGAAGAAGGAGAGAAATATCTAGGGTTTTGATTATCTTGAGTAGAATACAAATATGAAGTCAAATTTCAAAAACAATACATGTATCATACAGATGAGACAATCACGATTCTGTGAAAACTTCCAGCTTTGTTCTTCTACACTTTCTTACTCAATACACTGAGAATCATCCATCTTTACTCATCTCACTCACAAATACACCAGATAAGTTCACAAATTCCATGGATTACACAATGATAAGACTCAACAAATCAAGAGAAAGAACATGAAAGGAGAAAACACGATTTTCTGCACAAAAGCTCTTCTCATTACTTGGATAGCATCAGAATAATACAACCAACCCCTTCAAAATAGAAGAAATTTCTTTTATACTTTTTCAAGTGTCCCTTTTCACACTTGAATTTTGGTCCTTTTCTCCTTCTATTCTAAAAATATGCTATCTAAGAGCTTCCAAAAATTCTAGGAAAAATACATATGATCCTATTTTACATGAGGAAGACTCTTCCTCAATTTTCAGAACATTTGTATAAATATGTCTACCAATTTTTGATATTTTACAAATAATTTTCCTTCAAAAAATTGCTTCTTCTAATAGCATGTCTGTAGTAGACTCAGATGTTTGGTATTTTGACAGTGGGGTGACCAAACATATTTACCTCGCAACGCAGTTTCTTCTCTTCACTCAAGCCTGCCCCTACAGGGAATACTGTTACATGTGCCAACAAATCCTCTTATCCTGTTATGGGAGTTGGTAAGATCATTTTGACTACTGCTGATGGTAGTTCTTTCACTTTGTTAGATGCTTTATTTGTGCCACGGATCAAGAAGAACCTGTTATTAGTTTATGCATTAGCCAAAATTGGTTTGGTTGTGAAATTTGTTGATGATAGGTGTATAGTTCATGATCTCTCAAATGGCGATGTGATTATTGCTTCTGGCATTTTATGTCGTGGGCTATATAAGACTATGAAAGATCTGTAAATGATTTAGCATGTGCGGTAAATGATTCTCAGGCTATGTCAGATGCAAAGCTTTGGCATGCATGCTTTGGCCATCTAAATTTTGCTAGTTTGCTACGCATGCAAAAATCTCAAATGGTGTCCTCTTTGCCCAAACTTGAGGCACCTAGAAAACATGTTTGTGAAGGCTATATTTTGGGCAAAATGCAGCGTTCATCCTTTCCAAAAGATGGTTCAGTTCGGGCTACTCAGAAATTGCAGCTTGACATACTGATGTCTGTGGTCCTATGCAGACCCCTTCTTTTGGGAATTATCTTTACTTCGTGACTTTCATCAATGATTTTTCCAGGCATGCATGGGTATATCCATTGAACGCAAAGTCCAAAGTGTTCATGTGCTTCAAACAATTTTTGGTTTTGGTTGAAAATCTGTAAGCATATAAAATGGGCACCCTCTGTTCTGATCCAGGGGGGGAATATATGTCTTCTAATTTTAATGCATTTCTGGCTGAATGTGGGATAAAACACCAGTGTACAGTGCCGTATACGCCTTAATAGAATGGAGTTGCTGAACAAAAGAATCGGTCACTCATGGAGATGGTGAGGTGTATGGTCAAGAGTTAGGCTTTACCACATAGTTTCTGGCCTGAGGTTGTCATGTGTGCAACATATGTACTGAACAGATGTCCCACTAAAGCGCTGCACTCTATCACTCCATATGAGTTTTGGCATGACTGCAAGCCATCTGTTGCTCATCTGCGTGTTTTTGGTTGTTTGTCATATGCATTAGTGCCTGAACAACATCGCAAAAAGTTGGATGATAAAGCAGTAAAATGTATTTTTGTTGGATACAATTCTGAAAGTAAAGGCTATCATCTGTATCATCCACAGACTAAATACATTGTGGTTAGCCGTGATGTTGTTTTTGTGGAAGATGCTATTCAACCATTGCTTTCATGTACTAAGGAGACATCTGTTACCTCCAAAGACATGTATGATATTTTGCTGCCTCTTTTTATAGGTGGACAGTCTAATGCTGGTCCCAATGAGGCAACTTCTCAGCCTTTGCAGGTTTCATGTGATGATGCAGATCATTCCATTTATGATGCAGATTTACATGATGCATTAGTTTATGAGAGAGCTAATATTGAGCAGGCAAAAACTATGCCAAAATGGCTCGTGAAGACTTTGCGTGACAACAAATTAGATGCACCTCTATCATATCGTACTTGTTCAGGCTCTCATAGTTCCTCTTTTGCATCAGATTGCTATGCTATGGTTGCATATAGTCTCTGTGATGAGAATAAGCCTGTTTCATTTGATGAAGCACAAAATTCAGAAAATTGGATGGCTGCTATGCAATCTGAATATGATGCAATAATGAAGAATGGTACTTGTTCTTTATGTGACTTGCCTCCTGGCAAGAAAGCCATTGGCACTAAGTGGGTATACAAGCTAGAGCGTAAACCTGATGGTACAGTTGACAGGTGTTGCAAAGGGTTATCCGCAGGAAAGAGGCATTGATTTTGATGAGACCTTTGCACCTACATGCCAGATGAATACTGTTTGGAGCATTTGTGGACTTGCAGCCCATCATGGTTGGAATGTACATTAGTTGGACATTAAAACTGCATTTCTGAATGGTGACTTGCATGAAGAAGTGTATGTTTTTCATCCTCGTGGCTTTGTGCAGAAAGGGCATGAAAACCAGGTGTGCAAGTTAATGAAGGCATTATATGGTTTAAAGCAAGCACCATGTGCTTGGTATGAGAAGATACATGCCTATTTGATTGCACAGGGTTTTGAGAACAGTCCAATTGAAAGCACCTTATATGTTAAGCGTGCTAATTATGTGCTTCTGATCATTGTTGTCTATGTTGATGAATGCTGCTCACTGGTCCTATTGAGAGGCATATTGCTGATTTTAAGGCTGATTTGCATGCCTCATTTGAGATGTCTGATTTGGGGCATTTGTATCACTATTTGGGCATTCAATTTATGCAAGTTGATGGTGGAATGGCTTTGTGTCAAACGAAATATATTGACACATTATTGCAGCGTTTTGGCCTTGAAGACTGTAAGCCTATTGCCACTCCTATGGAGACAGGTTTACGTTTGAGTCTTCATGATGCTGGAGATGCATTTGATGTTGTTCTCTATCAACAGGCTGTTAGATGCTTGATTTACTTATGCATTACTTGGCCAGATATTCAATTTGTTGTCTCACAGATGAGCAGGTTTATGCATTGCCCAGGAGTCAAGCATTGGCAGGCAGTTAAGTGCATCTTTCACTATTTGAGTGGTACTCGACTACTTGGGTTGTTTTATCCCAAGCGGGGATCACTACCGCCATATTTGCGTGGTTTTTTTTACTTTGATTGGGCTGGTTGCTATGACACTCGTGTGTCCACTAGTGGCTTTTGCTTCATGCTTGGTAGCTCATGTATATCTTGGTTGAGCAAGGAGCAGACTACTGTGGCCAATTCCAGTTGTGAGGCTCAGTATAGGGCAACTTTCACAATGACTGTTGAGTTTGTGTGGCTCATACGCCTTATGGCTGATTTGGGTGTTGGTCAGACTTCTGCCACCACCATCTTCACTGACAGTCAGAGTGCAT
Source organism: Ceratopteris richardii (assembly GCA_020310875.1). Lineage (NCBI taxonomy): Eukaryota > Viridiplantae > Streptophyta > Polypodiopsida > Polypodiales > Pteridaceae > Ceratopteris > Ceratopteris richardii. The sequence continues at coordinate 157,698,750 of CM035415.1, forward strand.
TGGCAGTTGCGAGGAACCCTATGTTCCATGCTCGCACTAAGCACGTTGAGGTGCATTATCACTATGTTAGGGAGAGGTCCTCTGCTGGGGAGGTCAGCTTGGCATATGTGCCCACGCAGGAGAACATTGCAGACCTTTTCACGAAGGCTCTGCCTAGGGAGAAGTTTGAAGCTTTCCGCAAAGCTTTGGGCTTACTTCCTTTTGTGGAGTGATTTCCACATAGCTTGGCACTTCCTTATACAGGAGTGCCAGCTCCTTGTTCATTGCATCACTCCCAGGGGGGATTTGTTGATATATTTCGGTAGTGATGTGTGTGAACACAGTAGGACCACCAGGGCACTTTTTTCCCTCTTTAGGAGGTTTTTTTCCCCCGGCTTGTATATACGCCTATTGCCCTAATGGGCTACTTATCTTTGTACGTTCTCTAGTAATACAATCAGTATTGTGTGTTGTGCTCCAAGCTTCTTCTTCTTCCTTGTGTTATTCACATGCTTTCGCAGACGTCTAACTCCAACAATAATAACACCGCACACACTACTACTAGTCGTGCACCATATGAAATTGTTTATGGAAGAAAACTTCCCACTCCCACGAGTCTCACTCAAATTGACATTCCTATGACTGATTCTTTTGCACAAGTTCATATTTCTACACTTGCTGAAGTGCATGAGCATATTCGGAAGAGTCAAGAACGTTACATGCATAGTACTAATAAGAAGCGCGTAGCCAAACAATTTAATGAAAATGATTTAGTTTGGTTACGAATCATTAAAAGGCATTTAAAAAATATTTCTCAACATCCTAAGGTAAAACTTGCCCCATGGTAATATGGACCTTTTCGCATTATTGAGAAAATAAATGAAACTTCTTTTCGATTACATTTACCTTCTCATTGGGGTATACATAATTCTTTCCATATAAGTTTGTTGAAATCTTTTCAAGGTACTTTACAACTCACGCCTATTTTAGATGATCCTCCTTTACTTGCAGAGGATGCAGAAATATTGACTCCCGAGAAAGTAATAGATTATGACGTTACCACTACACGAACTAGTAAGCAATATCATAGGTATTTAGTCGAATATAAAAATCACTCACTTGAGGAATCATAATGGATACATAAGACCTCCTTATCACCTCACTATGATCATTTAATTTCTGCATATCATTCCCAATTACATTCAACTTTCAGGTTTCGGATTCCATGCATGTGTTTTACATGGTTCATGCTTAATATTGTTCAATGATGGGACATACGAGTGATCATCCATGTCTATTTTTATATTTATCAAATGAGGTCAGTTGCTTGTCAACTGGGAGGCATGTTGTATATTATGGAATCATGGAAGGTTAAATGGATTTTTAATGTTTTATATGTCTAGAAGGTGTTGGAAGCAGCCAGAGGCATAGAAGACGCAGAAGCATGTAACGACGGAGCAGGGAGCCAGTCGAATCTTTTTTTCAAATAATTATGTTTTCAAATACTTTCCAAAAACCTCCAACAGTGATTTTTATCACTATTGTAACATATGTAACATAGAAAACCCCATTTTGTAATCCATAGCTCCATTTTGTGCAAGCCGAGGAGTCCTCAAGCTTGAGGAGCTTAGGTAGAATGAGCGTATCAATTTTCGTTATTTTTAGACACCGTTTACCCTTCCAAATAGCATCTAGGACCTATTTTTTAACTATGCCGGCCACTAGATGTGAAACAGGTCAAAACTAGTCTAGAAACTATAAAAAGAGCTAGAGAGCTCATTTTTGGGGTTAGCTTGTTGGAGTAGAGAAGAGCTTAGAGCTATTTTGAGCTTGTAAGAGTGTTCTTGAGTAATAGAGTTAATTTCTCACCTTCCATTGTGTCTTGCTTGTCTCTTCATTGTGTGTGTGTATGTGTGTGTGCATCTTGGTGCTTCTCACCTTCACTCTCACATCATCTCACATTCACGATCTTCATATCACTCCTATCTCTTCCACGGATTGACAATTAAGGAGGTGAAGCTTCTTAACGTGGTTCTCACCATTGTGCTAGAGCAACACCAAATTTGGCACCGTTGCTGGGGATCGAGTTTAGGACGAATGTGTGATGGTAAGAGTATAGCAAGAAGTGGCGTTGGAAGGTAAAAATTTCAGTTTTTGTTGTTGTTTTTAGTTAGTTTTTAGTGTTTTTCAACTCCCCCACACTCCATCTTCATCACCGCATCATCATCTTCATCTCCAAAAAAATCAGAAAATTCACCATATCCACCCATTCTCCTCATTTCCCCTCATTTGTGCATGCGAGAGAGTGAGAGAGAGCTTTTGTGCTTGCATGTACTTTTTTTTTCTTGAGTTTTCTTGCAGGTACAGAGCTCCAGTGCATCAGGAAAGCTTGGAAAAGGTAAAATTTTCAGTTTCTGTCAGAGATTTCTGTGTGTGTCAGACCATCGCGATGGTCTGCCAAGTGGGGAATTTTTGGTAAGCGACCGCACAGGCGTGTAGGCGACCCTTGCGCATCTACGAATCCACAGACGCATTTCAGAAATTCTTATTTTGGTGGACCATCGCGACGGTCTCAGACCATCGTGATTGTGTCACACCATCGCGATTGGCTCATGCCATCACGACGGCTCGGCCTGACCATCGCGACGGTCTCACGCCATCGCGACGGTTCATTTGGACCATCGCGACGGTTCACGGACCATCGCGACTGTTCGATTGACCCCACACCATCGCGATTGGCTCACGCCATCGCGCCGACAGTGCCACGTGGCAAGCTAGACCATCGCGACGGTTCACACTTCACGCCATCGCGACGACACCCTTACACCATCGCGACAACTCGAATTTTGGACCATCGCGATTGGCTCAAGCCATCGCACCCTGACCATCGCGATTGGCTCACGCCATCGCATTTGTGACCATCGCGACGGTTCACTTTGGACCATCGTGATTGTTCACGTTGACCGTTGACTGACAACATTGCGATTGTCCGCCTGATCGAGCCATCGCGATTGTTCACTCACCCCGACCATCGCGATTGCTCACATTTAGACCATCGCGACCGTGCACTTCAGACCATCGCGATTTTTCACCTTCACGCCATCGCGACGGTCCCAGACCATCGCGATTGTCTCACGCCATCGCGATTGTGCACCCCCATCGCAAATTTTAGGGTTTCATTTTTTGGCCAATTTTGAGGCTATTTTTGGGAAATTTTTGGGTGATTATACTCATAGGAGACCCCTTAGCTCTTGTTTGGAGAAAACCTGTTTGTCAGTTTTTACCCCCCATGGCCTGAACCGTCATAACTTTTTCATCTGAAGTCCGTTTTTTGAGCTTTATAGCTATTTTGAGGTTGACCTAGTTTGGGACTAGAAAGCCAGGGGGCAAGCATTAAAAAGTTGGGCAAAAGGGAAGGGACCTAAAGGGTGTATATACTCAAGTGCTTGATCATCCCTTTGTGAAATTGGTCTAATATTGAATTTTTCCAGGTCTAGCAAGGGCAATCAAAGGCATTCAAAGCAAGGCAGTGAAGGGCATAAAGCTTGGGAAGCGCGGCTTCTTGGGCATCAGAGCAACCAGAAAAGCTGACTCGAGGTTGGAAGATTACTCAACCCCCTCAGTCAATTCTTAGCTTAGGATAAACGGTAGTATTGTGGATTAAAGACGATAGGAACGCCTCAAGTTCAAGAGAATTAAATTTATCAAGCTCAAGTCTAAAAAGTAAAGGTTTGTGACACGAAAATCTAAAGGAAAGAACATAAGTCTAATGGAACGAGAATTCAAAGTACCACGGAAAGTTGAATTCCTGACGCATTCATTAAGACAAGAATCTAAAGAAATCTAAAAAGAATCAAGAAAGTAATAACAAAGAATCATTGACGATCTGAGCATGTACTGATTGTGCAAGGAAGAAAATTAATGAACCTTAGATCAGGCAAACACATAGGTAAGTCAGACCGATGAAGCCTTAGATCATCAGAGGCAAGTGTAAGAACTACTGCACGATCGTGGGCTCAACAATTGAACACTAGTTATCCCTACGAGAGCTCAGATACTAGTGAATCAGAAATGGCATTTAGCACAGAAAGACCAGAAGGAGGGTCGAATGTAGCCTATTTAGAAAAACCAGAAGGACCTTATAGGACGCAACTAGAGTTTCTCCGAACCAACCGATTAGGTGCTCGCATCTATGAGGATGGTTTGCGAAGGCAAGTGGTGCAAATGCACAACCTTGATCAACCCATTGGATTGGAACATCCAGTGGTGAAATTTGAGAGAGACGCGTACATAGACAAGGAAGGAACAATGTACATCTTAAGTACGCAGCCAAACAATACCAACGAGTTTGGCGTGATTCAGCTAGAGACGGAAACTAAATCTCAAGGAAAAGAACCATTAGAAGAGCCTAGAACACCTAGAGGGAAATCCGTACTGACATGAGTACTAATCCCAGAATGGATCCCTCAGGACAACAGAAGCATAGAGTTGTTTGTAAATAAAGAAACTGATGAAGCCTTTTGGAGATACAAGACGGAACTACTTAGTGAGGTAGGAATCATCACGATACACGAGTTCAAGGACCCGGATACACCTGGAAAGGTTGTATACCTGGATGAGACTTCAGAAAGAGTCTTTGTGGTGCCTGACCACGCTAAAAACACATACACATGGAGAGGTGAATTGGTATTCCCTCCATCTAGAACAAACATGAATACAAGTCAACAAGGGGCAGGAACATCCTCAGCCCAGGGAAATCAAAGAGAAAAGAATAAAGAAAGACCCGAAGTAAGCTTCACTCATCCCATAGGGAGAGATAGAACAACCACGGACACTAATAGAGCGGATAGACAAAGCGATCATGGAATACCAGGTGGTAGAGATGATTTTCCTCTACCTAGACCACGTGAACATGCAAGAATATTGAGACCCACTCAGTTAGTGAAATCCATGAAAAATTACTTTGATGGGACAGGAGATCCCTATGACCATGTTGCAGAATTCAAGCAAGTACTAAGAGCAGAACAAGTCGAAGACATGTTCACGCAATACAATGCATTTGGACTAACGTTAAAGAATACCCCTTTAACTTGGTTCCAACCATTGCAACAAAGGCAATTTAGAGACATTCATCACTTTTTAGAGTCATTCATCACTGAATTCTCTAAAAGTGGGATTAGACATGACACGTCTTTGTTGATTCATAGCTTTCAACAGACCCCTCAAGAAAGAGTTAGATTCGCAGGACGTAGGTTTAGACAATATGTTGAACGATGTCCAATGCAAGAGCTACCCTCACAGGCCAAGCAAGTGTCATTGTTTCTAGATGGCTTGTTGAGCGCTAAACTACGCTCCTATGTGTACCTAAAAGAACCCAAAACGCTAGAGCAGTGTGTAAGAATTTGTATAGACATTGAGGAAAACTTAGGAGACGATTTGGAACTCTCAAAGGTCTATAAGGACTCAGACTATTCATCTCTAGCATCCACAAAAGTGTCTAGCTCAATAGAAGACCTGGCCGAAAAAGTGGCCCAAAAACTAGGAGTTTCTAGTAAACCTAGGATACTAATAAACAAGCGTTGTTACACCTGTGGTGGTGATCATATGGCAAATGTGTGCCCCAATGCACCACAACCACAAGCCAACCCTAGTGGCCAATACTGTACAATTGAGAGAAGATACAGGAATCATACGGCTCAGGACTGCCCATACAACAAACAGACCATGAGACAGAACTACCCGCAAGCATACACACAGCCAAGTAGGTATCAAGGCCAATACAATGCTCAGCCTTATTACTATAGGCCTCCTCAGAACTACCCATACCAGGCTCAACAAAGACCTCAACCTGTCTTAGCTCAGCAGCCACCCCCACCAGCGAATGTCATCTCAGTCAAATACGCTGCTGCAGAAGAGAACCTAAGTAAGGCCTTAGTGCCTTCTTCACCTTTGATCACAGAGAGTGACCCGAACTCAAACAATTTTGACTCCACTCATGTAGATAGTCCACCCGCATATTACACGGAGTCACCAGAACATGTGGAGACATATCATTACGATAGTCCACCAGTGGAACCTAGTTGGGAGCCCGACTATGCTAATGTGATGTACACAAACCCAAATCCACGGCCCCAATTGAGACAACAAAGACCACAGGGCCCTAGAGGACCATGCTTTAGGTGCCAAGGAGATCACTTCATAAAGGATTGTCCACATCCCCCGATATCAAGACAATCACAATACTATAATATACAAGGCTTTTGCACCGATGGTGGTAAAGAGCGCATAATCAAAGATTGTCCTAAGAACCCAGTTAATGCTTCAAATGTGACTCCGATCAACGTGATAGGTATTGTAAACAACGCAGATGGATCCAACCCTACATACGTGCCTATCCAAGCTATAACAAGAGCCCAGGAGCTCTTACAGAACCAACAGCTTAATCAAGAGAAAGTAGCCGGAAGTAGTGAAGTTGCAGAATCTAGCAGTAAAAATACAAAATCTTGGAAAGATTCTAGAGAAAGAATTAAGAGAAAATGGAGTAAAAAGATAACTGAGTTGGAAGGAAGTTTGAAGGAATCTAGAGCCAAAATCCTAGAATTGACTTCACAGGAATTGAATCAAGAGAATCCAGCTCAGAAATCAGGATCAGTTTTAGCGGAACCCATACCAGAAAATCTAGACATGATGATTCGTGCATATCAGGCTAGATTAAAAGAGGGACCTCAAGAAACTGAAATGAGTAAAAACTACCCTCGAACTGATCTAGAAATTGAGCGAACTAAACTTTGCATGAAGATGGTAGAATTAGCACAAGCTTTGTTCGAAGCCTCTAGATATCTTAACTGGAATAACATGGCAAAACCAGAATTACACTTTCAAGGACTAATGGAGAGGCTAGAATACTTGATAGAAAGCAAAGAGAAAAAGGATCAGCACAGGAATCTTATTGTCCCAGAGACACAGGAAAATAATGTACCATCCCTATCTCAAGTACCCAATACAGAAAGTCAAGACAATTTGTCTTGCATACATAGGTACTCACATGAATTTTTGAGGGAAATACAAGAAGAGAAGTGGAGAAAAGAACAAGGAACCCATCCTCCTATTCAAGAAATAGACGACTTGCAGGAACAATTTCCCCAAGATATCCCCTCTATTTACGATGAGGTAGAGGAGGAACAACGGAGTGAACACACAGCTTTTGAATCTAATTCTTTACAAGAATTACCTCAGTTCACAGGACCTTGGGAAGCAAAGCCTATTAGTATGAGAGCACCCACGATAATAGTGAGGAATGAAGAATCAGTAATCCCTAGAAACACGGAAGTGATAAAGAATACCAAAGTACAGTGTAATCTCACTCTAGAGGAGTTGTTAAAGGTAAAACTAGAATTGTGGAAACATGTAGCAAATCAATTCCCTGAGCTTGCTACTACTCCCTCACAGATAGGATCACATAAGAAGGTTCTAGAGATACCTGTAGAAAAGATTGGAGATGTAAGCGAGGGAGAGGAAGGTAACACTTATCTTCCGATAACCCATCAGGGCTACACCACGAAAGCCATCTTAGATTCAGGAGTCGGAGTAGCCATAGCTACCACCGCTTTATGGAAACATTGGGGTAAGCCAACATTAAGACCTACCAGGATGAAGCTACAAATGGCTGATGGACACATAGAAAACCCATTAGGCTTACTAGAAGGCATATCTCTCACCACGTGTAGTGTAGAATTTGAGCATACTTTCGCCATTTGTGATTTTAGTAAAAATCATGCTTATGAGATGATATTGGGACGACCATTCATGCGTCAGTTGCAAATTGTACAGGACTGGGGAACTAATTCTTTGTACTTGCAACATTTAGGAGTGACTACTAAAGTCAATCTTAAAGACTATTGACATCGAGATGTACCCCCGATACAATGGAATACCATCCATAAGACACCAGTAGAGACAGAATCCGTGCACTCATTAGAATCAGATCCTTCTTGGTTGCATGAGGATACTCATTTATGGATGTGTAAAGTTGCAAAACAAGAGGAAGAAAGATCAGAAGCAAGGACCTTAGGTGCAAAACAACATCCACGAACTCTTCAAGACCCAGCTTACGCACCAGTAGTATTTCCAGATGAAGAGTTTGAACCCCATGGTTGGGCAGAAATCCTAGCAACCATGGATGTAGCCATCAATGAAGAACAATGGACACCCCACTGTGACGAGGATGGCTATGATATCTCAGTTTTCACGATAGAGCCAATCATGTGCCATGCAATTTTAGAAGAGTGTGAACCTAACACTGATGCATTCGAGGATGCGAGTGATTTTGATTTAGAATCAATTATCATGGACCCACCCTTTGCATCAGAGGAGGAATATTTCTACAAAGTAGAGACTCACCCTCAGAGACACGAGGAAATTACAAATGAGGTGAGGTTAACCACAGAAGTGACTACTAAGAGTAAAGGAAAGAAAAGATAGAAGAAAGACACCATGTCAGAAAAAGAAGAATCTTTGTTTGAAGTACTCGAGAATTTCAAGAAATATGAATTCAAAGATAGAAGAATCATGGTACGAATGCCTAATAGAAAGTCGAATGACGGACACGTATATGATAACTGAGAGAAAACCAAGAAAATAATAGTAGCCATAGAAGGAGAAGAAGAAAAATGTACATACATAGGGCATGATTTGACGAAGGAAGAAGAAGAAGAGCTAGTTGCCCTATTGCGAGAATATAGAGATGTGTTCGCATGGAGTTACAAAGATTTGAAAGGAGTAGATCCAGATATATGTTCTCATAGAATCCCTATGACTCCAGATGCAAAACCGACAAAACAGAAACCATACACGTACAATGATAACTACACTGCAAAGATTAAAGAGGAGATAGATCGGCTGATAGAAGCAGGATTCATCTATGAGATTGAGCATACCGAATGGGTATCCCCCATTGTGGTAGTGCCCAAGAAGAATGGAAAATTGCATGTGTGTATTAACCTTAAAAAAGTTAATGCCGCCACGATTAGAGACAGTTATCCTCTTCCTATCACAGAACATCTATTGGAAAGAGTTGCGGGCAAGGAAGTTTACAGCTTCCTTGATGGTTTCTCAGGCTATAATCAAGTAGCCATTGCTCCAGAAGATCAACACAAGACGGCTTTTGCCACTGAATGGGGCATATTTGCATTTCGTGTAATGCCATTTGGCTTAACAAATGCACCCGCCACTTTCCAGCGACTCATGTGTCATGTTTTTAAGGAATTCTTACGCAAGAGTTTGGAAGTTTATGTCGATGACATATGTGCTCACTCTAATATCAGACAGACACATATCCCCGAGTTAAGACAAATACTTGACAAATGTCGAGAATATCAGGTTTGTTTGAACCCAGAAAAATGTGTTTTCATGGTCAGACAAGGCAAAATTCTAGGACACATTGTGTCAAAAAATGGAATCTCTATAGATGAGGAAAAAGTGAAGGTGATTGCAGATCTACCTAGGTCGACGAACATCAAAGAGGTACAAGCATTTATGGGCCATTGCGGTTATTATAGGAGATTCCTACAAATGTATGCAATCATAGCCAAGCCTTTGTACTCTCTTTTAACCAATTTTGAATGGACAGATGAATGTGAGAATTCATTCAATGAACTTAAACGACGTCTATGCTCAGCACCTATATTGACTACCCCAGATTGGAGTAAGCCATTCCATGTACATGTGGATGCATCCAACTACGCCATAGGATGTGTGTTAGCACAACCCACGAGTGAAGGTAACATAGATCTCCCCATAGCTTACGCGAGCAGACAATTGAACGCAGCAGAAAGAAATTACACCACGACGGAACGAGAAGGATTAGGGATGATCTACGCAGTAAAGAAATTCAGACACTATTTGTTGGCAAACAAATTCAAGTTCTTTACCGATCATCAAGCCCTATTGTACCTAGTCAACAAACCATGGAACACTGGACGACTAATACGTTGGTTTCTATTACTCATGGAGTACGATTTTGAAGTAGTAGTTAGGAAAGGAAAGACACATCTTAGAGCTGACCACCTTTCAAGATTAACCTCAGGAGAAGCCCCTCAAGGAGTAGTGGATGATCTACCAGATGCATACTTGTTTAATCTTGAGATAACACCAGAATGGGCTAAACCAATAGTCCCTATTCTGACATATGGACCCAAGAATCCTAGGATAAAGATCAAAGAAGGAGAGATTACCAAGTCTCAGAGATATCAAATCATGGCAGGAAGCATATATAAACAGGATAATCAAAAGATTCTTGCTTGTTGTGTAGATGAATCAGAACATGCGAATTGGTTGCAATTAGCACACGTAGGTGCATTAAAGCAACATCATTCAAAACATCGAACATTACAGACTCTGCATAGACCAGGAGTATATTGGCCTTCGATGGAAGCAGATGTCTACAAGTTGTGTAAAGAATGCCATGTTTGTTGTGAAAGACCACCAGTAGAACATGCGACGTTATATCACGTGTCTCTCACACCAGACTGGAGTGAACCTTTAGTGACATACTTGAGGACAAAAACATTCCCTCAAGGAATGACCTTAGCTCGACAATGCAGTCTGGAGCAGGAAGCTCAAGACTATTCACTTATTGGCGATAATCTATACAAAAGAGGACGAGATGGATATCTAAGACAATGTGTTCATGAAAGCGATTATCTGAGCATACTAGAGACTGCACACCAAGGTGTTATAGGAGGTCATTTGGACCTGAAAGGATAATCAAATCCATCCTCTTTGCAGGATTATGGTGGCCCACTCTTCACATGGATGCTCATACCTATGTTAAGAGATGTGATGTGTGCCAAAGAACTCAGTTTCCTACTCACAGAGATGAAATGCCATTGAAACCCATGATGGGCGGACGTGCATTTTCAAAGTGGGGTATAGACTTTGTAGGACCCATTAACCCCCCTGCAAAAGGTACACATGCTGAATACATTATTGTTGCCACAAATTATCTCACCAAATGGGTAGAGGCAAAAGCCACGACAAAGAATGATACACACACGACTGCAAAATTCTTATTTGAAAATGTCTTTAGAAGATATGGATTGCCTATAGAGTTAGTGAGCGATCGAGGCACTCACTTTCTAAACCAAGTCATTGAATATTTGTTACAGGATTTTATGGTGATTCACAAGAAATCCGCACCATATCATCCTCAGGCCAATGGTCAGGCTGAAAGCACTAATAAGATCCTTTGTAATGTACTGACGAAACTCGTGAACAGCAAACGTTCAGATTGGAACAAACAATTACACCACGCTGTTTGGGCATATCGAGTGGCCTACAATACCGTACTCAATGCAACTCCCTTTCAGATGGTTTTTGGTCAGAATGCTGTGCTTCCTTTGGACTTCTTGATACCGACCCTTAAGGTTGCACAAGAACATCAGTGGACCGGCCATGAATTATCAGCAAGAATAATGGACTTGGAACGATTAGGAGAAACCAGGCTAAAGGAAGTAGCAGGAATATATGCAGCGAAGAAGCGACAGAAAGCATATTTTGATGCACATGTGAAAGATAAAGGCCTAAAAGAAGGAGATTTAGTTCTAGTGTATACGCTAAAACAGCACGCACGGAAATTAGAAAAGCGAGGTTATGGACCTATGATCATTAACATACTCTCAACAAGTGGAGCAGTACAGTTAGCCACCTTAGAAGGAGACATAATGCCTAATTACATTAGTGGCTGTAGAGTCAAGTTATATCAGGAACCTCTTACTGAAGATATGCTTAGACGACTCACGTTGGCAAAGAAGCGTAAGGAGGAAGAAAATAGAATACGAGCTGAAGCTCAGGCAGAAGCCATAGAACGCATTAAGCGCATGAAGCTAAGAAGACAAGGACTAGGGAGAGAACATTATAACCATCTGGAAACTACACCCAGATATCCCATGGCCATATGTCAAGTAAAGTCAACCATTCATCCTAGTATAGTGGACAGGAGACCATTCATTACAGTCAGGCTAGAGCACGGCAACCCTTGCCAAGAGCTCAGGGCTTTAATTGACTCAGGTGTTGCGACTAGTGCGATTAGATGGTCCCACTATAAGGATTCAGGAATAGAAATGCGGCCAATTGAGGCATACCTCATAGGGCTAGGAGGCATGGAAACCCCTTGCATGGGTGAGGTGGACCTTCCTATCCTCATTAAGGACGTGACCATGACAGCGAAGCTACTAGTGTGCCATGATGATGACCTGATAGAACCCCTAATCCTTGGCCAAGATTGGCTATACGATCACTCAGTGGACCTAAATCTTAGACAAGGCTCCTTACAGATTGGAACCTTAGAGCAGAAGCGAGTGATACCGCTTGACTTCCCTAACGGCATTCCAACTGAGGTTTGTAACCCTAGACCCTATGAAATACATGCGACGGAAGACCGGGCGATCTTTAGTCAGATCAGTCACGTTACATCTACACCAACCCACTCGGGCTTGGCTATAGACAGTTGCCAATTAGAAGGACGTCAAGAGATCCTCCCTGGGGCTTCTTGCAAACTAGAAGGGGCAGCTACCCAACCGCTAGGGCAGATGGACACAATCAGCGGTCAGGTGGGTTGCATCAGCGGCCAAATGAGCACAATACCCTGCGGTGCTCATCCTTCCAAACTTGTTGCGAACTGGCCTAGATTAAAGATAAATAACGAATCACTTCCTAATGGGCAGGTCACGCAAGTGTTGGATCTCCCTTCTTTTCCAAAGCAGAGCGTCCACTGGACCTCTCAAACCCAACCACGAAGGAGTCAACCACAACAGAGGAACCCAGACCGACGACACCATCAGACAAGGCAAAGAAAGCAGCAGTATCCGCATCACAGAACAAGTGGCACGAGACAAATATGGGTGCCAAAAGGACAGCAACCACAGCCTATTGGCAACACTACAGACAAGAACAGGACAAAGTTTCAAAAAAAGTAGAGTCAGTATTCAAAGTCCCCTTGATCTTCTTCAACAAGTACAAATACTCGACAGATTTGGATCGCCAAGAAGTATCTTATCAATCGACCCACACCCATGCAGATTTGGGTACCCAAACAATGTATTATAGCCCAACCCTCTAGCCATGTAATATATACCCCTCAGAAATCTTTTCATCCGTCAATACCACCAAACCCAATACCACTTTTTGTCCCTCAGCAGAAACACACCACCCACTCAAAGACTCTTAGGAAATGGATACCAAACGTATCCAGACGTCTTCTTGTACCCCCTTATCTAACAATTCTCCCACCCCGTTCAAACTCCACCCTTGTAATAATTCACCCTCAACCAAACCTTGTATAAATTCACACACCATAACCCCACATCACTCATAATAAAAGCTCATCAAGAAATGTATGCATAATCTGAACCATGTAGGTGTCTAGAGACCTGCATTAGCTCTGCAAAGAATCATTGCATCAATCACTTCACGACACTTGGCTACACGGGTTACACATCGGCTATGGAAAGGGATTGCGGTCTCACCTTATTGGGATCATAATTAATTTCCATACTAATGTGCTAATCTTTTGTAGCAGATCTTTTCCATTTGCTCGTCAGTCATCATGCAAACCGAAGCAGGACCATCAGAAGCTGGCCCAAGCACACCAATGGCTAATATTGGAGAATTACTAGCGGAATCTTATCCGACGATGCAACCTCCAGAGTTTCAAGGTTTTCCAGGACCCATGCCAATAGACGATCCTCCTAGAGGATATACTGAGAAGATTCATCATAACTCTCATTAGTTTCAAGGCCTAGCAGGACCCTTAGCAGATGCTGATTTCATATTTGAGGCCAATTTGGCATTTGATCTTCGCACATGGGCCAAGTACCACTTCTTTTCACGAGAATTTGAAGGACTACAGAATACACAAGATTTAACGCACGTTTGGGCACGAGCGGGATTTACAGAATATTCTAGTGACCCTCTGCCTAAACCCGATTTTTACAGATGCTTTTACCTAGTAACCACCTTGACAGCTTCAGAGAACAAGGATCTACCCGGCACATTCATGTTACCATCCTTGGTAAATGATCCTCCATTCAGAAGGTTTTATTTGTCTAAAGATTTAATTCGTGCAGCTCTGAAAATACATGGAACGCACACTCCGACAGAGCGAGAACGACTAGTCCTAGAGCAGATGAAACGTGGTGACGTAACTAAGTGGGAGGATATTTTAGCTATAAACCCTGAGCTCTCCAAGTCATTACGGATATGCATGCAGCATTTTGCTTTCCCTGCTCAAGATCGTTTTACCATGCCCCACAAAAGAATCTGGTTTGGATTATACTTAGCATGTACTGGACCTCAAACGGTTGATCTAGCTAGCTGGATAATTGATCAGCTCTATTTGGCACAACATAGGTGGGAGCGAAAGAAGGTTATCAATGGATGTTGTGCACTTACAAGGATTATATATATGTGTTTGGCATATGATTGACCCATAGAGCGCGCCATGACGGGTGAGGAATTGAAAGCATTCAAAGGGACCACTAAGAAGGCTAGAAAGTCTAGCAAAGGTAGAGCCGGAAAACGCATGAGAGGAACCATACCCTGCCTTGAGGTGCCAGAATCACCCTCACCACAACCATCTCCTGAGCAGTCACCGACCGCAGCCACTCCCACGGTACCACCAATTCGTATACGGTTATCAAGACCAGTTACGCCGGAGGGCACCACCAGTACTGTTGCACCTCAAGCAGCCACTGCTCCAGAACCTACAACCACAGCAGCAGAAGTTCCCACCACCATTGGTGCGGAAGCTTTCTCTTTTCCAATACCCCATTTAGAAGCAGAACAAGTAGAGCCACTGAACACAACGTTCGATTTTGAGATGCCCGATGCATTCTCCAATGAGTTCCAGTTTTCAGAAGGACAATTGTTTTCTCAAGAATTTGAAAGACCTAGCTACCCTACCACACCCATGGATCAGCCACACGGACAGATTGTGTCTAGCTCTGATGACGAACGAACAGCAACCGATGACGACGAAGGAGACGACGAAGCTAGCCAGGGAACTCAGGAATCCCAAGAGCATGAACAGACAGATGGCGAAGGCCAACAAACAGACACACATGGTGATACAAGTACCCATGAAGATGAAACTTACGAAGCAGCAGCATACACACTGGCTATTAAGAAGCTGTATAGAACTATGGAAAAAGTTTGGGCACGCAAAAAGCTGACTGAGGAAGAGAGTCAAGCGATAATAGAACAGGAACTTTTCACAGGCGGATTCGAAGACGCATACATCAAAGGATTCCGCGAGTTAGTCAAATCAGTAGGCTCCAATGAAGCCCTCAGGTACTTGCAAAGAAAGCCACTACCACAATTTGACCCCCCCTCGAGTACGACTACTTTCAAAGCCCGGCGAATACATTCGTGTACCAACAGGAGCACAGTCTTCAGAACAAGCCAGGGAGGCACGCCTCGTCCCCGAAAGTTTGTTGGCAGCAGAAACCATCCTTGTAGATTCCCCACCCCGCGCTACAATTGTACATACCTCAGTAGTCACTGAAGTACCGACCACCCCAACCGCTCCTCCATCACCGCCCGTCCATCCAGCCTCCCCTCTTCACCCTCCTTCCCCCAGACCAACATCTTCATTCGCCAGTGGTGTAGCAGAAATCGTCTTTACGACCACTAACCCCACAATTCCCGCACCCACTAGACCTAGTCTACCCCCTCACACATCCACCTTTCCATTCAACCCATTCCTCCATCCAGCTTTTCCATCCTTCCCCACAACTCCAAGACCCCTTTTTTCATTCCCACCGCCCTTAACCTTCTCCCCCGTCTCACCTCCCCGACCCACTATAACCCCTATTTCCCCTTTCCACCCAGCCGCACCAGCTAGCCCCCCTGTAGATTACTCCTCAACCTTTGTAAATCCCGTATTTACACCAGCATAAGCACCCACAATCACACCCATATTCACAGTCACCGCACTGGACACGTCCAATGACATGGACATCTCACCACCCACTGCACCATCACTCACTTCACTCACAGCACAAACATATTTAGGCACCTCACAATTTTCCACAATCACCATAGCATCCACCTTCCCACCCCCATTCCCCGTTCCCCTTGCATCTACACCCACTGCATCTTCATTTAGCACCCCATTAATACTATCACCCACTGTAGATAATGCATTTCGATAGATGTTCATGTGTATGATCCAAGTAAGAGATGAGTTCACATCTCTTGGCGATCATTTTCAGCAGCTGCAGAGGACAACCAATGACTTACAGTCGCAGCTTAATTTATTGTCTATTGAGAACAGCCCATACCAAGAATTACGAGAGGCCTATCATAAATTAGAACTAGAAAATGAAGAAAAGACCAAGGAAGCCACTGCTGACCTAGATAACTTATTAAGAGCCCAGACAGTCCGCAATGCAACGCTAACACGAAACATGGGCTTACTCAGAAGACATCTAGCAGCAGCCAAGGAAGAAAACCAGCGCTTACAGGATCAGAACCGAGAAAACTTAGAAGCAGCACTCGACCACCCAGACCAACCACTCAGTCCTAGCTAGTTCAAAGCCATTCCCTCAGACTCGATGAGGATGTTGCTAGAAGATCATGTAAGATTGCTAGATGAATACGATCGCATGAATGAGGAGTTACAGAAACTCAAAGAAGATCACAAATTACTCCAGTTACGAGCACCGGCACACCAAGACATACCAGCACCTGTGGAACCCTCTCCTGACATCTTAGAGGAACTCAACGCATTAAGGGCCCAGGTATCGAACCTTGAATCAAGGATTGCAGTATATGAAGCACCACCAAGGCCAGATTCCCCACCTAAGCTACCAGCTGAGGAAGAAACTGTCACCATCCCGGTGGAGGAAACGTTTGAAGAGGCGTACGAGCCACAACCCATCCCAGGCGGACGCGTCACGGCCGAAGGCCAGATGACTTACGAACTCCCGACCCCCGCGTGGATGAAGACTATTGAGGAACTTGGGACAACACACTCAGCTAGAGTAGAGGCCCAATTACATGCCATGGCGATGATAGAAGAAAGAATTTTACAGTCTCCGTTCTTTGCTCATTTGGCCCCGCGACGATACATATCTGGGCACGAGCTACAGTATAAACCATATTTTATGTTAATGGCCGAATACCAGTTAGCCATTGAGAAAGAGATAGGTAAGAAACCATCGCATGCGACGCAATTCAAAGAGGTCGATTTGCCACTAGATGCACAGCAAGGAGAGATCTATCAACCCGAGTGGCGGAAAGATTTACTACAGAAGTATCCAGAAATGATGAGTACATGGGTAAAGGCACCTTTGCACTTAAAGTACAACCCATGTTGGGGACCAGTACCACGACGCCGCTCCTGGACTGCCTTTGCTATTAAGGTACAAAACAATAAGAAGTGCCAGGACTGGTTGAATTACCCCTATTTTAATCCCCCCATTGAGTTACCAACTGTCGGCTACATGATGGCTACAATTCGCCATTGGCTCCCTAGACTAAAGCATATGGACGATATAGCGGCGCATATGACTGTCAAAATCTTTGACATGATGCAAATGATTTTTAAAGTCTTCCGACACGTCAAGGCACCTCATGTAAACACCCCGGGCTTTGAGCATGGCAATTTCGACCTGGTATATGATATGACTACAACACCATCGCTACGGGTGTGTTATGCCGAGCATTGCAGAATAAAGTACCTACCGGCGTGCTACAAGCAGACATTCGAAGAGATGTTCACAACTGGCTTCTGGGAATACCATTCAGAGGTATTCATAAGCAAGCCTACACATTTATTACACTTATTTGCCTGTGAACGAATGGTCTATTCCACACACTATCAGCTCCCGCCACCGGAAGAACCGCAACCAATCCACTAGGAGAAACTCGAGGCCGATCTGGCCCAAGGCATTCGTATCTCCGAGCACACCCTCTCTCAAGACCTCCTACAGAACTATATCCGGCAGACCTCACAACAAGGTTCTGTCAGGGACGACAGAAGCGAGAGGGAGGGGGGTGTTGGAAGCAGCCAGAGGCATAGAAGATGCGAAAGCATGTAACGATGGAGCAGGGAGCCAGTCGAATCTTTTTCTCAAATAATTATGTTTTCAAATACTTTCCAAAAACCTCCAACAGTGATTTTTATCACTATTGTAACATATGTAACATAAAAACCCCATTTTGTAATCCATAGCTCCATTTTGTACAAGCCGAGGAGTCCTTGAGCTTGAGGAGCTTAGGTAGAATGAACGTATCAATTTTCGTTATTTTTAGACACCGTTTACCCTTCCAAATAGCATCTAGGACCTAATTTTTAACTATGCCGGTCACTAGATGTGAAACCGGTCAAAACTAGTCTAGAAACTATAAAAATAGCTAGAGAGCTCATTTTTGGGGTTAGCTTGTTGGAGTAGAGAAGAGCTTAGAGCTATTTTGAGCTTGTAAGAGTGTTCTTGAGTAATAGAGTTAATTTCTCACCTTCCATTGTGTCTTGCTTGTCTCTTCATTGTGTGTGTGTATGTGTGTGTGCATCTTGGTGCTTCTCACCTTCACTCTCACATCATCTCACATTCACGATCTTCATATCACTCCCATCTCTTCCGCGGATTGACAATTAAGGAGGTGAAGCTTCTTAACGTGGTCCTCACCATTGTGCTAGAGCAACAGAAGGTTTTAATGTGGTTGTGTTTGAACTAGAAGGTGAGGAAACATGAGAGCGTGGATACAAGTGGAAGCACGTAAATAAATAAATTTGAAGACTAAATTGAAGACTAAATTGAAGACTTCTAGAATAGTTATATTTAGATTTATGTTGTTGTAAAAGTAGTGGTTCGCTTTAGAAAGCGACCCCCTTTTGTAAATAAAGTAGTTTTTCCTAAAAGACACTTCTAAAAGTGACGGACCTCATGTAACTTCTATTTTCAGGATGTAATAGAAATAAACCTATAAATACGTGTACTCTGAGAGACTCGTGCATCAGAGTACACGACAGGAGATTGCACCCAATATCGTGTCGATTGTTTCTCTGTTTCTGATTCTTATTTTGTCTTCTTTCTGCCTCTATGTGTGTGTGCGCTGAAGGACCTGATAACACCTTAATTCGTGAAGTCTTATTGGTTGATGTCCTATTCCTTTTGTGCTTGTGCTCATTCCTTTTGGTCCTCCTTGCTTAGCTTTGCCGGCATAATATCTCCTCAAGCTTTTCTAGCTCTTGAATTGCAGTCTGTTTGGCCTTTTTTGGAATCCACATACGCTACTATGTTTTTTGGTCTTCTACTAATGATTTTGGAAGCCATACACTTAGGAGTCTTGGTGACTCTGATTGCGTTTGTGAGTAGTGGTTGTCTCTCCTCGTTTTCAGTGAACGAATGGTCTGCTTTTGAGTTGAATCATCTGGTTTAGTTATTCGATCCTTCTGCATCCATTGTAGATGAGTATTCCATGGATATGATGCTTGAGTAGTAGACTTCCATGTGGATGTTTTTCCCTTGGTATAGGTAATTTAAGGAGCATTGTCCTCACTTTCTCTCTTAGGTTCATCTCTCATGGGAAAAGAAGACACAACATCAAGTAACAAGTTCATATTTGCATGCAATTCTAGCTTAGGGTGTTCTTTGGGTATTCTCTCGCTTGATTCATCTTCTATTTCCTTTTC
The DNA here is from genome assembly GCA_020310875.1 of Ceratopteris richardii. Taxonomy (NCBI): domain Eukaryota; kingdom Viridiplantae; phylum Streptophyta; class Polypodiopsida; order Polypodiales; family Pteridaceae; genus Ceratopteris; species Ceratopteris richardii. Next base: position 157,718,422 of record CM035415.1, read on the forward strand.
TAAAGTGCCTTCCGCAAGCTTGATAACTTCCCTCATGAATATGAGAAGGTCTTTCTTCTAATAAATTAAAGATTTTTTTATGTCCTATTTTGGCTGATATGTATCCTTGTGTTAGATGAATGCTCACTTTGTTCTCGATAATCTAATCTTGCCCTAGGACCAGATTTTCTACTAATTCTTCGTCCGTACATACCAAAAATCTTTGCTCCATCGAAGAATTTCCTAGGTGGAGGGATATTAGGGCTTCTCCAACACATTCTATGACTTGGCCTCCAATTCCTATCATGCGTGCTTTAGTTGGGCTTATGGTTGTTTGGAGATGCGTAATTAACGTCATTCATATGCAGCTTAGGGCTGCTCCTGAGTGGATCAGGTCATCTATAAGTTGGTACTCTGTGGTTCCAATCCCTAGGTTTAAATATGTTGGGATGTGCTAAGGTTCTTTTGTTCGGCTTGATGGACTTGGTAATTGGCCATGGGAATGGGTCTTCTCCCCGTAGATATCGTTCATCCCTTTGCCTTATCAACTCCTTTTGTTTCTTGATACGCTCTAAGGCTTCTTGGCATGCTTCTTCTCCAATTCGCTCTTCTTCTTTTTTTCGATTTTGTGCTTCCACGAGTTGTGCTAACATTTGATCCGCCAATGGCTCCACATATCGTTTTACTCAACAACCACTTATGTAGTTAGGAAGTATATCTCCATCTAATGTGGCTAGATTAACTGCTTTGCTAGTTGAGATTCTATTAATCAGTAAGGGTTTGTATCCGCGTTTCTACAAGTTTCTTCTCATGTTGCTTCAATGTATACACCAAGACTAAATCTCCTTCCTTCAAGCCTTTATCTTTGATGTGTGCATCATAATACGCTTTCTATCTTCTGGTTTCGTGTAATTTCTCAATTTGCTCGAGTTGCTTGGAGTAGTTCCAATGGCTGTCTTGTAAGCCACACGAAAGGCCAAAATTGCATGATGCAATTGTTTGTCCCAATCTGACCTCCCACTATTGACTATCTTTGTCAACAGCGTACACAACACTTTATTGGAACTTTTTGCTTGACCATTGGCTTGATGGTGATAAGGGGCTGATTTTTTATGAATCACTAGAAATTCACTCATCAAGGACTCTATTACTTTGTTAATGAAGTGTGTTCCTCGATCACTTACTATCTCTATAGGTAGTCCAAAGCAAGTAAAGATGTGCTCAAAGAGAAACTTGGCTGTGCTCAGAGCATCATTTTTCTAGTTGGTTTTGCTTCTACCCATTTATTTAGATAATCTATTGCCACTATTATGTACTTAGTGTGTGATCCTTTGGCTGGTGGGTTAATTGGTCCTATGAAATCAATACCCCATTTGGAAAAGGCTCTCGCACAAACCATGAGTCTCAAAGGCATGTCAACTCCTCTAATAGGGTACGTAGCTCTTTGGCATACCTCACAACTTCATACATAGGTGTCTGTATCCATGTGTAGAGTTGGCCACCACATGCCTGCAAAGAGAATCATTTTTACAGTTCTTTCGGCTGACAAATGTCCTCTTGTGGCACCCGCATGTGCCATTTCTAATACGAGTAAGTACTCTCCTTCATGCACACATAATCTTAGTTGGTTGTCTCTTCCTCTTTTGATAATTGCTTCCCCAATATCACATAGTCTTTACTCATTTCTTCTAGGGATCGCTTTCTAGCTAGACTTGTTCCTTCCTCATGCTCTTGTGTCTTTAAGAATTTCACCAATGTTCTACTCCATCCAGGTGCTATTGTAGAGAAGGGTAATGAAGTATGGTCTTTTGGGGTAGCTCCTTGACATTCTGTGCAACTACCAACATACACTTGAACATCCTTAGTTAGGTATATCAGGCCAATGAACTCCTAATCATTTTAATTCCCCTAGAATTCCATTGGTTCCCTTATGCATTCTCCATCTATTTACGTGAGCTTGCTCAATCAAGGTCTTTTGTTCATCGTCTTCTACACATCTTGACATTACACTGTTAGGTTCTTTATGGTACACACTTCCTGCTATGATGTGTAAGTTATGGGATTGCAGAATTTCCTTCCTAATCTCCTTGTTAATTAAGTGTTGTGATCCATGGGTGAGTATTGAAATTAACTTTTCTGCCCACTTAGGAAATACTTCCAAATTGAACAGATAAGTGTCTGGTAAATCATCTGCTACTCCGTTAGGTGGTTCTCCATGTGTTAACCTAGATAGATGATCAACTCTTACGTGGGTATTTCCCTTTTTTACAATCACTTCGAAATCGAACTCCATTAGTAATAGAAACCATCTTACTAGCCTCCCTATGTTACAAGGCTTATTGACTAAGTACAATAAGGCCTGATGATCTATGAAGAACTTGAACTTATTGGCTAGAAGGTAGTGTCTAAATTTCTTCACTGCGTACACCATTCCTAAACCTTCTCGTTCTGTAATTGTATAGTTTCTTTCAGCTTGATTCAGTTGTCTGCTCGCATAGGGAATAGGGTGGTCCAATTTTCCTTCATCTGGAAGTTGAGCTAGAATGCTATTGTGTAGTTGGAGGCATCTACATGGATATGAAAAGGCTTGTTCTAGTTGGGTGTTTTCAAAATAGGTGTTGTGCTGAGTTGTCTTTTTAGTTCATTAAATGCTTTCTCGCATTCATCCATCCATGTGAATTGGGTTGATAATCCATAGAGTGGCTTGGCAATGATGGCATACATGTGAATAAATCTACAATAGTATCCACAATGACCCATAAATTCTTGCACTTCCTTTGCATTTTTCAGTCTTGGAAGCTCTAGGATTACTTTAATTTTATCTTCGTCAGTAGAGATTCCATTCCTATATACAATGTGTCCTAGGATTTTTCCTTGCCTCACCATTAAGACACATCTCTTAGGATTCGAGCACACTCTATATTGTTGACACTTTTCAAATATCCGTTGCAAGTCTAGAATATGCTCTTGTCTCCGGCATGAGTATGTGTATAAGTCATCTACATATACTTCCATACTTTTTCTTAGGAATTCGTTGAAAACGTGACACATCAACCTTTGGAAAGTAGCAGGGGCATTGGTGAGTCCAAAAGGCATCACCCTGAAAGCATAGACTCCCCATTGAGTTATGAATGCAGTCTTATGTTGGTCCCCAGTACAATTGGCTACTTGGTTATATCCCGAGAATCCATCGAGGAAGCCATAGACTTCCTTACCTACGACTCTTTCCAAGATATGATCAGTGATAGGTAACGGGTAGCTATTACGGATAGTAGTTGCATTTACTTTCATCAGGTTAATACACACTCTTAATTTTCCATTCTTTTTCGGTACGGCCACTAATGGTGACACCCATTCTATGTGTTCTATCTCGTAAATGAATCTGGCTGCTGACAGCTTGTTTGTATCCTCCTTAATTTTTGCTCAATAGACATCATTATAAGTTTAAGGGCGTTGCTTCAATGGTTTACCATCAGGTGTCATTGGGATTAGATGAGAACAAATGGATGGTTCTACACCTTTGAGGTCCTTGTAGGTCCATGCAAACACATCCCGATACTCTCGAATTAGTCTTATCAATTCTTCTCCATCCTCATGTGACACATCTTTTCCTATGTATGTGCATCTTTCTTCCCCATCTTCCATAGTCACTATTACTTTCTTGTCATATGCTTCTCCTTCTCTTGCTTCTCTCTTAGGCATCTGGATGGCTATCTTCCTCTCCTCTACTTCATATCGTTTCGAGTGTTCTGGGACTTCAAACAAGTCTGGGGTTGATTCGGCATTATTTAACGTTTCCTCATGGTTTGGTTCCATCTAAACTGTTTCTATTGCTAACACCTCGGGTGTTCCTTCCTTGTTATCGGCTTGGATTGCTTCTTAATACCGTTCCTTTGAATCAAACTCTGGTTCCATCTCTATGCTTTCATACTCTTCCTTCCATTCCTTTTCTAACACTTTTCTTGCATCTACCTCCTGAAGGACTACCATGTAAAAGCTTACATCATAACCTTCTTCGTCCATGCATCCATTCATGGTTAAAACCTCTTCATTTATGCATATATCCAAGGTTTCTAGAATCTCCATCCAACCCTATGGTTTGAATGCTTCATAAAGGAAAACTTGGGGCATATACATAGGATCCTCTACGGGTCGGTAATTTTGATGTCCAATAGGCCATATTTGAGTTTTTTGTATCTTCTCTCTTTGCTTCCTTACACATCCATAATTGGACATCTTCGTGCATCCATGATTGTACTTGAACTGGCACTATGAATTTTTAAGTCATCCTCTTCCTTGTGTATGGGATTCCATTGTAGTGGGGGTACATCCATGTATGCAAATGTATGCAAATTTATCTTGGTAGTAGTTCCTTGATGTTGTAAGTATAAAGCGTCTCTTCCCTAGTCTTGTACTACCCTGAGTTGTCTCATGAATGGTTGTCCTAATATCATTTCATAGTTATTTGCTTTTCCAAATTGACATACAGCTAATGTGTGCTCAAACTCCACTCCATAGGTGGTTAGCCTAATTTTCTCTAGTATTCCTAGGGGTCTCTCTACATGGCCATCTGCTAATTGAAGCTTCATACGTGTTGGTCGCAGGGCTGGCTTTCCCCATTTCTCCCAAATCTCTTTGGTGGCTATGCCTATACCTGCTCCCATGTCTAGAATGGCTTTGGTCATGTATCCATTATATCTGATGGGCAAACATGTGTTGCCCTTGTCTCCTTCACTAAATTCTTCGACTTTAGCCACAGGGATTTGTATAGTAGAAGGGACTTCAGTTTCTTTTTTTTCTTTTTTATTCTCCTCATTCTCTAATTTCAACAGTTCCGCTAAATGTTTCCATATGTGTGGCTTGGCACATAGTAATTCTTCCACAGTCAAATGACATTGTACCTTGGTCTTCTTGATATCTGCTAGATGGTGAGCGGTCTTATCTGAAGACTCATTTTCTTTTCCTTGTACTATGGGAGCATGGAAGATTATGGATTCTTTCTCATATACTCCCAGGTAGTTTAGTAGGGTAGGAATGCTGTGTGCTTCCTCCCTATTTTGGTATAACATGGAAACCTCTTCATATACTTCATCAAAATTTGGGATTGGCTCATCGTCCTCAAAATCTAATTCCTCAAAGGGTGGTCTTGAACTTCCATTCTTTTTCCATCCGTCTTCTCGAATCCTGGCCCACAACTCTCTTGGCCAATCAACCTCTAGTTCAAGGACTATAGAAATTGATTTGTCCTGAGTGCCAGATAGTTCTTCCTTACTCTCTTCCTCTTTTGGTTTCTAGTCAGTCTGTTTAAAACATTCCCTGTATTGATTCTCTGATATTCTTGTCTCTTAGAGGACTGGGATAGTCTTCTCTAGAGTGGCTTGAGTTACCTCTATGAACTTTCTGCATATCGCAAGTCTCTCCTTCTCTAATTCCCCTTGTGGGTAAAGATTTTCATGTTGCTCTATGTTTGGTCCAATCGTGATTTTGGCTTGGTAATCTTTCAGCCACATGTTCAAATCGTCTAGTCTTGGGTCTGCTAAGATTGATCCTCGCTTGGTTAATTCTTGTGTATGAGACGTAAGTGGGATTTCTTCTCGTATTTCTGGTTTCTTAGTTTTCTTACTATCTCTCATGTTCTTCTTGTCCTCCTTACTTTTGTTTTTCATCCATTTGTCTCTAAGTTTTTCCTTTCTATCCTTCCAACTTTGGGTCTTCTTTGTTTGGGTACTCTCATATGGGTCTTCAGAATCTTCCACTACCTGTATTTTGGGTTCTAGGTTTTTATTCTTTCCTCAATCAGAGTCTGCTTTGGCTTGTGCTCATGTGATAGCTTTTAGTGGTACTCTGTAAACCTTATCACTGCCTGGTGATTCAATTACTTCAAACACATTGATTTGTGTTGTATTATGAGTCTTATTGGGATTCTTTCAGTAGTCTCTAAATAGATGTTCCTTTCCACATTCATTGCAGTACCCTTCCCAAGTCCTAGGAGGTGGTGGGTTATATGGCATAGTGCATTCTCTTATGAAGTGGTTTCCTCCACATCTATAGCACGGTCCTTTTGGCACAGGTGGTCTAATGGGTGGTCTCATGGGTGTTGGTGCCTTGGGTGCAGTGTACATTATGGTCGCAAACTCCGGCCCATAGGTGTTGTGATATCCCTCATAACTGTGGTATTATTGGTCATAAGTTTGGTCATACTCCATCAAACTGTTGTCATAGGGATAGTATTCTCCTTAGGTTTTCTCGTATCCCTGACTTGTTGATTTTGTACTAGCTAATGGTGTAGCTAGTACTATGGCTCTCTCCATGTTTTCCTCTAGTTGAGTGTATTTAACTGGCACTACATTCTATGGGAGGGGTGGTTGTTGTCCTAATACTGGCTCCGGTTGTCCATATTGCCCTTGTTCATATGGTCGAGGTGCTCATTTTGGACATGGATAGGGGTTGTATCTTGGAATATCCCTTCTTGACTCTCTAGGAGGGTATCCATAAGGCCTATATTGAGGTTGATTTATGGGTCTTGATTGCCTGTTGAATGGGCAATTTTTAGTAGTGTGATTAGTGTATTTCTGCTCTATGTGGTAGTACACGTTGGGTCCTTGAGGCGGCTGTCTATTCTATGGATAAGCTTGAGGCATGCCTATTCCTCCTCTTGCACACATGTGAGATGGATGATCTCCATTGCATAGGATGCATCATTGTAACATGGGTATTCTCATTAATGGGTGTTGATAATTCCTCTATCCGTGGACTCCTAACTTCTTGGCTACCAGCTCTCCTAACTCCTCTACATTTCTGGAGTTAGATGTCACTGTACTTCTAGTGTCTTTTGACTTAGTAGTGCTTGGTTTACTTTTGAGATCGTCAGCTAGGTTGTCCTCTAGGTCAATGCATTCTTGAAGACATTCGCTCAATGTTTGGAGCCGTTTCATGTAGACTAGGGTTCTCAATGTTCCATTAGTCAATCCGTCCAAGAATAGGGATATCATTTTTTGTTGGGAGGGTCTTTCTATTGTTGGGCATCTATCAACATATATTGATTAAATCTTCGGGCAGCTGTTTTCACAATTTCATTTGGATTTTGTTTGAATCTATGGATTAAGGATGAAGAGTTGTGTTTAATCCCTCTCTTGGTGAATTCTCCAATGAACTCTTGAAAGAATTTCTCAATATTTCCAAATTGGTTTGGATCCAATGGTTGGAACCCAGTCAAGGTCGTCCCTGTGAGGGTAACTCCAAAGGATTCACACTACACAAAGAAATCATCCACTTGCTCGACTCCTAATACTTGTTTAAACTCAGCTATGTGATCATAGGGATCTCCCATTCCGTCATAATGATTTCTCATACATTTGGCCACTTGAATTGGTCTTAGCCTTCTTATCGAAACTGGTGGTCTGGGCATCATAGGAATTGCTAGTTTAAATGGAGGTACTCTAGGCTGCACTCCTGGTTGTGGCCTTCGCCTAACTGGTGGCCGATTCAGGTTGCCCATTCCTGAGTATGTTTGGTTGTATGATTGCACTCATGGCATTGTAAACTGCACATGAGTTTGGTTTGGAACACTTCATTGAATCATTTATCCTGACATTGTATTCTCTGGTTCTAGATGCGTTCCAAAAGGATTGTGGGAGGTAGTTGCCTATCCTTGAGGAGGAAATACACGCAACCCCATATACTTCAATTGAGATCTATCAATTGCATCTACTGGCCAACACCTTCTTTGGTTCTGGTCTAGGTATGTGACTCAAGACTCATCTTCGGGATCCTTTAACTCATAGAAAGTCATTGGGCTTACTTCCTGTCCTCCTATGGGTGAATCAGTTTGTAACAGGAGGTCCGACCCGTGGATTAAATAGACATCTAAAAGGTAATCATCTTGAGGTATCAAATCCCCTCTCAAGACTCGATTCACCACGGACTTGCCTCTTGGTGTAGTTACTAACTCTTCAGGGTCAGGTCTCCCTAAGTTTCCTTGTCCTTTCAATTCTCCTCTCTCGTTGATCGGATCTAGGTTTTTTGTTACCACGTAGATGTGACCTAATTTACCCATGTACACTCCTCCTTCATACTTGACTGCGGGTCTGGGCACTTGCTGATTCAGTAAAGCTTACCATCCTTGCAACAGACCTATTCAATCCATCCAAGTAAATAGGGATCCCTTGCAAATTAGTGGACACATATTGCAGAGAGGTGCGGTATTCCCCCTCTACAGTTGACATAAAGTTCTCCTTAGGGATAGAACCCTGCATGTCTTCTGGGACCATGGGTAGCTCCTCCTCTGAATCACGAGAGGTGTCTCTATAGATAGAGTGATGACTTGCTTGGGTTGCACTTCCTACTGATGAAATGACACTCCTTCGGATACTTAGCACCCGACCTCATCTCAAGTTCATTCACCCTTCTCGGCTTATGTTGGCTTCCTACTTCCCCACAATTAGCTCCTCAATTACCTCCAATTTTGCCCTCAGATGGCTTAATAGGTTTTGGATGATACCACTTATGATGATACCACATAGACGATACGATACTGGTTTTAGCACGATATGATACCTCTGACTTCGACGATACGATACCAAGTTTGATGATACGATACCTGGCCATTGCACGATACGATACCAGAATTCACATGATACAATACTGGATTGCTTACGATACGATACTAGCAAGTCACACGATATGATACTGAATCCCTCACGATACGATACTGGGACAATGAACGATACAATACTAGAATGGTCGGGTGATAGGATACCACTTTTTGCACGATACAATACTAAAATAGGCACGCTATGATGCCAACTTGGCAATACAGTACTGACCTTGGACACGATATGATATCGCTCGGTCAACGATACGATACCGTGATCGAGACGATACGATACCGGGTTGACCACGATAGGATATCACCAGCCAATCCGCAATCGCGATACCAGCACTTGATGATATGATACCAAAATGGTATCGCGACACCTACTAGGTGAGTATCACAATACTAGGGAAGTTTGGTATCGCGATACCAAAACTCAACCGACCACGATACTTTAGCCAAATTTCATCTAAACTCAAAATTTTTTGGTGCAAATAGTTTCTTTTCCTCACCTCTTCCCTCTTGGCCCTCTATATCACTCAAAACTCTCCAAAAAACTCTCTGTACTTCCCCATGATATCGAGAACCACTTAAATCATGCACGCATGCATTTTAAATATGTCTTTGGAATCAAAAGTTTGTACAACTCACCTTCTAGGATACCTTGTCTAAGCTTTGGGCTCACTTGCACTTTTCCTTGCTTGCTGGACTCGATACCACTCTTGTGATACTGATTACTGCTCTGCTCATGATACCAGCTCTCACAAGTGATCAACTGAACTAATTTTTTTTTGTTTTTACAGTTTTTGAGTTGCCTAGGACTTAACTAAGCTACTTTTGACAATTTTTTGGGATTTTCTTTCTTGATGTTTCCTACTTCTTCCTACTCTACTCCTCTCTTGCCTAACGCTAACTCTTCCCTTTCTTCCTCACTCCTAATCCTAAACCTAAAAATTCATTACACACACCTCAAGAATGTGAAGTAACAAGTGTTGAAGTGCTTGACCACTTGCCACTAAATGAATTCACCTCTACAAGTACGATTCCTTCACTCCAGAGCTATAACCATCACGAAGGCACCTTGGTTAAGTTTCTTCCCTTATAATGGCACCAAAAACCTGTGTACCTAAGTCGTGAAGCCTTAGGGACTTGTGTCAATGAGACTAAATCTCAATAGCCCCACAAGTGCATATAGTGGTGGATCGATACATGTTTAATTATCAATCCGAGGAACCATATGAACCAAGTGTATGAGTGTAGCTCAAGCGTAAGCACCACCTCCTTTACTTGTCAATCCGCGGAGACGTGAGGATCGGTATGAAGACCACGAGCGAGTGAAGGCACAAGTGCGTGAGTGAAAGCACACAAACATGCACACACATACACACACATGCACACAAGGTAAGATCAAAGAGAGGAACAATGGAAAGCTTTGATTGCAAAAGAGTTCTCTTACAAAAACTCTATTCTCTAATAAGCTAACCTCGAAAATGAGCTCTCTAGCTCTTTTTATAGTTTTTTTACTAGTTTTGTCCCTGTCCGAACCTAGTGTTTGACCTAGTAAAAAATTAGGTTCGAAGGCTTATTTGAGGGCTCAAACGAAGTCTAAAAATTATGAAAATTGGTAAGATGATACTTCTAATACTCCTCAAGCTTGATGATTCCTCGTCTTGAACAAAATGGAGTTATAAAAATGGAAATGGTATTTAAAATGGTTTTTAGTGATGGAAATCACTATTTTTGTAGGGATTTCTTCTGAAAATTTGACATGTACTTCTTGGAGCTCCCTACCTGCTCCTCCTTCTTGTATGTCCACTTCTTTGATGTGCTTCCATGCTTTGTGCTTGTCCTTGAGTTCCAACACTCCCCCCTCTTGAGTCTGTCCTCCTTGACAGACCCTTGTTGTAATGGTTGTTCCATGTAGTGCTTTGAGAGGCAGTGTCCATCCTAAGAGCCATCTATCTTCCAATTGTAGCATGTTCTGTTGTCTAGTTCTTGATTTATCACTGTGAGCTTGTGCAAGTTGTAGTCCCTTGGTATGTGCTTCTTCCTTGGATTCCAACATGAATGTGTCATTGTGGGCCTCCATTGATGTCCTCCAGATTTTCCAAAGATGATATTCATATGTAGCTCATGCCAAGTACTCGTAACCCATAATGAGTGATGGGTAAGTGTGTTAGTGCATGGGTTGAAGAAATTATGTGCCTTGTGCATAGCCTTGTAAGGTGGCCCTATGCATGCATACTTGGAAAATGCATTGGAAGAAATATGGTGCAAGAATGTTGCCCAAGTACATATGCTTACCATGGTGAAGGGTCGATCGAGGTTTATTTCTTCATGTTGTACACCCGGCATTTGTGATGGAACATTGTCGATGAATGTCTGTGTTGATGGTCCACTGATGAAATTTTTTGAGTGCATGGTCATGTCTCCTCTTTTCAAGGCAACATTTGCCAAATACTGAGAATTGAATTTCTTTATATTCCTTGACAAACAACATTGTGTAACTACACCAAGCTTAGTTTCACATATTCTCTTTAGCTCACCATAAGCAGGAGTCTTCTCACCTAGTATACAGATAAGGATTTTCAGGGTACCAAACTACCCCTGGTAGATATCTCCTTGCATGCTCTTGTACATATAGTAGTTAAGCATCGCTCAAGTTGTGGACCTTCAAGCTCTTCCCTCCTACCATGGTAAGGGGAAACAATAGTTGTGGATGCCATGTTCATGCCAAGTGCTTGACATCTACCAAATAAGGCAGTAATAGTACATCTGCTAGCCGAGACACACTTCTATCCAAAGTGATAAATGCCCAATAATCAAGGGTTCCACCTTCAACTAAGCATGACTCATTCATGTTCCATGAGCCAAACTTGGGATCAAGTTCTTTCTCTCTCTTTTTTTTTCTTCTCTTTTTTTTTCTTCTCTTTTTTTTTTTTTGAGGAACAATGTCACAAAACAAGAAGACAAAGGTTAGTATCAAAAAAATAGTTTACATGTGTCAATGTGCTCTTGTGCATGGGACTCCCAATTGTGTCTATGCATGGCCATATAATGTGGCCCTATATTAATGCATACTTTGGAAACGCATGACCTGAATGGTGCAAAAGACACGATTATGCAAGGAGCACATGGTTGTCGCTCGTCAAGGCTTTTGATGTTATTTGCGGATGTTGATGTCATCTGTCTTGGAGGTATCCATTGGATCTCAAGATGACAACTGATTCTTCCTTCGTATAGGGATCCATTTGAGAATGGTCTGCGATTGTTTAGTGAGCTCCTTTGGATGCTTCATGTTTGGATGGTTTCTTGAGGGTTTGATCCTTCGTGGTTGGCTCTTGGTTTTGTGGGGCCTACTGGTGCTTTTGGCTTTCATACCCATACCATTGTTGCTGGTCTTCTGACTATTGCCAAAGAGGTGAGTTTATCTTCTTTTGGTCTCTCTGCTTGGTTCTTTTCCTTTTCTCTCCTTGGCTTCTTGGTTGAGACCTTTTGCATGGTGGAGAGCATAGGCCTTTGTGCATGTAAGAGTCCTTTGGGAACCCACATGTGTAATCGCCCTTGTTGAGCTGCAAATAATTTCTTAGGCACCCAAACTTGTCGGATACCTTGTGGTTGAACCTGTCCTAATTGCTTGGTTCTTGTTTTGGCATCGTTGGCCTGTCGAGATGGGAATTGTTGTGGAAAGGCCGGTGGTTGCTCTCCTTTTCGTACCCAGATCTGCTTCATGCCCGACACTACTTTCTTCTCGACATCTCTTTGTGTATTTGGGATAGCAGTTGTCATGTATTGTTTCTCTTCCTTGTGGGATTGAACTACTACAGATGGTTGAGAGTTCGTACAAGAAGGGAGTCTCACTGGGTCTTCGACTCCTTTGTTGGAGGCAACATCCTTCTGCATCATACAGCTTTGGACACATACAAAATCTTCTTCCATATGATTAGTCTTAGAAGAACTAAGAGAATGTGTGACATCTAGATTTGTGAGCATGCGGTTCTCTAATTCTAATGTAATGCATTGTTCCTGTACCCAAACTTGAAGAATTTGACTTCTTAGGTTTAAGTTAACTGCATGGTCATAGATCCAATCTTGACCCAAGACAAGTGGTTCTGTAAGGTCCTCCTCTTGACACACTAGCATTTTGAATTTCATTGGAACATCTTGAAGGTAGATGGGAAGTTCCATCTCGCCCAAACAAGGGGTTTCCACACCTCCCAATCCTATGAGATAGGTTGTTGGTGCAGATCAATCACCAATTGAATGTTTGAAGACAAAAGAATGAAGGATGAGATGAATTCTTGAAGCTTGGAAGAAGGATACATTCAGAATATATGAGGAATGTACACATATGTACATAGTTCACTTAGATCTTTGATTAGTCATAGACTTGTACAAATTTATCTATAAATACCTTGAAAATGTCGAGGCATGATATGAGAGCTTATGTAAGAATAGATAGAAGTCAAGAATGAGGAAGTGAGATGTTATGAGACATGTGAAAAGTTAGTTGAGTTTCCTCTCATCACTCAACTGTAACTTTCTGAGTAAATGAAGAAATATTGTGCCCGATCTTTTCGTGTCTGCTCCGTCTGTGTTTGATCAATTGTGAAATCCTTTTGAGGATAACTAAGTTGGTAGTTAATGAGTCTGTGACCTGAGTTTCAGAGTCTAATTGCAAACAGGCTAGGAGAATTGTTAGTAGGAACATTCATATGTGTTGAGTGTTCACAGTTCTCTGAAACAGGCGCAAATTTTGATCTTAATCTTTTGGTCAGTTCTCACTCCATAGTTTAAAGTTTTGTGCAAGCAAGCACTTAATCTTTAAGTTGGAAGGTAATCCACTCGTGGCTAGAAGCATTTTCTTAAACGGGTTTTGTACTGAGAGAATTGAAGTTAAGAAGTTAGGGGTGTCTAAATCGACTTCTCAGAAGTGCAGATTCAGACATAGGTAACTTGTGAAGTTTATTTCTCAAGTTATACTAAACTTTTTGAAGAACTTTAACTTGGAGAAGGTGTGCAATCTCTAGGCGACACTCCATACAAAATTTCATAGAAAACTTTACATGTTTGATAGGTCAATGAGAAGAAATTGTGCAGCAGACTTTCTGTGTTTTATCTTCTTCACAGAATTTCTTAACTTTTGATAATTTGGAGATTGGACCTCTAATTTGGTGAAGGTTTTGACTTACTCTTGATATAGAGGTGTTCTAAATTCAAGAGTAGGTTGTTCTTTTGGAGATTAACACTCTCCATCAGTGGTATCAGAGCAGGAGACATCAAAATCAAGGAAAGGAGGATCCCGACTGCTGCAGATTCAAGAAATTCAACAATTGAAGAACTAAAAGGTGAAAGCTTGAAGGCAAAGCTTGAGGAAGAGACCATACGACATCAAGAAGGACAAAAGGAGTCTAATTCGAAGTAAAGGTACATATATTGTTTATAAAGCTTGAAGATTTCAATACACAGGTGGACACAAGATGGGAGATTCTCTACAGATAGAGAAATTGGATAGGGAAAACTATCCTGCATGGTCAATGAGGATGGAAGCTCATCTTATGAGCAAAGATTTAATAGCCTACATCACAGGAGAAGAAGAAAAGCCACAGTTCAGAGATCCTAGTGTTCCAACTAGGGAAGAGTTAGCAGATTTGAAAAATTGGATGAAGAAAGATGCTCAAGCTAGGAGCATTATATATATGGCAGTCAATGATTACTTGTTACCTCACATTCGAGGTCTTGAAAGTGCAACTGATATTTGGAATGCTTTGGAGGAGCATTTCCAGAATACTACCAAGTCAAGGAAGGCATCCTTATGGGCAGAATTTACAACCTTTAAGAAGAAGGCTTCTCAATCCATTTCAGACTATGTGACAAGGATGAAAGACATTGCAGATGCATTAGGAGCTGTTGATGAAGACATTGAGGAGGATAAATTGGTAAGGCAAATTCTTACAGGTCTAAGAGGTGATGACAAATGGAAGCCATTCATTTTGTCTACAGAGTTATCACTTGATCATTTCACTCTTGATTTAAATCAGTTGCTAGGTCATATGCTAACATTTGAGCAGGATGTTGTTGAGAGCAGTATGGGCACCCAAGGACTGACTAGACAAGGAAGCCAGGGCACCCAAGGACTGACTAGACAAAGAAGTCAGCGGAGAGAGTCAGAACAAAGTGAAGGAGTAAGTAGACAAAGTAGTCGACGCAAATCTGGCAGATAGGCCCTTCAATTTTTCTCAAATCTTGTAATAGTGATTCTTATCACTAACAATCATTGTAAATACCATTTCATATTTTTGTAGCTCCATTTTGTGCAAGCCAAGGAGTCCTTGAGCTTGAGGAGCCTTAGAAGTACCTACATATCAATTTTTGTATTTTTTAGACTCCGTTTAAGCCCTCAAATTGGCCCTGGAACCTAATTTTTAACTAGGCCGGACACTAGGTCTGGACAGGGCCAAAACCTAGTCAAAAACTATAAAAAGAGCTAGAGAGCTCATTTTTGAGGTTAGATTGTAATTGAAACGAACTTGTAAGAGCATTTTGAAAGTAATCTAAAAGCTCCATTGATTCTCACTCTTTGTCTTACCTAGTATGCGTGTGTGTGTGTATGTGTGTGCATGCTAGTGTGCTTCTCACTCACACACTTGTGCAGCCACTTGCTCGAGGTCTTCATACCATCCTCACGTCTTCCCGGATTGACATTAAAGGAGGTGCTACTCATCATTGGGCTACACCAAATTTTGGCGCCGTTGCCGGGGATCGAGCTTTGAGGACGAGCGTGTGATGGTAAGACGTAGAGTTGACGCGTTGGAGTTGTAGGTATTTTCTTCACTCTCATCGATTTTCTTTTACTTTCTTTACCATCTTCATTTCCATCATCATCATCACCATCTCCCACCTCCATCTCCATGATCGCGAAAATTTTAGTTTTTTGACTATATCCCCATCTCCACCTCATTTCCCTCATTTCACTTGTGAGAGAGAGCGAGAGAGCAAATTTGCATGTGCTGTTTTTGCATGTTTTCTGAGCTGTCTTGCAGGTACAGGTCACATCACCATCCCCAGCTTCCTGCGCAGGTACGGAACTCGACGAAACTGTCTCGCAGTCGCCGCCCTCTGTCCATCGCGATTGACAGAAATTTTCACTTGTTGGTAAATCTGAGTGCACCACAGTGGACTAGAGACCCTGCACACCACCTTTCCACCAAAATTTTTGAAAATCTTGCAAAATTTCAGTCCATCGCGATTGACAACCCTGTCCATCGCGATTGACAGCTCTGTCCATCACGATTGA
The DNA here is from genome assembly GCA_020310875.1 of Ceratopteris richardii. Lineage (NCBI taxonomy): Eukaryota > Viridiplantae > Streptophyta > Polypodiopsida > Polypodiales > Pteridaceae > Ceratopteris > Ceratopteris richardii. Next base: position 157,734,291 of record CM035415.1, read on the forward strand.
CTGCCAGTCCATCGCGACCGACTGCCTGTCCATCGCGATTGACTGAACCCTCTGTCCATCGCGATTGATTGAATTGGGTGTCCATCGCGATTGACTGAACTCTCTGTCCATCGCGATTGACTGGGTGTCCATCGCGATTGATTGAATTGGGTGTCCATCGCGATTGACTGAACTCTCTGTCCATCGCGATTGACTGGGTGTCCATCGCGATTGATTGAATTGGGTGTCCATCGCGATTGACTGAGCTCTCTGTCCATCGCGATTGACAGCCCTATCCATCGCGATTGACAGCCAATTTTAGCCAAATTTTTTAGGGTTTGTTAATTGAAAAGTTGGGCTAATTTTGGGCACAAATATTATGCTCTTGAGCACATGGGGAAGCCTTAGGAAAACAACTTGGGGAAAACCTGTTGCACAGCGATCCTGTTTGAACCCTGTCGTAACCCTAGAACCCTGAACGGTCACAACTTTTTCATACGAGATCCATTTTTTGAGCTCTAGGGCTTGTTGGAAAGCTCGTAGCATATACTACACGCCCTCAACTGTTTTTTATAAAGATAATGCATTGATTTTTAGATAGGGTATTTTGAAGTTGACCATACCCAGGGGGATCAAAGTCAGGGGTCCTTAGGATTGTTTTCTTGAAAATCACTATGCAAGTTTGTGTTTGTGCTACATGAATGAAAATAATTGGTTCTGTCTTTGGAATGTAAATTTCAAAGCTAACTTTGAAACTCTTACAGAGCATCGAGAGGCGTTCTAAGCAAGTGTAAGTGTGAGCTTGGGAACACATTTCCTGGGCACTCAAGGGCTACCGAGCAGGAAACAAAAGGTTGGACACTTTTAACCCCCTCTGTCAATTCATAGCTTAGGCTAAGAACGACGAGAGGTAGGAGTAAGTCAGAGCGACGATAGGCAGTTATCAAGTTGAAGACTACCTAAAAACTCAAGTTCAAGCTAAAAATTTAATCTCTGTACTGTCGATAACATAAAGGAAAAGAACCTAACGTGGAACGATCAATTGCAAGTGCGAAACAACATTCAAACATTCCTGACGACGTGATATCAGACAAGAACTCAAACGCGATAAATAACTAAAAAGAATCAAGTGACTGATACCAATTGATCGGCAACGAGGTTGTACTCTGGGAAAAAAGTGGGCTAATCAGTTAGGCATATGAACCTTAGATCAGGACGACATTTAGCAAGGGAAAGACAAAGCCTTAGATCTTCAGAGGCTAGTGTCAACCACACTACTAGGTCCTGGGCCCAGCAGTTGAGCCACCACTCGAACTACCCTAGCTCTGAGACCAGTGAGTCAGAGATGTCTCAAGGCATGGACAGACCTACGGGAAGTTCAGGTGTGCCTTACCTGTACAGGGTAGAAGGCCCTTACAAAACGCAGCTGGAGTACCTTAGGACCAACCGATTAGGTGCTAGCATCTATGAGGACGGCTTAGGAAGATCTGTGGTCCAAATTAAAAACCCTGATCAATCCATTGGACTAGAACACCCAGCTGTCAAGTTTGAAAATGGTGCATACCTGGACAAAGAAGGAACTATATATGTAGTCACTAGTCACCCTCATAGGACAGATGACTTTGGGAATGTAATCTCAGAAGCGGACTTAGGTGACCTGGAACAAGGGAACATGGGTGCGGAACCTAGAACCCCTCGAGGTAAATCAGTTCTCACTAGGATTATCACGCCTGAATGGGTCCCCCAAGACAACAAGAGCATAGAGTTGCTCCTCAATCGAGAAACTGATGAAGCCTTTTGGAGGTATAAGTCTAATCAGCCAACAGACATAGGAAATATCATGATTGATGAGTTTAAGGATCCGGATAGCCCAGGCAGAGTGACCTACTTAGATCATGCTTCAGAACGGATCTTTGTGGTGACAGAAAATGATAGGCATGCTTACACTTGGAAGGGTGAATTTATTTTCCCTCAACCAAGATCAAATGTATCCTATGGTCACCCTGGGGCTGGAACTTCCCAAGCTCATGGTACGCAAAGAGACAGAAGTAGAGATAGACCAGAAGTAAGTTTTGCCAACCCAGTGGGCAGAGAAAGAACGAGAACAGAGACAAATAGGGTAGAACCTGAGATGCATAGAGCCCACAGGAACCAAAGAAATGTAGATGGAATCCCTCTGCCGAGGCCTAGAGAGCACACAAGAACTTTGAGACCCACCCAGCTAGTTAAGTCCATGAAGAATTACTTTGACGGCACAGGAGATCCCTATGATCATGTGGCGGAGTTCAAGCAAGTCTTGAGAGCTGAACAAGTGGAAGATCTGTTCACGCAGTACAATGCCTTCGGTCTAACCCTTAGGAACACAGCACTTACATGGTTTCAGCCATTAGATGAGCGTCAGTTCAGGAGCATAGACCAACTCCTAGAGGCATTCATTGTAGAGTTCTCTAAGAGCGGCATAAGACACAATACCTCCTCATTGATTCACAGCTTCAAACAGACCCCCCAAGAGACTGTCAGATTGGCCGGAAGAAGATTTAGACAATATCTTGAAAGGTGCCCTATTTCGGAACTACCCACATCTGCTAAACAAGTAGCCTTATTCCTTGATGGATTGCTGAGTACGAAATTGAGATCCTATGTGTATCTGAAGGACCCTAGGACTATAGAAGAGTGTGTACGCATGTGCATTGACATTGAAGATAACCTAGGGGAAGAACTAGAGCTTTCCAAAATCTACAAAGATTTAGATAGTGCATCTAGTCACTCTTCCACGCAGTCCACATCAATTGAGGAACTTGCCGAAAAAGTAGCTCAGAAATTAGGTGTAACTAGCAAACAAATCCCAAGGTTTGCCCCTGTGAAAAGATGCTATACATGCGGTGGTGACCATATGGCGAATGTCTGCCCTATTATGGCTCAACCCCAAGTAAACCCTAGTAGCCAGTACTGCACCATAGAACGGAGATACACCAATCACACCGCACAAGATTGCCCATACAACAAGCAGGCAGTTAGGCAACCCTATCCGCAGCCCTACCAACAAGGCCGATACCAGAACCAAAATCCACCACCACAATATGCTAGACCCCAACAAACCTATCAGCAACCATATCAGGCCCAACAGAGACCCCAACCGGTGCTAGCTCAACAGCCTCCAAACCCCGCTAACGTGATTCCAGTAAAGTATGCTGTGGCAGAAGAGAACCTGAATAGGGCCATAGTACCAGTAACCCCATTGATCTCAGAAAGTGACCCGAGTGACCATAGCTTTGATTCTACACATGTCGATAGTCCCCAGGCTTACTACATGCAGTCTCCAGAACATGGTGAGTCCTACTATAGTGAAGAACCAAGTGAACCTAGTTGGGAGTCGGATTACACGAACGTCATGTATGCAAACCCCAACCCTAGGCCTCAACCTAGGCAGGTACGACCACCCTTTCCTAGAGGACCATGCTACCGATGTCAGGGGGATCACTTCATTCGTGATTGTCCCTTACCTCCACCTACACAAAATCAGTCCGTGACGATCCAAGGCTTTTGCCAAGATTGTGGAAAAGAGCATCTCTTATGAGATTGCCCAAAGAACCCCAATAATATGCCAAAAATCACTCCTATCAATGTGATTGGGTTGGTTGTGGATGCCTCAGGAAGTGTCACTTCCACTGCACCAGTGCAGGTGGTTACTAGAGCTCAGGCATTGCAGCAAAACCAAGAGGCAAGCCAGGAAAAGGGCCCAGAGGCTAGTGAAACCGAGAGCGTGACAAAGAAAAGGACTAGAGCGTGGAAAGATAGTCGAGAAAGAATGAAAAGACAATGGGCTAAAAAGATGAGTGAGCTTGAGGAAAGCATAAGAGAAACCAAAGCGAGGATAACTGAACTCACAGCTCCAACTCCCTCTCACATTACCCCGCCTCCACCACTCCCATCTCCATCCAACTCACCACCTTCCCCACCGCCTCATCAAATCCCACCACCCCCTATAGTAGGATCAGTCCTAGCTGACCCCACTCCTGAAGACCTAAATATGATGCTGAAAGCATATCAGGCCAGAATCCAAGAAGGGCCAAACGTAACTGATCATGAAAAATGCTACCCTAGAGCCGAGCTAGAGCTTGAACGAACCAAAATTTGTGCCAAAATGGTGGAATTGGCTCAGACCATGTTTGAGGCCAGCCGCCTATTTAACATTTCTAGTTCAGCTAAGACGCAGTTACACTTTGATGGACTGCTGGAAAGAATAGAGAGGCTAATTGCACAATCAGAAAAGGAACCTGCCCCTCAAAGAAAGGACAAGGCAAGAGAACGGATAAGCCAGCCTCTTCAGGAAGCCCATGTGCCTCCTCAAGAAGCTTATCTTCCCCCCCAAAAGGCAGATGAACCCCCCTCGAAAGCTTACGTACCTCCACAGGTTGCCTACATTCCTTCTCAGGGAGCGTATGAGCATGCTTGGAAGAGTAATAGAATAAGTAATCCTCCCCAGGAAGCTTGTGCTCCAGCCATCTATGAGAACAAGGAGAGAGTCAACGATAGAATAAGCCCTCCTTCCCAGGTTGCTTATGTGCCTAATTCTACGGAGCCAGACACTTCTTCTTCTATGAATCGGTTTGCACCAGACTTCCTACGAGAGATTCAAGAAGACAAATGGGATAACGAAAGTGAAGTTGCCCCTCCCTTTGAACTTGTGGACGACGCACACGACCAATTCCCACAAGACATCCCATCTATTTACGGGGAACATGAGAGCGCTCAGTCTCACGAGAGATTGGACTTTGAGTCTAATTCCATACAAGAGCTACCTCACTTCACAGGCCCATGGGAAGCAAAGTCCACATGTATGAGAGCACCCACAGTCATGGTAAGGAACGATGACTCAGTCATATCAAGGAACACGGAGGTAGTAACGAACACCGAGGTGCAACGCGGTTCCACTTTGGAAGAACTGCCTAAGGATAGACCAGAAGCGCGAAAATGTGTAGCCAGTCAAGTAACTGAAGCTGCAAAACCTCGTTCCAAAGTAGGATCCCATAGGACAGTGCCAGAAATTCCCTTGGATAAAATAGGAGATATGTGTGAAGGTGAAGAAGGGAACACCTATCTTCCCATTACCTACCAGGACTACACCACTAAGGCAATTTTGGACTCAGGTGCAGGAGTTGCAATTGCCACCACCTCCTTATGGAAGCGTTGGGGTAAGCCAGCACTCAGGCCAACAAGGATGAAATTGCAGATGGCCGATGGTCACATAGAGAGACCCCTAGGATTGCTAGAAGGAATAACTCTCACCACTTGTGGTGTCGAGTTTGAGCATAGCTTTGCTATATGTGACTTCAGCAAAAATCATGCCTATGAGATGATTTTGGGAAGACCATTCATGCGACAGTTGCAAGTGGTACAGGATTGGGGGACCAATTCCTTGTACCTGCAGCACTTGGGTGTTACAACCAAAGTCAATCTCAAGGATTATTCTCATAGAGATGTCCCTCCTATCCAGTGGAATCCCATCCATAGAGCCAAAGATGATACGGAATCTGTGCATTCCATAGAATCTGGATCCTCATGGATGCATGAAGACACTCACTTATGGATGTGCAAGGTAGCAGTAGAAGAAGAGAAGAGAGAGAAAGCCAGAGAGGTAGGTGCGAAAGAAACCCATAGATCAATCCAAGACCCAGCCTATGCGCCTGTAGTTTTTCCAGACGAGGAATTTGAACCTCACGGTTGGGCAGAAATCTTAGCGACAATGGACGTAGCCATCAACGAAGAACAATGGACACCTCACTGTGATGAGGATGGCTATGATATTTCAGTCTTCTCCATAGAGCCAATCATGGGAGAGGCAGTTCTAGAAGAATGCGAACCTAGCCCTAATGCATTTGAGGATGCAAGTGACTCCGATCTAGAGTCAATCATTATGGACCCACCATTTGCATCAGATGAAGAATATTTCCATGAAGTGGAATTTCAACCTCAGAAGCATGGAGAGGTTACAAATGATGTAAGATTAGCAACACATATGACCCTGAAGGAAGAAGGAAAGAAACGAAAAAAGAAAGAAGTCTTACCAGAGGAGGAAGAATCTTTGTTTGAGGTCCCAGAAAATTTTAAGAAGTACGAGATAGATGACAGGAGAGTCATGATAAGAATGCCTAAACGAGAGGCACAATCAGGAGAGGCATATGATAACAAAGAAACCACCAAGAAAATAGTAGTGGCCATAGAAGAAGGAGAGGAGAGATGCACGTATATAGGCCATGACCTGACAGAAGAAGAAGAGCATGAATTGATTGCCTTGCTAAGAGAATACAGAGATGTATTCGCTTGGAGTTACAAGGATTTGAAAGGGGTTGACCCGGACATATGCTCGCACACCATCCCCATGACCTCAGATGCCAAACCCTCTAAGCAAAAGCCTTATACATATAACGATAATTACGCTGCTAAGATCAAGGAAGAGATAGATAGACTGGTCGAAGCCGGATTTATCTATGAAATTGAGCACACCGAATGGGTATCCCCCATCGTGGTGGTGCCCAAGAAGAATGGCAAGCTGCGTGTGTGCATTAACTTGAAAAAGGTTAATGCTGCCACGATTCGAGATAACTATCCGCTTCCCATCACAAAACATCTCTTAGAAAGAGTGGCAGGCAAGGAAGTGTACAGCTTCCTTGATGGATTTTTGGGCTACAATCAAGTAGCCATAGCTCCAGAGGATCAACATAAGACAGCCTTTGCCATAGAATGGGGCATTTTTGCCTTTAGAGTAATGCCATTTGGGCTTACCAATGCACCAGCTACCTTCCAGAGGCTGATGTGCCACGTGTTTAAGGAGTTCCTGAGGAAGAGTTTAGAAGTCTATGTTGATGATCTTTGTGCTCATTCCAATGTTAGACAAACCCATATTCCTGAACTCAGACAAATCTTTGACAAATGTAGAGAATATCAAGTTTGCCTGAACCCAGAAAAGTGCGTTTTTATGGTCAGGCAAGGCAAGATTCTAGGACACATAGTGTCAAAGAATGGCATATCTACCGACGAAGAAAAGGTGCGAGCCATAGCAGAGCTACCTAGGCCAAAGAATGTCAAGGAAGTACAAGCTTTCATGGGGCACTGTGGTTATTACCGACGATTTATACACATGTATGCTGTCATTGCAAAGCCCATGTACGGACTTCTGACAAACTTTGAGTGGACGGATGAATGTGAGAATTCCTTCCAAGAGCTTAAACGAAGATTATGTTCAGCACCAATCTTGACCACACCAGATTGGAATAAGCCATTCCATGTTCATGTGGATGCATCCAATTATGCCATTGGATGTGTGCTTGCACAACCTACTGGTGAAGGTAATATGGATCTTCCAATTGCCTATGCCAGTAGACAATTGAATGCGGCTGAACGGAATTACACCACTACAGAGAGAGAAGGCTTAGGCATGGTATATGCAGTTAAGAAATTTAGACACTATTTGCTTGCAAATAAGTTTAAATTTTTTACTGATCATCAGGCATTGCTATATCTCGTAAACAAGCCATGAAATACAGGAAGATTAGTAAGATGGTTTCTCTTGCTCATGGAATATGACTTTGAAGTGGTGGTAAGGAAAGGTAGGACTCATTTGAGAGCTGATCATCTCTCGAGGCTAACATCGGGAGAAGCCCCACAAGGAGTGTTAGATGACCTTCCTGATGCTTACTTGTTTAATTTGGAAATGGTGCCGCAGTGGGCCAAGCCATTGGTACCAGTATTGACATACGGGCCTAATCATCCAGTGATAAACACACGGAATAGAGAGGTTGTAAAAGCCCAAAAGTACCACATCATGGCAGGAAGCATGTACAAGCACACAGATCAAGGGATCTTGGCTTGTTGCGTAGAAGAGGATGAGTACGCTAAATGGTTGCAATTAGCACATGTAGGTGCGTTAGAGCAACACCATTCAAAGCAACGAACTTTACAGACTCTAAAGAGATTCGGAGTGCATTGGCCAACTATGGAAGCGGATGTCCAAAAGTTGTGCAAGGAATGCCCAATCTGTTGCACTAAACCACCAGTGGAACATGCCACTCTCTATCAAGTATCCATTGTGCCAGATTGGAGCGAACCACTAGTATCATTCCTGAGGACAAACACATTCCCTCCAGACATGACTCTGGCTAGGAAAAGGAGTTTAGAACAAGAAGCCTTGGATTACTCACTCATTGGTGATAATCTATATAAGCGTGGTAAAGATGGTTACCTGAGGCTATGTGTCCATGAAAGTGAGTATCTTAAGATTTTAGAAACTGCTCACCAAGGTGTAGCAGGAGGACACTTTGGACCGGATCGGGTGATCAAGGCAATCCTATTTGCGGGCTTCTGGTGGCCTACCCTTCACATGGATGCACATACCTATGTGAAACGGTGCGATGTCTGTCAGAGGACTCAGTATCCTATACGCAAAGATGAGATGCCACTGAAACCTATGATGGGTGGACGTGCATTCTCTAAGTGGGGAATAGACTTCGTAGGTCCTATTAATCCCCCAGCTAAAGGATCTCATGCGGAATACATCATTGTTGCAACAGATTATCTCACCAAGTGGTTTGAGGTAAAAGCTACGACAAAGAACGATGCTCAAACAGCTGCCAAATTCTTGTTTGAGAATGTATTCACAAGATACGGGCTACCTATCGAGTTGGTAAGTGATAGAGGCACTCATTTTTTAAATGAAGTGATTGAAAATCTACTCCAAGAATTCTTGGTAATACACAAAAAGTCTGCCCCGTATCACCCTCAAGCTAATGGACAAGCTGAGAGTACTAATAAGATCTTATGCAATGTACTAACGAAATTAGTGAACACTAAACGCTCTGATTGGGACAAACAGCTACACCATGCTGTTTGGGCATACCGAGTTGCCTATAAAACGGTACTCCAAGCCACCCCCTTTCAGATGGTATTCGGCCAAAACGCTGTGCTAACCTTGGACTTCCTGATTCCTACATTGAGAGTAGCACAAGAGCACGAATGGACAGGTCATGAGCTCTCCTGAAGAGACAGAAGGCATACTTTGATGCCCACGTAAAGGATAAGGGTTTGAAAGCAGGAGATCTAGTTTTAGTCTATACACTGAAACAACACGCGAGGAAGCTAGAAAAGAGGGGCTACGGACCTATGATTATCAACAGGATCTCCACGAGTGGAGCAGTACAATTAGCCACGTTAGAGGGTGATGTTCTCCCTAACTATATTAGCGGATGCAGAGTCAAGTTGTATCAGGAACCCCTCACGGAGGAAATGCTCAGCCGACTCAACACTGCTAAGAAACGCAAAGAGGAAGAGAAGCGAATTAGAGAAGAAGCTCAAGCAGAAGCTTTAGAACGCATGAGACGGATGAAATTACGAAGGCAAGGTAGAGAGCAGCCTAGGACAAATGACTATGCAGATCAAGGATATCATATGGCAATGTGTGAAGTCGCAGGTACCAGCTCACCTAGGATAACTGATCGACGTCCTTTCGTAACCCTAGATATAGGACAAGGAAAAAGTGCAAGGACTGTAAGAGCCTTGATTGACTCAGGTGCAGCCACTAGTGCTGTTAGAATGTCTTACTGTCAAGAGTTACAGTTAACTGTCAATCCTGTGGAGGCATATCTCATAGGACTGGGAGGCGTGGAAACCCCTTGTATGGGCGAGGTGGAACTTCCCCTCTACATTCATGATGAGGCAATGACAGTTAAAATACTAGTGTGTCAAGATGAGGATCTCACTGAACCTCTTGTCTTGGGTCAAGACTGGATTTATGACCAAGCAGTCAACTTAAACCTAAGAAGTGGACTTCTTCAGGTATGGGTCAATCATAGTCGAATTACAGTAGTGTTGGATAATGGAGCACTCAGGGAACTAGAAAAGGCACAGACTCCTGGTCCCTCCAGGGGTGCACATGAAGTTGACCATGCTGTTCTTGTCCAAAACTATGTGTTGCAGAGGAATGATATTCGCAAAAAAGGAGTCAGGGATGCAAAGGAACTCTCTTCTTTTCCAAAGGCCAGAAGGAGGCAACAACCAAAGGTGGAGCAAAGGCAGAAGAAGCAGAGTACTACCTATGCCGGACATCAAAAGACCTGCGCAGCAGAATGTCTCAACAAGTGAACCAAGTGTGGGTGCGAAAAGGCGAACACCCGGTTGCACCCACGCCAACCGCACGAGCAAAGCCTCTTATTAGTAACCAACAACACGTCACTAATAAGAGGTCTTTCGGAAATTCTTCTGCTAACGTGAAATCTATTTGGGTGCCCAAAAAATCGATGAAGGCTAGCCCACAATCAAGACAAATTTGGGTGCCTAAGGCTTGTTTGCGGGCTCAAATAGCTACACCAAGAACACACCCTACACAGCATGATCCATTCACTCGCACAGCCAACATCCACTCATTTTCAACACCAAGGCACATGAGCACGAACAGAATCAGTTGTAAATGGGCCCCTAAAAGGCCTCATGTTCAAGCTGACACACCTATAAAGCTCTCGAGAATCTCTACGGAACCACGAGCAAAACCCATCCACTGCATTTGGCAGCCCAAGACTTGTAACAAACCTCCTGATCCCGATTGTAAATCTATGACCACCTACTAACCGTGTCACTCTCACATCACATCATTTTGCTTAGCTCTTAGGTCTACCTAACTACTAACTACACACACTATCACCGAGCACTTTTTAACCCCTAACCACTCCCGGACTTTAAGTTAATGTTGTAACAAGGGACACCATGTCATTTTTGTGTCCATTGCAATGTTAACTTTTATTCATATATTCTCACAGAATCAGCTGCGACATTTTCAACATGGCGGAGGCAGCAGGAACTAGCTCTCACACAGAAACAAAACCGCAAGTGGTGGACTTGGACAGTTTACCCGTTTTGCCTGAGACAATTGAAAGACCAGAAGAATTGCAGGCCGTCAAAATCATACCTATTGCGGACCCTCCGCGTGGCCACACCATGCCCGTGGGAAAGACTTCACATTGGTTTACCGAGGTGGCAGGACCCTTGGGGGAAGGAACGTACCTATGGGAATCAGAGTTGGACTACAATGGAAAGCAAGGCAGATACCATTTCTTTACAAGAGAATTTGAGAAGTTACAAAATGCGGAAGGTCTACGTCCGATATGGGAAAAAGCCGGATTGAGTGCCTATTTCAGTGCCCGACTCCCAAAACCTGACTTCATGCGATGCTACTATCTCATCAACACCTTGACTCCAAATCCGAACCCAAAAGGTGCAAGCTCATTTGTGATTCCATCTCTGACAAAGGGGAATGAGCTCAAGAGGTTTAGGCTATCAAACAATTTGGTGAGAGAAGCTCTAGATATGCGCGGCATGCATATTCCTACAGAGAAGGAAACCCTAGTACCGGACTACATGAAGAATCGAAGTCTCACCAAACTCAAGGACATGGTATCCATGACGCCTAATATTGCAATACACCTTCGCATGTGCATGCAACACTTTGCTTTCCCGGCGCAGGATAGATTCACCATGCCGCACAAAAAAATTTGGTTTAGCCTGTATCTGGCAGAGACACAGAGCCTCACTATCAACCTACCCCACTGGATAATTGATCAGATACACTTAGCACACAAACGCTGGCCGCGGAAACAGGTTTTATATGGGTGCTGTGCTCTGACAAGAATCATTTATAGGTGTTTGGCTTATGACATTCCAATCCAACGAGCCCTGATGTGGAATCGGGTAGAGCAGTTTCGAGGCAGGACATCCACTGGACCCCCTTCTAAGAAGATGAGAGGCACGGTCCAAGTCCCATGTGCTCAACCACATGGAGCCACCCTAACACCAGACGTCACCCCGCCACCCCGAAGAGTCCGACCATTCACACTCCGACTTCCAAGACGCAGCACCGATGGTTCCACCTTGATATTCCCTCCCATCCCAACGGATCTCGAATTTCCTAGTGGTGCGCCTTTGGAAGAACTCACTAATGAAGACTTTGAACAACTATTACAAGATGTAGAGCTGGAGGCAGAAGAGGCACAACAAGCGGAGAATGTACAAACGCAGGCCACAACCTCCCAAGCACCTGTCACACCTGTTGAAGTGGATGCAGAAGATGACGAAGATGAAGAACAGGAGGATGATGAGGAGGAGTATGATCAAGAGCACCAAGAGGAGCAACAAGAAGTGCCAGAACTTGTAGGTGCACCTGCATATACAGCTCAACTACGAAGGCTATACGACACTATCAAAGCAGTACAAGAAAGGCATCAACTCTCTCTGGTATCAAGTCAAGCTTTGATGCAAGAAATGCTATCAGATGAAGGGGTGGACCAACACTTCATTGACACCCTCAAATTAGTGTCAGACTCTTTAGGAGTTCCAGAGGCTGTCCACACCGCAGTCCGCCAGTCCGTAAGGTATGACAAATGCAGAGTGGATACGTTACCACGAGCAGGTAAGACTATCAGGATACCCGTCACAGAACCAGAAGTACCCATTGAAACCATAGCCACCCCCATAACCACCACTGACCTCTCCGCTGAAACCTTTGTTCAGACATCACCCATCTCACCCCAGCATCCTCCATCACCACCTTCTCCGCCCCCACCACCACCTCCCACCTTGGAAGAAACGACAGTCATCACCTCTACATTCACTTATAATCCATCCTCATTCACATCATTCTCATTTCGAGAACCCACCTCACAAGACACCCTCTTCTCCTTCGTCACCAATCCCTTGTACACTTCGACCCGTCTATCCTCTGAACCCATGACTGGCCATCCCATAATTACAAGTGTAGTTGGAAACCCAGCACCCATAGAAGGCACCCTATGTTTCCCGACCTATCCCCCAATACGGGTACCTCCATTCCATGACCCTCACTTCCCATCTGGCCCCTACACCTCTTTCAACCTGACCGCGCCACCCCAATACCCGTCCCTTGTGGAGCAGATCATCCACTCTCCAATGTTTCCGAGGCACATCTTTCCGATGTTCGCAACGACATCAATTTACACGAACACCACACTCACTTCACCTACCATACCCACTTACATGGTAGCCCCTGCACACACCACCTTGTCTGACCTAATGGACATTTCACCAACCACAGCACCTCTCCCCACGATTTCCCCACCTTCCCCTCCCTTGCCCCCCACATCACCACTCACATCATTGGCACACACAGCATTCACTAACCCCCTACCCAATCCCACCTCCCCTGCATTTCAAACTTTTCCCCTTGCATCTCATAATGTAAATAGCACGTTCAGCACATTACTTCAGTGTGCACATCAGCTACAACAAGACTACCATCAATTGGAAGAACGCACTGCTGCCCTCCAAGCAGAATCTCAACGTCTCCAAGCTAGAGTCACCACTCTTGAAGCTGACTACCTGACGCTCCTAGACGAGCATACCACACTACAGCAGGCTCACTCCGAATTGGAATCAAAGACATCAACTGTAGATGACCAAGCAGTCAAGGAATTAGAAACAGTGCTTCAAGCGCAAATGATATCTAACGCTACACTCAGACGCAACATTGGGCTATTAAGGAAGCATATGGCCGCAGCACTAGAAGAGAACAAACGACTTCAACAACAAAACCAAGACAACTTTGAAGCGGCTATGGAAGGAACCGTAGGAGCAACCATTAGCCCTACCAGATATAGAGCAGTTCCATCAGAAGACATCCGCATCTTACTTGAGGAGCATGCAAATTTCTTGGAGTCATATGAAAAACTAGAGACTGAATGTGCCGATCTAAAGAAACAGATAGCCAGTGTAACCACTGCTCAACAGGAGCCGGTAATCTCACAACAATCTACAGAAGAAATGGAGACCCTCCGAAAACAGGTGGCAGAACTCCAAGCACGCCTCTTACCATATGAACGGCCACCCTCGCCCATTGAAGAACCAGAACCTGAAACAGTAGTGGAAATCCCCGTCGATGACAGCTATGAAGAGCCATACGAGCCTATGCCGACGCCTGGTGGTCGAACTACAGAAGAAGGACAAGACACGTTAGAAATTCAAGTTCCAGACTGGGTCAAAAGGGTCGAGAAAGTGGGTAAGACACATGATGATCGTGTGGCTGTGCAAATGCAATCTCTCACAAATCTGGAAGAAACTGTCCTTCGGTCTTCCTACTTTCAAAATTTATCCCATCAACGGTTAATCACAACATCAGAATCGCAATATATGCCTTATTTTGTCTTACTACATGATTATAATGCAGAAGTCAAAAGACATACAGGGAAGGAGCCCACGTTTGCCACTCAATTTGAGATAGGGGATTTACCGACAGATGCACGTGCTGGCTCGATTTTCCAACCTAATTGGCGTGCACGTTTACTCAACGATTACCCAGAGATGATGAGTACCTGGGCAACCATGCCACTATACATCAAGTATAATCCATGCTATTGTCCAGTGGTACGTCGCAGATCCTGGCAAGCATTTGCAATTAAGGTACGCAACAATAAAGAGTGCTCGGCTTGGGTTAACTATCCGTATTTTGCTCCACCTCGAGGACCTCCAACCGTAGCCTACATGATATCAACAATTCGACACTGGTCTACACGTCTGAATAATGTACCCGACATCGCGGCGAAAATGTGTATGAAGATATTCGAGCTCATGACCATTGTCTTCAAAACCTTTCGGAATGTCCAAGCTCCATACATCTCTGCCCCTGGATTCTCTCAAGGCAACAAGGATTTAGTCTACGACATGAGCCAAACCCCCTCGGTCGCTATCATCTTTGCTTGGCATGCATGAATAAAGTACTTGCCCGCATGCTTCAAGCAGACATTTGAGGAAATGTTCTCTACGGGATTCTGGGAATACAATTCCGAAATTTTCATTCCCAGACCCACACATTTGCTACATCTATTCGCAGTAGAACAAGCGATCCATGCAGATCAGTTACGTCTGCCACATCCGGACATTCCAGGACCATTCGATTGGGATCGTATGATGACAGATTTGGCCAGAGGACTACGCTTACAAGAACATCAGCTTGCCACTCAGGTTGTGGAATATTACATCCAACACTCCCAGCAACAAGAGTCTGTCAGGGACGACAGACGCGAGAGAGGGGGGGGTGTTGAGAGCAGTATGGGCACCCAAGGACTGACTAGACAAGGAAGCCAGGGCACCCAAGGACTGACTAGACAAAGAAGTCAGCGGAGAGAGTCAGAACAAAGTGAAGGAGTAAGTAGACAAAGTAGTCGACGCAAATCTGGCAGATAGGCCCTTCAATTTTTCTCAAATCTTGTAACAGTGATTCTTATCACTAACAATCATTGTAAATACCATTTCATATTTTTGTAGCTCCATTTTGTGCAAGCCAAGGAGTCCTTGAGCTTGAGGAGCCTTAGAAGTACCTACATATCAATTTTCGTATTTTTTAGACTCCGTTTAAGCCCTCAAATTGGCCCTGGAACCTAATTTTTAACTAGGCCGGACACTAGGTCTGGACAGGGCCAAAACCTAGTCAAAAACTATAAAAAGAGCTAGAGAGCTCATTTTTGAGGTTAGATTGTAATTGAAACGAACTTGTAAGAGCATTTTGAAAGTAATCTAAAAGCTCCATTGATTCTCACTCTTTGTCTTACCTAGTATGCGTGTGTGTGTGTGTATGTGTGTGCATGCTAGTGTGCTTCTCACTCACACACTTGTGCAGCCACTTGCTCGAGGTCTTCATACCATCCTCACGTCTTCCCGGATTGACATTAAAGGAGGTGCTACTCATCATTGGGCTACAGATGTTAAAGGAGATGGTGACAAGAGTGCAGGTCATGCAATGTACTCAAAAGACAAGAAGAAGAATAGCAAAGGAAAGCAACAAGCAGGTGAAGATGAAGGTACAACTAGTCAAGCCAACTTCCTAAGAGGAAGAGGAGGTGGCAAAGGTAGAGGAAGAGGCAGGAATAACAAAGATGGAGGCAAAGCTTGCTGGATTTGTGGTAAGACAAATCACTTAGCTAATGATTGTTGGCATAATAATCAGAGTAATGGTGGATACAATCAAAATTATAACTCAAGAGGAAGAGGTGGAAGAAGTCAAAGAGGTAATTTCAGAAGCAGAGGTGGTAGGAGTTACTTTGGAAGAAATGCAGGTAGAGGTTTCCAAAGTCAACAATATAACAACACCTACTACAATTATGCTTCAGATCAAAAGGAGCATTGATAATGAATGCAACTTGTGAAAGGCAGAGTGAAGATCAAAGAGTCTTCTACATTGACTAAGGGTGTAGCAATCACCTGAGTGGTAATATATCTTTGATGACTGATTTGGAGAGTAAGGTTTTTAATCATGTTGTTCAAACAGGTGACAACACAAAGCACAATGTGAAGTCAATTGGATCAGTGAAGGCTAAGGATGGTAGCACCTTATTGAGTAAGGTCTTGTATGTTCCTACAATTCCTAAGAATTTGATAAGTGTAGGACAAATTGTTGAAAAGGGATATGAAGTAAGGTTCACTAATGATGGAGTATATGTGGAAGATCCTAGCCAAGGGTATAAACAGATTGTTTCAGGGAAAAAGGAAGAAAGATTATTTACATTGAAGATTCAAGGCAATATTGGTCATGCAATGTTCACATATGGAGGACATAAGATCTCTGAGTTAGATCTTTGGCACAAGAGGCTTGGACATTTCAATGAAAGAGGTATTAAAGATATGATTAACAATGGTTCAGTGCTTGGATTGCCTAATGTTGCAGGTCAACATATGACATACAAATGTGAGGCATGTCAATTAGGTAAGGCTCATAAGAATTCTTACTCCAAGCATGGTTTTATGTACTCAGAGAAGCTTGAATTGGTACACACAGATGTGTGGGGACCATCAAAGGATTTCAGTATAAATGGGTCAAGGTATTATGTGATTTATGTTGATGATGCTACTAGATGGATCACTATCTATGTGATCAAAGATAAATCAGAAGTGTTTAATACATTCAAACACTATCATGCATATGCAGAAAGAATTACAGGTCATAAGTTGAAGAGATTAAGGTCAGATGGAGGGGGAGAGTATTTCTCTAATGAGTTCAGTGATTACTTGTGGAATGCAGGTATAAAAAGGGAAGTTACTTGCAGGTACTCTCCTCAACAAAATGGTGTAGCAGAAAGGAGAAATAGAACACTTGTTGAGTTTGCAAGATCCATGATGAAGGAGAAAAATTGCCCTAATTATCTGTGGGCTGAGGCTGTAAATACAACCACTTATTTGGTCAATAGGTTACCATGTAAAGCCTTGCAGGGTATGACACCATATGAGGCTTGGTGGGGTAAGAGACCTACCTTGGATCATTGCAGAGTTTTTGGTTGTGTGGCATATGCATATGTGCCATCACAATTAAGGCACAAGTTGGAACCTAAAGCTGAAAAATATGTTTTCATTGGTTATGATGATAAGCAGATGGGCTATAGATTGTGGAGTCCATCTACAAAACAATTTATGGTTTCTAAAGATGTTACATTTGATGAGCAAAGCACTTGGTATGCAGGTACAATCAATATCAATACAGGAGATGAAGAAGAAGTGAGCCAAAGGAAAGGTAAATCAAAAGTTCAAATTTTTGATGAACAAGAGAATAATGAAGTGCAGGTTGAAGTGGAAGAAACACCAAGATTTGATCCTGAATATGAAGAACCAGAAACCTCAAGAAGTGGAGAGCTTAGGAGGTCTACAAGGAATAAATGGCAACCTACAAGGTATAGCTATGATACTTCATTTTTGGCCACAAAAGACTATGCTTATATGATGAAAACAGATGAAGACCCTTCTACATATGAAGAGGCAAAAGGTAAGGAAAAATGGGAGAAAGCTATGCAGGAAGAATATGATGCACTATTGGAGAATCAAACATGGGATTTGGTTCCAAAACCAAATAGTCAGAAAATCATTGGATGCAAGTGGGTTTACAAGACCAAGAGGTTTGCAGATGGAAGTGTGTCTAGATACAAAGCTAGACTTGTTGTCAAAGGGTTTGCTCAGACTTATGGTGTTGACTATGATGAGACTTATAGTCCTGTGGCAAAGATGACAACCATCAGGACACTTATAGCTATTGCTGCATGTAAAGGTTGGAAGTTATGTCAACTTGATGTGAAAAATGCTTTTTTGAATGGTTATATTTCAGATGATGTGTTCATGGAGCAACCTCAAGGGTTCAGAGATAAAAGGTATCTAGATCATGTGTGCAAGCTCAAGAGAGCTTTGTATGGCTTGAAGCAGGCCCCAAGGGCATGGAACTATAAACTTGTAAAGTTCTTGAAAGAACTTGGATTTCAGGTGTCTAAAGCAGATAGTAGCTTGCTTGTCAAAGCAAGTGATAATGGTTTCATATACATGTGCATATATGTTGATGATATAATCCTTACAGGTACAGATGAAGAAGGAATACAAAGACTCAAGAAGCAAATGGAAAAGGAGTTCAAAATAAGTGACTTGGGAGACTTGTCATACTTCTTGGGCATGGAGATTACATATACTCAACATGGAGTATTTGTGACCCAAGAAAGGTATTTGAAGAACTTGTTAATCAAGTTTAAAATGGATGATTGCAGGGTAGCACCTACACCAATGGAGGTGAATCACAAATTGAGTAAGTTTGGAGGTGAAGAATTCAAGGACATGAGACAATATCAGAGTTTAGTTGGTAGTCTTATCTATGCTACTTTAACTAGACCTGATTTATCATATGCAGTAGGGGTATTGTCTAAATTTATGCATTGCCCAAGGAAAGAACATTGGATTGCAGGTCAAAGAGTGTTGAGGTACATTAAGGGTACATTCAATGAAGGTTTGTATTATGGGTTTACATCAGATACAAACATCAAGATATATAGTGATGCAGATTGGGCAGGTAATCCAGATGATAGAAGATCAACTTTTGGATACATGTGTTATGTGGGAGATAAACTTATTTCATGGTGCTCCAAGAAGCAACATACAGTTGCTTTGTCTTCTACAGAAGCAGAGTACAAAGGCATGGTTGAAGCTGCAAAGGAAGTGATTTGGCTCAAGACTTTGATGAAGAGTTTTGACATTGTGCATGGGGTACCAATTATATATGGAGATAACATGAGTTCATTGTATTTAGCTGCTAATCCTGTTTTTCATGCCAGGACCAAACACATTGAAATTCAGTATCACTTTCTAAGAGAGAAAGTGATGGATAAGGAGATTGAAGTCATACATACTTCAACAAAAGATCAGATAGCTGATATGCTTACACAGAGCTTGGATGGACCAAAGCTACAGAAGTTTAAAGACATGGCAGGTATAAAGAAGAAAGGAGAAACCTCAATTGATGATTGAGGGGGAGCTGTTGGTGCACATCAATCACCAATTGAATGTTTGAAGACAAAAGAATGAAGGATGAGATCAATTCTTGAAGCTTGGAAGAAGGATACATTCAGAATATATGAGGAATGTACACATATGTACATAGTTCACTTAGATCTTTGATTAGTCATAGACTTGTACAAATTTATCTATAAATACCTTGAAAATGTCGAGGCGTGATATGAGAGCTTATGTAAGAATAGATAGAAGTCAAGAATGAGGAAGTGAGATGTTATGAGACATGTGAAAAGTTAGTTGAGTTTCCTCTCATCACTCAACTGTAACTTTCTGAGTAAATGAAGAAATATTGCGCCCGATCTTTTCGTGTCTGCTCCGTCTGTGTTTGATCAATTGTGAAATCCTTTTGAGGATAACTAAGTTGGTAGTTAATGAGTCTATGACCTGAGTTTCAGAGTCTAATTGCAAACAGGCTAGGAGAATTGTTAGTAGGAACATTCATATGTGTTGAGTGTTCACAGTTCTCTGAAACAGGCGCAAATTTCGATCTTAATCTTTTGGTCAGTTCTCACTCCATAGTTTAAAGTTTTGTGCAAGCAAGCACTTAATCTTTAAGTTGGAAGGTAATCTACTCGTGGCTAGAAGCATTTGCTTAAACAGGTTTTGTACTGAGAGAATTGAAGCTAAGAAGTTAGGGGTGTCTAAATCGACTTCTCAGAAGTGCAGATTCAGACATAGGTAACTTGTGAAGTTGATTTCTCAAGTTATACTAAACTTTTTGAAGAACTTTAACTTGGAGAAGGTGCGCAATCTCTAGGCGACACTCCATACAAAATTTCATAGAAAACTTTACATGTTTGATAGGTCAATGAGAAGAAATTGTGCAGCAGACTTTCTGTGTTTTATCTTCTTCACAGAATTTCTTAACTTTTGATAATTTGGAGATTGGACCTCTAATTTGGTGAAGGTTTTGACTTACTCTTGATATAGAGGTGTTCTAAATTCAAGAGTAGGTTGTTCTTTTGGAGATTAACACTCTCCATCATAGGCTTCTATGGGATTGATGTTCAACTACAAGTCTTGGCAGTATGAGAGTCTAACGGCACTAGTTGTTGCACCTGAGTCAATCAATGCTCTCATAGTCCTTACATTCTCTTTGTGTCCGACCTCTAAGGTCACAAAGGGGCATCGATCAATTATTCAAGAAGTAATCATGCCCGCTTTTTGGCACATGTCCATGTGATATTTTGGGGCTTTCGAGTTGACATCTAGACCTAGTCGCATTAACTTATTTCGCCTGATGTGCTCTCTAGCCTCTACCTGTGCTTCTTCTCTAACTCTCCACTCTTCTTCTTTCCGCTTCTTAGCCATATTGAGTCTCCTTAACATATCCTCTGTAAGAGGTTCTTGATATAGCTTGACTCGGCATCCACTAATGTAGTTTGGCAAGATGTCACCTTCTAGAGTGGCCACTAGCACGAGGTCTCCCTCTTTCAATCCTTTATCTTTGATGTGTGAATCAAAGTATGCCTTTTGTCTTTTCTTTGTAGCATAGATGTCGGCTGCCGCTCGTAACCTCGTCTCACCTAAGCGCTCTAGATCAAAGATCCTAGAGGACAATTCATGTCCATTCCACTCATGCTCTTATGCTACTTTTAAGGCTGGGATGAGGAAGTCCAATGGTAGCACAACATTCTATCCGAAGACCATCTGAAATGGGGTGGCGTTGAGTAGCGTTTTATAGGCAACTCGATAAGCCCAAACAACATGATGAAGTTGTTTGTCCTAATCAGACCGTCTATTATTTACTAATTTTTTCAATACGTTACAGAGGATATTATTGGTGCTCTTGGCTTGTCCATTAGCTTGTGGGTGATAGGGGGCAAAATTCTTATGTACATCCATGAATTCTTGAATAAGATTCTCAATGACTTCATTCAAGAAGTGTGTACCTCTATCACTTACTAACTCTATCGGTAATCCATATCTTGTGAACACGTTCTCAAATAGGAACTTTGCCGTTGTCTGAGCATCATTCTTTGTTGTGGCCTTGACTTCTACCCACTTTGTAAGGTAATCTGTGGCTATAATAATATACTCTGCATGGGAGTTTCTAGTTGGGGGGTTAATAGGCCCTACAAAGTCTATGCCCCACTTCGAAAATGCACGTCCTCCCATCATTGGCCTCAAAGGCATCTCGTCTTTTCTTATCAGATATTGTGCACATTGACATGTGTCGCATTTCTTCACATAGGTATGTGCATCCATATGGAGTGGGCCACCAAAGTCTTAAGAATAGAATAGTCTTGATTACTTGATCAGGACCAAAGTGTCCACCCGCAACACCACCGTGTGCAGTTTCTAAGACTTTCAAATAGTTGGATTCATGAACGCACAATCGCAGGTAACCATCCTTGCCTCTTCGATATAAGTTGTCTCCAACTAAGGCGTAGTCCTGAGCCTCTTGCTCCACACTGCGTCTTCTTGCTAGACTAGCCTCTTTGGGTAATGTTCTCGATCTCATAAATTCTAACAATGGAGCGCTCCAATCCGGAATTAATGACACTTGATAAAGGGTCGCATGCTCCACTGGGGGTTTTTCCTGGCACACTGGACAATTCTTAATCCACTCATGAATTTCTTTGTCCATGCTAGGCCAATACACTCCTAAACGTTTTAGATTCTGCACTTTTAGAATAGTGATTTCCTAGCAATCCTTCATGAGCTTCTTGCAACCAACTACTATGTTCATCGTCCTCAACACAACAAGCTAATACGCCCCGAGTATCTTGTTTGTACATGCTTCCTGACAATATGTGATATTTTTGTGATTTTACAATTTCTTCTTGTGACACTTTCACATTCTTATTTGTAGGTCCGAAGGTTAGGACTGCTACCAACTTATTTTCCCATTTAGGAACAACTTCTAACTTGAATAGATAAGCATCAAGTAGTTCATCAGACACTCCTTGTGGTGACTCTCTTGAAGTGATGCGAGAAAGGTGATCTGCTCGAAGGTGGGTCCTGCCTTTTGTAACAACAACTTCAAAGTCATATTCCATTAGCAAGAGGAACCATCTTACTAGACATCCTGTATGGAAAGGTTTATTGACCAAATATAACAAAGCTTGGTGATCAGTGAAAAACTTGAACTTATTGGCCAATAGATAGTGCCTAAACTTCTTCACGGCATATACCATGCCTTAACCCTCTCACTCAGTTGTGGTATAGTTTCATTCAACTGCGGTTAGCCAGCTGCAAGGCATAAAGAGGTTTAGCTATGATCGCATACATGTGAATAAACCTACGATAATATCCACAATGGCCCATAAAGGCTTGTACCTCTTTAACATTCCTTGGCCTGGGCAATTTTGCTATGGCTCTTAATTTTTCCTCATCTGTTGATATTCCGTTCTTCGAAACAATATGACCTAAGATCTTACCTTGACGTACCATGAATACACACTTTTCTGGGTTCGAACAAACTCGATATTCTCTACACTTGTTGAAGATCTATCTGAGCTTAGGGATGTGGTATTTTTTTTCTTGGGAATGAGCACATAAATCGTCCACATATACTTCTAAGCTCTTTCCCAAGAACTCTTTGAAGACATGACACATGAGCCTTTGAAATGTTGCCGGTGCATTCGTGAGCCCAAACGCCATCACTCGAAATGCAAAGATTCCCCACTCTGTGGCAAAATCCATTTTGTGTTGATCTTCTGGGGCAATGGCTACTTGATTGTAACCTGAAAATCCATCAAGGAAGCTAGAAACTTTCTTTCTTGCAACACGCTCCAATATATGTTCAATGATTGGAAGCTGATAACTATCTCGAATCGTAGCAGCATTAACTTTTTTAAGGTTAATACACACTCGCAACTTTCCGTTCTTCTTGGGCACCACTACAATGGGGGATACCCATTCAGTATGCTCAATCTCATAGACGAATCCAGCTTCAATCAACCTATCAATCTCTTCTTTGATTTTGGCTGCATAAGTGTCATTATAGGTGTAGGGCTTCTGTTTGGTGGGCTTGGCCTCAGCAGTCATGGGGATTGTATGAGAGAAAATTTTCGGACCTACTCCCTTCAAGTCTCTATAGCGCCATGCAAACACATCCGTTTATGCCCTTAATAAAGCTACCAGATCTATTTTTGCTTTTGCACTTAGGTCTTCTCCTATGTACGTACATCGCTCTTCGTTCCCTTCTATGGTTACAATAATTTTTTTGGTCTTTTCTTTATTGTCATACGCTTCTCCTGCGATGGCCTCTCTCTTAGGCATTTGTACCAAAATTTTTCGATCTTCCACTTCATATTTCTTGAATTTTTCTGGTACTTCAAACAATGATTCCTCCTCTTCTTGTTTCATAGCTTTTCTTTTCTTTTTCTTTTGACTACTCTCACTTCCATCCTTTGAATTTAACATTTTAATACTTGTGAGAGGTTCTTCTTCTTTCTGGGTAAACACTCCTATATCTTTTAGATAGTGCTTCTCTGAGTTAAAGCAACTATCCATCACAATGGACTCTAGATCATCGTCATTCTCTTCTTCTTCTATGACATCACTAGGGTCACATTCTTCTAGCAAGGGGTGACACATGAACACTGAAATATCATAACCCTCCTCATTACAATGAGTTGTCCATTGTTCTTCATTAACTGCAATGTCCATGGTAGCTAAGATTTCTACCCAACCATGAGGCTCAAATTCCTGATCTGGAAAGATCATCGGTGTATAGGCTGGGTCTTTAATTGGTCTATCTCCTGGAGAAGTTCCTTCTTCTCTTGCCTTTAAGCCTTTTTCCTCTTCCTCCACGACCTTGCACATCCACAAATGAGTATCTTCATGCAACCAGGATGGATCAGGTGAACTTCCAAAATGCACAGAGATAGAATCTTCTTTTGCTTTGTGGATAGGATTCCACTGTAGGGGTGGTACATTTTTGAAGGTGTAATCCTTCAAATTGACCTTGGTGATGACCCCTAAGTGTTGTAAGTACAAGGAGTTGGTTCCCCAATCCTGTACTATTTGCAATTGTCATAGGAAGGGTCTTCCTAGGATCATCTCATAGACATTATTTTTCTCAAAGTCACATATAGCAAATGTGTGTTCAAACTCTATACTGTTGGTGCATTTTACCCAAGCCTACATGCTTAATATATTTGATATCATCCTCATTTGTAAGTCACATGAGTAGTCATGTGAACACCTCTTGTAAAAGAGTTCATTTTATCTCTTGTAAATGGAAAAAGAAAAAAGGAAAAGAATGGCTTACCTCATGCATGATGTAAAAGCAAATTCGTGGCTCTAACTACCAAAATCACGAATTTTTGAGCTGAGGGAATATCTCCTAACTTTGGGGATCACTTTTAGGTGGAGCCATTCGAATTCGAATTCAAAACTCCCTCCAAGAATAGCTATAAAAGGAGCAAGAAGGAAGAGGCTATTAGCAAGCCTTGTACGTGACCACTTCATGTCATTTTGTAGAGATTGAAGAGCTTACTCCATAGCTCTATCATTCTACTCCCATTGTGCAAAGATTCATTGCCAATGTGGTTGTAATCATATGTGAATCTATACATTTATCATCATCTACTTCTCTGTTTTGTTCTCTGCTATACTCACTCAGAGCAGTACCTTCAGAAGGTCATATCTCCATTTATACTGATCCTTTTTCAGTGATGTAACATGCGTTGGATAGCTCTTACTATCTAGTTTCTGCATGTCACTTTTCAAGGTCGTTGGATTTATAGGTTTGAATATATCTGCAATTTACTGCTCACTGGTCTATCTCTGCAGAGCCCCGAGAATGGTGGGCATGTTCCAGAAATTGATAAATCTTGTTCTCAGTGCTTAGTCTATCATTTGAAGTGTTTTAACTTGAATTGGGAAGCTTGCTAAGTCTATTTGCTATGCCCAAAAGGAATTTTTCTAATTCCTACCAGGGTGAGAGCACTGTTCATTTTTTCCAGCAGGTGTATGTCCAAAAATAGCAAGTTTTGAGAGCTAGTCATTTCGCAACTAGTCTGTCTTGACTTAAACTTTTGGGATACATGTTCCAAAGTACTTGGCTGATATTTTGGTGGATTTAGGAAGCTCAAAGGGTCTTCTAGTCATCTCTGAAGTCTCAGTTGGCTGGTGTGAAGCTGGTTGTAGCAGCACCAACTCATCTTGGGATTGCATCCACCATCTCTCTACACAGTGGTATCAGAGCATAGTCAAGCAACATGGGAGATGGATTTCCATCAACAATTGACAAATTTGATCAAAACAACTATCCAGCATGGTCTCTAAGGATGGAGGCTTACCTTCAAGGGAGGAGTCTATATGGATTCATATCCGGAGATGAAGCAATGCCAACCATGAGGAACAAAGGGCAACCATCACATGAAGAAGTGGAAGGACTTTCGAATTGGTGTTCGAAGGATGCACTTGCAAGGTCCTATATTCTAAACTCAATCTCTGATTTTCTTTTACCTCATGTTAAGGGATGCAAGACATCAAGAGAAACCTGGAATGCACTTGCTTCGTTCTTCTCTTCCAACACTCGAGCAAGGAAGAACCAATTGTGGATGGAGTTCACAACAATGAAGAAAAGCCCGAAGCAAAATGTGACTGATTATGTCACAAAGATGAAGGAGATTTCCGACCAACTTGGAAGCATTGGAGAGGTAAGTGAAGAGGAGAAAATCATAAGACAAATCATGAATGGAATCAAAGCAGACGACAAGTGGGAGTCATTCACAACAGCCATGGATTTATACATGGATATGCATGTACCCGACCTCAACACACTCATGGGCCAACTCTTCACTCATGAAGCAAAGATTAGCAAAGGTGGTGAGTCCTCAAGAGGTAATCAAACTTCTGCCTTATATTCTGATAAAGCTAAGGTCAAGGACAAGTCAAAGAATAGGAAGAATGAAGATGAAGGAAGCTCTTTCCAAGCAAACTTTGCAGGTAGAGGAAGAGCTAGAGGAAGAGGCAGAGGTGGAAAGCAAGGCAGGGGGAGATTCCAATCATCTCAACCTTGCAACATATGTGGCTTATCTAACCATACTACTGAAGAATGTTTCAGGAACCCGAGGAACTCAAGAGTAAGAGGATTCAGTAGAGGTGGCTATGGATCAAATAGAGGTAGATACAATGGAGGCTACAACAACAACAACAACTACTACAACAATAATTACAACAACAACAACAAATATCAAAGTGGCCATAGAGGAAGAAGAGATTACAATAACTATGCAGAGGACCAAAGTCAAGAAGATTCATTATTGATTATGAATCTATCAGCGAAGAAGGGTAATGATGATGATCACATATTTTACATTGATTCGGGATGCTCGAACCATGTAGCAGGAAATGTGGCTTTACTTTCTGATTTGGAAGATCCTCATAACAAGCATGAAGTGCAGACAGGAGATGACACAAAGCACTCAGTGGAGAAGATAGGTAATGTGAAGACATCAGATGGGAATATGAACCTCTTAAGCAAAGTCTTGTATGTCCCTACAATTACCAAAAATTTAATAAGTGTTGGACAGATTGTTGAAAAAGGATTACAGGTTAGATTCAACTGATTTGGAGCATATGTTGAAGACCCAAGGCAAGGCTTTCGAAGGATTGCCAAAGGAGAAAAGACAGGAAGGCTTTTCACTTTTGAAGTGGAAGATACAAAGAACATAGCTTTGTTTAGCTATGGATCTCAAACTCTAACAGAGTTGGAGATATGGCACAAAAGGCTTGCTCACATTGGTGAGAGGACACTCAAACAGATTTGCAGGGACCAAAGTGTACTTGGTTTGCCTAATATCACAAGGCAACACATGATTTATAAGTGTGAAGCTTGTCAACTTGGCAAGGCTCATAGACAACCTTTCAATAAGAAAGGATATATGTATCAAAATCCTTTGGATCTAGTGCACAAGGATGTGTGGGGTCCAAGTAAGGAGCCATCTATATCAGGCTCAAGATATTATGTGTCTTTCATAGATGATTGTAGCAGGTGGACCATTCTATTTTTCATGAAGCACAAGGATGAAGTGTTTAATTGCTTTAAGAAGTATATTGCTCTTGTTGAAAACCAAACAGGTAGGACTTTGAAACGACTCAGATCAGATGGTGGAGGAGAATACTTCTCTTCTGAATTTGATGCCTTCTTGCATGAAAGAGGCATTAAAAGGGAAGTCACTACAAGGTATACACTCGAACTCAATGGTGTAGCAGAGAGGAGGAACAGAGCTATTGTTGAAGCTGCAAGGTCCATGCTCAACGAAAAGGGATTGTCGAACTACCTATGGGAAGAGGCTGTGTCGACAGCCACATATCTCATAAATAGACTTCCATCTAAGTCACTAGATGGAACCACTCCATATGAAGTGTGGAATGGAAGAAGACCTAGTCTAGAGCATTGTAAAATCTTTGGATGCTTAGCCTATGCTCATATTCCTTCTCAAGTAAGAGGGAAATTGGATCCCAAGGCAGAGAAGTGCGTATTTATTGGTTATGACCAAAACCAAAAAGGATATAGATTGTACAATCCAACCAATAAAGGATTTTCTGTGAGTAGAGATGTAATTTTTGATGAAAACAAATCATGGTTTGATGATGACAGGAAAGTGAAGCTTCCATATGACTTGGATGAAGATTTTCCATCACTTCAACCAAAGGAGCCAAAGCAGATTGAAGAAAGTGATTCGGAGATTGACCTAGAAGACTTGGAAAGACTAAAGCTATGGAAGAACAAAGGTAAAGCAAAGATGCAGGATGCTACATATGGACCCGAGAGCTCACATCAACCACTTAGAAGGTCTTCGAGGGAGAAGAAGAAACCAGAGAGGTTTGGTTATGATACTTCTTTGGTCACCAAGCACTCCATCTACATTGCAAAGGATTCAACCAATGAAGAACCTACCACATTCGAAGAAGCACAAAGCAAGAAAGCTTGGAGAGATGCAATGGATGAAGAAATGGAAGCCTTGAAGGAGAATGACACCTGGGAGCTTGTACCTAACAAGCCATCTATGAAGGTAATTGGATCTCCATGGATATACAAAATCAAGAGGAATCCAGACGGAAGTATAAATAGACACAAAGCAAGGTTAGTTGCTAAAGGGTTTGCTCAAACCCATGGTATTGATTATGAGGATACTTTCTCTCCTGTTGCAAAAATGCCTACAATTAGGGTTCTGATTAGTCTTGCTGCATCTAGAAATTGGAATCTTTATCAACTTGATGTAAAGAATGCTTTCTTGAATGGATGGATTTCTGAGGAAGTGTATATGGCACAACCTCCTGGATATGAGGATGCACATCGTCCTAACTATGTATGCAAACTAAAGAAAGCTTTGTATGGATTGAAGCAAGCTCCAAGAGCTTGGATTTTCAGATTGGTGACTTATTTGCAGGACCAAGGATTCAAAGCTAGCAAGGCGGATACCTCTTTGTTCATAAAGAGGAATGGATCTGAAGTGATCCATTTATGTGTGTATGTTGATGATATTATTATCACAGGCAATGATCTTGAAGGAATCAAACAGGTAAAGAGTCAAATGAAGGAGGAGTTCAAAATAAGTGACCTCGGACCACTCACTTATTTTCTTGGATTGGAGTTGATCTACACAGATTCAGGTATATACATCACACAAAGGAAGTATGTCCATGACATGCTCATCAAGTTCAAGATGGAAAATACCAAGTGTGCAGGTACACCTATGGAGCAAAATCATAAGCTTAGTGCTTATGAAGGAGAGCCAATTGAAGACATCACAAGCTATCAAAGCTTGGTTGGAAGTTTGAACTATGCAACACTCACAAGGGTGGATATATGCTATAGTGTTAGCATATTGAGTCAGTTTATGCATAAGCTGAGAAGACCACATATGGAAGCGGCCAAGAGAGTCCTCAAGTACCTAAAGGGGACCATGAATGAAGGTTTGTTTTATTCATATACTTCAGATATTGAGCTAAAGGTCTACTCAGATGCAGATTGGGCCGGATCTAAAGATGATAGAAGAAGCACATCCAGGTATATATCATTTGCAGGTTCAAAAATCATTTCTTGGTCATCGAAGAAGCAACCAACCGTGGCATTATCTTCTACTGAAGCCGAATATAGAGGTTTGGCTAATGCAACTCAAGAAATCATGTGGTTAAAGTCTTTGTACACAGATCTTGGACTTCATTCTTCAACACCTCACATTTTTGGTGACAACACAAGCTCACTACATCTAGCAGCTAATCCGGTATACCATGCTAGAACCAAGCATATTGAAGTCCACTACCATTATGTAAGGGAGAAGCTAATGAGCAAGGATATTCAACTATCCTATGTCTCTACAGATATGCAATGTGCAGACATGTTGACTAAAGCTCTTGATGGTACAAAGTTAAGTAGATTCAAGTTGATGATTGGCTTGCAGGAAATCAAGGACAATTGAAGACTTATTTGAAGGCCAAGCATGTTAGGCTTGAGGGGGAGCTGTTGGTGCATTTTACCCAAGCCTACATGCTTGATATATTTGATATCATCCTCATTTGTAAGTCACATGAGTAGTCATGTGAACACCTCTTGGAAAAGATTTCATTTTATCTCTTGTAAATGGAAAAAGAAAAAAGGAAAAGAATGGCTTACCTCATGCATGATGTAAAAGCAAATTCGTGGCTCTAACTACCCAAATCACGAATTTTTGAGCTGAGGGAATATCTCCTAACTTTGGGGATCACTTTTAGGTGGAGCCATTCGAATTCGAATTCAAAACTCCCTCCAAGAATAGCTATAAAAGGAGCAAGAAGGAAGAGGCGATTAGCAAGCCTTGTACGTGACCACTTCATGTCATTTTGTAGAGATTGAAGAGCTTAATCCATAGCTCTATCATTCTACTCCCATTGTGCAAAGATTCATTGCCAATGTGGTTGTAATCATATGTGAATCTATACATTTATCATCATCTACTTCTCTGTTTTGTTCTCTGCTATACTCACTCAGAGCAGTACATTCAGAAGGTCATATCTCCAGTTATACTGATCCTTTTTCAGTGATTTAATGTGCGTTGAATAGCTCTTATTGTCTAGTTTTTGCATGTCAATTTTCAAGGTCATTGGATTTATAGTTTTGAAGATATCTGCAATTTACTGCTCACTGGTCTATCTCTGCAGAGCCCCGAGAATGGTGGGCATGTTCCAGAAATTGATAAATCTTGTTCTCAGTGCTCAGTCCATCATTTGAAGTGTTTTAACTTGAATTGGGAAGCTTGCTAAGTCTACTTGCTATGCCCAAAAGGAATTTTTCTAATTCCTACCAGGGTGAGAGCACTATTCATTTTTTCCAGCAGGTGTATGTCCAAAAATAGCAAGTTTTGAGAGCTAGTCATTTCGCAACTAGTCTGTCTTGACTTAAACTTTTGGGATACATGTTCCAAAGTACTTGGCTGATATTTTGGTGGATTTAGGAAGCTCAAAGGGTCTTCTAATCATCTCTAAAGTCTCAGTTGGCTGGTGTGAAGCTGGTTGTAGCAGCACCAACTCATCTTTGGATTGCATCCACCATCTCTCTACACATATACCACAGGTGGTTAGAGTTATCCCTTGTAGCAATCCTAGAGGTCTTTCAAAATGACCGTCTGCCATTTGAAGCTTCATTCTAGTTGGTCTTAATGTGGGTTTGCCCCATCGCTTCCACAAGGAGATGGTCGCAATAGCAACACCAGCACCTGAATCTACGATCGGCTTGGTTGTGTAACCTTGGTAGGTGATTCGAAGATAAGTATTACCTTCTTCACCTTCACTCATGTCCCCTATTTTGTCTAGAGGTATCTCTGGTACTTTCTGCTTAGAGTCTCCTTTTGGCATATTGGAATCAAGTTCTGAGACTTGATCCTTCACATGATTCCATAGCTCAGGTTTTGCCTTGAGCAGCTCTTCTACAGTGAGATGACATTGAACCTTATTGTTCTTCACGGCATCAGTGTTCCTTGGGACCACTGAGTCTTCATGTCTTACCAGTATTGTGGGAGCTCTGATATGAAGATATTTAGATTCCCATGGGCCTCTGAATTGTGGCAAGTCTTGTAAAGAATTGGATTCAAAATCTAATCTTTCATCTTCTTGTTGCTCTATTTGGTCTCCATAGATAGATGGAATGTCTTTGGGAAATTGATCATGAAGATCATCAATCTCTGGAATAGGAAGGGGATTACCATTCTCCTTGGCCCATTTCGCTTCTTATATCTCCCGCAAGAACTCTTGAGAGTACTCTTGAGCGTACTCTTCTTATATCTCCCATGCTAAAAGACATTTCTGAGTCACTTGTATCAGAGCTTAGTATGTAAGGATAACCACTTAGTTGTTGTGCCCAAGACTTAGTTGTATGGTTGACACTTCCTTCAGAAGATCTAATGCTTTGTCTATCCTTGCCTAGGTGTCTACCACATCTCAGGTTCATAAGCTTTGGTTAAGAGTCCAAAATTTCCCCTTGGTATGGTTCAAAATCCTTTGGAGTCCCCTTGGGTTCCTGGTCCCACCTGAGGGTCAAAAAATGGAGTTTTGATGAAAAAGTTATGTCAAATCAAGCTCCTAGGGGTCAAAACCAGGAAACAGGACGTTTTGGAAAAATCACGATTATGTGTGAAAATCGCAATTTTGGACAATCTTGGAAATCACGATTTTGAATGAAAATTGTGATTTTTGGGGGTCTGAAAATCGCGATGTTGAGCTCTTATGAAAATCGCGATTTTGAAGGATCATGAAAATTGCGATGCTGAGCAACCGTGAAAATCACGATTTTATGAAATCATGAAAATCGCGATGCTGAGAACTTATGGAAATCGCGACTTTGAGCAAGTCCCAAAAATACGATTTTAATTGAAAATCGTGAAAAATGCGATTTTGAGCGAGAATCGTGAAAAACGTGATTTTGAGTGAGAATCGTGAAAAACGCGATTTTGAATG
The DNA here is from genome assembly GCA_020310875.1 of Ceratopteris richardii. NCBI lineage: Eukaryota > Viridiplantae > Streptophyta > Polypodiopsida > Polypodiales > Pteridaceae > Ceratopteris > Ceratopteris richardii. The sequence goes on from CM035415.1 coordinate 157,766,553, forward strand.
AGAATTGTGAAAAATGCGATTTTGAGAATGATAAAAAAATGACAATTTTGAATGAAAATCTTGTTTGGTCAAAATCATGCTTTTGGCCTTAAAATCGCGATTTTGAGAATGACCAGAAAATCGCGATTTTGATTGAAAATCGTGTTCTTGAAAATCATGTTCTGAAAATCGTGATTTTGTACCTTACTAAAAATCGTGGTTTTTGAAAATCGTGCAAATCGCGATTTTGGATCAAAATCATGTTTTTGAAAATCGTGATTTAAGAGCCATAGAGAAGCGTGTTTTCACAAAATCGTGTTTTTGGCTAAAAATCGTGATTTGTGAAAATCGCAATTTTGAGCACACTGAAAATCATGTCTTCTCATAATCATGTTTTTGAGAAATTTAGAGAATCGCGATTTTGAGCACAACCAAAGAGAATCACGATTCTGAGAATGACCCCAGAATCGTGTTCTTTTCAAAAAGCTTTTAGGCAAAAATTAGAAAATCGTATTTTTTTTTTTAATTTGAATTTTATGAAAATCACGATTTTCAATCAAAATCGTGTTTTTTGGTAGGAACTTCAAATTTTTGAGTGCCGAGAAATGGCGAGCTCCATATGTGTAGAAAATCATGAAAAAACACAGGCGTTTTCTCTCCCTTGCACCTGCTAACTCCTTCTCACACAATAATGCATGAAAAATGGTGTGAAAATTGTGAAAATGCACTAAAAAACAAGAAATTTCTATGAAGACGAAGATGGAAGAAGATGGAGATGATGATGATGATGAAGATGAAGAAGAAAAATTAGAAAATGAACAGAAATGACAGTTTTTTTTACCTTCCAACATCGCAAATCTATGATCTTACCATCACAATGCTCGTCCTCAAAGCTCTCTCCCCAGCAACGACGCCAAAATTTGGTGTAGCTCAAGCGTAAGCACCACCTCCGATACTTGTCAATCCGTAGAGACGTGAGGACCGGTATGAACACCACGTGTCAGTGAAGGTACAAGTGCATGAGTGACAACACACAAACATGCACACACATACACACACAGCAAGGTAAGATCAAAGAGAGGAACAATGGAAAGCTTCGATTGCAAAAGAGTTCTCTTACAAAAGCTCTATTCTCTAACAAGCTGTTGCTCTAGCACAATGGTGAGAACCACGTTAAGAAGCTTCACCTCCTTAATGTCAATCCGCGGAAGAGATAGGAGTGATATGAAGATCCTGAATGAGAGATGATGTGAGAGTGAAGGTGAGAAGCACAAAGGTGCACACACACATACACACACACAATGAAGAGACAAGCAAGATACAATGGAAGGTGGGAAATTAGCTCTATTACTCAAGAACACTCTTACAAGCTCACACTAGCTCTAAGCTCACACTAGCCAACATGAACCACACTCAAAAATGAGCTCTCTAGCTCTTTTTATAGTTTCTAGACTAGTTTTGACCGGTTTCACATCTAGTGACCGGCATAGTTAAGAAATAGGTCCTAGAGGCTATTTGGAAGGGTAAACGATGTCTAAAAATAACAAAAATTGGTACGCGTATTCTACCTAAGCTCCTCAAGCTTGAGGACTCCTCGGCTTGCACAAAATGGAGCTATGAATTACAAAATGGGGTTTTGTCTATATTACATATGTTACAAGAGTGATGAAAATCACTGTTGGATGTTTGAAGAGGTAATAAAAACATAATTGTTTGAAAAAATGATCCGCCTGGCTCCCTGCTCCGTCTTTACATGCTTCCATGTCATCTGTGCCTCTGACTGTGCCTCTGACTGCTTCCAACACCCCCCTCCCTCTCGCTTCTGTCGTCCTCGACAGAACCTTGTTGTGCGGTCTGCCGGATGTAGTTTTGTAGGAGGTCGTGAGCGAGGGTGTGCTCAGATACTCGAATGCCTCGGGCCAGATCAGCCTCGAGCTTCTCCCAGTCGATCGGTTGCGGTTCGTCGGGTGGCGGGAGTTGATAATGCGTGGAATAAACCATTCGCTCACAGGCAAAAAGTTGCAATAAATGTGTGGGCCTGCTGATGAATACCTCGGAATGGTATTCCCAAAACCCGGTGGTGAACATCTCTTCAAAGGTTTGTTTGTAGCATGCCGAGAGGTATTTTATTCTACAGTGCCAGGCATAACACACCCGGAGCAATGGCGTTGTGCTCATGTCATATACTAGATCAAAGTTACCATGCTCAAATCCCAGGGTGTTTACATACGGTGCCTTGACGCGTCGGAAGACTTTAAATATCATTTGCATCATGTCAAAAATTTTGACAGTCATATGCGCAGCGATATCATCCATATGCTTCAGGCGAGGGAGCCAGTGACGGATTGTAGCCATCATATAACCAACAGTGGGCAACTCGGTGGGCGGCTTGAAGTAGGGATAATTCAGCCAATCCTGACACTGCCTATTGTTTTGTACTTTGATAGCGAATGCAGTCCAGGAGCGGCGTCGTGGTACTGGTCCCCAGCAAGGATTATACTTTAAATGTAAGGGCGCTTTCACCCATGTGCTCATCATTTCTGGGTACTCCTGTAAAAGACGTGTACGCCAATCTGGTTGATAAATAGTGCCTTGTTGCGCATCCAGTGGCAAGTCTTCAGGCTCGAACTGGGTTGCATGTGATGACTTCTTGCCAGTTCGCTTTTCTATGGCCAGCTGGTATTCGGCCATTAGCATGAAGTAAGGTTTGTATTGAAGCTCATGCCCGGATATGTACCTGCGTGGGGCCAATTGAGCAAAGTAGGGAGATTGCAAAATTCGTTCTTCGATCATGGCCATAGCATGTAGCTGGGCCCCGACTCTAGCTGAGTGCGTTGTTCCAATCTCCTCCACAGTCTTCATCCATGCGGGGGTCGGAAGTTCATAGGTCATCTGGCCTTCGGCCGTGACTTGTCCGCCTGGGATGGGTATTGGCTCGTATGCTTCTTCAAACGTTTCCTCCACAGGAATGGTTATGTGCTCATCGTCAGCTGGGATCTCCGATGGGGAATCAGGCCGTGGTGGTGCTTCGTATACATCTATGCGTGATTGGAGAGTGGTTACCTGGGCCCGTAATGCGTTTAGTTCCTCTATGAGTTCAGGAGAGGGGTCCACAGGTTCTGGTACTTCTGCTGCCACTGGTGCTTGTTGTGGTGCCGGTTTTCTTAGCTGTAGTAACTTGTCATCTTCTTTTAGCTTCTGATGTTCTTCGTTCATTCGATCATAGTCCTCTAGCAGTCGAACATGATCATCTAGCAACATCCGCATCGATTCAGATGGGATTGCCTTGAATCGGCTAGGACTTAATGGTTGTTCTGGATGGTCCAATGCCGCTTCCAAATTTTCTCTATTCTGCTCTTGGAGTCTCTAGTTCTCCTCCTTGGCTGCGGCTAGGTGTCTCCTGAGTAGGCCCATATTCCTTGTCAGCGTCGCGTTTCTAATTGTTTGGGCTCGAAGCAGGTTGTCCAGATCAGCAGTGGCTTCTTTTGTTTTCTCTTCACTTTCTAGCTCTAGCTTATGATATGCCTCTCTTAGTTCTTGGTATCGTGTATTTAAAGAGGCATTCTCGATTGATAATGAATTAAGTTGCGACTGTAATTCGTTGGTCGTCCTCTGCAGCTGTTGATAGTTGTTGCCAAGAGATGCAAACTCATCTCGTACTTGTGACATGCATGTGAACATTTGTTGAAGTGCAGTGTCTATGGTTGGCGATAATAGTAATGGAGTGCTAAGTGAGGATGCGGTGGAAGTAGATGCAGCGGGGATGGGAAATGGGGTTGGGAAGGTGGATGCAGTGGTGATCGTGGAAAATTGTGACGTACCTAAATATGATGGTGCTGTGCGTGGAGTGGGTGCTGGTGCGGTGGATGGTGATATGTCCATGTCATTGGACGTGTCAAGTGCGGTGACTGTGAAAAGCGGTGTGTATGTGGGTGGTTGTGTAGGTGTGAAGACGGGATTTACAAATGTAGAGTAATTTACAGGGGGAATGGTTGGAGCAGCTTGGTGAAAAGGGGAAATAGGGGTTATGGTGGGTTGAGGAGGTGAAACTGGTGAGAAGGTTAGTGGGGTTAGAAAGGTGAAAGGGTGTCTTAAAGGTGGGGGAAAGGAAGGGAAGGATGAAGGGGTGAAGGGGTTAACATGTAGACGAGGTGGGGTGGGTACGGGCATGGTGGCATGAATGGGCAGGGCAAAGGTTGTGGCTATGTTGCCGTGAACTGGTGTGGATGGGGGAGGAGCAGGTGGGTGTGCGGGGGATACAGGATGGGTTGGTGAAACATGAGGTGAGAGAGGAGTAGATGGCGTGGATGTTATTTCAAGGATAGTGGTAGTATGTACAACGGTAGTACGTGGTGGGGAGTCAACTAGGATAGCTTCTTCGGTGACGGATCTTTTCGGACGTAAGCGTGCATCTTGCGCCTGGTGGGATGATTGAGCACCTACCGGAACTCGAATATATTCACCGGGCTTTGATAACAGGCGAATTCTGCGAGGGTCATATTGAGGAAGTGGCTTCCTTTGTAAATATCTCAATGCTTCGACCGGGCCGATGGATTGGACCAGTTCTCTAAACCCTCTGATGTAGACTTCTTCAAACCCTCCGGAGACTAGTTCTTGTTCGATTAGGGCCTGGCTCTCTTCTTCAGTCAATTTCTTCCGTGCCCAGACTTTCTCCATCGTACGATATAATTTCTTGATTGCCAGCATGTAAGCTGCTGCTTCGAAAGTCTCCTCTTCATGCGTGCTGGTGTCACCATGTGCATCGGTTTGTTGACCTTGGCCGTCTGTCTGTCCTTGTTCTTGGGAATCATACGTGCCCTGGCTGGCTTCATCGTCACCTTCCTCGTCATCTGTGGTTGTTCGTTCATCATCAGAGCTAGACACAACTTGTCCCTGTGGCAGATCCCGCGGTGTGGTAGGGTAGCTGGGGCGTTCATATTCTTGAGAGAACATTTGTGCCTCTGAAAACTGGAACTCATTTGAGAATGCATCCGGCATCTCAAAATCGAATGTTGTGTTTATTGGTTCTGCCTCCATGTGTCGTAATGGGAAAGAAAAGGCTTCCGCACCAATAGTGGTGGGAGCTTCTGCTGTCGTGGTGGTGGGTGTTGTGGTTGCAGCTGCCTGAGGTGCAATGGTACTAGTAGTGCCCTCCGTGACCACTGGTCTAGACAACCTTATGCGAATAGGTTGCACTGTGGGAGCGGCTTCTGTCGGTGATTGTGCTGGAGAGGGTTGTGGTGATGGTGACTCTGGCACTTGGAGGCAAGGAATGGTGCCTCTCATGCGCTTACCTGCCCGTGTTCTGCTGGGCTTCCTGGCTTTCTTCGTCGTTCCTTTGAATGCTTTCAGCTCTTCTCCTATTAATGCACGTTCAATTGGCAAATCATAGGCCAAGCACATATAAACAATTCTTGTGAGCGCACAACATCCATTAAGCACTTTCTTGCGTTCCCATCTGTGTTGTGCCAAATACATTTGATCAATGATCCAGCTCGCCAGATCAACCGTCTGAGGTCCCGTACATGCCAAGTACAATCCAAACCATATTCTTTTATGTGGCATGGTGAATCTGTCCTGAGCGGGGAATGCGAAGTGTTGCATGCATATTCGTAGCAGCTTTGACAGCTCAGGTGTAATTGCTGAGATCTCCTCCCACTTAGTGACATCCCCACGTTTCATGGGGTCTGGAATTAATCTTTCTCGATCTGTGGGCGTGTGGGTGCCATGAACTTTGATGGCAGCTCTGATTAAATCCTTTGAGAGGTAAAACCTTTTGTAAGGTGGATCATCCACTAAAGAGGGCAAAATAAAAGTTCCTGGGATATCCTTATTCTCCGAGGCCAGCAAAGTAGTGATTAAATAATAACACCTGTAAAAGTCAGGTTTAGGCAGAGGATCACTGAAATACTCCGTGAAGCCGGCTCTGGCCCAAACGTGAGTTAAGTCCTGGGTGTTCTGTAGGCCTTCGAACTCTCTGGAGAAGAGTTGGTACTTTCCCCAAGTGCGGTCGTCAAACGTCAAATTAGATTCAAATATAAAATCCGCGTTCGCTAAGGGTCCTGCCAGTCCTTGAAACCAGTGGGAGTTACGGTGTATCTTTTCTGTGTAGCCCATAGGTGGGTTGTCGATCGGCATGGGCCCTGGAAATCCTTGGAATTCTGGCGGTGGAGCAGTTGGGTGGGATTCTGCTCGTAACACGTTGAGGGGCACTGCCGCTACACTGGGGCCTGCTCCTGATGGTCCTGCGTCAGTTTGCATGATGACTGGTGCGCTAGTGAGAAAGATCTGCTACAAAAGATTAACACATTAGCATGGAAATTAATTATGATCCCATTAAAGTGAGACCGCAATCCCTTTCCATAACTGATGCGTAACCCGTGTAGCCAAGTGCTGTGATGTGATGGATGCAATGCCTCTTGCAGCATTAGTGCAGGTCTCTAGACACCTACACGTTTCAGATCATGCATACATTTCTTGATGAGATGAGATTATGAGTGATGTGTGATGATGGTGGGTGAATTTATACAAGGTTTAAAGGTTAGTGATTTATTACAAGGTTGTATGTTAGTCGGGGAGTAGTTAGACAATGGGTTAGGGGAAGACGATTGGACACGCTTTGGTATCCATTTCCTAAGAGTCCTTGAGTGGGTGGTGGGTTTCTGCTGAGGGGCAAAAGGTAGTATCGGGTGTGGTGGTATTGAGGGATAGAAAGATTTGTGAGGGTGTTGACAGTATACGGGAAGAAGCAAGTACGGACACACATGCAGATCTAGCACTGAGGCAACCCTTCATTTTTTTCAAAACCCTCACATCATTTTAAAGTGATTCTCATCACTACAAACCCTTGTAAATATCATTTCACCTTTTTGTAGCTCCATTTTGTACAAGCCAAGGAGTCCTCGAGCTTGGGGAGCCTTAGAAGTAGTTGCCTGTCAATTTTCATAATTTTTAGATCTCGTTTGGGCCCTCAAATAAGCCCTGTAACCTAATTTTTAACTAGGCCAGACACTAGGTCTGGACAGGGCCAAAGCTAGTCAAAAACTATAAATAGAGCTAGAGAGCTCATTTTTGGGGTTAGCTTCTTGTAGATTGAGCTTGTATGAGAACTTTCTTGCAATAGAAGTGATTCCATTGTCTACTCTCTTTGTTCTTACTGTGTGTGCGCGTGTGTGTGAATGTGTGTGCATGCTTGTGTGCTTCTCACTCACGCACTTGTGCTTCCACTTGCTCGTGGTCTTCATACCATCCTCATGTCTTCCCGGATTGACATTAAAGGAGGTGCTACTCATCACTGAGCTACACCAAATTTTGGCGCCGTTGCCGGGGATCGAGCTTTGAGGACGAGCGTGTGATGGTAAGACGTAGAGAGGACGCGTTGGAATGGTAAGTAGTAGGTAAATTTCTGATTTTTTTTCCATCTCCATCTTCATCTTCACCTCATTCTCCATTTCCACCTCCACCTCCTTCTCCACTACATATCCCCTCTTCCCTATCATTCCCTCATTTGTTGTGTGCGAGTTTGAGAGAGAGCGATTGTGCGTGCTTGTCTTTGTGTGTTTTTTGCATGTTTCTTGTAGGTGGCAGCTCCATCATCATCTCCAGCAAGCTCAGCAGGTACAGAAATTGTCTGCACAGTCCCCGAGGTGTTGAGCTCGAGCTATCGCGACACTCCGAAAAGTTCACCCAATCACGATTCTGAGTGCACCACGACACTGCGCAGGCCTAGAGCTCCCAGGAACACTAGACAGAACAGAAAAATTCACCATATCCCGAGCTATCGCGACACTCCGACCTATAGCGACACCTCACGACCTATCGCGACACCCCGACCTATCGCGACACCTCACGACCTATCGCGACACCTCGACCTATCGCGACACCTCACGACCTATCGCGACACTCCGACCTATCGCGACACCTCGACCTATCGCGACACCTCACGACCTATCGCGACACCTCGACCTATCGCGACACTCCGACCTATCGCGACACCTCGACCTATCGCGACACCTCACGACCTATCGCGACACCTCGACCTATCGCGACACCCCAACCTATCGCGACACCCCGACCTATCGCGACACCTCGACCTATCGCGACACCCCAACCTATCGCGACACCCCGACCTATCGCGACACCTCACGACCTATCGCGACACCCCGACCTATCGCGACACCTCACGACCTATCGCGACACTTCGACCTATCGCGACACCCTGACCTATCGCGACACTTCGACCTATCGCGACACTTCGACCTATCGCGACACTTCGACCTATCGCGACACTTCGACCTATCGCGACACCCCGACCTATCGCGACACTTCACGAGCTATCGTGACACCCCGACCTATCGCGACACTTCGACCCGACCTATCGCGATACACGGCTTTTAACGCATGAAAATCTAGGGTTAATTTTTTTAGTGATTGGAAGGGTAGTTGAGCTTAATTTTAGGCACCTTGGTATAACTTTAGAACCTTGGAAGTGGGCAAAAGGCCTAGGAACTAAGTGGTTCTTAGAGTCAGGGGGGTACAGTGAACTACTCCAAGGGGGCTGAAATTATTGAAGTGTGTCTTTCAATTACTTGTGGCAATAGAGCTATACTAACAGGTGTGCTTTTGCAGGAACTTTGTGCGCGCTCAAGGCAATCCAAAGCAAGCTAGCAAGGGTGAGTATCAAGCTTGGGAGAAGGCTTCCTGGGCTTGTGTAGCAGTCTGGTCAACCAGCTAATTGAGGTTGGAAGATCTCTCAACCCTCCTTTGTCAATTCCTAGCCTAGGCTAAGTACGACTTAGGTGTGGTAATTAATTAGGGCAACGTTAGGCACGAATCAAGTCCAAGAGTATTAATCAACCAAGTGCAAGAAAATAAATAGGTCTTAAGTGCGAAAACCCTAAGGGACAAAGGGTAAACGGGAATCGATCGCTCATCAAGTGCGGAAATTCACTTAAGTACTCCTGACGACGCAATTTCAGACAAGACCATAAACATAATATTCAACTAAAAAGAACAAAGTGATTAGTGCAAAATCAACCTGCAACGAGAGTGTGCTTGGGTTCCAGGGGGTAAATAAATCAGGCATATGAACCTTAGATCAGGCAGACACTTAGGCCGAGACAGACAAAGCCTCAGATCTTCTGAAGCTAGTGTCAATCACACTGCCAGGTCTTGGGCCCAGCAGTTGAGTGATTACCCATACACTCCCAGATCAGAAACAAGTGATTCTGAGATGTCCTATCACATGGAGAGATCAGTAGGTAGTTCAGGGTTGGCTTATCTAGAAAAGCCAGAAGGGCCTTATAAGACTCAATTGGAATATATCAGGACGAATCGTCTAGGTGCTCGCATCTACGAAGACGGACTGAGAAGATCGGTGGTCCAGATTAAGAACCCCGATCAACCCCATGGATTAGACCATCCGGTAGTCAAGTTTGAGAATGGAGCCTACCTAGATAAAGAAGGGACCATATATGTAGTCACCACTCTTCCTGATAGAACTGATGAGTTTGGAAATGTGATTGCGGAGACCGACATGGGTGATATAGAGCAAGGGAACTTAGAGAGAGAGCCAAGAACTCCCCGTGGTAAATCTGTCTTGACCAGAATCATGACCCCAGAATGGATTCCACAGGATAATAAAAGCATAGATCTGCTTTAAACGGAGAAACCGATGAGGCTTTTTGGAGATATAAATCTTCTCAATCTCAGGAAGTGAGTGCCCTCACAATCTATGAGTTTAAAGACCCTGATAGCCCAGGTCAAGTAACCTACCTAGACAATGCATCAGAGAGAATCTTTGTGGTCACAGAGCATGGCAGACATGCCTACACATGGAAGGGAGAATTTGTTTTTCCCCAACCGAGGTCTAATGTGTCCCTTGGTCACCAAGGAGCTGGGACCTCCCAAGCTCATGGGGCTCAGAGAGATAGAAGTAGAGACAAACCTGAGGTAAGTTTCGCCAACTCCCTGGGAAGAGAAAGAACGGGAACAGAAAGGAATAGAGTGGAACCTGAGAGACATAGAACCCCATGGAATCACAGGGACATTGATGATTTTCCTTTGCCAAGGCCGAGAGAACACACTAGGACCCTGCGACCAACTCAACTGGTGAAGTCCATGAAGAATTATTTCGATGGCACGGGAGACCCTTATGACCATGTGGCAGAATTTCGACAAGTGTTGAAAGCTGAACAGGTGGAGGACCTATTCACACAATATAATGCTTTCGGTCTAACCCTTAGGAACACTGCCCTTACTTGGTTCCAACCACTGAATGAGAGGCATTTCAGAAACATAGACCAACTCTTAGAGGCATTTATTGTTGAGTTTTCTAAGAGTGGAATCAGGCATAACACCTCCTCACTAATTCATAGCTTCAAACAAACACCTCAAGAGACGGTCAGACTAGCTGGAAGAAGATTTAGACAGTACCTGGAGAGATGCCCTATGCCGGAGTTACCCACACCAGCCAAACAAGTGGCCTTGTTCCTAGACGGATTGTTGAGCACTAAGCTCAGGTCATATGTGTACCTGAAGGACCCTAGAACGATAGAGGAGTGCGTGCGCATGTGCATAGACATTGAGGACAATCTAGGTGAGGAATTAGAACTATCAAAAATCTATAAGGATTCTGATAGCTCTAGTAACATGGCATCTGGTCAATCCACATCCATCGAGGAACTTGCAGAGAAGGTAGCCCAAAAACTAGGTGTCTCTAGCAAGCAAATTCCAAGATTTGCCCCAGTTAAGCGGTGTTACAATTGTGGCGGTGAACATATGGCAAGTGTATGCCCCATTATGGCCCAAACCCAGGCGAATCCTAGTAGCCAGTACTGCACCATAGAGCACAGGTACACCAACCACACTGCACAAGACTGCCCATATAACAAACAAACTGTTAGGCAAAATTATCCTCAGCCATATCCACAACATGGTAGATACCAGAATCAGTACCCACTGCAACAATACAACAGACCACAACAAACTTATCAGCCACCTTATCAAGGGCAGCAGAGACCTCAACCAGTCCTAGTGCAGCAACCCCCTGCTCCAACCAATGTGATCCCAGTGAAATATGCATCTACTGAAGAAAATCCGAATAGAGCCATAGTTCCAGTCACCCCATTGCTATCAGACAGTGATCCAAGTGACCATAGTTTTGACTCCACACATATTGATAGCCCACATGCTTACTACATGCAGTCACCCGAGCATAACGAGTCATACTATTATGAGGACCCAAGTGAAAATAGTGGGGAACCTGAGTATTCTAATGTTATGTACACAAACCCCAACTCTAGACCTCAACCTAGGCAGGTAGGACCCCCATTTCCTAGAGGACCATGCTTCAGATGTCAGGGAGATCACCTTATACGTGATTGTCCACTGCCTGCCCCTACACAGCCTCAACCAGTAACCATTCAGGGCTTCTATCAAGATTGCGGGAAAGAGCATCTCCTACGAGATTGCCCGAAGAACCCTAATAACATGCCTAAAATCACTCCTATCAATGTTGTTGGGTTAGTTGTAGACTCCACAGGGAGTGTGACTTCCACTGCACCTATGCAGGTGATCACAAGAGCCCAGGCACTTCAACAACACCAAGGTGTTGGTCCCGAAAAGAGCCCCGAGGTGAGTGAAACAGAGAGCATACCCAAAAAGAGAACTAGCGCCTGGAAGGATAGTCGTGAAAGAATGAAGAGGCAATGGGCAAAAAAGATAAACAAACTTGAAGAAAGCGTGAGAGAAACCAAGGCAAAAATCACAGAGATCACATCTCAACCGCACTCCCACACACTTCCACCACTACCATCCCCATCACCCTCCATTTCTCCACCCTCTAATACACCCCTCGTAACCCACCCACCACCCCGAGTAGGATCAGTATTAGCTGACCCCACTCCTGAAGGCTTGGACATGATGTTCAAGGCCTACTAGGCTCGACTTCAAGAAGGGCCAATAGCTGCAAACCTAGACAAGAGTTACCCTAGAGCAGATTTAGAGATTGAACGGATGAAAATGTGCATGAAAATGGTAGAACAAGCTCAAGCTATACTTGAGACTAGTCAAAAGTTCAATCAGACAAACTCTGTCAAGCCGGATTTGCATTTCCAAGGCTTACTAGAAAGATTAGAGCAGTTGGTAAACAAATCACAAGTTTCTTTACCTCCACAGGCTCAACCAGTTGTTGAAAGAGGAAGCTCACCACCAAAGGGAGCTTATGTTCCTAATTCCACGGATGCTGGAATACCTCCTTCAATTCAACAGTACTCTCAAGAGTTCTTGCGGGAAATACAAGAAGAGAAATGGGCCAAGGAGAAGGGTAATTCCCCTCCTATTCCTGAGATTGATGATCTTCATGATCAATTTCCCCAAGACATTCCGTCTATCTATGGAGATCAAACAGAGCAACAAGAGGATGAGAGATTAGATTTTGAATCTAATTCTTTACAGGAGTTGCCTCATTTCACAGGCCCATGGGAATCTGAATCTCTCCAGATCAGAGCCCCCACAATATTGGTAAGAAATGAAGACTCAGTGATTCCAAGAAACACTGATGTTGTGAAGAACGCTAAGGTTCAATGTCATCTCACTGTAGAGGAGCTGCTCAAGGCAAAACCGGAGCTCTGGAATCATGTGAAGGATCAGGTTCCAGAACTTGAATCCAATACACCAAAAGTAGGCTCTAAGAAAAAAGTACCAGAGATACCTCTCGACAAGATAGGAGACATGAGCGAAGGTGAAGAAGGTAACACTTATCTTCCGATCACCTATCAAGGTTACACAACCAAAGCAATTGTGGATTCGGGTGCTGGTGTTGCTATTGCGACCACTTCCTTGTGGAAGCGATGGGGCAAACCCACCTTAAGACCAACGAGGATGAAACTTCAAATGGCCGATGGTCATTTTGAAAGGCCTCTCGGATTGCTTGAAGGGATAACTCTAACCACTTGTGGTGTAGAGTTTGAACATACAATTGCTATATGTGACTTTGAGAAGAATAATGTTTACGAGATGATCCTAGGAAGACCTTTCCTACGACAATTGCAAATAGTACAGGATTGGGGAACCAAATCCTTGTACTTACAGCACTTAGGGGTCACCACCAAGGTCAATCTGAAGGATTACACCTTCAGAGATGTACCACCCCTACAGTGGAATCCTATCCACAAAGCGAAAGAAGATTCTATCTCCTTGCATCCAGGAAGTTCACTTGAACCATCCTGGCTGCACGAAGATACTCACTTGTGGATGTGCAAGGTCGCGGAGGAAGAGGAAAAGCGCCTAAAAGCGAGAGAAGAAGGAACTCCCCCAGGAGATAGACCGATAAAAGACCCAACCTATACACCAATGATATTTCCAGATGAGGAATTTGAGCCTCATGGTTGGGCAGAAATCCTAGCTACCATGGACATTGCAGTTAATGAGGAACAATGGACACCCCATTGTGATGAGGAGGGTTATGACATTTCAGTGTTCATGTGTCAGCCCTTGTTGGAAGAGTGTGATCCTAGTGAGTTCATAGAAGAAGAAGAGGATAACGATGATCTAGAATCCATTGTGATGGATACATACTTTGACTCAGAGGAACACTACTTAGAAGACCTAGGAGTGTTAACCCAAAAGGAAGAAGAACCCCTTGCGAGTATTAAAACGATAAGTTCAAAGAAAGGAAGTGAAGGAGGTCAAAAGAAAAAGAAAAGAAAAGCAGCGAGACAAGAAGAGGAAGAATCATTGTTTGAAGTACCAGAAAATTTCAAGAAATATGAAGTGGAAGACCGGAAAATTTTGGTACGAATGCCTAAGAGAGAGGCCATTATAGGAGAAGCATATGATAATAAAGAAAAGGCCAAAAAAATTGTAGTGACCATTGAAGGGAACGAAGAGCGATGTACGTACATAGGAGACGACCTAAGTGCAGAGGAAGAAGCAGAGCTTGTAGCTCTATTAAGGGAATATAGGGATGTGTTCGCATGGCACTATAGAGACTTGAAAGGAGTAGATCCAGAGATTTGCTCTCATACGATTCCAATGACCGCTGAGGCCAAGCCCACCAAACAAAAGCCCTACACATATAATGACAATTATGCAGCCAAAATAAAAGAGGAAATCGACAGGCTGATTGAAGCTGGATTCATCTATGAGATTGAGCACACTGAATGGGTGTCTCCCATTGTAGTGGTGCCCAAGAAGAATGGGAAATTGCGAGTGTGCATTAACCTTAAAAAAGTTAATGCCGCTACGATCCGAGATAGTTATCCTCTTCCAATCACCGAACATCTATTGGAGCGTGTTGCAGGCAAGGAAGTTTACAGCTTCCTTGATGGATTTTCAGGTTACAACCAAGTAGCCATTGCCCCCAAAGATCAACACAAAACGGCCTTTGCCACAGAATGGGGAATCTTTGCATTTTGTGTGATGCCATTTGGGCTCACCAATGCACCTGCAACATTCCAAAGACTCATGTGTCATGTCTTCAAAGAGTTCTTGCGAAAGAGCTTAGAAGTATATGTGGATGATTTATGCGCTCATTCCCAAGAAAGAAGATACCACATCCCTGAGCTCAGGCAAATCTTCAACAAGTGTAGAGATTATCGAGTGTGCCTGAATCCAGAGAAGTGTGTGTTCATGGTACGACAAGGTAAGATCTTAGGTCACATTGTTTCTAAGAATGGAATTTCAACAGATGAAGACAAAGTAAGAGCAATAGCAGAGTTGCCCAGACCAAGGAATGTTAAAGAGGTACAAGCCTTTATGGGCCATTGTGGATATTACCGTAGGTTTATCCACATGTATGCCATCATAGCTAAACCTCTTTATGGGTTGTTAACAAATTTTGAATGGAGCGAGGAATGCGAGACTTCCTTCAACGAGCTGAAGAGACGTTTGTGCACAGCACCAATATTGACTACTCCGGATTGGAGCAAACCCTTCCATGTCCATGTAGATGCCTCAAATCATGCAATAGGATGTGTGCTAACGCAACCCACGGGTGAAGGAAACCTAGATTTGCCGATAGCATATGCTAGGGGGCAACTAAATGCAGCTGAACAAAATTATACCACAACGGAAAGAGAAGGCCTAGGTATGGTATATGCTGTGAAGAAGTTTAGACACTATCTATTGGCCAGTAAGTTCAAGTTTTTCACTGATCATCAAGCTTTACTATATTTGGTCAATAAACCTTGCAATACAGGCCGCTTAGTAAGATGGTTCCTCTTACTAATGGAATACGACTTTGAAGTTGTTGTCAGGAAAGGTAGAACCCATCTTAGAGCAGACCATCTTTCTCGCATCACTTCAGGAGAGCCACCGCAAGGAGTGTCTGATGAATTGCCCGATGCTTATCTGTTCAATTTAGAAGTTGTTCCTAAATGGGCAAATAAGTTGGTACCAGTCCTAACCTTCGGGCCTGCAAATAAAAATGTTAAAATAAGCAAAGAGGAAATTGTAAAATCGCTAAAGTATCAAATATTGGCCGGAAGTATGTACAAGCAAGATACCGAGGGCGTATTAGCTTGTTGTGTCGAGGATGATGAACACGCTAGTTGGTTGCAACAAGCCCATGAGGGACTGCTAGGGAATCACTACTCTAAACAACGAACATTGCAGAATCTAAAACGCTTAGGAGTGTATTGGCCTAGCATGGACAAAGAAATACAAGAGTGGATCCAGAGTTGTCCAGGGTGCCAGGAGAGACCCCCAGTGGAGCATGCCACTCTTTATCACGTGTCATTAATCCCAGACTGGAGTGCTCCATTGGTCGAGTTCATGAGATCGGGAACATTACCCAATCAGGCTAGTCTTGCAAGGAAACGGAGCATGGAGCAAGAGGCTCAAGACTATGCCTTAGTAGGAGACAACCTATATCGAAGAGGCAAGGATGGTTACCTAAGACTGTGCGTTCATGAATCAGACTACTTGAAAGTCTTAGAAACGGCACACAGCGGTGCTGCAGGCGGACACTTTGGGCCTGACAGAGTAATTAAGACCATTCTATTCTCGGGACTTTGGTGGCCCACTCTTCATATGGATGCACACTCTTATGTGAAGAGTTGCGACACATGCCAACGTGCCCAATATCCGATAAGAAAAGATGAAATGCCCTTAAGGCCAATGATGGGAGGACGTGCATTTTCAAAGTGGGGTATAGACTTTGTAGGTCCCATCAACCCCCCAGCTAGAAACTCCCATGCAGAATACATTATTGTAGCCACAGATTACCTTACAAAGTGGGTGGAAGTAAAGGCCACGACAAAGAATGATGCTCAAACAACGGCTAAGTTCTTATTCGAAAATGTGTTCACTAGATATGGGTTGCCAATAGAGTTGGTTAGTGATAGAGGTACGCACTTCTTGAATGAGGTCATTGAAAATCTCCTTCAAGAATTCATGGTGGTACATAAGAAGTCTGCACCCTATCACCCACAAGCTAACGGACAAGCCGAGAGCACGAATAAGATCCTATGTAACGTATTGACGAAACTGGTAAATAATAAACGCTCTGATTGGGACAAACAACTTCATCATGTTGTTTGGGCATACCGAGTTGCCTACAAAACCGTACTCAATGCCACCCCATTTCAGATGGTCTTCGGACAGAATGCAGTGCTACCACTAGATTTCCTAATCCCAGCTTTAAGAGTAGCACAAGAGCATGAGTGGAATGGACATGAGTTGTCCTCTAGGATCTTGGATCTAGAGCGTTTAGGTGAGACGAGGCTACGAGCAGCAGCAGGCATCTATGCTGCAAAGAAACGGCAAAAGGCATACTTTGATGCCCATGTGAAGGATAAGGGTTTGAAAGAAGGGGATCTAGTTTTAGTCTACACATTGAAACAACACGCAAGAAAGCTAGAAAAGAGAGGCTACGGACCTATGATCATTAATAGGATCTCCACGAGTGGAGCAGTACAACTAGCCACTTTAGAGGGGGATATCCTCCCAAACTATATTAGCGGGTGCAGAGTCAAGCTGTATCAGGAACCCCTCACGGAGGAAATGCTAAGTCGACTCAATACTGCTAAACAACGTAAAGAGGAGGAAAAACGAATTCGAGAAGAAGCACAGGCAGAGGCCATAGAGCGCATTAAGCGCATGAAGCTAAGAAGACAAGGACTAGGGAGAGAACATTATAACCATCAGGAAACTTCACCCAGATATTCCATGGCCATGTGTCAAGTAAAGTCAACCACTCATCCTAGCATAGTGGACAGGAGACCATTCATTACAGTTAGGCTAGAACACGGCAACTCTTGCCAAGAACTCAGGGCTTTAATTGACTCAGGTGCTGCGACTAGTGCGATTAGATGGTCCCACTATAAGGATTCAGGAATAGAAATGCGGCCAATTGAGGCATACCTCATAGGGCTAGGAGGCATGGAAACCACTTGCATGGGTGAGGTGGATCTTCCTATCCTCATTAAGAATATGACCATGACGGCGAAGCTACTAGTGTGCCATGATGACGACCTGATAGAACCCCTAATCCTTGGCCAAGATTGGCTATACGATCACTCCGTGGACCTAAATCTTAGACAAGGCTCCTTACAGATTGGAACCTTAGAGCAGAAGCGAGTGATACCGCTTGACTTCCCTAACGGCATTCCGCCTGACGGTTGTGACCCTAGACCCTATGAAACACATGCGACGGAAGACCGGAAGATCTTTGATCAGCTCAATCACGCTACGTCTACACCAACCCGCTTGGGCTTGGCTATAGACAGTTGTCAATCAGAAAGACGACAAGAGACCTTCCCTGGAACTTCCTGCAAACTAGAAGGGGCAGCTACCCATCCGCGAGGGCAGATGGACACAATCAGAGGGCAGATGGACACAATCAGCGGGCAGATGGACACAATCAGCGGTCAGGTGGGTTGCATCAGCAGCCAAATGAGCACGACACCCTGCGGTGCTCATCCTTCCAAACTTGTTGCGGACAGGCCTAGATTAAAGTTAAAGAACGAATCATTTCCTAGTGGGCAGGTCACACAAGTGTTGGAACTCCCTTCTTTTCCAAAGCAGAGCGTCCACCCGACCTCTCAACCTCAACCACAGCAGAGTCAACCACGAAGAAGGAACCCAGACCGACGGCAGTATCATAAGACGCAGCAAGGAAAGCAGTTTAGGCCAACCAAGGGAAGCGGCACCAGACAAATATGGGTGCCAAAAGGACAAAAAACACCGAAGAACTCCAGCAAAGCCGAGATCGACAAGCAAAAGGCAGGGCAGAAACAGAATCAGTATCCACCATCCCCTCGACCTTCTTCTACAAGTCCGAGCATTCGACAAATTTGGATCGCCAAGAAATACCTTACCCATAGACCCACACCCACGCAGATTTGGGTACCCAAAAGGTCTCAAATACATCACACACCCATCCAGAAACCTTTACCCATCTTTAGCTCTAAGAGCTACGACCCCTCTATCCAAGAATGGAGAATTAAACTGTGTACTAAACCCCCTGACCCAATTCTGTAAATCCACCCACACTAACATCAGGAGCATTCCGAGCCCATTGCATACCCAAAACATGCATCTAGGATGACACTGACCTCTAATCACCACTCACACTATCACAAACACTTCACCACTAACCACTTACCTCCGGGATTGTCATGTTAGTATTGTGAAGGGAACACCATTACATCTTGTTTCCTATACAACACTAATGTGCCTTTCGTCTTCTAGCAGATAAGCAACCTACTCTCATGGCAACAGCGGCAGGCACAAGCTCTCAGGCAGGATCTGGTGCTCCTATCAATTGGGATGCCATGCCAGTGGAAGCTCCACCAACAGCTCGGCCTGAAGAATTCTTGAATGTGCGAAGGATTCCTATTCCAGATCCACCCAATGGACTAACCGAAAGAGTAAAAGGGCACTCCCATTGGTTCAATGAAATGCCAGGGGATTTGGGAGACGCAGATCACATCTGGGAGTCCAAGATGGAGTGTGGAGGAGTTTGGTGGACCTTCCAGTTCTTTTCAAGAGAATTTGAGACCTTACAGAATGCAGCTCCACTTCAAGATATCTGGCAAAAGGCAGGACTACAAGCTTACTTCAGTGCAGCTCTACCTAAACCCGACTTCCTCAGGTGCTACTACTTGATTGCTACGATGAAACCTACCGGGGATAAAGATCACTCAGGCACATTCTGGGTGCCCTCCTTATCCAATCTGGAGGAGATGAGGAAGTTTGAATTAAATGTAACGTTAATCAGGGAAGCCCTTCAGATGTATGGCACGCATGTACCTTCTGACCGCGACCCCTTGATACCAGAGTCTATGAAAAGCAATAGAATCAAGAAACTAAAAGAAATGTGCGCCCTCACCCCCAACATTGCTATACCTCTGCGGATGTGCCTCCAGCACTTCGCATTTCCCGCTCAGGACCGTTTCACGCAGCCTCACAAGAAGATATGGTACGGGCTATATTTAGCAGAGACCGGAAGCTTGCCCATTAAGATGCCGGTATGGATCTTAGATCAAGTGTATGAGGCAGGCAAGCGGGGAGTGAGGAAGCCCACTCTACATGGTTGTTGTGCGCTGACAAGAATCATCTACAGATGTCTTGCATATGACGTGCCAGTTGTCCGAGCCCTAAAGTATGCACACCTGGAGCTGTTCAAAGGGCGAAAGTCAGGGAGTCAGCCTGCTAAAAGAATGCGTGGATCCCTTTCACAGCTCCTGATCCCTCCAGAAGCCACCACCGAAGTCTCCACTAGAGAGGAAGCCCAAGTGGCACCTTTCACAATCCATCTCCAAGAGTCTCAACCAAGAGAGGTGGTATAGCCCACTCTGTCCGCCCCTCCACTACCTACCGATGCAGAATTTGCAGCTATGGCCACCTTCACCGAGGACCCAAACTTTGATTTTGAAACATTCCTGCAGACGGCCCATCTATCAGACAGTGAAGGTTGCCCTGACAATGTCGATCTGGGGACATCAGCCCAAAGAGAACATGCACGAGGCGAGACAAGCAGTGTACAGGAGATAGGAGTGGCACAACTTCCTCAGAGACTAAGCACCGAAGCTCAGGAGAAGGCACCAAGAGATAACCCAGAAGAGAGTGAAGACGAAGCCCCTGCATATACGGCACAGCTCAAACGACTATACCGAACAATCAAGCAGGTGCAACGATGCCATAAAATGTCAGAAGAAGCAAATAGGGCCCTAGTAAACCAGATGCTGCAGTCGGAGAATATCGACCCCCATTTTGTAGAATCGCTAAATCTTTTGGCGGACACCTGTGGCATCAGTGAAGCAATGAGAACCTTGGTCTATCGAGAGAACCCTGCTTATGATCAAAGAAGAATTGATACACGGCCTCGACAAGGAAAGATGATTCAGATGGAAGTATCTACCGCGTTAGCTACGTCCACGTCAGAAGATGTTCACATGATTAGCCCTAGGCCCAATGATGAACCGGAGGAAATTACGCATGCACCATCCCCCCCATCATCTCCTATCCCATCCTCAGAACCTCTCTCCACGTGTCTTTCTACACAACCATTATCCTCCTATAGTGAGACCATTGTACACACCCCCGTTTCCACTTTCCTTCCTTCACCCTCATCCATCTCTATCACTCAGATTTTTGAACCCCAACTAGGTCACCCTTCCTTCCTCCATGCCTTTGGACAACCATCTGTCACTAGACAGACTCTTTCCCTTCCTTTACCCTCCAACCCTCCATTTCCTCCCTCCCAAACTCTACCTACCCCATCCCTTGTAACTGCCTCGGGCACCACACTAATCACCAACCCTCCTTCTGGACCCAACTTGTAAACATTCTTCAACAGGTTGATGAACATAATAAAAAGTCCCTTCCCCAAATTCACTCCCCCACATTCACGGCCACCACTATCACACCACCCACCATCCCGGTGTTCACATTTCACGAATCACACTCTCTCATGTCCGACCCCATGGACATCTCACCATCCGCTGGATCACCCACCACCACTGTTCTCACAACACCATCACAGGTTATTACACTCACATCACCACTTCCACACACGGTAGGCACAACATCCACCTTTCCCATTCCCACTTCCCAACCCCCTGCATCTCCCATCCTTACCCCTGCATCCACCTCATTTAGTCTTGCACTCGACACCATGCTCGAAGCTGCCACTCAGCTTAAACAGGAATATAAGTTATTGGAAGAAAATAACAAGGAGCTTTGCACCCTCTCAGCAACACTCCAAGAGCGTATCAATGCTTTGGAGTCCAGTCATACGGAGTCACAAAGCAAAATATCCGCCCTCGAACATGCAATGCGCAACTTGAAGAGAGGCATATGGAAGAGAGCAAAGCCATGGAGGAACAGCTGCGAGATCAAATGGGCCGCAATGCAAGGCTTCAACGAAACATGGCCTTGCTTCGACGACATCTGGAGGCAGCTCAAGAAGAGAACAGACGGCTTCAACAACAAAACCAAGAGAACCTCGAGGCTGCCATGGAGAACACCCCGGGAGCACCCATAGACCCGGCTAAATTTCAAGCTGTTCCCTCAGAAAGCATACAACAGATCTTGGAAACTTATGCCAATCTTTTAGAAGCACATGATCAGCTTGCCGACCAACTGAAGGACCTACAGAGACCCCAAGAGTCTACACCACACCAACGGGAACCTAAAGAGATGACCGACGCTACTAATTCACCTGAACCTGAACATTCAACGACCAATGACGTACTGGAGTTACGGCAACAGGTTGCAGAATTAAAATTGAAGTTGATGCAGTACGAGCGACCTCCCTCCCCACCTGAGCAACCCATGGAAGAGGAAGAAGTTATTATTCCAGTGGAGGAAGCATATGAAGAGAACTATGAGCCTCAACCTTTTCCAGGAGGCACAACCACTGAGGAGGGGCAGGACACTTATGAGGAACCCCCATCGGCATGGATGAAACAGGTAGAAGAAATGGGGCAGACTCATGAAGAACGTATCACCTACCAGATGTTGGCCATGAAGACCATTGAAGAAACCATACTTCACTCAGAATACTTCAGACAGCTGGCTCCTAGAAGACTAATCACCAGCTCAGAATTACAATATAAGCCATACTTTGTACTGTTGGCAGACTACAACGCCTAGATCAAACGTAAGACCAACAAGTACCCAACGTTCGCAACGCAATTTGAACCGGAGGACATTCCAGAGGAGGCGCGCAAAGGGAGAATACATCAACCCATCTGGAGGCAAAAGCTATTGGAGACCTATCCCGAGATGCTACGAACATGGGACCACGCACCCATGCATTTAAAGTATAACAATTGCTATGGACCAGTACAACGGAGAAGGACATGGAAGTCATTTGCAATCAAAGTCAAGAACAATGCCAATTGCAAAGAATGGCTCAATTACCCCGCCATCGCTCCCCCAACCGGTACTCCCACGGTGTCATACATGATGGCAACCATCAGACATTGGATACCACGTCTCCACCCCATGCCAGATGTCGCTGCCCAGATGATGCTCAAGATCTTTGATATGATGCAGGTCGTACTCAAAACTTTTTGCAATGTATGCCGTATTCAACCTCCTATTCCCGGGTTTATTAATGGTAACTACGACCTGCTATATGATATGAGCACAACCCCGAGCATACGAGTGGCTTACGCATGGCACGCACGCATCAGATATCTCCCTGCCTGCTACAAGCAAACGTTTGATGAAATGTTCACCACGGGGTTCTGGGAAGCACACTCAGAGGTGTTTGCACCACGGCCCACCCATTTGTTACACCTCTTTGCATGCGAACAAACGATGCACTCAGAACTCTACACAACGCCACAGACGGACATACCGGGCCCAGTCAATTGGGATACCCTGCAGAGAGACCTGATCCGAGGGCTGCGAATCAAAGAACATGAGGTGGGAGCTGACATTCTCCAGAACTATATTGATCAACCCGCAGAGCAAAGGTCTGTCAGAGGCGACAGACCCTAGGGGGGGGGAGAGTGTTGACAGTATACGGGAAGAAGCAAGTACGGACACACATGCAGATCTAGCACTGAGGCAACCCTTCATTTTTTTCAAAACCCTCACATCATTTTAAAGTGATTCTCATCACTACAAACCCTTGTAAATATCATTTCACCTTTTTGTAGCTCCATTTTGTACAAGCCGAGGAGTCCTCGAGCTTGGGGAGCCTTAGAAGTAGTTGCCTGTCAATTTTCATAATTTTTAGATCTCGTTTGGGCCCTCAAATAAGCCCTGAAACCTAATTTTTAACTAGGCCGGACACTAGGTCTGGACAGGGCCAAAGCTAGTCAAAAACTATAAATAGAGCTAGAGAGCTCATTTTTGGGGTTAGCTTCTTGTAGATTGAGCTTGTATGAGAACTTTCTTGCAATAGAAGTGATTCCATTGTCTACTCTCTTTGTTCTTACTGTGTGTGCGCGTGTGTGTGAATGTGTGTGCATGCTTGTGTGCTTCTCACTCACGCACTTGTGCTTCCACTTGCTCGTGGTCTTCATACCATCCTCATGTCTTCCCGGATTGACATTAAAGGAGGTGCTACTCATCACTGAGCTACAGAGGGGTACATATTACATGGGTTAAGGGTTGAGCTATGATACATGGTTTGGGTACCCAAATCTGCGTGGGCGTGGGTCTATGGGTAAGATATTTCTTGGCGATCCAAATTTGCCGAATGCTCGGACCTGTAGAAGAAGGTCGAGGGGATGGTGGATACTGATTCTGTTTCTGTTCTGCCTTTTTCTTGTCGATCTCTTCTTGGTTGGAATTCTTCGGTGCTTTTTGTCCTTTTGGCACCCATATTTGTCTGGTGCCGCTTCCTTTGGGTGGCCTAGACTGCTTCTCTTGTTGTGTCTTCTGATACTGCCGTCGGTCTGGGTTCCTTCGTCGTGGTTGACTCTGTCGTGGTGGAGGTAGAGAGGTCGGATGGACACTCTGCTTTGGAAAAGAAGGGAGATCCAACACTTGCGTGACCTGCCCATTAGGAAGTGATGCGTTCTTTAACTTTAATCTAGGCCAGTCCGCAACAAGTTTGGAAGGATGAGCACCGCAGGGTGTCGTGCTCATTTGGCCGCTGATTCAACCCACCTGACCGCTGATTGTGTCCATCTGCCCTTGTGGTTGGGTAACTGCCTCTTCTAGTTTGCAGGAAGTCCCAGGGAAGATCTCCTGTCGTCCTTCTGATTGACAACTGTCTATAGCCAAGCCAGAGTGGGTTGGTGTAGACGTAGCGTGACTGAGCTGATCAAAGATCTTCCGGTCTTCCGTTGCATGTGTTTCATAGGGTCTAGGGTCACAACCGTCAGGCGGAATGCCGTTAGGGAAGTCAAGCAGTATCACTCGCTTCTGCTCTAAGGTTCCAATCTGTAAGGAGCCTTGTCTAAGATTTAGGTCCACTGAGTGATCGTATAGCCAATCTTGGCCAAGGATTAGGGCTTCTATCAGGTCGTCATCATGGCACACTAGTAGCTTCGCTGTCATGGTCATATCCTTAATGAGGATAGGAAGGTCCACCTCACCCATGCAAGGGGTTTCCATGCCTCCTAAGCCTATGAGGTATGCCTCAATTGGCCGCATTTCTATTCCTGAATCCTTATAGTGGGACCATCTAATCGCACTAGTCGCAACACCTGAGTCAATTAAAGCCCTGAGTTCTTGGCAAGGGTTGCCGTGTCCTAGCCTAACTGTAATGAATGGTCTCCTGTCCACTATGCTAGGATGAGTGGTTGACTTTACTTGACACATGGCCATGGGATATCTGGGTGATGTTTCCAGATGGTTATAATGTTCTCTCCCTAGTCCTTGTCTTCTTAGCTTCATGCACTTAATGCGTTCGATGGCTTCTGCCTGAGCTTCAGCTCGTATTCTATTTTCTTCCTCCTTACGCTTCTTTGCCAATGTGAGTCGTCTAAGCATATCCTCCGTAAGAGGTTCCTGATATAGCTTGACTCTACAGCCACTAATGTAATTAGGCATTATATCTCCTTCTAAGGTGGCTAACTGTACTGATCCACTTGTCGAAAGTCTGTTAATGATCATAGGTCCATAACCTCGCTTTTCTAACTTCCGTGCGTGCTGTTTCAGCGTATATACTAGAACTAAATCTCCTTCTTTTAGGCCTTTATCTTTCACATGTGCATCAAAATATGCTTTCTGTCGCTTCTTCGCTGCATATATTCCTGCTGCTGCTTTCAGCCTGGTTTCTCCTAATCGTTCCAAGTCCATTATTCTCGCTGATAATTCATGGCCGGTCCACTGATGTTCTTGTGCAACCTTAAGGGTCGGTATCAAGAAGTCCAGAGGAAGCACTGCATTCTGACCAAAAACCATCTGAAAGGGAGTTGCATTGAGTACGGTCTTGTAGGCCACTCGATATGCCCAAACAGCGTGGTGTAACTGTTTGTCCCAATCTGAACGTTTGTTGTTCACGAGTTTCGTCAGTACGTTACAAAGTATCTTGTTAGTGCTTTCAGCCTGACCATTGGCCTGAGGATGATATGGTGCAGATTTCTTGTGAATCACCATAAAATCCTGTAACAAATATTCAATGACTTGGTTTAGAAAGTGAGTGCCTCGATCGCTCACTAACTCTATAGGCAATCCATATCTTGTAAAGACATTTTCAAATAAGAATTTCGCAGTCGTGTGAGCATCATTCTTTTTTGTGGCTTTTGCCTCTACCCATTTGGTTAGATAATCTGTGGCAACAATAATGTATTCTGCATGTGTACCTTTTGCAGGGGGGTTAATGGGTCCTACAAAGTCTATACCCCACTTTGAAAATGCACATCCGCCCATCATGGGTTTCAATGGCATTTCCTCTCTGCGAGTAGGAAACTGAGTTCTTTGGCACACGTCACATCTCTTTACATAGGTATGTGCATCCATGTGAAGAGTGGGCCACCATAATCCTGCAAAGAGAATGGCTTTGATTATCCTGTCGGGTCCAAAATGACCTCCTGCAACACCTTGGTGTGCAGTCTCTAGTATGCTAAGATAATCGCTTTCATGAACGCACTGTCTTAAATATCCATCTCGTCCTCTTTTGTATAAATTATCGCCAATAAGTGAATAGTCTTGAGCTTCCTGCTCTAGACTGCGTTGTCGAGCTAAGGTCATGCCTTGAGGGAATGCGTTCGTCCTCAAGTATGTCACTAAAGGTTCACTCCAGTCTGGTGTGAGAGACACGTGATAGAGTGTCGCATGCTCTACTGGTGGTCTTTCACAACAAACACTGCATTCCTTACACAACTTGTAGACATCTGCTTCCATCGTAGGCCAATATACTCCCAATCTATGCAGAGTCTGTAATGTTCGATGTTTTGAATGATGTTGCTTTAGTGCACCTATGTGTGCTAATTGCAACCAATTCGCATGTTCTGATTCATCTACACAACAAGCAAGAATCTTTTGATTATCCTGTTTATATATGCTTCCTGCCATTATTTGGTACCTCTGAGATTTGGTAATCTCTCCCTCTTTGATCTTTATCTTAGGATTCTTGGGTCCGTATGTCAGAATAGGGACTATAGGCTTAGCCCATTCTGGTGCTATCTCAAGGTTAAACAAGTATGCATCTGGTAATTCATCCGCTACTCCTTGAGGAGCTTCTCCTGAGGTTAATCTTGAAAGGTGGTCGGCTCTAAGATGCGTCTTTCCTTTCCTGACTACTACTTCAAAATCATACTCCATGAGTAATAGAAACCAACGTATCAATCGTCCTGTGTTACATGGTTTGTTGACTAAGTATAATAGGGCTTGATGATCTGTAAAGAACTTGAACTTGTTGGCCAACAAGTAGTGCCTAAACTTCTTTACTGCGTAGATCATCCCTAGTCCTTCTCGTTCCGTCGTGGTGTAATTTCTTTCTGCTGCGTTCAATTGTCTGCTAGCGTAAGCTATGGGGAGATCTATGTTACCTTCGTTCGTGGGTTGTGCTAACACACATCCTATGGCGTAATTGGATGCATCCACATGTACATGGAATGGCTTACTCCAATCTGGGGTTGTCAATATAGGTGCTGAGCACAAGCGTCGTTTAAGTTCATTGAATGAATTTTCACATTCAGTTGTCCATTCGAAATTGGTTAAAAAGAGAGTACAAAGGCTTGGCTATGATTGCATACATGTGTATGAATCTCCTATAATAACCGCAATGGCCCATAAATGCCTGTACCTCTTTGATGTTCGTCGGCCTAGGTAGATCCGCAATTACCTTCACTTTTTCCTCGTCCGTAGAGATTCCATTTTTTGACACAATGTGTCCTAGAATTTTGCCTTGTCTGACCATGAAAACGCATTTTTCTGGGTTCAAACAAACTTGATATTCTCGACATTTGTCAAATATTTGTCTTAACTCTGGGATATGTGTCTGTCTTACATTTGAATGAGCACATAAGTCATCGACGTAAACTTCCAAGCTCTTGCATAAGAATTCCTTAAAAACATGACACATGAGTCGCTGGAAAGTGGCGGGTGCATTTGTTAAGCCAAACGGCATTACACGAAATGCAAATATGCCCCATTCAGTGGCAAAAGCCGTCTTGTGTTGGTCTTCTGGAGCAATGGCTACTTGATTATAGCCTGAGAATCCATCAAGAAAGCTGTAAACTTCCTTGCCCGCAACTCTTTCCAATAGGTGTTCCGTGATAGGAAGAGGATAACTATCTCTAATCGTGGCGGCATTAACTTTTTTAAGGTTAATACACACACGCAATTTTCCATTCTTCTTGGGCACAACCACAATGGGGGATACCCATTCGGTGTGCTCAATTTCGTAAATGAATCCTGCTTCTATCAAGCGATCTATCTCCTCTTTAATCTTCGCAGCGTAGTTATCATTATACGTGTAAGGTTTCTGTTTTGTCGGTTTTGCATCTGGAGTCATAGGGATTCTATGAGAACATATATCTGGATCCACTCCTTTCAAATCTTTATAACTCCAAGCAAAAACATCTCTATATTCGCGCAATAAGGCAACTAATTCTTCTTCTTCTTCCTTCGTCAAATCATGCCCTATGTATGTGCATTTTTCTTCTTCTCCTTCTATGGCAACTATTACTTTCTTGGTTTTCTCTCGATTATCATATACTTGTCCGTCATTCGCCTTTCTATTGGGCATTCGTATGGTGATTCTTCTATCTTCGATTTCATATTTCTTGAAATTCTCGGGTACTTCAAATAAAGATTCTTCTTTTTCTGTCCTGGTGTCTTTCTTCTTTCTTTTCTTGCCTTCACTCTTGTTAGTCACTTCCGTGGCTAACCTCACTTCATTCGTAATTTCCTCATGTCTCTGAGTGTGCGTCTCTACTTCATAGAAATATTCTTCTTCTGATGCGAATGGAGAGTCCATAATAATTGATTCTAAATCAACATCGCTTGCATCCTCAAATGCATCAGTGCTAGCTTCACATTCTTCTAAAACTGCATCGCACATGATTGGCTCTATCGTGAAAACTGAAATGTCATAGCCATCCTCGTCACAGTGGGGTGTCCATTGTTCTTCATTGATGGCTACATCCATGGTTGCTAGTATTTCTGCCCAACCATGGGGTTCAAACTCTTCATCTGGGAATACTACAGGTGCGTAGGCTGGATCTTGAAGGGTTCGTGGATGTTTTTCTGCACCTAAGGTCCTTGCTTCTAATCGTTCTTCCTCTTGTTTGGCTACTTTACACATCCATAAATGGGTATCCTCATGCAACCAAGAAGGATCTGATTCTAATGAGTGCACGGATTCCGTCTCTGCTGGTGTCTTATGGATGGTATTCCATTGTATTGGGGGCACATCTCTATGTGAATAGTCTTTAAGATTGACTTTGGTAGTCACTCCTAAATGTTGCAAGTACAAAGAATTAGATCCCCAATCTTGTACAATTTGCAACTGACGCATGAATGGTCGTCCCAATATCATCTCATAAGCACGGTTTTTCGCAAAGTCACAAATGGCAAAGGTATGCTCAAATTCCACACCACAAGTGGTGAGGGATATGCCTTCTAGTAGGCCTAACGGTTTTTCTATGTGTCCATCTGCCATTTGTAGTTTCATCCTGGTGGGTCTGAGTGCTGGCTTACCCCAACGTTTCCACAAAGCGGTGGTAGCGATGGCTACTCCGGCTCCCGAATCTAGGATGGCTTTCGTGGTGTAGCCCTGATGGGTTATTGGAAGATATGTGTTACCTTCCTCTCCTTCGCTTACGTATCCAATCTTTTCCACGGGTATCTTTGGTACCTTCTTACGTGATCCTATCTGAGAGGGTGTGGTAGCAAGCTCAGGGAATTGATTTGCTACGTGCTTCCACAATTCTGGTTTTACCTTTAACAATTCCTCCAGAGTGAGATTACACTGTACTTTAGTGTTCTTGATCACTTCCGTGTTCCTAGGGATCACTGATTCTTCATTCCTCACTATTATCGTGGGTGTTCTCATACTAATAGACTTAGCTTCCCAAGGTCCTGTGAACTGAGGTAATTCTTGTAAAGAATTAGATTCAAATCCTGTGGGTTCACTCAGTTGTTCCACCTCTACATCGTCATATATAGAGGGGATGTCTTGGGGAAATTGTTCCTGCAAGTCGTCTATTTCTTGAATAGGAGGATGGGTTCCTTGTTCTTTTCTCCATTTCTCTTCTTGGATTTCCCTCAAAAATTCATGTGAGTACCTATGTATGGAAGACAAATTGTCTTGGCTTTCTGTATTGGGTACTTGAGACAGGGATGGTGCATTCCTTTCCTGTGTCTCTGTGACAATAGGGTTCCTATGCTGATCCTTTTTCTCTTTGCTTTCAATCAAGTATTCTAGCCTCTCCATTAGTCCTTGAAAGTGTAATTCCGGTTTTGCCATGTTATTCCAATTAAGATATCTAGAGGCTTCGAACAAAGCTTGTGCTAATTCTACCATTTTCATGCAAAGTTTAGTTCTCTCAATTTCTAGATCAGCTCGAGGGTAGTTTTTACTCATTTCCGTTACTTGAGGTCCCTCATTTATTCTAGCCTGATATGCATGAAACATCATGTCTAGATCTTCTGGTATGGGTTCCGCCAAAACTGATCCTGATTTCTGAGCTGGGATTTCTTGGTTTAACTCTTGTGAAGTCTATTCTTGGATTTTGGCTCTAGATTCCTTCAAACTTCCTTCCAACTCACTTATCTTTTTACTCCACTTTCTCTTGATTCTTTCCCTAGAATCTTTCCAAGATTTTGTCTTTTTACTGCTAGATTCTGCAACTTCACTAGTTCCGGCTACTTTCTCTAGATTAAGTTGTTGGTTTTGTAAGAGCGCCTGGGCTCTGGTTATAGCTTGGATAGGCACGTATGTAGGGTTGGATCCATCTGCGTTGTTTACAATACCTATCACGTTGATCGGTGTCACATTCGAAGCGTTAACTGGGTTCTTAGGACAATCTTTGATTATGTGCTCTTTGCCACAATCGGCACAAAAGCCTTGTATGTTATAGTACTGTGATTGCCTTGCTATTGGGGGATGTGGACAATCCTTTATGAAGTGATCTCCTTGGCACCTAAAGCATGGTCCTCTAGGGCCCTGTGATCTCTGTTGTTTCAATTGGGGCCGTGGGTTTGGGTTTGCGTACATCACATTAGCATAGTCTGGCTCCCAACTAGGTTCCATTGGTGGACTATCATAATGATATGTCTCCACATGTTCTGGTGACTCCGTGTAATAAGCGGGTGGACTAGTTACATGAGTAGAGTCAAAACTGTTTGAGTTCGGGTCACTTTCTGTGACCAAGGGTGAAGAAGGCACTAAGGCCCTACTTAGGTTCTCTTCTGCAGCAGCGTATTTGACTGAGATGACATTCGCTAGTGGGGGTGGCTGCTGAGCTAAGACGGGTTGAGGTCTCTGTTGAGCCTGGTGTGGGTAGTTCTGAGGAGGCCTATAGTAATAAGGCTGAGCATTGTATTGGTCTTGATACCTACCTGGCTGCTGGTATGTTTGCGGGTAGTTCTGTCTCACGGTTTGTTTGTTGTATGGGCAGTCCTGAGCCGTATGATTCGTGTATCTTCTCTCAATTGTGCAATATTGGCCACTAGGGTTGGCTTGAGGTTGTGGTGCATTGGGACACACGTTTGCCAAATGATTTCCACCACAAGTGTAACAACGTACATTAGTTGGTAGCTTGGGCACCTGTTTACTAGAAACTCCTAGTTTTTGGGCCACTTTTTTTGCTAGGTCCTCTATCGAATTAGACAATTTTGTGGATGCTAAAGAAGAACAATCTGAGTCTTTATAGACCTTTGAGAGTTCCAATTCATCTCCTAGGTTGTCCTCGATGTCTATACATATTCTTACACACTCCTCTAGCGTTCTGGGTTCCTTTAGGTACACATAGGAGCGTAGTTTAGCGCTCAACAAGCCATCTAAGAACAGTGATACTTGTTTGGCTTGTGAGGGTAGCTCTTGCATTGGACATCGTTCGACATATTGTCTGAATCTACGTCCTGCCAGTCTAACTGTTTCCTGAGGGGTCTGTTTAAAGCTATGAATCAACGAAGACGTGTCATGTCTAATCCCACTTTTAGAGAATTCAGTGATGAATGACTCTAAAAAGTGATGGATGTCTCTGAATTGCCTTTGTTGCAAAGGTTGGAACCAAGTTAAAGCGGTATTCTTTAACATTAGTCCAAATGCATTGTATTGCGTGAACATGTCCTCGACTTGTTCTGCTCTTAGTACTTGCTTGAATTCTACGACATGGTCATAGGGATCTCCTGTCCCATCAAAATAATTTTTCATTGATTTTACTAATTGAGTGGGTCTCAATACTCTTGCGTGTTCGCGTGGTCTAGGTAGAGGAAAATCATCTCTACCACCTAATACTCCATGATCTCTTTGTCTATCCGCTCTATTAGTGTCTGTGGTTGTTCTATCTCTCCCTATGGGGTGATTAAAGCTTACTTCCGGTCTCTCTTTATTTCCTTCTCTTTGATGTCCATGGGCTGAGGATGTTCCTGCCCCTTGTTGACTTGTATTCATGTTCGTTCTAGATGGAGGGAATATCAATTCACCTCTCCATGTGTATGTGTTTTTAGCGCGGTCAGGCACCACAAAGACTCTTTCTGAAGTCTCATCCAGGTATACCACCTTTCCAGGTGTATTTGGGTCCTTGAATTCATAAATTGTAATGATGCCTATCTCACCAGGGTGTTCCTTTCTGTACCTCCAAAAGGCTTCATCTGTCTCTTTATTTACAAACAACTCGGTGCTCCTGTTATCTTGAGGAATCCACTCTGGGATGAGTACTCTTGTTAATACGGATTTCCCTCTAGGTGTTCTAGGTTCTTCTAACGGTTCTTTTCCTTGAAATTTCGCTTCCGTCTCTAATTGAATTGTGCCAAACTCATTAGTATCGTTTGGCTGTGTACTTAGGACGTACATGGTTCCTTCTTTGTCTATGTAAGCGTCTCTCTCAAATTTCACCACTGGTCTTTCCAATCCAATGGGTTGATCAGGGTTGTGCAGTTGCACCACTTGCCTTCGCAAACCATCCTCATAGATGCGAGCACCTAATCGGTTGGTTCGGAGAAACTCTAATTGTGTTCTATAGGGTCCTTCAGGTTTTTCTAAATATGCTACATTAGACCCTCCTTCTGGTCTGTCTGTGCTAAATGCCATTTCTGATTCACTTGATTCTGAGCTCAACTCGTAGGGATAACTACTATTCAATTGTTGAGCCCAAGATCGTGCAGTAGTCCTTACACTTGCCTCTGATGATCTAAGGCTTCGTCGGTCCGACTTACCTATATGTTTGCCCGATCTAAGGTTCATTAATTTCCTTCCTTGCTCATTCAATTACACACTTAGATCGTCAATGGTTCTTTGTTATTACTTTCTTGATTCTTTTTAGATTTCTTTAGATTCTTGTCTTAATGTATGCGTCAGGAATTCGACTTTCCGTTATAATTTTGAGTTCTCGTTCCGTCAGACTTATGTTCTTTCCTTTAGGTTTTCGCGTCCCACACACCTTTACTTGTAGTCTTAAACTTGAAAGAATTAAGTATCTTGAACTTGAGGCGTTCCTATCGTCTTTAATCCACAACTACCGTTTAGCCTAAGCTAAGAATTGACTGAGGGGGTTGAGTAATCTTCCAACCTCGAGTCGGCTTTTCTGGTTGCTCTGATGCCCTGTTGCCCAAGAAGCCGCGCTTCCCAAGCTCTGCTGTCTTCACTGCCTTGCTTGCTTGCCTTTGATTGCCCTTGCTAGACCTGGAAAAATTCCAATATTAGACCAATTCACAATTGAATGATCAAGCACTTGAGCATATACACCTTTTAGTCCCTTCCCTTTTTGCCCAAATTTTCAATGTGTGCCCCCTAGCTTCCTAGTCCCAAACTAGGTGAACCTCAAAATAGTTTATCTAAAAATAGATGTATCCTTTAAGAAAAAAACAGTTGAGGTCACGTAGTACTCGTGGAGAGCTTTCTAACGAGCTATTAAGCTCAAAAAACGGACTTCGGATGAAAAAGTTATGAGCGTTCAGGCCCTGGGGGGTAAAAATTGACGATCAGGTTTTCCTTCAAATATGAGCTAAGGGGTCTCCTATGAGTCTAATGGTCCAAAAATTTCTCAAAAATACCCCCAAATTGGTCAAAAAATGGAACCCTAAATTTGCGATGGGGGTGGACAATCGCGATGGTCTGGGACCGTCGCGATGGTCCAAGCGAACTGTCGCGATGGCGTGGAATTTGGACAATCGCGATGGCGCGAAAAATGAACCGTCGCGATGGCCCGAAGTGAACGATCGCGATGGCGTGGAAATGGACCGTCGCGATGGTCCGAAAAATGAACCGTCGCGATGGCGTGATCAGGCGGACAATCGCGATGGCGCGGTCAACGGTCAAAGGTGGACAATCGCGATGGTCCGAAGTGAACCGTCGCGATGGTCACAAGTGCGATGGCGTGAGCCTATCGCGATGGTCCGATTTTGGGCTGTCGTGATGGTCCAAAAAATGAACCGTCGCGATGGTCTATCGTGACACGTGGCACTGTCGTGGCGATGGCGTGGGCCAATCGCGATGGTCCGGGGTCAGCTGAACAATCGCGATGGTCCAAGTGGACCGTCGCGATGGCTCAAGTGAACCGTCGCGATGGTCCGAGACCGTCGCGATGGTCCGGCCGAGCCGTCGCGATGGCGTGAGCCTATCGCGATGGTGCGACACAATCGCGATGGTCCGAGCCAATCGCGATGGTCCACCAAACTGATGATTTTTGAGATGCGCCTGTGGATTCGTGCAAGTGCAAGGGTCGCCTACCTCGTGGTGTGGTCGCCTACCGAGAATTCCGAAGGTTGCAGACCATCGCGATGGTCCGCCACACTCGGCAGATCTTTGACAGAGAGTAAATTTTTACCTTTTCCAAGCTTTCTTGATGCACTGGAGCTCTGTACCTGCAAGAAAACTCAAGAAACCACAAGCACACACAAGCACAAAAGTTCTCCCTCGCGCTCTCGCATGCACAAATGAGGGGAAATGAGGTGAATGGGTGGATATAGTGAATTTTCTGATTTTTTTGGAAATGAAGATGATGATGCGATGATGAAGATGGAGTATGGGGAAGGTGAAAAACACTAAAAACTAAGTAAAAACAACAACAAAAACTGAAATTTTTACCTTCCAACGCCACTTCTTGCTATACTCTTACCATCACACATTCGTCCTAGACTCGATCCCCGGCAACGGCGCCAAATTTGGTGTTGCTCTAGCACAATGGTGAGAACCACGTTAAGAAGCTTCACCTCCTTAATGTCAATCCGCGGAAGAGATAGGAGTGATATGAAGATCGTGAATGAGAGATGATGTGAGAGTGAAGGTGAGAAGCACAAAGGTGCACACACACATACACACACACAATGAAGAGACAAGCAAGACACAATGGAAGGTGGGAAATTAGCTCTATTACTCAAGAACACTCTTACAAGCTCACACTAGCTCTAAGCTCACACTAGCCAACATGAACCACACTCAAAAATGAGCTCTCTAGCTCTTTTTATAGTTTCTAGACTAGTTTTGACCGGTTTCACATCTAGTGACCGGCATAGTTAAGAAATAGGTCCTAGAGGCTATTTGGAAGGGTAAACGATGTCTAAAAATAACGAAAATTGGTACGCGTATTCTACCTAAGCTCCTCAAGCTCGAGGACTCCTCGGCTTGCACAAAATGGAGCTATGAATTACAAAATGGGGTTTTGTCTATATTACATATGTTACAAGAGTGATGAAAATCACTGTTGGATGTTTGAAGAGGTAATAAAAACATAATTGTTTGAAAAAATGATCTGCCTGGCTCCCTGCTCCGTCTTTACATGCTTCCATGTCGTCTGTGCCTCTGACTGTGCCTCTGACTGCTTCCAACACAAGCTAACCTCAAAAATGAGCTCTCTAGCTCCTTTTATAGTTTTTTGACTAGTTTTGGCCCTGTCCGAACCTAGTGTCCGACCTAGTTAAAAATTAGGTTCCAGGGCTTATTTGAGGGCTCAGACGAAGTCTAAAAATTATGAAAATCAATAGGATGATACTTCTAATACTCCTCAAGCTTGAGGACTCCTCGGCTTGAACAAAATGAAGTTAAAAAAATGGAAAATGGTATTTACAATGGTTTTTAGTGATGGAAATCACTATTTTTGTAGGGATTTCTTCTGAAAATTTGACATGTACTTCTTGGAGCTCCCTACCTGCTCCTCCTTCTTGTATGTCCACTTCTTTGATGTGCTTCTGTGCTTTGTGCTTGACCTTGAGTTCCAACAATGAGGATGTGTGCACACATGATGGAAAGTGAAGTGGCCAAGCCACAATGCATGTGAAAAGAACTTAACTACCTCTCTAACTCATTAATCCTCTGAAAATGCATGCCATGATACCATCTATAGCAGTATGCACAAATTCAAACGTTTCTCCCAGCTCGAAACTCTGAACATGGCCAATAGCAGGTTCGTTTTGAAGCTCTCGATGAGACACATCTATGATTAAAATACTCAAATCTGACATATGCTCTTCAAGTTATGAGCAAAATAGTGAATGGTGGAAAACACCAACACTTGCTCCACAACTTGTAATGGCATACACACACACTACAATAGTTCAAAAGTGATGGGAAGGGATATATAACACTCTTACACACACATTCCAAGCATTACACACACACAAAAGATCATGAACAAGCAGGAAATCAACAGGAAAGAAGCAAATTCAAATTTCTGCTCCCCTTTTTCACAATGGCAAAAAGTCTTTACAAAGAGTCACAAAATGACTTATATACTTGTGCCCTAAAAATGGTCCTTTCACACAAGAGACTGGCACTTTATTGACTAAAAGACTAATTTCCTAGTAGTTTATAGGGGTACTGATACAGATATCTATGGATATGCATCTAGAGGACTCCTCTAGTGCGTTTACATCAGAAAATATATTACAAAGTGACTATGTCAAAAATAAGGTATCCAAATTGAAAAAATTTTGGGGCCCTTCTTTTCCTCTGCATCTTTGCTCTTCTTTGCTCTGCAAGACAATAAAAATTTTCAAATTGAAAGATTAAAAGTAGAGGATCCGGTAGTGATAGAATGTCCTTTTAAAGGACAAATGCAAAAAACAAAACATTAAGGCTTCGAGTGCCAATCCAAGAATGTCAAGTAAACTCTAGTGAGGATTCTCGATCATAAGTGAACCCTCTCAAGTGTAAAATTAAGCATTTGAATCAGTACTCAAAAAAGCCGATTTGGTGAAGAATGTCACGTGAAGCAAACAAATTCCGATGCCAATACTTCAAATCGTAAGCAGTGACATGAATAGTTTCACGCACTTACTAATCTTACCAAAAATAGAATCTAGTCTGGAACTATTCTCATTTTCTATGTCCATCTGAGAGAGCTAAGTAGTCGTGTTGTTGCCTTCCCCTTGCACTCTGAAGCTTGAAGGGGTGTGCATTTCAAACTTTTTCCGAATGATGAGCTTACTTGTTTTTTGTTGTAAAGAAGGATTATGCATGCACGTGTGTCAATACATGAACAAAAACATGTGATTTACACAAGGATGGAGCAATCTCTAGGAGGTAAGGACCAATCTATCTCTGTTTACCACAACAGATGCACAGAATACCATTGAGATGCATAGTTTCAACTCTTACAAGAGCTATACACAAGTGTTTATAAACAGATCTGTCACTACTGAGAATGCTACCAAATAATGATGAAGATCACTTCAATAAGTTGAGATACATAATACATGTTTCCAAAAGGAAGGCAAAGAGTGTTTATGAACACTTCAAAATATGAGATATGTCATATGTGCCACCAAAATGGTGAAATGAACACATAAATATCCATATGAAGGGTGGAAAAGGTGATGAAAAGAAGGGTGGGAGGGTGCGAAAATGGGCAAAGTATCCCAAATGAGCATAAACTAATGGAAACTAGCGCTTCCAAATGTGTGGAGAGCAACAACACCAAATTCAAGCACCACCACCACCACCAAAATGACTTCCAAATGCACCACCAAGACCTCCAACTAGCGCTCTAATACCATGTAGAGAGTACATGCATGGAAGAAAAATGAAAAGAAGAGTGTACTCATAAAAGAAAGAGTGTGTGAGACTCAAAATGAGTAGACCATGAAATGGGTAAACTCATGTGGATTAGAAATGATCTTGCCAAGAGCATGGAGTAGGCTCCTCAAGCTTCTAACCAAGTACAAATGGGGGGAGAGGCCCTTCTTATATAGATTTGGGAGGGGCTCTCCAAAGTACATCTCATGTGGATTAATTCCCTAAAAGGAGAATGAATACAATGGTAGAAGCTAATGGCAAGGTACCCAAATACAAAGGAAATACAATATAAAATGAAAATAAACTAGAAATGGAGTGCCTCTTGGATACAAAATGGAGATGCACTCATGCAGATAGAAATGTAGATGATGTAGGAGCAATCATGTCGTCAACAGAGGCCTCTACAACCACCATTCCAATGTCTTTCTTCTTTGCCTCCTTTGTAACCAGTTTTGGACAAATCTTTATGACATGATTGTTTCCTTTACAGTACTTGCAAAACAATTTCTACTTTTTTGATTTCTTCTCATCTTTATCTTCCTTCTTTGACTGTGCAACATTATCGGATTTTTTCTTGCTAGTAGATGAGCTCCATTTTCCCTTGTCCTTCTGACTAGCTTAGAAAGCTTGATCCACAACACGT
Organism: Ceratopteris richardii; assembly: GCA_020310875.1. Lineage (NCBI taxonomy): Eukaryota > Viridiplantae > Streptophyta > Polypodiopsida > Polypodiales > Pteridaceae > Ceratopteris > Ceratopteris richardii. Next base: position 157,804,715 of record CM035415.1, read on the forward strand.
AGATTGACCTGTTTTGTCTAGATTGATGTTCTTGCAATAAAACAAAGACTAACTCCTCAAATGTTAAGACATTTGGATTGCCTTTCATCATCAACTGAATAGTAGAAGCAAAACTTTGTTATGAATCTAGAAGACCATTAAAAGCAAACTGCACAAGTGAACTAGCATGTAAGACTTCATCAACAAAAATCAACTACTCCTTCAAATCTTTGATCTTTGTAAAAAAACTATCCATGGAATCTCCTTCATTAATGTGCTCACGCTCCAAATGTTTTTGGAGGTAAGCAACACAAGCCTCATTTCTTGCTTGGTATAAAGTGGTAAGTGTATCCAAAGCATCCTTTGTTGTTTTGCAAGAGTTAATGTTAGGAATATTGGCACGTTTGATAATCAAAGCTATCAATGCATGCGCCTGAACATCTCTACCATCGCAAGAAAGTTGCTCTACAGTAGGTGCAATAAGAACCACAGTGCAAATAGGGATTTGAAGGTTATCATCTTCAGTGCCATCTGCATCACCATCAATAACTATATTTGCAGGTGTAATAGGATGTTTTTCACACCTTGCACAATATTTGACGTTCCTTTTGCAACCAATACATGGTGCATCATATGTGCCCATAATGGGTAGTTACTACCATCCAATCTATCCTCAATAGCCAACATATAGAATACATCATTGCTTTCAGCCATGACCACTCACTAAAATACCTTGATGCAGAAAAAATATTGTATCTCGAGAAGTTGAATAGAGCTACCCTTGCAAGATCTGCTAGATGTGTAGTAGACTTTGAGGTGTTTCTACTAGCAAACTGAAACATGTATATATGTTTGGCACAAAAGCATGATATCACCTACACATGCACTGTGATAGTGCCTTTTGAGGTCAAAACGAGCTAAGATCGTGATTTTGACATCACAAAGCAAAGTGATTTTGAATTCCTAATTGCCTTGAGTATGATCACCAATTCTTGTGCAATTCTAAGATGATGACCGGAATTTGAGGTCCACAGAAGCACCTGAACAACACAAGGAAGAAGAAGAAGAAGCTAGAAGCACAACAGACAATACTAAATGTATTACCAAGAGAATGTTCAAAGATAAGTGACCCATTAGGGTTATAGGCATATATACAAGCCGGGGAAAAAAACTCCTAAAGAGAGAAAAAAGTGCCTTGATAGTCCTAGTGTGTTCATGAACATCACTACCGAAAAATATCAACAAGTAAAAGGAAGACTTCAATATCAATAAGAAATAGTGCATGTAGTGGTAGTTAGATATGATACTTAGAGGAGTTTCCATGCAAGGGCTAGCATCACTTAGATGAAACCTTCATTGTAGTCTAGGTCATCTGATATACAACTATCCTCAAAAGTAGAATGTACATTGGTACAAGAGGCACATCCACTATTGCTTGCTCAAACAAAAGCAAGGTAATCATCCCATTGATTTTTTTTTTTTGATAAAAAACACATGAAGCTACATCACATGGGTGGCCACACTAACAAACCACTAGCCAAGAAAGACCAACTATAAAACATCGTAGTCCATTGTTGGAGTAGCAACTACCATTGACAATCAATGTTGTGCTAGTTAAGTATTCTCACAAAGGAGTCACTAGAAAAGGCCTTACTCATGATGAATCATGAGTACGATTAGGAATATGGGGACCAATACTATGGAGAGGAGTATGTTGTGGAACCCCAAAATCCCCAAGAATCCCTGATCCATTATTAGTCCATGAAACTAGTGATGGGAGAATTTAAAGAGACTCAGCAACATTCAATTATATTACTAGTAAGCTTTATTAGATCCGTAGCAACCAAGATAATGCAAGTACCCTTAGGTGAAATTGGTGGCTTTTATGAAGGAAAAGAATGCACCACCACCACCTCTCTTCACTATGGTGACTAGAAGTTCAAAGCCATCTTGGATAGTGTGAATGGTGTGGATTCCTCAAGCTTATGGGCTATTAGAAGCATATTTGTACCAATTTTCATAATTTTTAGACTTCGTTTGAGCCCTCAAATAAGCCCTAGAACCTAATTTTTAACTAGGGTGAACACTAGGTCTGGATAGGGCCAAAGCTAGTAAAAAAACTATAAAAAGAGCTAGAGAGCTCATTTTTTAGGTTGGCTTGGTAGAGATCAAAGCTTTTGAAATAGAGTTCTTTTGTAATTGAAAGCATTCCATTGTTCCACCCTTTGTTCATGCCTTGTGTGCACATGTGTGTATGTGTGTGCATGCTTGTGTGCTTCTCACTCATTCACTTGTGCAATTCACTTGCTCATGGTCATCATACCACCCTCATGTCTCCACGGATTGATAATTATGAGGTGCATCTCCTCACGTTGGTAATCACCATTATGCTAGAGTGACACCAAATTTGGCACCTTTGTCGGGGAACAAGCTTCAAGGATGAGCATGTGATGGTAAGATGTAGAGTTGTGATGTTGGAGTCATAGGTAGTTTCCTTACTTTTCATTATTTTTTCTTACTTACTTCATCATCATCATCCTTACCATCTCCCACCTCCATCTCCTTCTTTGTTGATTTTTTCAGTTTTTGGTCATATTCCCTTCACTACCTCATTATCCCCATTCCATTTGTGAGAGAGAGCAAGAGATTTGTGCATTCAATTTTCGTGTTGTTTTGTGAGCATTTCTTGTAGGTTTAAGCTCTTTCACCATCTCCAGTAGCTTCCACAGGTACGATAGACCTCTGCACAATTTTCAAGATGATGAACTTTGTCTATCGTGATAGACAGAGAAAGTTGATATATTTTGTTTTCATCCATATAATAAACTGCACCATTCGCGCATCCCAAATCACTAGAAATGTCCTGAAAATTTGTGTTTTTTTGGTTTATCGTGATAGATCAAATCCATGATAGATGATAGAAACTGTCTCTCATGATAGAAACTATCTACCGTGATAGAAACTGTCTATCGTGATAGAAACTGTCTATTGTGATAGAAATTGTCTATCGTGACAGACTAAATTCCACGATAGACACCCATCTATCATGATAGACAGCCTCTATCATGATAGACGACACATGACAAACACCTATCTATTGTGATAGACACCGTCTATTGCAATAGACTAAAATCCATGATAGACACCCGTCTATCATGAGAAACTTAAATCCATGAAAGAAACTTGTCTATCATGACAGACAGCCATCTATCGCAATAGATTGAAATCCACGATAGACACCTGTCTATCATGATAGAAAATCATCTATTGTGATAGACACCATCTATTATGATAGACCAAAATCTGTGATAGATTATAGATGATAGACACTCGTATATTGCGACACACACACATCTATGGTGACAGACATCCATCTATTACAATAGATAGGACCCCACGATAGGCACCTTCTATCGTGATAGACACCATCCATTGCGACAGAAACCCATCTATCATGATAAACACCCATCTATCTGATAGATAGGACCCATGATAGACACTTATCTATCATGATAGACACCACCTATCACAATAGACAAAAGGCCATGACAGACGACAGACAATGTCTATCGCGACAGACATTGTCTATCATGATAGATAACCATGCACGATAGAAATCATCTATTGTGACAGACACTGTCTATTGCGACAAATAGTTATATCATGACAGACACCATCTATCACAGTAGATAGACAATTTTTGCAAAAATTAAGGTTGCAATTTTTTAAAATTGGGGCTGATTTTGGCATTTTTTCAAGCTCTTCTATCTACACAATTACGGAGGCCTTAAACAAATATCTTGGGAGTTTCAATTTGTCTGCTTGACCCCGAGGAGGCTAAACTTGCATAAATGTTTCAGATAAAATTCATTGTTTGAGGTCTAGAGTGCATTAGAAAGTTGATTTCAAATCCCACATGACCTTGAATAGTTTTTTTAAAGGTAAGGTGTTGATTTTTAGATACGATAATTTGAAGTTGACCTTTAGGTGGGATTAAGAAGCTAAGGGAGCTCCAAAGGGTTTTTTATCAATACAAAGGGGGGGAAAGGGTCTTTAAAAAGTGCATGAATCAAAATTATATGTTAGTTAAAGTTAAAGATTGAGCTAGACTTGGAACTTTTACAGGTCCATTGAGAGCTCTTCAAGGGTGCCAAAGCAAGTTGCAAGTGTGTGCAAGCTTGGGAACTCGTGTCCTGAGCATTCAAGTAAGATCAAGGGAGAAGAAACTTGAGATTGGAAGCATTCTTAACCCCCTTTGTTAATTCTTAGCCTAGGCTAACCATGAATAGTGATATTAACTAATTAGGGTGACAATAAGCACGACATAAGTACAACAAACCCTAATTACTCAAGTGCAAGCATAGTTAAGATATTTTTGCAACAAAACCTAAGAGAAAAGAATCTAAATTGGTCAACAAAAACTTCAAGTGGGATAAAAACTCAAGTATTCCTTACGACACAAATTAGTGGAGAAGAAGTGACAATCCAAGTAAAATAAAAAGAAGAAGTGATTGATACAAAACAACATTGCCACACGATTGTACTCAAGAAATTGGGATTAATCAATAAGGCTTATGAACCTTAGATTAGGTAGACATCTAGGTCGTGATAGACAAAGCAAGAGATCTTGTGAGGTTAGTGTCAACCATACAACTAGGTTGTGGGCTTAGCAACTTAGTAATTATCCCTAGGTGTTGAGTTCAGAGATCAATGACTCAAAGATGTCATATAGCATGGAGAGACCAATAGGTAGTTCTAGTGTTCGATACCTAGAGAAGTCAAAAGGCCATATATGACTCAATTGGAGTACATTAGGAACAACCGATTAGGTACTTGCATCTATGAGGATGGTATGAGAAGATCTATTGTCCAGCTTGGGAATCCAGATCAGTGAGTTGGATTAGAACACATAGTGGTCAAGTTTGAAGAAAGCTCATACATTGATAAAGAGGGAACCATGTAAATGGTCACAAGCTTACTTGATAGAGCTGATGAATTTGGAATATTGATTCTAGAAATTGATCTTGAAGAACTTGAACAAGGACACATAGGAGGAAAGACTAGGACTCCTAGAGGCAAATCAGTCTTTACTAGAGTGATCACCCCATAGTGGATCCCCCATGATAATAAGAGCATATATTTATGCTTGAATAGAGAAACAGACGAGGCACTTTGAAGATATAAACCTGACCAACATAATGAAGTTTGGACACTAACCATATATGAATTTAAAGATCCTGATACACAAGAAAAATTGGCCTATTTAGACAACACCTTAGAGAGAGTGTTTATGGTATCGGAGCGTGGTAGGCATGCCTACACTTGGAAGGGTGAATTTGTCTTTCCCCAATCAAGTTCAAATGTTTCTTTTGTCCATGAAGGATTTGGAACCTCCCAAGCTCATGGAACTCAGAAGGACAAGAGTAGAGACAAAGATGAAGTCAGCTTTGCACTTGGAAGAGAAAGAACTAGAGTAGAAATAGGTAGAATGGATAATGAGAGGCATAGAGGCCGATGAATTTATAGAGGCATGGATGAGTTTCCCTTGCAAAGGCCTAGAGAACATCCTAGGATCTTGAGGCCTACACAGTTGGTTGTCCCATGAAGAACTACTTTGATGGCACAGGAGACCCATATGACCATGTAGAAGAATTTAGGTGAGTTTTGGGAGTTGAACAAGTTGAAGACCTGTTCACTCAATATAATGCTTTTCGCCTTACTTTCAAGAACACTTCCTTGACCTATTTTCAACCACTTCACTAGAGGCAATTCAGAAACATTGACCAACTATTGGAAGCCTTCATCACTAAATTTTCTAAGAGCAACATCAAGCACAACACCGCATCCCTGATACATAGCTTCAAACAAACAACTAAGGAAATGGTTCGACTTGTACGAAGACGATTTAGATAGTACTTAGAGAGATGTCTTGTTCTAGAGTTACCCATGATGGAGAGTGTTAATCTCCAAAAGAACAAGTTAATCTTGTAATTAGAGCACCTCTATAACAAGAATAACTCAAACCTTCACCAAATTTAGAGGATCAATGATCAATTATAAAGATTTTGAAAAATTTGTGAAGTAGATGACTACACAGAAAGTCTGCTGCACATATCTCTCTCATTAACTTATCAATTGTGTAAAGTTTTTTATGAAACTTTGCACAAGGTGTCACCTACAGTTAAAACGCACCTTCTCCAAGTTGAACCATTCCAAAAGATTCAGTATATCTTGAGAAATGATCTCAACAAGTTACCTATGCCTAAAACTGCTCTTCTAAAAAGTCGATTCAGACACCTGTAACTTCTAACACTTGGTTCTCTCAATCTAGAAACCGTTTATACAAATGCTTTTAGCCACAAGTAGCTTAGCTTCCAACTTAAAGATTGAGTGCTTGCTTGCTCAAAACTTTACACTGTGGAAGGAGAACTGACCAAAATACTAACATCAAATTTTGCATCTGTTTCAGGAACCAGTGAACACTTCTTCACATATGAATGTTCCTACTCATAATTCTCATAGCTTGTTTGTAATTAGGCTCTCAAACTTTAACCATAGACTCATTAACTATGGACTTAGACATCTACAAAAGGATTCTTGAAATGATCAAGCACAGAAGGAGAATGCACAGAAACATCCGGCACAATTTTCTTTCATTCCTGAAGGAATTTACAACTGAGTGATGAGAGAGACTTCTACTCACTTCTAAGATGTCTAATGAATCATACAACTACTGATTTCTCTATTCTCATGCTCTCTCATATTTGCCCCGACTTTTTTCCTTGTATATATAGGCAAATATTTACAATATCATGACTATACAAAAGTATAAGAGAACTATCTCTGAATTAATGTACATATGTGTACATCTCTTTCAACTTCTGAATATGCACTTCCTCCATGCTTCATAACTTGAACTTTCCTTCAGTCCTTGACTTCCAAACCTTCATTAAAACTTCAATTGTTGATTGCCCTGCACCAGCAGCTCCCCCTCAATCATCAATTGAGGTTTTCTCTATCTTCTTTATACCTGCCATGTCTTTGAATCTCTGTAGCTTTGGTCCATCCAAGCTTTTGGTTAGCATATCAGCTATCTGATCTTTTGTTGAAGTATGTACGACTTCAATCTCTTTATCCATCATTGTTGCTCTTGGTGTTGCTCTAGCACAATGGTGAAAACCACGTTAAGAAGCTCCACCTCCTTAATGTCAATCCGTAGAGATAGGAGTGATATGAAGATCGTGAATGTGAGATGAAGTGAGAGTGAAGGTGAGAAGCATAGAGATGCAAACACACATACACTCACACAACGAAGAGACAAGCAAGACACAATGGAAGGTGAGAAATCAACTCTATTGCTCAAGAACACTCTTACAAGCTCAAGCTCACTCTAGCTCATACAAGTCTACACTAGCTAATACTAAGTAACCTCAAAAATGAGCTCTCTAGCTCTTTTTATAGATTCTAGACTAGTTTTGACATGTTTCACATCTAGTGACTGGCATAGTTAAAAAATAGGTCCTAGATGCTACTTGAAAGGGTAAACGGTGTCTAAAAATAGCCAAAATTGGTATGCCCGTTCTACCTAAGCTCCTCAAGCTCGAGGACTCCTTGGCTTGCACAAAATGGAGCTATAAATTACAAAAATGGTTTTTTTATGTTACATATATTACAAAAGTGATGAAAATCACTGTTGGAGGTTTTGAAAAGTATTTATAAAACATAAACCTTTGAAAAATTGGTTCGACTGACTCCCTACCCTGTCTTTACATGCTTCCACGTCTTCTATGCCTCTGGCTACTACCAACACCCCCCTCCCTCTCACTTCTGTCGTCCGCAACAGAACCTTGTTGTGAGGTCTGTCGGATATAATTCTGGAGTAGTTCCTGAGCGAGGGTGTGTTCTGATATTCAAATGCCTCGGGCCAAATCTGCCTCGAGTTTCTCCCAATCAATTGGTTGCGGTTCATCGGATGGTGGGAGTCGATAATGTGTGGAATATACCATCTGTTCACAGGTGAATAATTGAAGCAAATGTGTGGGCCTGCTGATGAACACTTCTGAATGGTATTCCCAGAAACTGGTTGTGAACATTTCTTCGAAGGTTTGCTTGTAGCACGTCGGTAGGTATTTGATTCTGCAATGCCAGGCATAACACATCCGTAGCGATGGCGTTGTACTCATATCATATGCAAGATCTAGGTTACCATGCTCGAAGCCCGGGGTGTTTACATGTGGTGCCTTGACGCATCTGAAGACTTTAAAAACCATCTGCATCATGTCAGATATCTTGACAGTCATGTGCGCTGCTATATCGTCCATGTGTTTTAAGTGAGGGAGCCAGTGATGAATTGTTGCCATCATGTATCCGACTGTAGGTGGTCCTGTGGGTGGGTGAAGTATGGGTAAGTCAACCAATCCTGGCTTGTTATTCTGTACTTTAATCGCAAATGCCTTCCAGGAGCGGCGACATGGCAATGGTCCCCAACATGGGTTGTATTTTAAGTGTAGTGGTGCCTTGGCCCATGTACTCATCATCTTAGGATATTTTTGTAATAAATCTTTATGCCAATCTGGTTGATAGATCTCTCCTTCCTCGGCATCCAATGGCAAATCCTAAGGCTCAAATTGAGTTGCATGGGAGGGCTTTTTGCCTATTTCTTTCTCTATGGCCAACTGATATTCCGCCATTAACATAAAATAAGGTTTATACTGTAGCTCATGCTCTGATATGTATCTGCGAGGGGCCAAATGAGCAAAGTATGGGGACTGTAAAAATGCATTCTTCAATCATTGCCATGGCGTGTAGCTGCGCTTCTACCCGTGCTAAGTGGGTTGTTCCAAGTTCTTCTATCGTCTTCATCCATGCGGGAGTTGGAAGTTCGAAAGTCGTCTGGCCTTCAGTCGTGACTCATCCGCTTGGGATGGGTTGGGGTTCATATGCTTCTTCGAAAGTTTCCTCCACCAAAATAGTGATTGTTTCTTCCTCTACTGGTAGTTCCGGTGGGGAGTCTGGCCTTGGTGGTGCTTCATATACTGCTATCTATGATTGAAGGGTTAATACCTGGGCCCGTAATGCGTTGAGTTCCTCTAGGATGTCAGGAGATGGGTTTGCAGGAGCTGGTAGTCCTTGTGGTATTGGTGCTCTTAGTTGCAATGTCTTGTGTTCCTCCCTGAGCTTCTCAAACTCCTCGTTCATGTTGTGGTACTCATCTAACAATCTGACATAATCATCTAGCAACATTTTCATAGACTCTGAGGGCACGGCCTTAAAGCGACTAGGGCTCAATGGTTGGTCTGGCTGATCTAGAGCAGCTTCTAAATTCTCTCTATTCTATTCTTGTAAGCACTGGTTCTCTTCTTTCGCTGCTGCCAGGTGTCTTTTGAGTAAGCCCATGTTCCTAGTGAGCATTGCATTGCGAATAGTCTGTGCCCTTAACAAGTTATCGATATCCGTGACAGCTTCTTTCGTCTTTTCTTCACTTTCTAGTTCAAGTTTATGATATGCCTCTCGTAGCTCTTGGTAGCGGGTGTTCAATGAGGCATTCTCGATGGATAGTGAATTGAGCTGCGACTGTAAATCATTGGTTGTCTTCTGCAGCTGTTGATAATTAGTTCCAAGAGATGTGAACTCATCTCTTACTTGAGTCATACACGTGAACATCTGTCGAAATGTTGTTTCTATGGTGGGTGATAATATTAGTGACGGGGTGAATGCAGTTGCGGTGTGTGTGGGTGTTGATGCAAAGGGCAAGGGAAATGGGGATGGGAATGTGGATGCAGTGGTGACAATGGAAAAACTTGAGATGCCTAAATATGGTGGTGCCATGAATGAAGCGAGCGGGGGTGCAGTGGGCACTGATATATCCATGTCACTAGATGTGGTATCAAGTGCGGTGACTGTGAATAATGACATGAGAGTGGGTGCATGCGTGGGTGTAAATATTGGATTTACAAAGGTTGAAGAGTAATTTACAAGGGGGTTCTCTTGTACTGCTTGGTGGAGAGAAGGAAGAGGAAAGGTAGTTGGGTGGGGAGGTGAAACAGGTGAAGGTTAATGGAGGTGGGAATGGGAAAAGGGGTCTTGGATGTTGGAACATCAAGCTTACACTATGCTTGAGGTGGATTTGATCTACATCAAAGGCTATCGCGTCGAAAGAATATCCGTTGGAGAGTTCTTTTTCATATGCTCATTTATTGTATTTTTTGAGAATATTTTTATGGCTCATTTACCGTTGTAAAAGCCTTGAGTTGTACACATGTAAAGGTACAAATATAGGGCCAAAATCCCACGAAATTTTGGTGGTTGAAGTTGCATTCAATCAAGCAATCAATCACCTAAAAGTAGATCAATCAAGATCTTCACTTTTCCTAGATTGTAGGGAAGTGAATTGATTCCCTCCAACAACCATTCCCACCTTCATTTGAATTCAAATTCAAGTTGTAAAAGTCGTGGAACACTCCTAGAGGCAATATAAGGAGTTGAAATCACTTGTACATTACATGGAAGCAATATACATACACTTGTGACCATCATTGTCTTGCTCCTTCAATTTCTGCATCATCTTCTTCACCAACAGTAATCTTGCAGAGGCTGCTGCTCTCTTCTCAGAGCTCCAAATTGAGTGAAAGAGGACTCATTGGAAAGGTATCAGTGTCTAGTTTATGCCTGTAAATTTTCAAAGAATTTGGTTCATCAGATTTGGAGAAATCTCAGTTTTTCTGCCTCGGGGTCAATCTCTGCGTATTCCTAAAAAATAGGAAGTACCACCGGTGAATGTCGCATTCATTTCTATAGCATATTTTGCTTATTCCTTATACTTTTGTGCATTCCATACACTCAACCCTATTTGTATCACTCCCATAAAAGGATTTTTTCTAATTGTAATCACGCTGGTCGCTATGGGCATTTGAAGTTCATTGTCTCTTCCATAGATAGTAAGTTTTTTGAGCTAGTTGACCCGCGAACCTATCTGTTTTGTATCGACTCATTCTCCTTGATGCTCCAAGGTACATAGTGTGTTTCTTTGCACTTATAGCATGCCTATAAGGTCTATTTGAGTCTCCAAAAGCTCAAGGGCTGGTCTTGTGCCGGTTGGCTTGACCAAACTTCATCGCTTCGAAACGCACTTTTCTACCTTCGACAAGCTTCTCCAAGTTCTTTCAGTGGTATCAGAGCTAGATCAAGATGGGTGACGGCTTTCCCTCAATGATCGAGAAGCTTGATCGACACAACTACGCGGCTTGGCAAATCAGAATGGAGGCCTACTTGCAAGGTAGAAATCTTTATGGAATTGTAGCAGGTGATGAAGCTATGCCTATTCCAAGATCCAAAGGAGGACCTACACAAGAGGAGACAGATAAGCTCACACTTTGGTGCGCAAGGGATGCTCAAGCAAGGTCGTACATACTAAACTCTATCTCTGACTTTCTATTACCACATATTAGAGGATGCAAGACATCTCAAGAGACTTGGGATGCCCTGGAGACTTTCTTTTCTGCTAGTACCAAAGCAAGAAAGAATCATCTTTGGAACGAGTTCAACCAAATGAAGAAGACACCTAAACAAACCATCACAGAGTTTGTTACCAAGGTCAAGGAGGTTGCGGATCAGTTAGCATCCATTGGAGAGCTGATTGAAGAAGAGGTCATCATGAGGCAAATTCTCAACGGCATTCGAAGTGATAAGCAATGGCAATCCTTCACGACGGCTTACGATCTCATCATGGATGTGCAAACTCCAGACTTCAACATCTTTCTTGGACAACTCTTCAATCAAGAAGCCAACAATAGCATAAAGGAAGGTAACTCTTATCATGGTAGTTCAACTAGTGCGCTATATGCAGATAAGAAGGATAAGAAGCAGAAAGGCAAGAAGAAGGAAGAAGACGAAGAAGAGACTTCCCAAGCCAACTTTGCAAGCAAGAGCAAGTGGAAAGGGAAGAAGAAAGGACCAAAGCAAGACAAAGCCAAAGGTCAGAATGTTCAACCTTGTGCCATATGCGATAAGACCAACCACACCACTCAGAACTGCTGGTTCAATGGGAAGACCCAGAAAGGAAGTGGAAGAGGTGGATATGGCGGCAATAGAGGTAGAGGTGGACACAACTTCAACAACAACAATAGAAGCTATAATCGAAGGGACTACAACAATTATTCAGAAGATCAACCACATGAAGACTCATTACTTCTCATGAATCTAAGCCACAAAGAAGGTAAAGAAGATGATCATTTGTTCTACATAGATTCAGGATGTTCGAATCATGTTGCAGGCAACATTGCTCTTCTATCTGACTTGGAAAGTCCAAAGCATAGACATGAAGTGCAAACAGGGGATGACACGAAGCACAATGTGGAGAAGATTGGTAATGTCAAAGCTTCCAATGGCAGGACAAACATTCTGAGTAAGGTTCTCTATGTACCCACTATCACTAAAAACCTAATAAGTGTAGGCCAAATAGTTGAAAAAGGCTTGCAAGTTAGGTTCACCCAACATGGAGCTTTTGTGGAAGATACATGTCAAGGCTTCAAGAAGATAGCCCGAGGTGAGAAGCATGGTAGGCTCTTTACTTTTGAAGTAGGAGATACCACGAACATAGCTCTATTCAACTTTGGGTCTCAAACCCTAAGTGAGCTTGAAGTGTGGCATAAGAGACTTGCTCATGTGAATGAAAGAACCTTGAAGGATATATGCAGGGATCAAAGTGTTCTAGGACTGCCGAACATATCAAAGCAACACATGATCAACAGGTGTGATGCATGTCAGATTGGGAAGGCACAAAGACAACCATTCAACCACAAAGGCTACATCCACAACAACTTATTGGACTTAGTACACACAGATGTATGGGGACCAAGTCAAGAACCTTCATTGGCAGGATCAAGGTACTATGTCTCATTTATTGACGACCATAGTAGGTGGACTGTTCTATACTTTATCAAGAGTAAGAATGAAGTGTTTGATTGCTTCAAGAAGTATCTTGCGCATGTGGAGAATCATACAGGTAGATCACTAAAGAAGCTCAGATCTGATGGAGGGGGAGAATACTTCTCCAAAGATTTTGATGAGTTCTTGCAGGATAAAGGTATCAAAAGGGAAGTGACTACCAGGTACTCTCCTCAACTAAATGGAATTGCAGAGAGGAGAAACAAGACATTGGTTGGATCAGCCCGAACAATGCTTGAAGAGAAGAAGTTGCCACATTACCTATGGGCAGAAGCTATTTCAACTGCAGTGTACCTTGTCAATCGACTACCATCCAAATCACTTCAAGGTATGACTCCTTATGAAGCATGGCATGGAAGAAAACCTAGTCTTGGACATTGCAAGGTTTTTGGTTGTTTAGCTTATGTTCATGTACCATCACAAATAAGAGGTAAGCTAGATGAAAGGGCAACAAAGGCAGTGTTTATTGGATATGATTCAACTCAGATGGGTTACAGGTTCTTCAATCCTTCAACCAAGCAATTCACTACAAGTAGAGATGTTGTGTTTGAAGAACACATGTCTTGGTATGATGAAGACAAACAAAAGGTAACACTACCATATGATCTTGATTCTGACTCTCATCAATTAGGAAGGAAGCATGATACACAGGTCCAAGATCCAAGAAGTGATACAGACGATAACCAAGATGAAAGAGAAAGGGATTACAAGCTATGGAAGTCAAGAGGCAAAGCAAAGATGCAAGAGGTTGGAGAATGCTCCAAACAAGCACCTAGAAGATCAGCAAGAGAGAAGAAACAACTAGAAAGGTATGGATATGATTCCACATTTGTTACAAAGCATTCAATCTACTTGGCAAAAGACTCTATTTCAGAGGAACCCTCAACCTATGAAGAGGCAAAGGGAAACCCTAATTGGGAAAAGGCCATGAACGAAGAGATAGATGCATTGAAGGAAATGGACACTTGGGATTTGGTTCCAATGTCGCCGAATCAAAAGGTAATTGGTTGCAGATGGGTATACAAAGTTAAAAGAAATTCAGATGGATCAGTTTGCAGGTACAAGGCAAGATTAGTTGCCAAAGGATGCTCACAAACTCATGGTATAGACTATGAGGAAACATTCTCACCAGTTGCAAAGATGACTATAATCAGGACATTGATAAGTGTAGCTGCTACAAGGAATTGGAGACTCCTCCAACTTGATGTGAAAAATGCATTCCTAAATGGTTGGATAAGTGAAGAGGTATACATGTCACAACCACCAGGTTTTGAAAACCCTAATCATTCATCTTATGTTTGCAGACTTAAGAAAGCATTGTATGGATTGAAACAAGCTCCAAGAGCTTGGAATTACAGGTTGGTTACATATCTTCAAGATCAAGGGTTCAAAGCTAGCAGCTCCGATCCTTCTCTATTCATCAAAAGGGATCACAATGAGGTTATCTATCTATGTGTATATGTAGATGATATTATTGTGACAGGTGATGATCTAAATGGCATTCAAAGGATCAAGAGACACATGCAAGAGGAGTTCAAAATTAGTGACCTAGGTGAGCTCACATATTTCCTAGGTATGCAGGTGATATATACAGATGAAGGAATGTATTTGACTCAAAGAAGATACATTCAAGATCTTCTTCTCAAGTTCAAAATGGAGAACACTAAACCTGCAGGTACACCTTTGGAGATGAATCATAAACTTAGTGTTTATGAGGGTGAGAAAATTGAAGACATAAAAGAGTATCAAAGCTTGGTAGGTAGCTTGATATATGCTACTCACACAAGGGCAGACATCTCATATAGTGTGGGAGTGCTTAGTCAGTTCATGCACTCACCGAGAAGACCACACATGGATGCGGCTAAGAGAGTACTTAAGTATCTCAAAGGTACAATCAACGAAGGTATATTCAATCCTTACTCTTCCGATTTGGATATCAAAATCTACTCAGATGCAGATTGGGCAGGAGCTAAGGATGATAGAAAAAGTACATCTGGTTACTTAGCATTTGCAGGTTCGAAGCTAGTGTCATGGAGTTCCAAGAAGCAACCAGCAGTTGCTTTATCTTCAACTGAAGCAGAGTACAGAGGCTTGACCATAGCAACTCAAGAGGCAATATGGTTAAAAGCATTGTATACAGATTTGGGACTTGTGAGTTCCAAACCTCACATATTTGGAGATAATGTAAGTTCCATGCATCTAGCGGCAAATCCTATTTTCCATGCGAGAACCAAGCACATAGAAGTCCATTATCACTTCATCAGGGAGAAGCTCATGGCAAAGGAGATTGACATTTCTTTTGTTCCGACTGAAAAGCAAGTAGCAGATATGATGATGAAGGCACTTGATGGAATAAAGCTTTGTAGATTCAAAGCTATGGCAGGTATTCAACCTATGAGAGAATGAAGACTCAAGCATACTTTAGCTTGAGGGGGAGCTGTTGGAACATCAAGCTTACACTATGCTTGAGGTGGATTTGATCTACATCAAAGGCTATCGCGTCGAAAGAATATCCGTTGGAGAGTTCTTTTTCATATGCTCATTTATTGTATTTTTTGAGAATATTTTTATGGCTCATTTACCGTTGTAAAAGCCTTGAGTTGTACACATGTAAAGGTACAAATATAGGGCCAAAATCCCACGAAATTTTGGTGGTTGAAGTTGCATTCAATCAAGCAATCAATCACCTAAAAGTAGATCAATCAAGATCTTCACTTTTCCTAGATTGTAGGGAAGTGAATTGATTCCCTCCAACAACCATTCCCACCTTCATTTGAATTCAAATTCAAGTTGTAAAAGTCGTGGAACACTCCTAGAGGCTATATAAGGAGTTGAAATCACTTGTACATTACATGGAAGCAATATACATACACTTGTGACCATCATTGTCTTGCTCCTTCAATTTCTGCATCATCTTCTTCCCCAACAGTAATCTTGCAGAGGCTGCTGCTCTCTCCTCAGAGCTCCAAATTGAGTGCAAGAGGACTCATTGGAAAGGTATCAGTGTCTAGTTTATGCCTCTAAAGTTTCAAAGCATTTGGTTCAGCAGATTTGGAGAAATCTCAGTTTTTCTGCCTCGGGGTCAATCTCTACGTATTCCTGAAAAATAGGAAGTACCACCGGTGAATGTCGCATTCATTCCTATAGCATATTTTGCTTATTCCTTATACTTTTGTGCATTCCATACACTCAACCCTATGTGTATCACTCCCATAAAAGGATTTTTTCTAATTGTAATCATGCTGGTCGCTATGGGCATTTGAAGTTCATTGTCTCTTCCATAGATAGTAAGTTTTTTGAGCTAGTCGACCCGCGAACCTATCTGTTTTGTATCGACTCATTCTCCTTGATGCTCCAAGGTACATAGTGTGTTTCTTTGCACTTATAGCATGCCTATAAGGTCTATTTGAGTCTCCAAAAGCTCAAGGGCTGGTCTTGTGCCGGTTGGCTTGACCAAACTTCATCGCTTCGAAACGCACTTTTCTACCTTCGACAAGCTTCTCCAAGTTCTTTCATTGGAGGTGTGGGGAAGGATGGGGAGGATGGAGGGAAAATTGGACTGGATAGAAAGGTGGATGTTCGAGGAGGAAAACTAGGTTGGGTGGGTGCAGAAATTGTAGGATGAATGGAAGTAAAGAAGGCTTCTGCTACAGCGCTATCCAAAGATATGGATGGTCTGGGAGAGAGTGGATGTAGAGGGGATAGTGGAGAGATGGGAGGTGAAAGAGGAGCAGTTGGTATGGTAGGTACTTCGGTAACGACGATGGTATGTATAGTAGTAGTGTGCGGTGGGGAGTCGATGACAATGGTGTCTTCTACCAATGATCCTTCAGGGACGAGACGTTCTTCCCTGGCCTGTTCTGAATATTGTGCTCCTGTCGGTACACGAATGTATTCACCAAGTTTGGTTAGTAAGCGGACTTTGTGAGGGTCATACTACGGTAACGATTTACTCTGCAAATATCTTAAGGCTTCTGTGGATCCCATTGAAACCTTTGATGTATACTTCTTCGAAACCGCCTGAGACAACTTCCTATTCTATAAGTGCTTGACTCTCTTCCTCAGTCAATTTCTTACGCTCCCAAACTTTCTCCATGGTGTGATATAGCTTCTTGGTGGCTAGCGTATAAGCTGCTGCTTCAAAGGTTTCATCTTCATGCGTACTGGTATCACCCTGGGTGTCCGTGTGCTATCCTTGTTCATCTGTCTGTACATGCTCTTGGGATTCATGAATGGCCTGGCTGGCTTCATCATCGCCTTCATCATCATCTATCTCTGTTCTTTCGTCTTCTGAACTAGACACTACTTGTCCTTGTGGTTGATCTCGGGGCGTGGTTGGGTAGCTTGGCCGTTCATATTCCTGAGAGAAAATCTGGCCTTCTAAAAACTGAAATTCATTGGAGAAAGCATCGTGCATTTCAAAATCAAAGGTTGTATCTATAGGTTCCGCTTCCAAGCTGGGTATCGGAAAAGAGAAAGCTTCCGCACCAAAAGTGGTGGAAACTTCTACTGTAGTGGTAGTCGGTTCCTAAACTAATGTAGGTTGTGAGGTAACCGCACTAATGGTGCCTTCTGTAACGATAGGTCGTGATAGGTGTATGCGAATAGGTTGTACAAGGGCTTTTGTCGGAGACTGTTCTAGAGAGGGTGATTCGGGGACCTGGAGGCATGGAATGGTTCCTCTCATGCGCTTTCCTGCGCGTCCTTTGCTAACCTTCCTAGCTTTCTTTGCTGTCCCTTTGAATGCTTTCAACTCCTCGCTTGTCATTGCACGCTCGATCGGTAAATTGTATGCCAAACACATATATACAATGCACGTGAGAGTGCAACATCCATTGATTACCTTCTTTCTTTCTCATCTATGTTGTGCTAAGTACAACTGATCAATTATCCAGCTAGCCAAATCAACTGTTTGTGGTCTAGTACATGCTAAATATAATCCAAACCATATACGTGTGTGGGGCATGGTGAATCTATCCTGAGCGGGGAAAGCAAAATGCTGCATACATATCCTCAACGATTTAGAGAGCTCAGGTGTGATTGCTGAAATATCTTCCCACTAGTAACATCTCCCCGTTTCATTGGCTCTGGAACCAGCCTTTGTCGTTCTATTGGAGTGTGCGTACCATGGATCTTGATTGCAGCACGAATCAGATCTTTCGAAAGGTAAAACCTCTTATATGGCGGATCATTTACTAATGACGGCAAAATGAATGTTCCTAGTAGATCCTTGTTCTCTGAAGCTATCAAAGTGGTGATTAAGTAATAGCATCTGTAGAAGTCGGGTTTAGGCAAAGGATCACTGAAATATTCTGTGAAGCCTGCTCTTGCCCAAACATGCATTAAGTCTTCTGTGTTCTATAGTCCTTTGAATTCTCTTGAGAAAAATTGGTATTTGGCCCAAGTACGGTGATCAAACGCCAAATTGGCCTCAAAGATGAAATCTGCATCTGCCAATGGGCCTGCTAGCCCTTGAAACCAGTAAGAGTTGCAATGAATCTTCTCAGTATATCCCCTAGGAGGATCGTCAATCGGCATAGGTCCTGGAAATCCCTGGAATTCTAGTGGTTGAGCAGTAGGATGGGGCTCTGCCAGTAGTTCGCCAATATTTGCCATGAGCACAGTAGTGCCAGCTTCAGATGGTCCTTCTGCCTACATGATGAGTGATGCGAGTGTGTCGCAGATCTGCTACAAAAGATTAACACATTAGTATGGAAATTAATTATGATCCCATTAAAGTGAGACCGCAATCCCTTTCCACAACTGATGTGTAACCCGTGTAGCCGAGTGTTGTGATGTGGTTTATGGAATGATTGTTGCAAAAATAATGCAGGTCTCTAGACACCTACAAGCTTTAGATGATGCATACATTGCTTGATGAGGTGTTATTACAAGTGATGTTGGGTTATAGTTTGTGGATTTGTACAAGGTTCAGGTGTGGGTGAATTTATACAAGCTTGTAGATTAGTCGGGGTGGGAGTTATGTTAGACAATGGATTAGGAGAAGACTTCTGGATACATTTTGGTATCCACTTCCTAAGAGTTTGTGAGCGGGTGATAGGTTTCTGATGAGGGACAAAAGTTGAGATCGGATGTGGTGGGGTTAAAGGGTGAAGAGATTTCTGAGGGTTATATATTACATGGCTTGAGGGTTGAGCTATAATACACTTCTTGGGTACCCAAAACTGCGTGGGTGTGAGTCGATTCATAAGGTACTTCTTGGCGATCCGAATTTGTCGAATGTTCGTATTCGTAGAAGAAGGTCGAGAAGATGTTGAATATTGACTCTGCTTCTCCCTTGACTTCTTCTTGTCATAGTCCTTGTTGTTGAAATATGTTGGTGGTTTCTGTCCTTTTGGCACCCATATTTGTCTCGTGCCTCTTGCTTTGTGATGCTGATACATCTGTCCTCCTTGTGTCATCTTATATTGTCGTCGGTCTGGGTTACTTCGGCGTGGTTGACTCCTTAGTGGTTGAGGTTGAGAGGTCGGATGGACACTCTGTTTTGGAAAAGAAGGGAGGTCCAACACTTACGAAACTTGCCCATTAGGAAGTGATCCATTTTGTAGCAAAAATCTAGGCCAGTCCGCAGTAAGTGTGGAAGGATGGGCACTGCAGGGTGTTTTTCCCATGTGGCTGCTAATGCAGTCCACTTGACCTGCAATGGTCCCCATTTGTCCGCTGATGTAACCCACCTGACCGCTAATTGTGTCCATTTGACCAAGCGGTTGGGTGATTGCCCCTTCTAGTTTGCAGGAAGCCCAAGGGAAAATCTCATGATGTCCTTGTGATTGACAATTGGCCATCGCCAAGCCCGCGTGGGTTGGTGTAGACGTAACATGACTCATCTGACCAAAGATCTTCCGGTCTTCCTTCATGCTATTCATATGGTCTAGGGTTACAAACCTCAGTCGGAATGCCGTTAGGGAAGTCAAGTGGTATCACTCGCTTTTGATGTAAGGTTCCAATCTGTAAGGAGCCTTGTCTAAGATTTAGGTCCACTGAGTGATCGTATAGCCAATCTTGGCCAAGGATTAGGGGTTCTATCAGGTTGTCATCATGGCACACTAGTAGCTTCACTGTCATAGTTACTTCGTTTATGAGGATAGGAAGGTCCACCTCACTCATGCAAGGGGTTTCCATGCCTCCTAGCCCTATGAGGTACGCCTCAATTGGCCGCATTTCTATTCCTGAATCCTTATAGTGGGACCATCTAATCGCACTAGTCGCAACACCTGAGTCAATTAAAGCCTTGAGCTCTTGGCAAGGATTGTTGTGCTCTAGCCTGACTGTAATGAATGGTCTTTGATCCACTATGCTAGGATGAGTACTTAACTTTGCTTGACACATGGCCATGGGGTATCTGGGTGTCGTTTCCAGATGGTTATAATGTTCTCTCCCTAGTCCTTGTCTTCTTAGTTTCAAGCATTTAATGCGTTCTATAGCTTCTGCCTGAGCTTCAGCTCGTATTCTATTTTCTTCCTCCTTATGCTTCTTTGCCAACGTGAGTCGTCTAAGCATATCCTCGGTAAGAGGTTCCTTGTATAACTTGACTCTACAACCACTAATGTAATTAGGCATTATGTCTCCTTCTAAGGTGGCTAATTGTACAACTCCACTTGTCGAGAGTCTATTAATGATCATAGGTCCATAACCTCGCTTTTCTAACTTCCGTGCATGTTGCTTCAGTGTATATACTAGGACTAAATCTCCTTCTTTTAAGCCTTTATCTTTCACATGTGCATCAAAATAGGCTTTCTGTTGCTTCTTTGCTGCATATATACCTGCTGCTGCTTTCAGCCTGGTTTCTCCTAATCGTTCCAAGTCCATTATTCTTGCTGATAATTCATGGCCGGTCCATTGATGTTCATGTGCAACCTTAAGGGTCGGTATCAAGAAGTCCAAAGGAAGCACAACATTTTGACCAAAAACCATCTAAAAGGGAGTTGCATTGAGTACGGTCTTGTAGGCCACTCGATATGCCCAAACAACATGGTGTAACTATTTGTCCCAATCTGAACGTTTGTTGTTCACGAGTTTCGTCAGTACGTTACAAAGGATCTTGTTAGTGCTTTCAGCCTGACCATTGGCCTGAGGATGATATGGTGCGGATTTCTTGTGAATCACCATAAAATCCTGTAATAAATATTCAATGACTTAGTTTAGAAAGTGAGTTCCTCGATCGCTCACTAACTCTATAGGCAATCCATATCTTGTAAAGACATTTTCAAATAAGAATTTTGCAGTCGTGTGTGCATCATTCTTTTTCGTGGCTTTTGTGTGCAGTCTCTAGTACGCTCAAGTAATCGCTTTCATGAACACATTGTCTTAAGTATCCATCTCATCCTCGTTTGTATAGATTTTCACCAATAAGTGAATAGTCTTGAGCTTCCTGCTCTAGACTGCGTTGTCGTGCTAAGGTCATTCCTTGAGGGAATGTGTTCGTCCTCAAGTATGTCACTAAAGGTTCACTCCATTTTGGTGTCAGAGACACGTGATATAATGTAGCGTGTTCTACTGGTGGTCTTTCACAACAAACAGGGCATTCTTTACACAACTTGTAGACGTCTCCTTCCATCGAAGGCCAATAGACTCCTAATCTATGTAGAGTATGCAATGTACAATGTTTTGAATGATGTTGCTTTAATGCACCTACATGTGCTAATTGCAACCAATTTGGATGTTTTGATTCATCTACACAACAAGCAAGAATCTTTTGATTATCTTGTTTATATATACTTCCTGCTATGATTTGATATCTTTGAGACTTGGTAATCTCACATTCCTTGATCCTTGTCCTAGGATTCTTGGGTCCATATGTGAGAATCGGGACTATCGGCTTAGCCCATTTTGGTACTATTTCAAGGTTAAACAAATATGCATCTAGTAATTCATCCACTATTCCTTGAGGAGCTTCTCCTGTGGTTACTCTTGAAAGGTGGTCAGCTCTAAGATGGGTCTTTCCTTTCCTGACTACTACTTTGTTTGTTATTGATCTTTGGAGTTGTCCTTTCCAATCATTTAGCATAAAGAATCAACAAGACATCTTTATTTTGTCAATCCTGGAAGTATTCTTGAGACCACAACCCCTTTAAGATGATAGAATCCAAGAAATAAGAGAATAATGGCTGGATTTCTGAGAATAGTGAAAATGAAGAGGAATTTCTAGGGTTTGGATTATCTTGAGCAAATCTTCACCATTTTCTACAATCTTGGTGTCTATTGCATGCTATTTTATCAGCAGAACACAATTATGAAGTCAAAATCAAAAAAATATCACCTGTATCATACAGACGAGACAATCGCAATTCTGTGAAAACAGACGATTTTCATCTCCAGCATCATTCTTCATCAACTTATCACTCAACACAACAGTATTCAGCTCTCTTCATACACATTCAACAGATTTACACAATAGAAGCTCACAAATCTCCATGGATACACAAGAACTAGACTCACAAATCAAAGAAACCACACAAAAGAGGAGAAAACACGATTTTCAGCAAAAAACTCCTTCTCTATTCACTTGGATAGCATGTAAAAAAATGATTAACCAACCCCCTCATAATAGAGGAAATTAGCTTATATACATTTTCAAGTGTCCCTTTTCACACTTGAATTTTGGTCCTTTCCTCTATTATTCTAAAAATATGCTATCTAGGAGTTTCCAAAAATTCTAGAAAAATTACATAAGATTCTATCCTATATAAGGAAGACTGTTCCTTCTTTTTACAACAATTGCATAAATATTTTTACAAATTTCTATCATTTTACAATCATTTTTCTTCAAAAAGGCTTCCAAAAATGCATCTTCTAACATCCTTCCCCTCCTAAACCTTTTGGTTCCTGACAAAAGACTTTCCTGCTCTTCTGCACTGATCACTTTTCTTCACTTCTTCTTTCTTTGATATACTTGTGACAGCAAATCATGACTTTTCCTTTCTGTAACATTTAGATTATTGACCATTTCAAATAATGCCTTTCTCCACTGTAGTGCAGCTTCTGGTTTATCAATGACATCCTTTTTCAAGTATTCTGTATAGGCAGCTTCATATGCTGTAAGTCTGGACTTAGTAACAACTGACAGATTTCCAAAAATCTCTGACTCTCTTTCAAAAAACCCGTAATCGAAGGCGTCTTCAAAAATTTGTAAGTAATGACTGCCCAAAAATATCACTCTTCTGTAGTATGCCATTAAGCAGATTCTATCATGTGTTTCGCTCAAATCAAATAACAATGCATCTGTTGGAGAATTAAAGCCGATATAATTTAGAGTTCTGATATCTGTGTCGGTGTATGTTTCTATACAGGCCAAAATTAATCTCATTATTCTGATAAGTAGAATGCATGCAGGGTCGTTTACATCTTTGTATGTAGCTATTACGGACTCAGTTGTATTCACCATGTAACTCTTTGTAGGCCAAGTGCCTGTCTTTGGACCTGCTATTTTTGGGAAATTCAACCACTTAGGTGGAATTTGACCTTCTCTTCTTCTTTCCCAAAAAATTGTCCATTCTCTCCTTCTTGCCACTGGACAGTAAGCTGGATTGATTTTTAAATGAAGAGGTGCCTCCTTCCAAATTTTCCTACATTCTTTGTTGGCATCCAACCATTTATTTCTCCACTTTGGATTGGCTCTTTCAAATATTTCTTTAGTCACATTGATGTCCTCTTCATACTCAAGATATTTGTTTGGAGGTAGCCCAACTCTGGCCATCTGATAATTCTTTATACTCTCCATAATCATACACAATGTTATACTCTGGATGATCTCCTTTTCCACTACTCCCCCTGTGACTTCTTGAACATTGCCTTTCACAACTATTTCCTCTTCTTCTTGAATTGGATCTTGATCTGTACCTTTTTTATTTATGACTGAGCTGCTTATTTGTGCCTTCTTGGCTATTTCTTCTATGCTCTCATCTAGTTTGAAGTAGGTTTGTGAGGGTTTTGTCCATAGGGATTTCATCCCAGTATGCACTAGTCCACAACTAACTTCTTCCCTTATTTCACTTGCCTGTTCTATCATAGCTGCTTTTCCCTTCATCAACCTTCTTTCATCTTCCATACTAAGCTGTTTTCCTGCTTGTTCCTGAATCCGCTTCTCCTGATACTTCTTTTTCAATTCTTCAGGTGTTTTCTGTTTCTAAGAGGCCTGTGTAATTACATTAGGAGTATTTGGTATTGACAAATTTAGACTCTTTAGCAAAAAGCTCTCAATGTCACTTTCAGAATCATATGAAAAATGTGAAGGTCCTCCTCTTTCTGGTTCTGTGGGTCTTGATACTTCTTCCACAGTGGATGGCTTCTGTGTTTCTTCCATTATTACTTCCTCCCTTTCTTTGGTGATAACAGTTTCAACTACTGATTTGCCCTTTCCCTTCTTGGTCAATTTCTTCTTTTGCATTGGTTTCTTTAGAACCTTCTTTTTCACCACAATAGTGGTTCTGGTCTCTGGAGGTCCTTGCAATTCCTTGAAGTAGGCTAGCAACTCAACCTCTTTTCTTACAAACACTTCTTCTATTTCAGCTGTCATCATTTGATCATGGAGTGCTTCATAGTGCTCCACCTCCTCCTGAACCCAATCTGTAGCTTTGCATGAATAATCTTCTAGCATTTTCTGATATTGTGCCTCATACATAGCTCTTTTGTTATTTCCTTGGGTTAAATAAGTGTACAATTGCTCTTTGCTTGTTTGGGGTGGATGAGGTTCATTTGAGGACTGAACCTGCTTTTGTGCCTCTTCATGTTCTTCTTTTGTAGCTTCCACTATTTCTAGTTCAACCTTCCTTGGGTCCAACCTTCTTTTCTTTACAGGAATCACTTCCTCAGATATCATCTTTCTTTTCATTCCTGTTCCCCTCATGTGGGTTTGTCCTTCTATTTCCCTTTCATCCATTTTCCTTGGAGGACACTTGATTCCAGACATAAGGCTTCTGAAATATTGTGCCTCTGGAGCCAATTTCAATTGTTCTTCCATCCCTAGAACATGATAAATGATTCTTGTTAAGAACTGTGCTCCATTCATGAACTTCTTCTGTTCCCAGTGTTTTGCTGCTTCTTTCAGCTGTTCATGGATGTATGGTGAGACATCCATTACTCCAAAGGGTTTGGTTCTATCCTTGTTGTTGAACATCAATAGTGTCACTAACTTATGTGGCATGGTATACCTTGGTAGTTATGGAAAGCAAAAGTACTGTAAGAACATCCTTATGGCATATTCTTCATTCTCCCTTCCTTTAAAGTCAGTGAATCTTGCATATCCTGTATAAGTTTCCTTATTCTTTTTGACAAAGCTCGGGTCAAGTTTGGTTCCCATCGTGTAGAATTGCAATGCTGCTCTGATATGTTCCACCTTGATAGTGATACCTACTTCATGATTATCCTTGTTTTTGACTTTGCACCTGAAATAGGCATCATTCCCTCTTCCTATTTCCATCAAACTGCTTAGTACTTGTGCTACTCTCTCAAAATCAATGAAAAAGATAGGCTCCTCCAATATTCTGTGCAGTCCTACTGCCTTCCATCTTTTCATATTGATTGCCACTCTTTGGAACCTGTAGAACTCCTGACACAACATTGTATACTTATATCCTCCTACTCCCACTGTGAATATGTGCTGACAAATGATGTTTATGGTCTCCTTAAGTTCCTTCACCACCTTCTCAGCCTCTGGAATTTCTGGCTCTTCATCTGACTCTAGGTCCACCTGTTCCTCCACAGCTTCACTGTCCACAAACCAATGGCCTCTTGATAGAACGACTGATTCTTCCTTGAAGTCATGAATTGGCAACTCCTTTGTATTCACCATTTTCTGAAGAAAATAAAATACACAAAGAAAAACTCTACCCACATAAGTTACAAGAAGTCAAAGAGTAATATGTAGGGATTTATTTTGAGATGTCATGACATAAGAATGAAAAATCCAAAATAAATTCTATTTCTCCAAAAAAGACTCAAAAAGTGATCATTACAGGTGTAGCAAGATATCTAGTGTAGTTCCTTTTCCTAACCACTCTTTTGGAGAAAAACAAATCATTTATCAATGATAGAAACAAAAATTAATTAATAAAAAATAAAAAATAAATAGATCTCTACTATTCTTCTACCTAGATCTTGCTTTATGCTATATAATTTTTGTAAAAACAAAAAATAAACAATTTTTCTCAATTTTTCTTTCTCTTTTTTTTTCCAACAATGATTTTTTTTTTTAATAATTTTTTTTCTATTTCTTTTCTTCCCCTCCTAATTCTCTTTTTTAGAAAAGAAAATCAGGTCTAATATATAATTTTTCATAATTTTTCAACATGTTATGATTTTCTATATATAGATCAAATCTGGATGATCTTTTTTCCACTTGAACAACTCTGATTTTTTAACCCAATACTTCCTGACTCCAATTGGTCTGGTTTCCGGCAAACAACCATTCCCTTTGGATAAGAATTTTGTAGGAGTTTTTGGTCTCCATATCCATTTTGTCCTTGATTCCTGTTTTAATGAGCAGACCTCCTGTAGGCTTTGATTCCATGTGCTTCTTGTTCTGATGCTTTGATTCTTTGGACAATTCCATGATTGCGATCTTCTTCCTATCTCTCCACCCTTCTTTGTTCTTCCAATCTTTTGCTGATTTTGATTATATGAAGCTTGATCATTTAACATTTGTATTGGTAATGTCTGTGTATCCTCAAATGCAAAAGTGAATCCTTCCAAGCGTATATCATGCACATCTGATTGAATTTCCCGTTTCTCATTACTCAATAAAAATATTAAAAACCTTTTGTCATTTATGTTCAATTTAAGCTTCATTTTTTCAGAATCCAAGATCACTTTACCTTGTTGAAGCCATGGTTGACCTAAAATCACTTTTTCAGCCATCAAATTATCTGGCCATTCTTCACAGTCTATTTTCATATATTCTTCATTAAACTTTACTTCAATAGTGAGTGAAGACATGCTCTGTACTATTTGACCCTCCAAAGTTTTGATTAGGGTTCTACTTTTAGTTCTTTCTATGTTGAATTTACTTACCGAAGCTGAACTAATCAGATTTACTTGTGCTCCAGAATCTATCAAAACCCTAATGCTTTCATTTTGAAAATCCATTATCATCACAGGGACATGTTCCTTTGGTTTGAGAGGAGTTTCACACAGACAAACTTCCCTAAGCTCATTGATTTTTCTTATCCTTTCCATAGCTTCCTGTTGAGCTTCCTTTCTCATGTCTTCCTCTTCTCTTTTCCTGTTTTGAGCTTGTTGCAACCTTCTCCATTCATCAACAGTTAATGGGCAATCATACCTCTTAACTCTACATCCACTTATAAAATTTGGCATGATTTCTCCGTCTATGTTAGCTAGTTGAATGGCTCCACTGTTGCTTATCTGATGTATAATATATGGTCCATGTCCTTTTTTTTGGAACGTTTTCTGATGTTCTCTGACTGTGTAAGCCAACACTAGATCTCCTACCTGTAGATCTTTCTCTTTTATGTGAACATCATGATAAGCTTTTTGCCTTTTCTTGTCCACATATAAACTCATAATGGCTTGGAGTCTAGATGCTCCCAACTTTTCCAATTCCATTACTCTCTCTGATAGTTCATGTCCAGTCCAATTGTAGTGACTTCCTACTTTTAATGTTGGAATAAGGAATTCCATAGGTAAAACTGCATTTTGTCCATATACTAGATTGAATGGTGTGCTCCCTATTGCAGTTTTATAAGCCACTCTATAAGCCCATAGGACATGATTAAGTTGTAGATCCCAATCATTCCTGTTTGTGTTCACTAATTTTGATAGTACAGTACAAAGTACTTTATTAGTACTTTCTGCTAACCCATTGGCTTGTGGGTGATATGGGGCTGACTTTTTATGACCGATCAGGAAATATTCAGTGATTTTTTCTATGATCTGGTTTACAAAATGGGTCCCCCTATCACTTATTAGTTCAATTGGAAGTCCAAATCTGGTGATAATGTTTTCATATAGGAATCTAGCAGTAGTATTAGCATCATTTCTTTTTGTGGCTTTGGCCTCAGCCCACTTTGTCAGGTAGTCTGTAGCCACTATGATGTATTCAGCATGGGATTGTTTTGCTGGAGGATGTATAGGTCCAATGAAATCCAATCCCCATTTACTAAAGGCTCTGGCTGAAATTAATGGAACCAATGGCATATCATTTCTTCTATTTGGTTGACTCACCCTTTGATAGACATCACATCTTTTTACATAGGTTCTTGCATCAGGAAATAGCGTTGGCCACCAAAAGCCAGAATATAAAATGAGTTTAGCAGTTCTGTCACTTGAGATGTGTCCTCCTACCACTCTAGAGTGTGCCATTTCCAACATTCCCAGATATTTATTCTCAGGAACACAAATTCTTAGGTATCCATCCATTCCTCTCTTATACAACTGTTCTCCTATCAATTGATATTCTTCAGAGATTACTTGTAAATTTTTTGAATCTGTACCAGCTATCACTTTTTTTCCTTTCTTCTTCCTCCTCAATTCTTCAATGATATTTTCACTCCAATCTGGATTTTTCTGGAACCAATATAGAGTTATGAATTCTGAATCTTGCAATATTTGGCACTTCCTGCAATTGGCAATGTATTTTGATACATCTTGAATTTTATTAGGCCAATGTACCTCCATCCTATTGAGATTACTTAGGGTGACTACCCTAGAAGCATGAGTGCAAGGGTTCCAATGATGAGCTCTCCTCAGATATTCTTGTTGCTCCTCCTCAGGAGTGCAATATTCTAATATGCCTGTGTGGTTGAGATGGTACAAATGCCCAGCTAGTAACATAAAGTTCCTGCTTTGCAATACTAAGTGTGCATTGTTCCCAACTGTTCTACAAGGTCCCATGGTTAATAATGGTACTAAAGTCATGGCCCACTCAGGAACACTCTCTACCTTAAACAGATAAGTGTTTGGCAGATTGTCATCTAAAGGTGAACTGGGTTCTTCAGACTGGATTCGAGATAAATGATCTGCTCTCAAGTGTGTTTTCCCTTGTCTGACCACCACTTCAAACTCAAATTCCATTAGCAAAAGAAACCATCTGACTATTCTCCCTGTGTGACAAGGTTTATTTACCAAATATAACAGAGCTTGATGGTCTACAAAGAACTTAAACTTGTTGGCCAAAAGGTAATGTCTGTATTTTTTTACAACAAATACCATGCCCAATCCCTCTCTTTCAGTGGTTGTGTAATTTTTCTCTGCTGGATTCAATTGTCTACTAGCATAGGCCACTGGAAAATCTAACTTGCTTCCTTCTATTGGTTGTGCTAACACACATCCCAAAGCATAATTTGAAGCATCCACATGAACATGAAAAATTTTGTCCCATTGAGGTGTTTACAGAATTGGGGCTGTTACCAAACAAGTTTTTAGAGTTTCAAAGGCTTTGTCACACTCCTTAGTCCACTCAAACTTTGTAATTAGGGAATATAAGGGTTTTGCTATGTCAACAAATTTGTGTACAAATTTCCTATAGTACCCACAATGTCCCATGAAAGTTTGAAGTTCCTTTACACTTGTTGGCCTTGGAAGCTCTATTATGGCCTTTATTTTCTTCTCATCAGTTGAAATTCCATTTTTAGAGACTATATGACCCAGCATTCTTCCTTGTCTCACAAAGAATACACACCTTTCTGGATTTAAACATACTCTGTAGGTTCTGCATTTCCTGAATATATTATCTAAATCCTGCAAATGATCTTGTCTTTTTAATGAAAAAGTACAAAGATCATCTACATAGATTTCCATTACCTTTCTCATGAACTCTTTGAAGATATGACACATCAATCTCTGAAAAGTTGTTGGAGCATTAGTTAATCCAAAGGGCATAACCCTAAAGGCATAAATTCCCCATTCTATGGAGAAGGCAGTTTTATGTTGGTCTTCCAATGCTATAGAAACTTGGTTGTATCCTGAAAAACCATCTAAAAAACTATAAACCTCCTTCCCTACAACTCTTTCTAGAAGATGATCTGTTATTGGCAATGGATAATTCTCTTATAGTTGCTGCATTTACTTTTTCAAGTTGATGCATACCCTAAGTTTCTCATTCTTTTTTGGTACCACAACTATAGGAGATATCCATTCTATATACTCAATTTCATAGATGAAATTGGCAGTTAATAGCTTGTCAATTTCTTCCTTTATCTTAGCAGAGTATTTATCATTAAATGTGTAATGTCTCTGTTTACTAGGTTTTGCTTCAGGTGTAATAGGAATCTTATGCTCACGGATTTTAGGATCAATACCTTTCAAATCCTTGTAGCTATAAGCAAATACATCCCTATAGTTTCTTGCCAAGTTTCTTAGTGCCTCCTTGTTGAGGGAGAATCAAGTAAGAAGAAGAAAAGAAGAAGACAACGAAAGAAGCAGCTTCACTAAAAAGCAATATCTGAAGATATATCTCTGCAAGAAGCCCCGCAGGGGCGCATTACCCATCTCTGCACAGAGCCCCGCAGGGGCACGCATCAGGCAAAAAGGCAAAGCATCCAAGTCATGCACGGTGGAAAAAAGCAAACAGCCTCAAAGCAATACAACAGGGTCAGATGTGTGCAACCAGGACAAATCAGAGGACCAAAAGTTATAAAGGGATAGAGGCTGAAATGTTTAAGAGGGTGACTAAGAACAACACATTCCTAGTCACTAGTGGCGTGCGTGGCAACCCAAGTCAACAGGCAAGACAAGTGCAACAGGCTCTCGAGTAGTAGAGCTTGAATCAAGAAGGCCATCGAATCTGCATGTCTGTTTAACTACAGACAATACTGACCACTGGATGCGTGCGGGAAGCAAAGTCTGTCAAGGGACGACAGAGACGAAGAGGGGGAGAGTGTTGCAGAGCTAAAGAGCGCACAAAGCAGAGAAAAAGACGGGCCCCAAAATTTTTCCGATTTGGACTTCATATTTTTGTATCATAATCATTCTTGTAACATATTTTCCGTTGTAAATGCTCTAGAGGAGTCCTCTAGATGCATCCCCACAGAAAAGTAGAGATTACCCATGTACAATAGTAGGAAATTAGTCTCTTAGTGAATAAAGTGCCGGCCACTTGTGTGAAAGGACCAAACTTAGGGCTCATGTATATAAGTCACTTTGTGACTCTTTGTAAAGGACTCTTGCCATTGTGAAGAAGGAGCTCTTCAGAATTTTCGAGTTTGCCTCTTTCTTGCTGATTTTGATCTTCATTTCGCTCTTGTTGGTGTGTGTTATGCTTGAAATGCATGTGTAGGACTGTTGTCTACCCCTTCCCCTTGGTTTTGAGCTGCGGTAGTGCGTGCGTAAGCTAGGAGAAGCTGTGGCGCGGGTATTTGTGATTCTCGTCATTCACTATTTCTGCCATAACTTGAAGCAGAGTGGTCAGAATTGAGTGAATTCACCACCGTTGGATGCGTCTCGTCGAGAGCTTCGAAACTAGTACCCTATTGCCTATATTCGGAGTTCTGGGCTGGGAGAAAACCTCAAAATACCAAAACTGCTGTAAGAGGCTTGCGGCAAACACTTTCAGTATTTCAAAGAGTGTGAGAGGTAGTAGTCTTTTCTCATGCATGCTAGCTAAACCACTTCATATTCCATCACGTGTGCACACGTCTTCATACACTTAGTAAGTCGTTCCTTAGGATTGACATTTAAATGTGTGTTAAAGTACCCACTATATGCACTTGTGTGGCAATTGAGGTATAGTCTCATTGGCACAAGTCCTTGAGTCGTCTTGGCTCAAGTACACACGTTTTTGGCGCCGTTGCCGGGGAACACTCAACCAAGGTGCCTTCGTGATGGTTATAGATCGAGTGTGATCGAATCGTACTTGTAGATGTGAAATTGTCATTTGGCAAGTAGTCAGTCACTTCAGCACTTGTTACTTCACATCCCCGACGTGTGTGTGATAAGTTTCAGGTTTAGGCTTAGTAGGAGGAGAGTAGGAAGAGTGAGGGAGTAGATTAGAGTAGTTTTCATCTTTTGTCTTGTTGTTTCATTCTCAGTAGATAGAAAAAAATCAAGTATAAAAGCCAAAAAGAGTCATTTTGAAAATCACTTGTTTCTGAGCAAGTATCGTGGAAGAGCTGTCAAGTATCGCGAGCTGCCGAGTATCGTTTCTGAGCTTGTGAAGTGTCTTTGAGCAAGAAAAGGTGTTAGAAGAGTGAGAAAGAGCATCAAAGGTGAGCCACTCAGTAGCTAAATCTTTTTGATCAGTCAAATATTTCCATATCAGTGTAAAACGATCTGCGCTAGGTATCGTTTAGAGCTTTCAGGGGGTAAAAGGTGTGTTTTGATTGATACAGAGGGTGAGGAGAGGAGAGAGGAGATAGGAGGTCAAGGGCATAAATCAAAACTTCAAAAACATTTTTCTAAATTTGTCTAAGGATCAAGTATCGTTTTACTCCCGCGGTCGAGTATCGCGATACTTAGCAAGTATCGTTTTGCTCCTGTGGTCGAGTATCGCGATATTTCCCATCGATAGTGTATCGTTTCATACCGATCGCGATACTTGGTCAGAGATCGTATTGCCAACGATCGTCTATTGTGTATCGTTGATTGTGTATCGTCTCGTGCCGATCGCGATACTTGAGAAGTATCGTTTGGTCAAAGATCGCGATACCTAGCAAGTATCGTGTATCGTTTTGCCAGCGATCGTTTGTTAGAGATCAAGTATCGTCTGAGCCTAAGTATCGTGTACCGCTTGCTAGTCCAAGTATCGTGTATCGTCTTGTTCAAGATCACGATACTTATTGTCGATCGTGTATCGTTTTGTCCGAAGATCGTGTATCGTGTGTGCCAAGTATCGTTTGTCCAAGTATCGTGATAGTCAAGTATCGTTATCGCTTCTCAGAGATCGCGATACTTGCCAAATATCGTGTATCGTCGATCGTTTCAATTCAGAGATCGTGTATCGTAGGATCCCAAGTATCGTATATCATTTTCAGCCAAGTATCGTTTGTAAGAAGTATCGTGGCAGTCAAGTATCGTGAGAGGTCGTGTATCGCCGGTGACCAAATATCGTGTATCGTTTTCTTGCAAGTATCGGTATCGTTTCACTCAAGCGATCGGTATCGTTTGTCAGATATCTCGATATTTGTCAGGGATCAAGTATCGTCTAAAATCAGAAATCGTGTATCGTGGAATTTTGGAGACAAGTATCGTGTTCTGAAAAAAGTTATAAAGGGGTAGCAACTACTTACGAGTGGACGGGACATGAACTATCAGCCCAATTGGACCAAATAGAAAAGCTTCATGAAACTAGGTTACAAGCAGTAGCAGGTATCTATGCTGCTAAAAGACGACAGAAAGCCTATTTTGATGCGCATATTAAGGACAAAAATTTGAAGGAAGGAGATTTAGTTTTGGTATACACTTTGAAACAACATGCTAAGAAATTGCAGAAGAGAGGATATGGTCCATTAATCATTAATCGCATATCTACAAGTGGAGCCATTAGCTTAGCAACCTTAGACGGAGACGTGTTACCAAACTACATCAGTGGGTGTAGAGTGAAAAAATACCTAGAACCATTAACTGAAGAAACTATGTCTCGATTAATCAAAGGTAAGAATAGACGCATAGAAGAGGAAAGAATACGAGAGGAAGCGAGACAGGAAGCATTGGAAAGAATAAAGAAACGGAAAGAGTGGATGAGGGAGCGAGATGAGAGATATCGTCTGGGAGAAGAACTCATCCCAATGGCTAATTTTAGAGCCACTCAAAACCTAGGATCGCAGAGAACACAACCATATTTAAATTTGGGAGCAGGAAAAACGGAGTACCACTTGGTGAATGCTCTCATTGATACAGGAGCTGCTGTAAGCTGCATCAAGCTTTCTTTGACCCAAAAACTCAAGGAGACAGTATGCCCATCGATGGCCCAGTTGATAGGAAGAGGAGGAACAATTACTCAATGCATAGGTGAGATCACCTTACCGTTGCATCTTGGCAACAACACTATGGAACAAAAGTTGTTAGTGTGCCATGACCAAGATTTACTTGAAGAGGTAGTGTTAGGTCAAGACTGGATTTACGAATACGAGGTGACCATTCAATTGGCGTTAGGATACATCTCAGCCAGGATAGGACATCGTGAAGTATTCAGTCTGCTAGATGAACGACCACTCAAATCTGTGAGCATGGAGCAAACAGTTCATTCTAATGAACAAAGTCCTGAATGTCTGATCACTAGCACTATAGAGACACCTTCATCGAGTACTATATGTGCGGATACAGTGAATTCTACTTGCACACCATGCCCTAGTCTAGCAAGTCATGAGAGTGTCAATCAATCTGAACCCAACCTCACCGAAACACCATGCATTAGAGAGACTAGTCCTCTGAGTAATTCAAAATCTGTACCCATTAAAATGTACCCTATTCCATACTCTAACCAAGTGTGGATAAAGAAAGATAAAGTAGAGGAGTATCTTCGACGACAGAAGCACCACAGACATCAGAACGAACAATCAAAGCAAAAACCAACTCAGTCTGAACAACGAAGTCATTGACGAATTGCTACAATATGGATTCCAAAGAAAGTCGTAGCCGCTCAACAGGATCGTTCGCAAATATGGGTTCCTAAGTCATGCACTACAAAGAAACCAAACCGAAGGGATGATCCCCAAAACAAGAAGAACCAATGTGATCCACAGGCAAAACAGCCACAACAAAAGAGTTACTGGAGAAAGAAGGAGTCTGTAAGGGCAACCCGAGCCATTCCGAGATTCACAAATCAGATCAAGCAGACCTACAACAAGAAAAAAAGAGCCACATTCAGTGGAAATGGGCAACATACAACGAAGCCCAGCACAATGAAGAAAATTTGGATACCGAAAGACAAAATGAACGGCATGCATACGCCAACTACTTCCAATTGCACACATATGGAGCCTTCGAGATCCAAAGTATGCATGATAGGGCCACATTACAAGGCCAAGCATTCGGCACATCCTTCTTCTATTTCAGGATAGTCAAGCACATTTTCCTTACAAGGAAATAGGAGAGCACTTGTATATATACTAAGGAAATACTCCCAAAGATTTAATAACTGCTTCGGCTATAGACTAACTTTTATGTTTTCCTTTTCAGATGAAAATATAAAAATACATAAAAATGAGAAAAATCCAGGTACTACCTTTGTCACACACACGGGAAAGGGACGACACCATTCACTCGGAGCAATATCGAGCTTATGACAAACAAATAAAGGAGGATTTATGATAATATATGGCAACTAATTCATGCTCTACATTGAGTGCAGATGGCATCAACTGATTCCGAATCTACGCAGTAGGAAGAGGTGCAACTTCTTCCATTAGAATCAGTAACAAAAGCAAGAGGTCACTGGTTTCGGGATGATCAACCAGTGGCAGAAATCTTCATGGGAACTATCAAGATAATGGATACAGATCATTATTTCCCTATCATGTCACAGGACTTCAAAACGATCATACAAGGACTACCTCATATTGAGGAGGTATGGACACAAGCGGGCATAGAGGCATTTCTCAAACTGCCTATCTATGTTCCGGACTTTCAAAGATGTGCACAGGTAATGAATACCATGCAGCCTGCCGCAACAAAAATATCAGTCCCAGAAGCACGCGTTTTGGATAAAGTCGGAGCTTGGAAGACAATCCAATTCACCCATGAGTTGATCGATAAAGCTTTTGGTTGGAATCAAGCTCGTAGTACGAGTGTCAAAGACGAATGCCATGATCCCAAGAAGAGATCATTCTTGGAGATAAACAGAATTGACATAGAAGATGCTGTACGATTGGTGCATCAGCACTTTTGTTTCCCCAGCATGCACAGATACATAGCGCCTCAGAAGATAATTGTACAACTATTATCGCATGCCATGAGACAAATTGGGAACAAAGTGAACTTAACCAGCTATGTCCAAGAAAGATTATTCGAGGCTCAGAAGAAGTGGGAACAAAAGAAATTTTTGAATGGTAGTTCAGCTCTCACATTAATGATATATGAAGCTTTGGATATGAAAAGTTGCTTACGGGAAATGCCAACCTCAGAAGGGCTAGCCAAGTATGCAAAATCAGCTACGGTCCCTAAGAAGAAGAAATCAGTAGCTATGGTTGAAGAAGCTGGAACCAGCACACAGAAACCCATGAGGGGTACGAAGCGTTTACGAGAAGAGGAAGCCCAAGCTACACCACAATCAAAGAGAACTCATCTCTTACCGAAGATCACGACGGCACAAGTGCCTATTACAAAGAGAGATCTGTCCGCTGCTCTCGAGGAAACACATCAGTATATGCAAGGGCAGGTAAATTTAAACGTTCAAGGCCATCATTATAGACAGGCTCGTCAAGAGAAGACACAACGGAATCCAGAGCAAACACCAAAACAAGCTGGAAGATACAAAGAGCTGGGCATTGATGATTCTAGTACCAACATGGAATCCAGTCCTGAAAAAGATACCTTAGATACTGATATACGGACAGAAACACAAGAAGATGAATGGAATGAAGTCGATCAAGTGGAAGTCACGCCACAAAATCAGGAAGAAAAGGAAAAGAGAGTCGAAGAATCTATGGAACAGGGGCACGTCATTCAATTGAATGACACTACAAAGATAAGCATCAAAGAAGACACAACCCGTGTTGCACATGTAAAACCATCTATTAAAGAGGAAGAACAAACTCCAGTAGGTAAGGAAACAGAAGAATTACAAATCAAAGAACAAATTGTGATT
Source organism: Ceratopteris richardii (assembly GCA_020310875.1). Classification (NCBI taxonomy): domain Eukaryota; kingdom Viridiplantae; phylum Streptophyta; class Polypodiopsida; order Polypodiales; family Pteridaceae; genus Ceratopteris; species Ceratopteris richardii. The sequence continues at coordinate 157,841,355 of CM035415.1, forward strand.
GAGGTACCGGATGATACGCCTCAAGGAAACAAAGAAGACATGGAGGCTGAGCCAAGGATCCAGCTTCAGATTAGGCAGCCCCATGACACTACATTACATATTGCACAGGGAAAAGATATCAATACCGGAGAAGAACCAAATATACCAAAAACATGGCTTAATGTGGATGTTACTCAACTGAAACCGGTAGTCAAGCAGATGATTCAAACAGCCATGGACACTCAACAGCAGACGATGGATATAGATGCCGACTATGATCAAGCAAGAAGAGAAAAGAATCAGTTTCAACTCATGAGTGAACAGCTATCGGCACAATTGATTGCAGCACAAAAAGAATTAGCAAACAAAAATACGGAAGTGTTCGCAATCAAGACACAACATGAAGCATCCATCGCCCAGAATCAACAGCTGCATACACAACTAACCGAGTTGCAAAGATGACACGATGCGAGCGAGGCTGAGAAAGAGAAAATGAAAATGAGAAGCACGCTATTAGAGCAACAACTCAAGTTGTATATGGAAGAGAACGACAACCTCCGCAACCGAAATAAAGAATTAATGAAGTCTTTATTATATGATCAACCAATCATACAACAGGAATCCACAGAAACCAAAGACCAAGAATTACGGGATCAGATCTCAAAATATGAAGAGTTGCTAAGGCAAGAACAAACCCAGATAGAAGAATGGAAGAGCAGATATGCCAATGAAACCAGTGAACTGAAGCGTCAATTACAAAAGGTGAATGCCAAACTGGTCCACAGCTATAGTGAAAACATGGATCATGTAGCTGACATAGGTAAAGAATTGCTGGCCACCAACGAAACACTCAGAGAAGCCATGCAACAGGTAAAAGAGAAAGATGAATGCATAGAACAGCTGAAGAATCAAATAAAAGAGAAAGCACCGATCGGGATACCAGTAGTGCCAAATAAGGAACATCCTACTGACGAGGTAGAGGTAAGCCCTCTATCTCACCCGATCTATAATTCTCCAATACGTGAGCAGGTGGCGGATATACATGATGACCATCCTATGCCATATACTGCAGAAATAAGTCAGAAGGAACGGGCACTAGTGGTGTCCCGATTAACAGAAACTTTTGAAAATGAAGTGGTAAAAGTCATGAACGAGGCCAAGATCAAAGGTAAAGACCTGGACAAAATCATGAAGCCCTTCAATATTCCCTATGGACTCTTGAAAGAAAAGACCAGATGCTATATAATAAAGATTACAAGGAAGAGTCCAGATGAGCAGCTAAATTTCAAACATGATACATTCGCATACACTCAAGAAGAGTTTGAAGCTGCGCAACCAGTGTGGCGGCGAAATTTTTTGGAGAAACATCCCACACTACGAGTGCATTGGCAAGCAGTGCCATATGCATTCCAGGTAAACCCTTCATTTTGTCCACTACCACGCAGAAGGGATACCAGGGAATTTTTGGATTTGCAAAGAAGTGGCACTATCAATAAGCAGTGGCTCAATTATCCCATGCTTCCGAGCCCGCCACATAATTACTTGCCAACGGAGGATTATATGGTCAAAACCATAGAATTTTGGCTACAGAATTACGCGACAGTACCTGATTTAGCTGTAAAAATGACAAACAAAATACTTAGCATGATCCTCACCGTTTTGAAGGTATTCAAGCATGCGGCTTACACCTTTTTGAACTTCATCGGTATTAATCAGGGTACGGAGATCCTCATTTTTGATCTCTCAGTTATGCCTAGCCGCCCAACAATAATGGCATATTATTCTAGAATTATGTTCTTGCCAAGTGTATATATGCAAACCTTCGAAGAAGCTTTCCTTACAGGATTTTTTGAGATAGATTCAGAGATTTTTTTGAAGATGTCATCCAATTTAAATGCCAGATTAGTGGCATATGAACTCAGCTTCTTCGCAGATCACAGACAGCCACCCAATGACGGTGTGAAGGCAGAACAATGGAAACAACTCATGATACGTGAAGCAAATCAGCTAAATGATACAGAGCAAAGAGTTTATCCAACATATGCCCGTCGCTTATCAAAGCCTGTCCGGGACGACAGAGTCCAGCAGGGGGGCAGTGTTGAGGGAGAATCAAGTAAGAAGAAGAAAAGAAGAAGACAACGAAAGAAGCAGCTTCACTAAAAAGCAATATCTGAAGATATATCTCTGCAAGAAGCCCCGCAGGGGCGCATTACCCATCTCTGCACAGAGCCCCGCAGGGGCACGCATCAGGCAAAAAGGCAAAGCATCCAGGTCATGCACGGTGGAAAAAAGCAAACAGCCTCAAAGCAATACAACAGGGTCAGATGTGTGCAACCAAGACAAATCAGAGGACCAAAAGTTATAAAGGGGTAGAGGCTGAAAAGTTTAAGAGGGTGACTAAGAACAACACATTCTTAGTCACTGGTGGCGTGCGTGGCAACCCAAGTCAACAGGCAAGACAAGTGCAACAGGCTCTCGAGTAGTAGAGCTTGAATCAAGAAGGCCATCGAATCTGCATGTCTGTTTAACTACAGACAATACTGACCACTGGATGCGTGCGGGAAGCAAAGTCTGTCAAGGGACGACAGAGACGAAGAGGGGGAGAGTGTTGCAGAGCTAAAGAGCGCACAAAGCAGAGAAAAAGACGAGCCCCAAAATTTTTCCGATTTGGACTTCATATTTTTGTATCATAATCATTCTTGTAACATATTTTCCGTTGTAAATGCTCTAGAGGAGTCCTCTAGATGCATCCCCACGGAAAAGTAGAGATTACCCATGTACAATAGTAGGAAATTAGTCTCTTAGTGAATAAAGTGCCGGTCACTTGAGTGAAAGGACCAAACTTAGGGCTCATGTATATAAGTCACTTTGTGACTCTTTGTAAAGGACTCTTGCCATTGTGAAGAAGGAGCTCTTCAGAATTTTCGAGTTTGCCTCTTTCTTGCTGATTTTGATCTTCATTTCGCTCTTGTTAGTGTGTGTTATGCTTGAAATGCATGTGTAGGACTGTTGTCTACCCCTTCCCCTTGGTTTTGAGCTGCGGTAGTGCGTGCGTAAGCTAGGAGAAGCTGTGGCGCGGGTATTTGTGATTCCCGTAATTCATTGTTTCTGCCATAACTTGAAGCAGAGTGGTCAGAATTGAGTGAAACTACCACCGTTGGATGCGTCTCGTCGAGAGCTTCAAAACGAGTACCCTATTGCCTATATTCGGAGTTCTGGGCTGGGAGAAAACCTCAAAATACCAAAACTGCTATAAGAGGCTTGCGGCAAACACTTTCAGTATTTCAAAGAGTGTGAGAGGTAGTAGTCTTTTCTCATGCATGCTAGCTAAACCACTTCATATTCCATCACGTGTGCACACGTCTTCATACACTTGGTAAGTCGTTCCTTAGGATTGACATTTAAATGTGTGTTAAAGTACCCACTATATGCACTTGTGTGGCAATTGAGGTATAGTCTCATTGGCACAAGTCCTTGAGTCGTCTTGGCTCAAGTACACACTCCTCTTCTTGAGTTGTCATGTCATCAGCCACTACAATGTGTCTTTCTTCTCCCTCCTCCTGAGTGATCATGATCTTTTTAGTTTCTTCCTCATTATCATAAGCCTCTCCTTTCTTCTTTTCCCTCTTTGGTTTCCTTCTGAGAAGTAATCTATTTTCCACTTCATAAGTCTTAAAATTTTCTGGTACATCAAATTGTTGATCTTTGTTCATTTCCCTTGTCTTTTTCTCATTCTCCTGATTTTCTTCTATTTCCATGTGTTTGTTTTTCTTGTACTTACTCGAGATTTTATCCTTAATAGCATCTTCAGCTTTTACTTCCTCCAAAAATTGTGTCTTTTCTTTTTCTAATATCATTTCTTCTTCTATGTCCTCTTCCGTTCTGGATACCTTTATCATTTGTATTCCAATGTGAAAAATATCATATCCTTCTTCATTTTGAAATTCCACTCCTACATATTCATCACTGGCTAGATCCATGGTAGCCAAGATTTGATTCCACCCATAGGGCTTAAATTCCTCATCCTTGAATTGTTGTGGTACATAATTCTCATCTTGTATCCTCCTTTCTTCCACACAATCCTCTCTTCTTAATCTCCTTTTCCTATTGGTCAGATTTCTTATCAAATTGCACTTCCATACTGATGATTCAGCCTCATCCTGGTCCTCCATCTCTGATTCCTCACTCAACTCTTGATTCTGATGAATTTTATACCGTTCTTGAGAAGATATGTCACAGTAGTGCCCATTTCTTAGATTTACTTTGGTTATTCTTCCTTTGCTCTGCAAGTATAAGCAATCATTACCCCAATCTTGCACAATTTGCATTTGTCTCATGAATGGTCATCCTAGGATAATTTCATATGAAGTGGATTGTGGGAACTCAACTATAGCAAAGTATGTTCTATCTCTATTCCACATATGTCCATAATCACTTTTTCCCATATTCCTAGGGGTTTTTCTATATGTCCATCTGCAAGTTGCAATCTCATTTTTGTGGGTAATAATTCATTTTTTCCCCATTTTCTCCCAAGTTTGTTTAGTCATGATGGCCACTCCTGATCCACTATCCAAAATAGCTTTGGCCTGGTTTTTACCAAATTGTATTTTTAAAGTTGAGTTTCCCTCTTCTTCCTCACAATATCCTCCTATCTTATCAATGGGAATATACCACAACTCCTCCATTTCCTGTAGTTGTGGGTGAAGATTTTCTGGTGTTGTCTCCCATTTTTTCACTTGGTTCTGTAAGTAAGGATTTTGTTTCATTAAATCTTCCCATGTGGTATGATACAGAATTGTGCATCTTTTATCTACATTCACTTGGAGTGTTACTTGTGGGTTTTCTTCCTTGATACTCTTTCCTCTTGTTGTTGTTGTCTCAGATTCCTCAACTATTTTTTGAGTATTATCTTCTTTCCCTATTTTGAGTTGTACTTCCCGTATGATCTGTTTACACTTCTGCATTCTTTCATGTTCTAAGTCTGGCATAGGATAAGCTATTGTATGATCAGCAGGACTTGGTCCCTCTTGAATTCTACCTTTGTATGCTTTTATCAGAGTGTCTAGACTTTGTGAATTTCCTATTTCCAACTGGGTTTGTGTCTTTTGAGGAGAAGTACTATTTAATTGTTCCCTATTTTCTTCCTCAATATTTTTACTCATTTTTTATTTCCTCTCCCATTTCCCTTTCTGTCTATTTTTCTTCACCTTTGAGATTGAACCTTCATTTTGTTCCTTAGTTGTTCTTTGTTGTTTTGTTTGTGACCTTGTTATAGCATTTACATTCACTTGATCAATGTCACTCAATTCTTCCTGTTCCATGATACTGACCGCTTTTAGTGGTATGTTAATAGGTGTGTTTTGTTGTTTTTGAGGATTTTTTGGGCAATCCTTAATCAAATGCTCCCTGCCACAATCCTTGCAATATGCTCCTTCTATTCTTAATGTAGGAGGTTGTGGACAGTCTCTAATGAAATGATCTCCCCCACACCTATAACAAGTTATCTTTGGTCCTCCTTTGAATTGAGGTTTTTGATTGGACATATAATTATTGGTTATATACATGAAAGTGGCAGTGTCCATCTCAATTCTTCCATTTCCCAAGTCTAAGGCTTGTAATTTTGGCTCTCTTGATTCATAACCTTCTCATTCTTCTTGATATCCTTCATTCCATTGATAATCTTCCTTGTATGGTGACTTTGTTCTTGAGTTTCCCTCCTCTATTGGTGTGTATTTGATTGGTACCACATTTGTTGGTATAGGAGGTTGTTGCCTAAGCACAGGTCTTGGTTGCTCAATATACACTGATTCTCTTTGGCTCCCATAGTCTCTCTCCTTTATGGGTTGTTTATTATAGAAGCATTCCTCCCTGGTATGGTTGGTCCATTTTCTCTCTAGTGTACAATATTTGAGTGTCTTTCTATCTTGCAAATGTGGAGGCTTTTGATATGGGCACTGTTGTATCAGATGACTTTCTCCATAATTGTAGCATTTTTTATTTGTGTTTATCCTGGAGTTTATCAAATTGGTTTTAGTGCTTACCTCTAGGGCTTTAGCAATGGCCTAAGCCAACTCTTCTGCTGGAGGAATTTTATCTTCATTTGATCTGGGTTGATCAAATGCTAACAGATCTTGGCCTCTGTTATCTTCCAAATCTATAATTGCTTCTTTTACACAAGCTCCTAGATCAGGGCATCTCCTGTAGTACACTAGGGTTCTTAATTGAGCACTTCTCAACCCTTCTATGAATAGGGGTACTTTTCTAGCCATGGAAGGTACTTCCTCTTTAGGGCATCTGTCAATATATTGCTTAAATCTCCTAGCTGCCTCTCTGACATTTTCATCTTTTTGTTGTTTAAAACTGTGTATCAGAGTGGCTGTGCTATGTTTTATTCCGGTCTTTGAGAATTCTCCAATAAAGGCTTCTAGGAAGGATTCAATATCTAGGTACATTTCTTTTCTCAAAGGGATGAACCAAGATAATGCTGGTCCTGTTAGGGTTAGACCAAATGCCTCAAATTGAACTTTGTAATCTTCCACCTCCTCAGCTCTAATTAATTGCCTAAACTTTGCAGCATGAGCATGAGGATCTGAATACCCTTCATATTGATTTTTCATACATTTGGCTACTTGATATGGTCTAAGCATTCTACCCTGAGGTTGCCAATGATGTCTTCTTCTGAGTGAAAACTCATTATAACCTTCTGGTTCCTTATCAAAAGGATTTGGGGAAGAATGTGTCCTCCTCCCATGTTGTTGCTCAGTACTAGTGTAGTTTTCATGTGGTCTAGGTAAATCTGGTTGTCCCATGTTATGTTCCCAAGGTCCTTTGTCAGCACATTGCCCTAAGTCATTTGAATTTTCTGGGTCTTGGGAGAAGATGTACACACACCCTTGCCTATCCTCATACCTACCATCTTTGAACTGAGCTACTGGTGTTATGTTTAAGGGAACTTCTAAGTTTCTCAATCTAATGAGAAACTTATGCATTCCATCCTGATATACATAAGTGCCAAACCTATTTGTATACATGTATTTGAGGATATTTCTATAATCCCCAGTTTCAATGGGCTCATTTGTTTCAGTTAAATTTTCCATGTTGTTTTCTTGCCCTAAATTTCTTTCTTGCCCTTCCCCCTACTACTGACTCTATCTCCTTCCTTCCTAGGTCTTTCCTAGTATGTGAATTTAGTTTGTTCCCAGACCTAAGGATCATTCACCTAATTTTCACGATTCTGAGGTCAGAATCGTGTTTTTCATGATTTTCTAACTAGGATAGTGTTTTTTCACGATTTTATGACTAAAATCGTGTTTTCCACGATTTTGAACTCAAAATCGTGTTTTTCAGGATTTTGTGTTCAAATTAATGATTTTTCACGATTTTATGATCAAAATCGTGTTTTCCACGATTTTGAACTCAAAATCGTGTTTTTCACGATTTTGTGTTCAAATTAATGTTTTTTCACGATTTTCTGACTAAAATCGTGTTTTCCACGATTTTGAACTCAAAATCGTGTTTTTCACGATTTTGTGTTCAAATTAATGATTTTTTACGATTTTCTGACTAAAATCGTGTTTTCCACGATTTTGAACTCAAAATCGTGTTTTTCACGATTTTGTGTTCAAATTAATGATTTTTCACAATTTTATGACTAAAATCGTGTTTTCCACGATTTTGAACTCAAAGTCGTGTTTTTCACGATTTTGTGTTCAAATTAATGATTTTTCACGATTTTGTGACTAAAATCGTGTTTTCCACGATTTTGAACTCAAAATCGTGTTTTTCACGATTTTGTGTTCAAATTAATGATTTTTCACGATTTTCTGACTAAAAATCATGTTTTCCACGATTTTCTAGTTAAAATCGTGTTTTTCACGATTCTGTGCTCAAAATCGCATTTTTCATGATTTTGTACTCAAAATCGCGTTTTTCATGATTTTGTACTCAAAATCGCGTTTTTCACGATTTTGTGCTCAAAATCGCGTTTTTCACGATTTTGTGTTCAAAATCGTGTTTTTCACGATTCTGTGCTCAAAATCGCGTTTTTCACGATTCTGTGCTCAAAATAGTGTTTTTCACGATTTTGTGCTCAAAAATCACGTTTTTCACGATTTTGTGCTCAAAAATCACGTTTTTCACGATTTTGTGCTTAAAATCGCGTTTTTCACGATTTTGTGCTTAAAATCGCGTTTTTCACGATTTTGTGCTCAAAATCGCGTTTTTCACGATTCTGTGCTAAAAATCACATTTTTCACGATTCTGTGCTCAAAAATCACGTTTTTTACGATTTTGTGCTCAAAATCGCGTTTTTCACGATTTTGTTCCCAGACAATCGTGATTGCTCACAATCGTAAATAACACGATTTTCCTATGAAAATCGTGTTCTAGGAATCGCGATGTTGTCCTTAGCTCAGAAAATCGCAATTTTGTGTTTGACTACAGAATCGCGATTCTGAACACTTTTTTGAATTTTTTGAAGTGTTGATTTTCAAATTTTTCTTTCTTCTAATAGAATCGCTCTATTAAGTTTTTAACATGCAATGAAACATCTTAACCAACAAATAATATTTTCTCACTAAAAATTCAAAACTCAGAAAATCGCGATTTCGTAATTTTGCTATTTTCCTACTTTTTTGTACTTATTGATTATAAAAATTTAAAGTCATGTAATTGAGGTGATATAGAAACCACTCACCTTGCTTGCTTGACTCAAAGAAGCTCCTCAAAACCTGTATTTGTAGAAAGTCGCGATTTTTCCTGCTCTCTCTCTCTCTCACACTCACTCAAATGAATTTTTCTTTGAATTCCAGGTTTTTATAGTGTCCAGAAAATCGCGATTTTGTGTGATTTCCACAGTTCTTCACTCTTTCACTTGTCCAATCTTTACTTACCCAATCTTGATGACATCTCTTGCAATTATCTTTCTCCAAAAACCCAAATATGCTAGAAATTCCAGAAAATTTCCCTTACAGAAAATCTCGATTTTGTGCAGAAAGTCGTGTTTTTTCTGTAGATCTTATCTTGTGCAAATTTGAGTATTCTTTTCTCTTGTTCTCTTTCAATACCCTCTACCAATTGCAATTCACCAGACTCCTATACTTTTGCATCAAAATCACAATCTTACTCAGAAAATCACGATTTTGTGCAGAAAATCATGTTTTTTCTATACTTCTGATTTTATCTAAATTTGAGTATTTTTCTCTCTTGTTCCCCTTTAGTACCCTTTACCAACTCCAATTCCACAATCACCTGCAATTTTACCTCATAGTCACAACATTAATCAGAAAATCGCGATGTTGTACAGAAAATCATGTTTTTCAAATCTGCTAATTTTTGACAAATTTTTTGCTTTTCTTTTACTTGGTCCTTATTACTCTTATCCCCAAGGCTTCAGTCCAACTTCCTAAGAAGAAAAGAAATTTGTTTGATTGTTTTTTGTGAATTTTATGAATTTTTTTAGTATTTTTCCCTAAATAAAGGTAAACACTTCAATTAGGGTTTCTTGTTTGGTGATCTACTGATCCTATGTTCCTTGATTGGTTATGATCTCTTATGGCTTAGCTATCAAAATAGTTCATGAGAAAAACTTTCCAAAGAAAATGTGCTATGAGATGCAAGTATCAATTTTTGCAAAGATAAACTCAGTCACACATTTCTTTTCAAAATGCAGATCAGGTTTGTTTCTCAAGATTTATGCTTTGATTTGGTTAACAAATGAATCTTTTCTACTTGCATCTAGCTACTTTACGTGACCTTTCCTTAGTGCAACCATGTTATCTTCCCAAGATCAACAATATTGCCTAGTACTTGGTCAAAAAGAACTCTAAAAATGCAAGAATAGACACATGTTACCTCATCTTCAGCTTTCTTGATTCAAATTTTCCACACACCTGCACTTTTACTTCAACAATGTAATGAGCAACTATCAATTTACAAAAATTTCAGCACTTCCAATTCTAAAAGATGATCTATTGCTTTCTTTTCCCAAAAGACAAACAAAGATATCTACCTTTTCATGTTCACATTTCTTGATTAAAGAGTGTTACCTTTTCCTTGTGTTTGTTACCATCATCAATAGAAGATCCAGCAAGGTCCAACTTCAATGAAGCTTTTGAAATACTCCCCGACAACGGTGCCAAAAAATGTTTGTTATTGATCTTTGGAGTTGTCCTCTCCAATCATTTAGCATAAAGAATCAACAAGACATTTTTATTTTGTCAATCCTGGAAGTATTCTTGAGACCACAGCCCCTTCAAGATGATAGAATCCAAGAAATAAGAGAATAATGGTTGGATTTCTGAGAATAGTGAAAATGAAGAGGAATTTCTAGGGTTTGGATTATCTTGAGAAAATCTTCACCATTTTCTACAATCTTGGTGTCTATTGCATGTTATTTTATCAGCAGAACACAATTATGAAATCAAAATAAAAAAATATCACCTGTATCATACAGACGAGACAATCGCGATTCTGTGAAAACAGACGATTTTCATCTCCAGCACCATTCTTCATCAACTTATCACTCAACACAACAGTATTAAGCTCTCTTCATACACATTCAACAGATTTACACAATATAAGCTCATAAATCTCCATGGATACACAAGAACTAGACTCACAAATCAAAGAAACCACACAAAAGAGGAGAAAACACGATTTTCAGTAGAAAACTCCTTCTCTATTCACTTGGATAGCATGTAAACAAATGATTAACCAACCCCCTCATAATAGAGGAAATTAGCTTATATACGTTTTCAAGTGTCCCTTTTCACACTTGAATTTTGGTCCTTTCCTCTATTATTCTAAAAATATGCTATCTAGGAGTTTCCAAAAATTCTAGAAAAATTACATAAGATTCTATCCTATATAAGGAATACTCTTCCTTATTTTTACAACAATTGCATAAATATTTTTACAAATTTCTATCATTTTACAATCATTTTTCTTCAAAAAGGCTTCCAAAAATGCATCTTCTCACATACTTCAAAATCATACTCCATGAGTAATAAAAACCAACGTATTAATCGTCCCGTGTTACATGGCTTATTGACTAAGTACAATAATGTTTGATGATCTGTAAAGAATTTGAACTTTTTTGCCAACAAGTAATGGCTAAATTTCTTTACTGCGTAGATCATCCCTAATCCTTCTCTCTCTGTAGTGGTGTAATTTCTTTCTGCTGCGTTCAACTGTCTGCTCGCGTAAGCTATGGAGAGATCTATATTTCCTTCATTTGTGGGTTGTGCTAACACACATCCTATGTGCTGAGCACAAACGTCGTTTAAGTTCATTGAATGAATTCTCACATTCATCTGTCCATTCAAACTTGGTCAAAAGAGAGTACAGAGGCTTGGCTATGATTGCATACAGGTGTATGAATCGTCCATAATAACCGCAATGACCCATAAATGCTTGTACCTCTTTTACATTATTTGGCCTAGGTAGTTCAGCAATTACCTTCACTTTTTCTTCATCCGTAGAGATTCCATTCTTTGACACAATGTGTCCTAGAATTTTGCCTTGTCTGATTATGAAAACGCACTTTTCTGGGTTCAGACAAACCTGATATTCTCGACATTTGTCAAACACTTGTTTTAACTCTCGGATATGAGTTTGTCTAATATTCGAGTGAGCACATATGTCATCAACATAAACTTCCAAATTCTTGCGTAAGAATTCCTTGAAAACATGACACATGAGTCGTTGGAAAGTAGCGGGTGCATTTGTGAGCCCAAAAGGCATCACACGAAATGCAAAAATGCCCCATTCTATGGCAAATGCCATCTTGTGTTGATCTTCTGGAGCAATGGCTACTTGATTATAGCCTGAGAAATTGTCAAGAAAGCTGTAAACTTCCTTGCCCGCAACTCTTTCCAATAAATGTTCCGTGATAGGAAGAGGATAACTATCTCTAATCGTGGCGGCATTAACTTTTTAAGGTTAATACACACACACAATTTTCCAATTTTCTTGGGCACAACCACAATGGGGGATACCCATTCGGTATGCTCAATTTCATAGATGAATCCTGCTTCTATCAAACGATCTATCTCCTCTTTAATCTTCGCAACGTAGTTATCATTGTACGTGTATGGTTTTTGTTTCGTAGGTTTTGCATCTGGAGTCATAGGGAATCTATGAGAACATATATCCGGGTCTACTCCTTTAAGGTCTTTGTAACTCCATGCGAACACATCTCTATATTCGCGCAATAGGGCAATTAACTCTTCTTCTTCTTCATTCGTCAAATCATGCCCGATGTATGTACATTTCTCTTCTTCTCCTTCTATGGCAACTATGATTTTCTTGGTTTTCTCTAGGTTATCATATACTTCTCCCACGTCATCTTTTCTGTTAGGCATTCGTACCATGATTCTTCTATCTTCTATTTCATACTTCTTGAAGTTCTCAAGAACCTCAAATAAAGATTCTTCTTCCTCTGACATGGTTTCTTTCTTCTTTCTTTTCTTGCCTTAACTCTTAGTGGTCACGTGAGTAGCAAACCTCACCTCATCCATAATTTCTTCGTGTATCTGAGGATGAGTCTCTACTTCGTAGAAATATTCTTCTTCTGATGCAAAGGGTGGGATCATAATAATTGACTCTAAATCGAAATCACTCACGTCCTCGAATGCATCAGTGCTAGGTTCACATTCTTCAATAATCGAATCACACATGATTGGCTCTATCATGAAAACAGAGATGTCATAGTCATCTTCATCACAGTGGGGTGTCCATTGTTCTTCATTGATGGCTACATCCATGGTTGCTAGGATTTCTACCCAACCATGAGGTTCAAACTCCTCATCTGGGAATACTACAGTTGTGTAAGCTGTTGGTGCATGACAATCATCAATTGAAGGATTATGGAGAAATGAAGTCAAGGAGTCAAGAAGGAAACAAAGTCAGATGGTTGAAGGAAGGACATTTTCAGAAAACTCAAAGATATGTACACATATGTACATTAGCTGACTTATACCCTTGTTTAAGTCATACACTTGTATATATTCATCTATAAATATGTTTGAAAATGTCGGGCAAGTAGAGCAGTAGAAGATTTGAGAATAGGGAGAGAGAAATTAGTGTCATTAGACACATGAAGAGTGAGTGAATTGTCCATCCTCACTTAGATGTAAATTTTCTGAGAAATCGAAAAATTTTGCGCCCGATATTTTGCTGTCTGCTCCTTCTGTGTTTAATCTTTTGAGAAATCCTTTTGCACGTATCTAAGTCCATAGCTAATCTATCTATGGCTAGAATTTGAGAGGTTAATTGTAATCAGGCTGTGAGAATTTTGATTAGGAACATTCATATGTAAGAATGTTCTAACAGTCGAAAAATCTGGTGCACATTTCATCTTCAATGAAATGATCATTGCTCAGTCTACAGTGTAAAGTTTTACACAAATGAGGGCTTAAAATTTAAGTTGGAAGGTAAGCCATCTATGGCTAGAAGATCTTGATCAAACGGGTTCAGAGTTGGGAGAACCAATGCTAAGAAGTTGCAGGTGTCAAAGTCGCCATTACAGAGAAGTACTTTCAGACATAGGTAAAGTGTTTCACACATTTCTCAGTGTGTACTTAATCTTTTTGAGAGATTTAACTTGGCAAAGTTGCGCAACCTTAAGGCAAAGTGTTGTGCAAAGTTTTATCAAAAACTTTACAGGATTGATTAGTCAATGAGTGACTAATCTACAGCAGACTTTTCTGAAGAAACTGAAATTTTCAGAATAATCAATTTTCTGATAATTTGGTGAAGATTCTCTAAATTAGGTGGAGTCTAAAGTTGATCTTGATATAGATGTGATCTAAATTCAAGGTCAACTTGTTCTTTTGGAGATTAACACTCTCCATCAGTGGTATCAGAGCAGGTTGTGTCAAAATTGAAGTGAAGAAGACTCCGACTATTGCAGAAATACAAAACTTTACATTTTGAAGGTGCAGAAGGGTAAAGGTTGAAGAAAGATCAAAGGAAGACATACAAAGAGCATCAAAAGGATCAGAAGGAGCAACATTCGAAGTAAAGGTACATTTATTATCTGTAAAGGTTAAAGATTTGAAGCTACAGGTGAAGTAAAGATGGGAGATAGTCTCCAAATTGAAAAATTGGATAGAGAGAACTATCCTGCATGGTCTATGAGGATGGAAGCTCACCTTATGAGCAAAGATCTGATAGGATACATCACAGGAGATGAAGAAAAGCCAGAATTCAGAGATCCTAGTGTTCCAACTAGGGAGGAGCTTGCAGATTTGAAGAATTGGATGAAGAAGGATGCTCAAGCAAGAAGCATCATCTACATGGCAGTCAATGACTATTTGCTTCCTCACATTAGAGGACTTGAGAGTGCTTGTGACATTTGGAATGCTTTGGAAGAGCATTTCCAAAATACAACCAAATCAAGGAAGGCTTCACTATGGGCAGAATTTACTACCTTCAAGAAGAAGGCCTCACAATCAATCTCTGATTATGTGACAAAGATGAAGGACATTGCAGATTCTTTAGGTGCAGTTGATGAAGATATTGAAGAAGACAAATTGGTAAGACAAATACTTACAAGGCTAAGAGGAGATGAGAAGTGGAAGCCTTTCATTTTATCTACAGAACTTTCATTAGATCACTTTACTCCTGATTTGAATCAATTGTTAGGTCATATGCTAACTTTTGAGAATGATGTCAAAGGAGATGTTGATAAGAATGCAGGTCATGCAATGTATTCTAAAGACAAGAAGAAAGCCAACAAAGGGAAGCAACAATCAGGTGAAGAAGAAGGTACATCAAACCAAGCAAACTTCATAAGAGGAAGAGGAAATGGCAGAAGTAGAGGAAGAGGCAGAAACAACAAGGATAATGCAAGAGCTTGTTGGATATGTGGTAAGACCAATCATCTATCTCATGATTGTTGGCATAATAATCAAAACAATGGTAATTATCAGAACTTTAATCAAAGAGCAAGAGGTGGTAGATTTCAGAGAGGAAATTTCAGAGGTAGAGGTGGTAGGAATTCTTTTGGAAGAGGTGGTGCAAGAAACTTCCAAAATCAATCCTATAATAATACCTACTACAACTATGCATCAGATCAAAAGGAGGATTCGACTCTCATTATGAATACATGTGAAACCTCACATGAGGACATGAGAGTGTTCTATATTGATTCAGGATGTAGTAATCATTTAAGTGGAAATATTGCTTTGATGACTGACCTAGATCATAATGCAATTAATCATACAGTGCAGACAGGTGATAATACAAAGCATAAGGTAAAGTCAATTGGTTCAGTCAAGGCTAAGGATGGGAGCACTCTTCTGAGTAAGGTACTTTATGTTCCCACAATTCCAAAGAATTTGATCAGTGTAGGTCCAATTGTGGAAAAAGGTTATGAGGTAAGGTTTACCAATGATGGAGTTTATGTGGAAGACCCTAGTCAAGGGTATAAACAAGTTATTGCAGGAAAGAAAGAAGGAAGGCTTTTCACATTGAAGGTACAAGGAAATGTTGGACATGCTATGTTCACATATGGAGAGCAGAAGGTGTCAGAATTGGATCTTTGGCACAAAAGACTTGGACACTTTAATGAAAGAGGTATCAAAGAAATGATTAACAATGATTCAGTGCTTGGAATGCCTAACATTGCAGGTCAACACATGACATACAGATGTGAGGCATGTCAATTAGGTAAGGCTCATAAGCAATCCTATTCCAAGCATGGATTTATGTATTCAGAAAGACTTGAATTGGTGCATACAGATGTGTGGGGTCCTTCAAAGGACTTTAGTATAAATGGTTCAAGATATTATGTCATATATGTTGATGATGCTACCAGGTGGATCACAATTTATGTGATTAAGGAAAAGTCAGAAGTGTTTAATACATTTAAACACTATCATGCATATGCAGAAAGGATTACAGGTCAAAAATTGAGGAGACTAAGATCAGATGGAGGGGGAGAGTATTTTTCAAATGAGTTCAATGATTATTTGTGGAATGCAGGTATAAAGAGAGAAGTTACTTGCAGGTACTCTCCTCAACAAAATGGGGTAGCAGAAAGAAGAAATAGGACTCTTGTTGAGTTTGCAAGGTCCATGATGAAAGAGAAGAATTGCCCAAATTATTTGTGGGCTGAGGCTGTTAATACAGCTACATATTTGGTTAATAGATTGCCTTGTAAAGCTTTGCAGGGTATGACACCATATGAAGCTTGGTGGGGTAAGAAACCTACCTTGGATCATTGCAGAATATTTGGATGCTTGGCATATGCATATGTGCCATCTCAATTGAGGCATAAGTTGGAGCCTAAGGCAGAGAAGTATGTATTCATTGGTTATGATGATAAGCAAATGGGATACAGGTTGTGGAGTCCATCCACAAAGCAATTTATTGTATCCAAGGATGTTACATTTGATGAGCAAGGTACTTGGTATGCAGGTAAATATAATGTACATGTAGATGATGAAGAAGTAGTGGATCAAAGAAAAGGTAAAGCAAAGATTCAATTACTTGATGAAAGTGAGAGTAATGAAGTGCAGATTGAAGTTGAAGAGAGGCCAAGGTTTGATCCAGAATGTGATGAACCAGAGACCTCAAGAAGTGCAGAAGTTAGGAGATCATCTAGGCACAAATGGCAACCTACAAGGTATAGCTATGACACTTCATTCTTAACTACTAAAGATTATGCTTATTTGGTAAAAGCAGATGAAGACCCTTCTACATATGAAGAAGCCAAAGGGAAGAAGAATTGGGAAGATGCTATGCAAGAGGAGTATGATGCATTGATAGAGAATCAAACATGGGATTTGGTTCCTAAACCTAATAGTCAGAAGATCATTGGATGTAAGTGGGTTTACAAGACTAAAAGATTTGCAGATGGAAGTGTGTCTAGGTACAAAGCTAGACTTGTTGTGAAAGGGTATGCACAGACATATGGAGTGGACTATGATGAGACTTATAGTCCTGTGGCAAAGATGACAACCATCAGGACACTCATTGCAATTGCTGCTTGTAAAGGTTGGAAGTTGTCTCAATTAGATGTTAAAAATGCTTTCTTGAATGGTTACATTTCAGATGAAGTCTACATGGAGCAACCAGATGGGTTCAAAGATCAAGTGAGTCCAAATTATGTGTGTAAGCTCAAAAGAGCTTTGTATGGGTTGAAGCAAGCCCCAAGGGCTTGGAATTATAGGCTTGTAAAATTCTTGAATGATCTTGGATTTCAAGCATCAAAGGCAGATAGTAGCTTGCTAGTCAAAGCAAGTGAAGATGGGTTCATTTATGTGTGTATTTATGTTGATGACATAATACTTACAGGAACAGATGATAAAGGGATGCAAATGATCAAGAAGCAGATGGAGAAAGAGTTCAAAATCAGTGATTTGGGGAACCTATCATTCTTCTTGGGAATGGAGATTTCTTATACTCAACATGGAGTATATGTGACCCAAGAAAGGTATCTTAAAAATTTGCTAACCAAATTTAAAATGGAAGATTGCAGGGTTGCACCTACACCTTTGGAAGTGAACCATAAATTGTCTAGGTTTGGAGGAGAAGAGTTCAGAGATATGAAACTCTATCAAAGTTTGGTTGGTAGCTTGATTTATGCTACATTGACAAGGCCTGACTTGTCATATGCAGTTGGTGTGCTTTCACAATTCATGCATTGTCCTAGAAAAGAACATTGGATTGCAGGACAAAGAGTACTTAGGTACATCAAGGGTACACTCAAAGAAGGGTTGTACTATGGGTTTACTTCAGATACAAGAATCAAGATATATAGTGATGCAGATTGGGCAGGTAATGTGGATGATAGAAGATCAACACATGGATACTTGTGCTATGTAGGAGACAAATTGATTTCATGGTGTTCCAAGAAGCAACATACAGTTGCTTTGTCATCTACAGAAGCAGAATATAAAGGTATGGTGGAAGCTGCAAAAGAGGTAATATGGCTAAAGACACTTTTGAAAGTTTTTGATGTGATTCAGAGTACTCCTATTATTTGTGGAGACAATATGAGTTCATTATACTTGGCAGCTAATCCTGTATTTCATGCTAGAACTAAGCATATTGAAATACAGTATCATTTTCTGAGAGAGAAGGTCATTGAGAAAGAGATTCAAGTCATACACACTCCCACAAAAGATCAAGTTGCAGATATGATGACAAAAAGTCTAGATGGACCAAAATTGCAAAGATTCAAGGATATGGCTGGAGTTAAGAAGATAGAGAAGAACCTCAATTAATGATTGAGGGGGAGCTGTTGGTGCATGACAATCATCAATTGAAGGATTATGGAGAAATGAAGTCAAGGAGTCAAGAAGGAAACAAAGTCAGATGGTTGAAGGAAGGACATTTTCAGAAAACTCAAAGATATGTACACATATGTACATTAGCTGACTTATACCCTTGTTTAAGTCATACACTTGTATATATTCATCTATAAATATGTTTGAAAATGTCGGGCAAGTAGAGCAGTAGAAGATTTGAGAATAGGGAGAGAGAAATTAGTGTCATTAGACACATGAAGAGTGAGTGAATTGTCCATCCTCACTTAGATGTAAATTTTCTGAGAAATCGAAAAATTTTGCGCCCGATATTTTGCTGTCTGCTCCTTCTGTGTTTAATCTTTTGAGAAATCCTTTTGCACGTATCTAAGTCCATAGCTAATCTATCTATGGCTAGAATTTGAGAGGTTAATTGTAATCAGGCTGTGAGAATTTTGATTAGGAACATTCATATGTAAGAATGTTCTAACAGTCGAAAAATCTGGCGCACATTTCATCTTCAATGAAATGATCATTGCTCAGTCTACAGTGTAAAGTTTTACACAAATGAGGGCTTAAAATTTAAGTTGGAAGGTAAGCCATCTATGGCTAGAAGATCTTGATCAAACGGGTTCAGAGTTGGGAGAACCAATGCTAAGAAGTTGCAGGTGTCAAAGTCGCCATTACAGAGAAGTACTTTCAGACATAGGTAAAGTGTTTCACACATTTCTCAGTGTGTACTTAATCTTTTTGAGAGATTTAACTTGGCAAAGTTGCGCAACCTTAAGGCGAAGTGTTGTGCAAAGTTTTATCAAAAACGTTACAGGATTGATTAGTCAATGAGTGACTAATCTACAGCAGACTTTTCTGAAGAAACTGAAATTTTCAGAATAATCAATTTTCTGATAATTTGGTGAAGATTCTCTAAATTAGGTGGAGTCTAAAGTTGATCTTGATATAGATGTGATCTAAATTCAAGGTCAACTTGTTCTTTTGGAGATTAACACTCTCCATCATAAGCTGGGTCTTGAAGAGTTCATGGATGTTGTTATGCACCTAAAGTCCTAGCTTCTAATCTTTCTTCCTCTTGTTTTGCTACCTTACACATCCATAGATGAGTATCCTTGTGCAACCATGAGGAGTCTGACTCTAATGAGTGTACTGACTCCATTTCTTTTGGTGTCTTATGGATGGTGTTCCATTGTATTGGGGGTACATCTCGATGGGAATAGTCTTTAAGATTGACTTTAGTAGTCACACCTAAATGTTGCAAGTACAAAGAATTAGTTCCCCAATCTTGTACAATTTGCAACTGACGCATGAATGGTCGTCCTAAAATCATCTCGTAAGCATGATTTTTACTAAAATCACAAATGGAAAAGGTATGCTCAAATTCCACACCACAAGTGGTGAGAGATATGCCTTCTAGTAAGCCTAATGGTTTTTCTATGTGTCCGTCAGCCATTTGTAGCTTCATCCTGGTGGGTCTCAATGCTGGCATACCCCAACCTTTCCATAAAGCGGTGGTAGTGATGGCTACTCCGGCTCCTGAATCTAAGATGGCTTTCGTGGTGTAGCCCTGATGGGTTATTGGAAGATAAGTGTTACCTTCCTCTCCTTTGCTTACATCTCCGATCTTTTCTACAGGTATCTCTGGTACCTTCTTATGTGATCCTATCTGTGAGGGTTAAGCAAGCTCAGGGAATTGATTTGCTACATGTTTCCACAATTCTGGTTTTACCTTTAACAACTCTTCTAGGGTGAGATTACACTGTACTTTAGTATTCTTGATCACTTCCGTGTTTCTTGGGATCACTGATTCTTCATTCCTCACTATTATCGTGGGTGCTCTCATATTAATAGACTTTTCTTCCCAAGGTCCTGTGAACTGAGGTAATTCATGCAAAGAGTTAGATTCAAAACCTGTGTGTTCACTCAGTTGCTCCTCCTCTACATCATCGTAAATAGAGGGAATGTCTTGGGGAAATTGTTCCTGCAAGTTGTCTATTTCTTGAATAGGAGGATGAGTTCCTTGTTCTTTTCTCCATTTCTCTTCTTGGATTTCTCTCAAAAATTTATGTGAATACCTATGTATGAAAGACAGGTCGTCTTGACTTTCTGTCTTGGGTACTTGAGACAGGGATGGTGCATTCCTTTCCAGGGTCTCTGAGGCAATAGGGTTCCTATGCCGATTTTTCTTCTCTTTGCTATCTATCAAGTATTCTAGCCTCTCCATTAATCCTTGAAAGTGTAGTTCCGGTTTTGCCATGTTATTCCAATTAAGATATCTAGAGGCTTCAAACATAGCTTGTGCTAATTCTATCATCTTCATGCAAAGTTTAGTTCTCTCAATTTCTAAGTCTGCTCGAGGGTAGTTCTTACTCATTTCAACTACTTGGGGTCCTTCTTTTAATCTAGACTGATATGCACGAAACATCATGTCTAGGTTTTCCGGTATGGGTTCCGCTAAAACTGATCCTGATTTTTGAGCTACGCTCTCTTGATTCGATTCCTGTGAAGTCAATTCTAGGATTTTGGCTCTAGATTCCTTGAGACTTCCTTCCAATTCTGTTATCCTTTTACTCCACTTTCTCTTGATTCTTTCTCTCGAATCTTTCCAAGATTTCGTCTTTTTATTATTAGACTCTCCAACTTCACTAGTTCCGGCTACTTTCTCCTGATTAAGCTGTTGGTTCTGTAAGAGCGCCTGGGCTCTTCTTATAGCTTGGATAGGCACGTATGTAGGGTTGGATCCATCTGCATTGTGCACAATACCTATCACGTTGATCGGTGTCACATTCAAAGCATTAGCAGGGTTCTTAGGACAATCTTTGATTATGTGCTCTTTACCACAATCGACGCAAAAGCCTTGTATGTTATAATACTGAGACTGTCCTGATATAGGAGGATGTGGATAGTCCTTTATGAAATGATCTCCTTGGCACCGAAAGCATGGTCGTCTAGGGCCCTGTGGTCTTTGCGGTCTCAATTGGGGCCGTGGGTTTGGATTTGTGTACATCACATTAGCATAGTCGGGCTCCCAACTAGGTTTCATTGGTGGACTATCGTATTGATATGTCTCCACATGTTCTGGTGACTCTGTGTAGTACGCGAGTGGACTATCTACATGAGTAGAGTCAAAATTGTTTGAGTTCGAGTCACTTTCTGTGATCAAGGGTGATGAAGGCACTAAAGCCCTACTTAGGTTCTCTTCTGCAGTAGCGTATTTGACTGAGATGACATTCGTTGGTGGGGGTGGCTGCTGAGCTAAGACAGGTTGAGGTCTTTGTTGAGCCTGATATGGATAGTTCTGAGTAGGCCTATAGTAATGAGGCTGTGCATTGTATTGACCTTGATACCTACCTGGCTGTGCATATGCTTGCGGGAAGTTCTGTCTCACTGCCTGTTTGTTGTATGGGTAGTCTTGAGCCGTGTGATTTGTGTATCGTCTCTCAATTGTACAATATTGGCCACTAGGGTTGGCTTGCGGTTGTGTTGCATTGGGACACACATTTGCTATATGATCACCACCACAGGTGTAACAATGCTTATTTGTTGTTACCCTAGGTATCTATTTACTAGAAACTCCTAGTTTCTGGGCCACTTTTTTGGCTAGATCTTCTATTGTGCTGGACAATTTTGTGGATGCTAGAGAAGAACAATCTGAGTCCTTATAGACCTTTGAGAGTTCCAACTCGTCTCCTAAGTTATCTTCAATGTCTATGCAAATCCTCACACACTGCTCTAGCGTTCTGGGTTCTTTTAAGTACACATAGGAGTGTAGTTTCCACATATTGTCTAAACCTACGTCCTGCTAGTCTAACTGTTTCTTGAGGGGTTTGTTTGAAACTATGAATCAATGAAGATGTGTCATGCTTGATCCCACTTTTAGAGAATTCAATGATGAATGACTCTAAAAAGTGATGGATGTCTCTAAATTGCCTTTGTTGCAATGGATGGAATAAAGTTAAAGTTGTATTCTTTAATGTTAGTCCAAATGCATTATATTGCGTGAACATTTCTTCTACCTGCTCTACTCGTAGTACTTGCTTAAATTCCACAACATGGTCATAGGGATCTCCTGTCCCATCAAAATAATTTTTCATGGACTTTAGTAACTGAGTGGGTCTCAATATCCTTGGGTCTTTACGTGGTCTAGGTAGAGGAAAATCATCTCTACCACCTGGCATTCTTTATCTTTCCACTCTGTCCGTGTCTATGGTGGTTCTATCTCTCCCTATGGGATGATTAAAACTTGCTTCCAGTCTTTCTTTGTTTTTCTCTCTTTGATTAGCATGGGTGGAGGAACACAATTATTGTGAGTTGAGATGTGGTATTTGCTGAAAATTCAATTTTTCCTCTACTTGAATGCAAAAAACTGCCAACAGTTAGCTCACAAGATGTGTTCGATACACTCATGCCTTTGTTCCAAAATGGTGCACTTGACTATGGCCATGTAGACCAGCCAACTGAGGTTCAAAGGGCTGAAAAATTCCAGCCAAATAGAGCTGAAAATGCAGAGAATTTCCAGCCAAACATGGCTGAAAAAATTAAGCCAAAAAGTATCAAAACTATTGGAAATTTCCAAC
This sequence comes from Ceratopteris richardii, assembly GCA_020310875.1. Classification (NCBI taxonomy): domain Eukaryota; kingdom Viridiplantae; phylum Streptophyta; class Polypodiopsida; order Polypodiales; family Pteridaceae; genus Ceratopteris; species Ceratopteris richardii. The sequence goes on from CM035415.1 coordinate 157,864,177, forward strand.
CACATATGGCTGAACATTTGCGTCAAAATATGGCTGAAACTGAGCATGAAATTCAGCCCACGCATGATGTACATATTGAAGATGTATTACATAATGAACGCATGTCTATCAAGAGTGCACAATCTATGCCAAAGTGGCTGAAACAAACTTTGCAGGATAGCAAATTGAGTGCACCTTTACTTGGTAGAACAAGATCAAGCTCTCACCATGCATCAAGTAATTTTGTGGATTATTCTCTTATTGCTACAGCATTTAATGAAGAGCCACTTTCTTTTGAAGATGCATGTGACGATCCACAATGGATGAGTGCTATGCAATCAGAAATGGATTCCATACATAGGAATGATACTTGGGAGTTATGTGAATTGCCAAAAGGAAAGAATGCCATTGGTACAAAGTGGGTTTACAAGATTAAGAGAAAATCTGATGGTAGCATTGATCGCTACAAAGGTAGATTAGTTTCCAAAGGATATGCGCAACAATATGGCATTGACTATGAGGAAACTTTTGCACCTACTTCACGCATGACTACCATTCGTACCGTGGTTGCATTGGCTGCCCATCGAGGTTGGAAAGTGCATCAGTTGGACATAAAAACAGCCTTCTTGAATGGTAATTTGCAAGAAGAGGTCTATGTGAAGCAACCTCCTGGATTTGCTATGAAAGGGAAAGAGCATATGGTTTTTCGCTTGCATAAAGCCTTGTATGGTCTCAAGCAAGCTCCACGTGCATGGTATGACAAAATACATAAGCATTTGATTGCTCTTGGCTTCACATGTAGTCCGATTGAAAGCACACTCTATGTATGCAAAAATGGGGCTGATCTTATATTGCTTGTTCTTTATGTCGATGACATACTCTTGACTGGGTCATGTGATGTAGAACTTGACATTCTTACTGATTTGCAGCATACTTTTGATGTCACTTATCTTGGTCTTTTGAGCTACTATCTTGGCATCCAGTTTGTATCCGTTGAGGGGGGAATTGTTATGCATCAAGCAAAGTATGTTGAAAAACTACTTCAGCGTTTTGACTTTGAGGATTGTAAGCCAGTTTCCACACCAGTTGAGACAGGATTCAGGTTCTCAGTTGAGGATTCCAGTGATGCATTTGACACTTCTCTTTATCAGCAAGCTGTGGGATGTCTTATATATGCATGCAACACAAGGCCGGATATACAGTATGCAGTTTCCCAATTGAGTTGATTCATGCATAGCCCTGGCACTAAGCATTGGCAAGCGGTGAAACGTGTGTTTAGATATCTTCAAGGAACTTTGAGCTTAGGTCTCTTTTATGGTAGAGATGTTCAGCCATGCTTGCATGCTTTTACAGATAGTGATTGGGTTGGTTGTTATGATACTCGTGTGTCCACTAGTGGTAATTGCTTTTTCCTTGGAGACTCATGCATATCTTGGTTGAGTAAGAAGCAACCTACAGTGGCGACATCGAGTTGTGAAGCTGAGTATAGGGCAGTTTTCACAGCGACAGTGGAGTGTATATGGATGAGATGCCTATTGATGGATCTTTGCATGGAGATTGATGCTGCTACGCATATTCTCACAGATAGTCAGAGGGCTTTGGCTGTTGCACGAAACCTAGTGTTTCATGCACGGACCAAACATATTGAGGTGCATTATCACTATGTGAGAGAGCACCTTCATGCAGGAGATATTGATTTGGTATATGTGCCTACACAAGATAATGTGGCAGACATATTCACCAAAGCTTTTCCACGGGAAAAATTTGAAGCTTTTTGCAAAGCTTTAGGCTTATTACCTTGTGGGGGCTGATCTGTCACTCCCTGTATGTGTTCACATCATTCTCTCTAGGGGGGTTTGTTACACTTATGTGTTCCTCGAGTAGCTTTGGTGTGAACCTTTTCCCTATACATGGGCACTTTTTACTCTAGTGCTGGCTAGAGGTTTTTTCCCCATGTTACCACATACTTGATACTCTTATATGTGGTGGTACTTTGTACTTAGTGATATTATTCAGCTCTTACTTCAGTTCAGTTCATCGATCAATAGAGAGAGCTATTCCAGCCATCGTCTTCTCCGTGTGTCTTGCTACGTTTGTGCTCTTTGTGTGTGCTTCTCGTGTATCTCTCGCACTTGTACACACACCCAACAGTTCCTGCCCCTTGTTGGCTCGTGTTTATGTTTGTTCGAGATGGAGGGAAGACCAAATCACCTCTCCATGTGTAGGTATTTCTAGCGTGGTCAGGTACCACAAATACTCTTTCTGAAGTTTCATCCAGGTACACAACCTTTCCAGGTGTATCCGGGTCCTTGAATTCATAGACTGTGATGGTGCCTACCTCACTAGGTTGTTCCATTTTGTACCTCCAAAATGCTTCATCTGTTTCTTTATTCACAAACAACTCTATGCTTCTGTTGTCCTGAGGGATCCACTCTGGGATGAGTACTCTTGTCAGTACAAATTTCCCTCTAGGTGTTCTAGGTTCTTCTAATGGTTCTTTTCCTTGGGCTTTTGCATCCGTCTCTAACTGAATTACGCCAAACTCATTGGTATTATTTGGCTGCATACTTAAGATGTACATCGTTCCTTCTTTGTCTATGTACGCATCTCTCTCAAATTTCACCAATGGACATTCCAATCCAATGGGTTGATCAGGATTGTGCATTTGCACCACTTGTCTTCGCAAATCATCCTCGTAGATGCGAGCACCTAAGCGGTTGGTTCGGAGAAATTCTAATTGAGTCCTATAGGGTCCTTCTGGTTTTTCTAAATATGCTATATTTGACCCTCCTTCTGGTCTTTCTGTACTAAAATCCATTTCTAATTCACTCGTATCGGAGCTCAACTCGTAGGGATAATTACTATTCAACTGTTGAGCCCACGATTGTGCAATAGTTCCTACACTTGCTTCTGATGATCTAAGGCTTTGTCAGTCTGAATTACCTATATGTTTGCCTGATCTAAGGTTCATGAATTTACTTCCTTTGACCGTTAACGTTCCTTGTTTTTAATTGCTTGGTTCTTTTTAAATGCCTTTAAGTTCTTGTGTTGTCTTAACTATATGCGTCAGGAATCGACTTTCCGCGATATTTTTGAGTTCTCGTTTCTTTTCCTTTAGGTTTCCGTATCATACACTCTTATCCTTAGTCTTAGACTTAATAAATTAAATCTCTTGAAATTGATCGTCCCTATCGTCGTTAATCTAATCCACAACGTTACCGTTTAGCTTAAGCTAAGAATTGACTGAGGAGGGTTGAGTAATCTTCCAACCTCAAGTCAGCTGCTTTGGTTGCCTTGATGCCCAAGAAGCCACGCTTCCCAAGCCCTGCGTTCTTCACTGCCTTGCTTTGTTTTGCTTGAATGCCCTTGCTAGACCTGGAAAAATCCAATGTTTAGACCAATTCTCAAATGGATGATCAAGCACTTGATTATATACACCCTTAAAGGTCCTTGCATTTTGCCCAAATTTTCAATGATTGCCCCCTGGCTTTCTAGTCCCAAAGATGGTCAACCTCAAATTTAGCTTATCTAAAAATCAAGCTCAAAAAATGGACTTCGGATGAAAAAGATATGACCATTCAGGCCCTCGGGGGTGAAAATTGACAAACAGGTTTTTTCTCCAAATATGAGCTAAGGGGTCTCCTATGAGTCTAATCACCCAAAAATTTTCAAAAAATAGCCCCAAATTTGGTCAAAAAATCAAGCCCTAAAATTGGCGTTTGGGGTGAGCAATCGCGATGGTCTGAGATAATCACGATGGTCTGGGACCGTCGCGATGGTCCAAATGAACCCTCGAGATGGCGTGCACAATCATGATGGTTCGAAGGAGCGAACTGTCACGATGGTCTGAAGTGAAATATTGCAATGGTACAAAAATGAATGATCGTGATGGTCTGATCGGTGAACAATCGCGATGGTGTCAGTCAACGGTCAGCGTGAACCGTCGCGATGGTCCGAGTGAACCGTTGCGATGGTCAAGCGCGCGATGGCATGAGCCAATCGCGATGGTCTGATTTTGGGTCATCGTGATGGCGTGACTAGCAAACAATTGTGATGGTCTAGCTTGCCACATGGTAGCGTCGGCGTGATGGCATGAGCCAATCGCGATGGCATGGGGTCGACGGGATCGTCGCGATGGTCAAGGACCGTCGCGATGGTTCAAGTGAACCGTCACGATGGCGTGAGACCATCGCGATGGTCCGGTGGAGCCGTCGCGATGGCGTGAGCCAATCGCGATGGTCTAAGCCAATCGTGATGGTCCACCAAATAGATGATTTTGCAAATGCGTTTGTGGATCCGTGCAAGGGCTAGTGTCGCCTACCTCTTGGTGAACTCGCATACAAAAAATGTCGAAGTTGGCAAACCATCGCGATGGTCTGACACACTCGGCAGATCTCTGACAGAAAGTGAAATTTTACGTTTTTGCAGCCTTCCTGATGCACTGGAGCACTATACCTGCAAGAAAACTCAAAAACACAGTAGCACATGCAAGCACAAAAGCTCTCTCTCTCTCTCTCACATGCACAAATGAGGGGAAATGAGGAGAATGGGTGGATATGGTGAATTTTTTGATTTTTTTGGAGTTGAAGATGATGATGCGGTGATGAAGATGGAGTGTGGGGGAGGTGAAAAACACTAAAAGCTAACTAAAAACAACAACAAAAACTGAAATTTTTACCTTCCAACACCACTTCTTGCTATACTCTTACCATCACACATTCGTCCTAGACTCGATCCCCGACAACGGTGCCAAATTTGGTGTTGCTCTAGCACAATGGTGAGAACCATGTTAAGAAGCTCCACCTCCTTAATGTCAATCCGCGGAAGAGATAGGAGTGATATGAAGATTGTGAATGTGAGATGAAGTGAGAGTGAAGGTGAGAAGCATAGAGATGCACACACACATACACTCACACAACGAAGAGACAAGCAAGTTACAATGGAAGGTGAGAAATCAACTCTATTGCTCAAGAACACTCTTACAAGCTCAAGCTCACTCTAGCTCATACAAGTCTACACTAGCTAATACTAAGTAACCTCAAAAATGAGCTCTCTAGCTCTTTTTATAGATTCTAGACTAGTTTTGACCAGTTTCACATCTAGTGATCGGCATAGTTAAAAAATAGGTACTATATGCTATTTGAAAGGGTAAATGGTGTCTAAAAATAGCCAAAATTGGCATGCCCGTTCTACCTAAGCTCCTCAAGCTCGAGGACTCCTCGGCTTGCACAAAATGGAGCTATAAATTACAAAAAGATTTTTTCTATGTTACATATATTACAAAAGTGATGAAAATTACCGTTGGAGGTTTTCAAAAGTATTTATAAAACATAAACCTTTGAAAAATTGATTCGACTGACTCCCTGCTCTGTCTTTACATGCTTCCACGTCTTCTATGCCTCTAGCTACTGCCAACAATCACCTTCTCTCTTAGAAAGTGATACTGAATCTCAATGTGTTTGGTCCTGGCATGAAAAACAGGATTAGCAGCTAAATACAATGAACTCATGTTATCCCCATGAATGGTAGGTGTACTTTGTATACTGTCAAAACTCTTCATGAGAGTCTTAAGCCATATTACTTCCTTTGCAGCTTCAACCATACCTTTATACTTAGCCTCTGTAGATGATAAAGCAACTGTGTGTTGCTTCTTTGAACACCAAGAAATTAACTTATCTCCCACATAACACAAGTATCCATATGTTGATCTCCTATCATCAGGATTACCTGCCCAATCTGCATCACTATATATCTTGATGTTTGTATCTGATGTAAAACCATAATACAAACCCTCTTTGAGTGTACCCTTAATGTACCTCAACACTCTTTGACCTGCAATCCAATGTTCTTTCCTAGGACAATGCATGAATTGAGACAAAACTCAAACTCCATATGACAAGTCGGGTCTAGTTAAAGTAGCATAAATCAAACTACCAACCAAACTTTGATATAATTCATGTCCTTGAACTCTTCTCCTCCATATCTACTTAACTTGTGATTCACCTCCATTGGAGTAGGTGCTACCCTGCAATCATTCATCTTAAACTTGATCAACAAGTTTCTCAAATACCTTTCTTGAGTCACATACACTCCATGTTGAGTGTATGAAATCTCCCTGCCCAAGAAATATGACAAATCTCCCAAATCACTTATCTTGAATTCTTTCTCCATTTGCTTCTTTAGGCTTTGAATGCCTTTGTCATCTGTACTTGTGAGAATTATATCATCAACATATATGCACATGTAAATGAATCCATCATCACTTGCTTTAACAAGCAAGCTACTATCTGCTTTAGATACTTGGAACCCAAGTTCTTGCAAGAACTTCACAAGTCTATAATTCCATGCCCTTGGGGCTTGCTTCAAACCATACAAAGCTCTCTTGAGCTTGCACACATGATCTGATACCTTCCATCTCTGAATCCTTGTGGTTGCTCCATGAAAACATCATCTGAAATATAACCATTTAAAAAAGCATTCTTCACATCTAATTGACATAATGTCCAACCTTTACATGCAGCAATGGCTATGAGTGTCCTGATGGTTTTCATCTTTGCCACATGACTATAGGTCTCATCATAGTCTACACCATATGTCTGAGCAAAACCTTTCACAACAACTCTAGCTTTATACCTAGACACACTTCCATTTGCAAACCTCTTTGTCTTGTAGACCCATTTACATCCAATGATCTTCTGACTATTTGGCTTAGGAACCAACTCCCATGTTTGATTCTCCATCAATGCATCATATTCTTCCTGCATAGCTTTCTCCCAATTTTCCTGACCTTTTGCCTCTTCATATGTAGAAGGATCTTCATCTGTCTTTATCATATAAGCATAATCTTTGGTAGCCAAAAAAGAAGTGTCATAGCTATACCTTGTAGGTTGTCACTTGTGTCTTGATGACCTTCTAAGTTCTCCACTCCTTGAGGTTTCTGGTTCATCACACTCAGGATCAAATCTTGGCATTTCTTCAACTTGAACATGTACTTCATTATTCTCCTCTTCATGAAATATCATCTGCATTAATATTGATTGTACTTGCATACCAAGTACCTTGCTCATCAAATGTAACATCCTTTGATACAAGGAATTGTTTTGTGATGGACTCCACAACCTATATCCCATCTGCTTATCATCATATCCAATAAACACATATTTTTCTGCTTTAGGTTCCAATTTGTGCCTTAATTGTGATGGCACATATGCATATGCCAAACACCCAAATACTTTGCAATGATCTAAAGTAGGTCTCTTACCCCACCATGCCTCATATGGTGTCATACCCTGCAAAGCTTTACATGGTAACCTATTGACCAAATAAGTAGCTGTGTTTAAAGCCTCAGCCCACAAGTAATTTGGGCAATTTTTCTCCTTCATCATGGATCTTGCAAACTCAACAAGAGTTCTATTCCTCCTTTCTGCTACACCATTTTGTTGAGGAGAGTACCTGCAAGTAACCTCTCTCTTTATATCTGCATTCCACAAGTATTCACCGAACTCATTAGAGAAATACTCTCCCCCTCCATATGACCTTAGTCTTTTCAACTTATGACCTGTAATTCTCTCTACATACACATGATAATGTTTGAATGTTTTGAATACCTCTGACTTATCTTTGATCACATAGATAGTGATCCATCTGGTAGCATCATCAACATAAATCACATAATACCTTGAACCATTGATACTGAAATCCTTTGATGGCCCCCACACATCTGTGTGTACCAATTCAAGCTTCTTTGAATACATAAAACCATGCTTGGAATAAGATTGCTTATGAGCCTTACCTAATTGACATGCCTCACATTTGTATGTCATATGTTGACCTGCAACATTAGCCAATCCAAGCACTGAACCATTATTAACCATATATTTGATACCTCTTTCATTAAAGTGTCCAAGCCTTTTGTGCCAAAGATCTAACTCAGAGATCTTATGTCCTCCATAAGTGAATAAGGCATGACCAACATTACCTTGGATCTTCAATGTGAACAACCTTCCTTCTTTCTTCCCTAAAACAATTTGTTTATACCCATTGCTAGGGTCTTCCACAAACACTCCTTCATTAGTGAACCTAACTTCATAAACTTTTTCAACAATTTGTCCTACACTTATCAGATTCTTAGGAATTGTAGGAACATACAAGACCTTACTCAAGAGAGTGCTACCATCCTTGGCCTTCACTGATCCAATTGACTTCACATTGTGCTTTGTATTGTCACCTTTTTCAACCACATGATTAGTTACCTTATTTTCCAAATCAGTCATCAAAGCTATATTGCCACTCAGGTGATTGCTACACCCTGAGTCAATGTAAAAGACTCTTTGATCTTCACTTTGCCTTTCACAAGTTGCATTCATTATCAATGTTAAATCCTCCTTCTGATCTGAAGCATAATTGTAGTAGGTATTGTTATATTGTTGACTTTGGAATCCTCTACCTACATTTCTTCCAAAGTAACCTCTACTACCTCTACCTCTAAAATTACCTCTTTGATTTTTGCCACCTCTTCCTCTTGAATTAAAGCTCTGATTATATCCAACATTACTCTGATTATTATGCCAACAATCATTAGCTAAGTGATTTGTCTTACCACAAATCCAGCAAGCTTTGACTCCATCTTTATTACTTTTGCCTCTTCCTCTACCTTTTCCACCTCCTCTTCCTCTTAGGAAGTTAGCTTGGCTAGTTGTACTTTCATCCTCATTTGTTTGTTGCTTTCCTTTGATATTCTTCTTCCTATCCTTTGAATACATTGCATGACCTATACTCTTGTCACCTTCACCTTTGACATCCTGCTCAAAGGTTAACATATGTCCTAGCAACTGATTTAAGTCAGGAGTAAAATGATCAAGTGATAATTCAGTAGACAAAATGAATGGCTTCCATTTGTCATCACCTCTCAAACGTGTGAGGATTTGCCTTACCAATTTATCCTCCTCAATGTCTTCATCAACTGCTCCTAATGCATCTGCAATGTCCTTCATCCTTGTTACATAGTCTGAGATGGATTGAGAGGCCTTCTTCTTGAAAGTCGTAAATTCTGCCCATAAGGATGCCTTCCTTGACTTTGTCGTGTTTTGGAAATGCTCTTCCAAAGCATTTCATATATCACTTGCACTTTGAAGATCTCTAATGTGAGGTAGCAAGTAGTCATTAACTGACATATAGATAATGCTCCTAGCTTGAGCATCTCTCTTCATCCAATTCTTCAAATCTGATCATTCTTCCCTAGTTGGAACACTAGGATCTCTGAATTGAGGCTTTTCTTCTTCACCTGTGATGTAACTTATCAAGTCTTTGCTCATAAGATGAGCTTCCATCCTCATTGACCATGCTGGATAGTTCTCTCTATCCAACTTCTCTATTTGAAGAGAATCTCCCATCCTTTCTTCACCTGTATATTGAATTCTTCATCTTTTATGAGTAATAGATGTACCTTTACTTCGAATAATGTCCCTTTTGTCTTCCTTGATGTCGTATGACCTCCTTCTCAAGCTTTTCCCTCAAGCTTTCACCTTTTGGACCTTCAGATGTTGAATTCTTTACAACTGCAGCAGTCGGAATCCTCCTTCCTTCAATTTTGATGTTTCCTGCTCTCATACCACTGATGGAGAGTGTTAATCTCCAAAAGAACAAGTTACTCTTCTAATTAGAGTGCCTCTATAACAAGAATAACTCAAACCTTCACCAAATTTACAGGATCAATGATCAATTATAAAGATTTGAAAAATCTGTGAAGAAGATGACTACACAGAAAGTCTGCTGCACATATCTTTCTCATTAACTTATCAACTCTGTAAAGTTTTTTATGAAACTTTGTAGAAGGTGTCGCCTATAGTTACCGCACCTTCTCCAAGTTGAATCACTCCAAAAGATTCATATATCTTGAGAAATGATCTCAACAAGTTACCTATGTCTAAAACTGCTCTTCTAAAAAGTCGATTCAGACACCTATAAGTTCTAACACTTGGTTCTCTCAATCTAGAACTCGTTTATACAAATTCTTTTAGCCACAATTAGCTTACCTTCCAACTTAAAGATTGAGTGCTTGCTTGCTCAAAACTTTACACTGTGGAAGGAGAACTGACCAAAACATTAACATCGCATTTTGCACCTATTTCAGGAACCAGTGAACACTTCTTCACATATGAATGTTCCTACTCATAATTCTCACAGCCTGTTTGTAATTAGGCTCTCAAACTTTAACCATAGACTCATTAACTATGGAATTAGACATCTACAAAAGGATTCTTGAAATGATCAAGCATAGAAGGAGAATGCATAGAAACATTGTGCGCAATTTTCTTTGATTCCTGAAGGAATTTACAACTGAGTGATGAGAGAGACTTCTACTCACTTCTAAGATGTCTAATGACTCATACAACTACTGATTTCTCTATTCTCATGCTCTCTGATATTTGCCCCAACTTTTTTCCTTGTATATATAGGCAAATATTTACAATATCATGACTATACAAAAGTATAAGTGAACTATCTCTGAATTAATGTGCATATGTGTACATCTCTTTCAACTTCTGAATATGCACTTCCTCCATGCTTCATAACTTGAACTTTCCTTCAGTCCTTAACTTCCAAACCTTCATTAAAACTTCAATTGTTGATTGCCCTGCACCAACAACCCACACTTGCCAAATGTGTCTTTATTCCTAGATGGATTGTTAAGTACTAAATTGAGATCTTATGTGTACTTGAAGGAAACTAGATCCTTAGAACAATGTGCATGCATGTGCATAGACGTTGAGGATAACCTGCGTGATGAATTAGAACTTTCAAAAATCTATAAAGATTCATATAGTTGTACTTGCCTCACCTCCAAACCATCTATATCTATTGAGGAACTTGCAAAGAAGGTAGCTCAGAAGCTGGGTGTCTCTAGCAAGGAAATGCCTAGATTTGACTCAATGAAATGATGTTATACCTCTAGAGGAGACAAAATGGCTAATGTGTGTCCAATCATGGCTCAACCCTAAGTGAACCCTAAAAACCAATACTATACAATAAAAAGGAGGTATACTAACCACACTACACAAGATTTTCCATATAACAAGCAAGTGCTTAGGCAAAATTATCCACAACCCTATCAACAACAAGGAAGATATCCAAATCAACAATACTTTCGACCTCAGCAACCCTACCGGTCACCCTATCATGCTCAACAAAGGCCTCAACCAGTGTTAGTTCAACAACCTCTACCTCCAGACAAAGTAATCCTAGTGAAGTATGCAGCTGCTGAAGAAAACTTGAATAGAGCCTTAGTACCAGCATCACCATTGATTTTCATAAGTGATCTCAATAATCACAATTTTGACTTGACTCATATTGATGGTCTGCCAGCTTAATATATGGAGTCACCATAGAAGAACAATCCTAGTGAACCTAGTTGGGAGCCAGAATACTCTAATCTCATGTATGCAAATCCTAAGGCCTCAACCGAGATAGATAAGACCCCCAACCCCTAGAGGACCATGCTATAGATGCTAGGGAGATCACTTCATTCGTGATTTCCCCATACCTTCACATATGCAACCCCAATTAGTGACAATTCAAAGTTTTTGTTCGGATTGTGGGAAGGTTCACCTCTTATGGGATTGTCCTAAGAACCCAAGCAATGTGTTGAAGATCACTCCTATTAACATCATTGGGCTAGTAGGAGATTCTAATGGAAGTGTGACTTCCACTAGCCAAGTGCAAGTGGTCACTAGAGCTTAGGCAAGGAAAAGAGTTATGAGGTTAGTCACAAAAAGATTTTAACTAAAAAATGGAAAAGATTTTGGAAGGATAGTAGTGAACGAATGAAAAGACAATGGACAAAGAAGATGAGTGAGCTTGAGGAAATCTTAAGAGAAACGAAAGCCAAAATAATTGAAATTGCATCTCAAACACACTCTCACACATCACCACCACCATCTAATCAACCTCATGTAATCCCATCACCACCACAAGATATTCCTTCTATTTATGGAGAACAAGAGGATACATAGTGAACAATTAGACCTCGAGTCTAATTCCTTACAAGAATTGCCTCATTTCATAGGTCCATGGGGAGCAAAGTCCACCTATATGAGAGCACCCATTGTCATGGTAAGGAATGAAGACTTAGTCTTACCTAGAAATACTGAAGTAGTAAAGAACACTAAAGGGCAATGCAATCTCACTTTAGAGGAGCTACTCAAGGTTAAGCTAGAATTATGGAAACATGTAGCCAATCAAGTGCCGGAAGTAGCTAAAACTCATTCCCAAATAGGATCACATCTAGTAGTTTGAGAAATACCTTTGGATAAGATAGGAGACATTAGCAAAGGAGAAGAAGGAAGCACCTATCTCCCTATCACTCATCAGGGTTACACAACCAAGGCCTTTTCAAACTCAGGTGCACGAGTTGCAATTGTTACCACTTTCTTATGGAAGCATTGAGGTAAGCCAGCACTGAAGCCAACAAGAATGAAATTACAGATGGTCGATGGTCACATAGAGAGACCCTTAGGACTGTTAGAAGGGATAAATCTCACTATTTGTGGTGTAGAGCTTGAGCATACTTTTGCCATATGTGACTTTAGCAAAAATCAGGCCTATGAGATGATTTTGGGAAGACCATTCATGAGACAGTTTCAAGTAGTGTAGGATTGGGGAACCAATTCCTTGTATTTGAAACACTTAGGTGTAACAACTAAAATCAATCTCAAAGACTAGTCTCATAGAGATGTGCCCCCTATACAATGGAATCCCATCCATAGAGTCACAGATGACACGGAGTCGATGCATTTCATAGGATCAGGATCCTCATGGATGCATGAAGGCACTCACTTATGGATGTGCAAAGTTGGAGTAGAACAAGAGAAAAGAGAAAACACTAGAGGTAGGTGTGAAGGAAACTTATCGATCAATTAGAGACCCAACCTTGCACCTATAGTGTTTTTGGACATAGAATTTGAACCTCGTGGGTGGGTAGAAATCCTAGACACAATGGACATTGCTATCAATGAAGAACAATGGACACCACATTGTGATGAAGATGGCTATGACATTTCAGTCTTCACTATAGAACCAATCATGTGTGGTTTGGTTATTGAAGAGTGCGAGCCTAGTATGGAATGTGAAGAGATGGATAGGTATGTGTTTAAGATGAAGAGGTGTTGCAAAATCTTTGCTCTACACCAGCCAAATGAACTCCAGGAGTAGATGGTGGGCCCTTTTAGCTTGCCAATGGATGTATTAGACACCCTATGTACCTTGGAAGATCACTCTCAAAAAGATAGATCAAAACAGATAAGTTGGAGTTAGCTCAGAGGTGAAAACTTGCTATTCTTGGTTGATACACCTGTCCAGTGTTTTACATAATTCTCTGAGCACAGCAGCAATTAGATTAATTCCTCTTGGGGAAGGCTAGGTAGCTTAAAGAGCTAACTTTAGAGAGTAATCTCATCAAAAATAACAAACCACACACTGAGAATGACTTTTAACAAGTGATGACATCATCCCGATTTTCACGGGCTGCTACAGAAATAGACCAGTGAGTGGAAAAATTAACATAACTCAAGATGTAAGAATCTAATGATCATGAAAATTTGTATGCTTATACTAGACAGTAAGCTGAATCCAACAAGCTTAAAATCACTGAATTTGGATGAGTAAACACTGAGACATGACTCTGACAGGATGACTGAAAAAGTCGGGTACCTGACAGAGAAGTGAAGATGAACATACCCTGTTGACTTCAAATGAACATAACTGAAGATTCCAACATCCAAATGACATGACAATTTGTGAGCATATAGTAGACTTATAGAGCTAACTTTACCAAGTTAAATCACTGAAAATGATGAACCAAGTGCAGAGAAACAATCTCTGCAAGCTGACTGAGAAAAACTGAAGTAATGGCAGTGAGTAGTACACATCACAAGAACATGGAAAGATGAACTCAAATAATCATGAAAATGAAAGTATATTTCTTGTACAATACAATGACTTACTGATACATATGTGTGCTTTGTAATCACACCTTGAAATGGCATAAAGCTCAGCTCTTGGAGGTCTTCACATAGGTCTCTCTAACCACGACTAAAACTGCCATCTATTTATATTTGAGTTTGGGAGGCTAACTTCCCTCAATCACTCTCCAATCAATCAATGATTGATTTGATTCTCTACCTACCACAAATCACGAATTCGTGGCTCCTCTTTCCATTCTTGATCATGTGGGCTCAACCACTTAAGATTCTCTTACTTTTACATTAAGTAAACTCTTCAAAAGTTACAAGAGGTAGTTCACAAGTGAACTTTACATAGTCTTCATTTTGAAGCTTCTTTAATGACTTTGTGAGACTCAAGCCAATACTTAGGCTTGTCATAGACTTGCTCCAACAGCTCCCCCTCAAGCCAAGTATGCTTGAGGTCTTCAATCTTCCAAGATTACCTGCAAACCAATCATAGCCTTGAATTTGCAAAGCTTTGTACCATCCAATGCTTTAGTTAGAATATCTGCACATTGTTGATGAGTGGACACATATGATATTTGAATCTCCTTGCTTAGGATCTTCTCTCGTACATAATGATAATGAACTTCAATATGTTTAGTCCTTGCATGAAAAATAGGATTAGCAGCCAAGTGAATAGAACTCATATTGTCACCAAAAATAGTTGGAGTTCCAAACTCCAATCCAAGATCTTTGAACAATGTCTTCATCCACATAGCTTCCTGTGTAGCTATGGAAAGACCTCTATATTCAGCTTCAGTAGAAGAGAGAGCAACTGTGGGTTGCTTCTTGGGTGACCATGAAATAAGCTTTGAACCTGCAAAGGTAAGATAACCTGAAGTGCTCCTTCTATCTTCCTTGGAGCCAGCCCAATCTGCATCAGAAAATAGCTTCAAACCTAAATTAGATACATAAGGATAATAAAGTCCTTCATTTATGGTTCCTTTGAGATACTTGAGAATCCTTTTGGCAGCATCCATATGTGGTTTCCTTGGTGTGTGCATAAATTGACTTAGCACACTCACACTGTAACATATATCTACTCTTGTCAATGTGGCATAGTTGAGACTACCCACTAGACTTTGATATGATGTGATGTCCTCTATGAGTTCACCTTCATGTGAGCTCGATTTGTGATTAACCTCCATTGGAGTACCTGCAATCTTACAATCTTGCATCTTGAATTTTGCCAACATGTCCTTAATGTACTTTCTTTGAGTGAGAAACAAACCATGATCTTTGTAGACAACTTCCAAACCTAGGAAGTAGGTAAGTGAACCCAAATCACTTATCTTGAACTCTTCTCTCATCTGATCTTTGATCTTCTTCATACCATCTGCATCATTTCCTGTCAATATAATATCATCTACATATACACATAGGTAGATGACCTCGGAATTACTCTTTTTAATAAAGAGTGAAGGATCTGCTTTGCTTGGTTGAAAGCCTTTGTCCTGCAAGAATGAAACAAGCCTGAAATTCCAAGCTCTTGGAGCTTGCTTGAGACCATACAATGCTTTGTTAAGTTTACACACATAATTAGGATAAACTTGATTCTCAAAACCAGGTGGTTGTGCCATATATACCTCTTCTGTTATCCAACCATTCAAGAATGCATTCTTCACATCTAGTTGAAGTATCTTCCAATTCTTGGAAGAGGCAATACTAAGCAAAACCCTAATAGTAGGCATCTTTGCCACAGGAGAGAATGTCTCCTCATAATCAATTCCCTGAGTTTGTGCAAAGCCTTTTGCTACAAGCCTTGCCTTATACCTATTAATGGAACCATCAGAATTCTTCTTGAGTTTATAGACCCATCTTGAGCCTATTACCTTCATGGATGAAGTCTTGGGCACCAAATCCCAAGTGTTGTTTTCCTCGAGTGCTTCAATCTCTTCCTTCATTGCATGCTTCCATTCTGTTTTTGCTTTGGCCTCTTCAAATGATGATGGCTCCTCTTGGTTTATGTCCTGTGCTATGTAGATAGAATGTTTAGTTACTAATGAGGTGTCAAACCCATACCTTTCTGGTTTTTTCTTTTCCCTCATAGATCTTCTTAAGCCATGATTTGATGATTCTGCCTCATGTCCAAGTTCCTGCAATTTTGCTTTACCTTTAGACTTCCATGCTTTGATCTTTTCCATGTGAGATTCTTCATCATCCTCTGAGGTGTCTTGTTCTTCAATCTTTGATTGTTCTCTACCAAGCTTTGGAAAATCTTCTTCAAGATCATATGGTAAATTGACCTTCCTGCATGAATCTTCATACCATGAATTGTTCTCATCAAAAACTACATCTCTGCTTACCAAGAATCCTTTGTTGGTAGGGTTGTATAACCTGTAGCCCTTTTGATTGTTGTCATATCCAATAAATACACACCTTTCTGCTTTTGGATCCATCTTGCCTCTAACCTGTGAAGGAACATGAGCAAAAGCAATACATCCAAAAATTTTACAATGATCTAAACTTGGTCTTCTTCCATTCCAAGCCTCATATGGAGTCATCCCATCAAGGGATTTTGAAGGCAACCTGTTAATCAAGTAAGTGGCTGTAGATACAACCTCAGCCCATAAGTAATTAGGTAAATGCTTTTCATTTAACATAGACCTTGCAGCTTCAACAATTGTCCTATTCCTCCTTTCTGCCACTCCATTTTGCTCAGGAGTGTACCTTGTAGTTACCTCTCTTTTGATTCCTCTTTCTTGAAGAAAAGAATCAAACTCATGGGAGAAGTATTCTCCCCCTCCATCTGACCTTAGCCTTTTTAGTGATTTACGTGTTTGATTCTCCACAAGAGCCAAATATTTTTTGAAACATGAAAAAACTTCATCTTTGTGTTTCATAAAGAATAGGATAGTCCATCTGCTGCAATCATCAATAAAGGAAACATAATACCTTGATCCTGATATTGAAGCTTCCTTGCTTGGTCCCCATACATCTGTATGAACCAACTCCAAGAGATCTCCATGCATATAACCTTTCTTCATGAATGGTAACCTGTGAGACTTTCCAAACTGACATGCACTACACTTATAAATCATATGTTGTTTTGACAAATTAGGGAGTCCAAGTACACTTTGGTCCCTGCAAATTTGCTTTAATGACCTTTCACCAATATGTGCTAACCTTTTGTGCCATACTTCCTGTGAGTGTTTGACTACCATAATTAAAGAGAGCAATGTTTCTAGTGTCCTGTAATTCAAATGTGAACAATCTACCTGTCTTTTCACCTTTTGCAATTCTTCTTAATCCTTGACTTGGATCTTCAACAAATGCTTCTGCCTTTGTGAACCTGACTTGCAACCCTTTCTCTACTATCTGCCCAACACTTATCAAATTCTTTGTAATGGTAGGGACATAGAGTACCTTACTGAGTAGGTTGATGTTTCCATCAGGTGCTTTGACATTGCCTATTTTCTCCACAGGATGTTTTGTATCATCTCCTGTTTGTACCTCATGCTTATTCCTTGGATCTTCTAAATCTGATAGGAGTGCCACATTTCCTGCCACATGATTTGAACAACCTGAATCTATGTAGAAAACATTCTCATCAGATTTACCTTATGGCATAGCCATGTTCATGATCAATAATGAATCCTCTTTGTTTGAGTCCTCTGTGTAGTTATTGTAGTCTCTCCTTCCTTTGTAGCCTCCTTGATAGTTTGAATGATTGTAGTTGTTGTAGTTGCCATGATAATTGTTGAACCTTCCTCTTGAGTAGCCATAACTTCCTCTATTGTATCCTCTGCCTCTTTGATTCCTGGAATTCCTAAAGCAATTTTCAGTTGTATGATTAGTTAATCCACAAATAGAACATGAGTTGGAGTCTTGGGATCTCCCCCTGCCTTGTCTACCTCCTCTTCCTCTACCTCTGCCATGTCTTCCTCTACCTGCATAGTTAGCTTGATATGTACCTACTTCATCATCCACTTTCTTTGCCTTTCCTTTGTTATCTTTAGACTTGCTTTTATCCGTGTATAAAGCTGAAGATTGATTACCTTTAGAGCTTTCTCCATTTTTGATAAGCTTTGCCTCTTGAGTAAGTAATTGTCCAATGAGTGTGTTGAAATCAGGTACATGCATGTCCATGTACAAATCCATAGCTGTGGTGAATGCTTCCCACTTGTCATCTGCCTTCAAGCCATTGATGACCTGCCTTACAATTTGCTCTTCATCTATTACCTCTCCAATGCTTCCCAACTGATCCGCTATGTCCTTGAGCTTTGTGACAAAATCAGTCACATTTTGTTTGGGAGCCTTCTTGAGAGTTGTGAACTCCAGCCATAGTTGATGCTTCCTAGCTTTAGTACTTGAAGCAAAGAAAGCTTCAAGTGCATCCCACACTTCCTGAGATGTCTTACAACTTCTAATGTGAGGCAACAAAAAATCTGAGATAGAGTTGAGGAGATAAGACCTTGCAAGTGCATCCTTGGAGCACCATGTGCTCAATCTTTCTTGCTCTTCTTGTGTTGGTTGACTTTTGTTCCTGAAACTTGGCATAACTTCATCTCCAGCCACATAACCATATAAACTTCTACCTTGGAGATAAGCTTCCATTCTTAATGACCAAGCTGAGTAATTACCTCTATCCAATTTGTCAATTGATGAAGGAAATCCATCTGCCATGTTGTCCAACCTTGCTCTGATACCACTGTGAAGAGATGGATAGGTATGTGTTGAAGATGAAGAGGTGTTGCAAAATCTTTGCTCTACACCAGCCAAATGAACTCCAGAAGTAGATGGTGGGCCCTTTTAGCTTGCCAATGGATGTATTAGACACCCTATGTACCTTGGAAGATCACTCTCAAAAAGATAGATCAAAACAGATAAGTTGGAGTTAGCTCAGAGGTGAAAACTTGCTATTCTTGGTTGATACACCTGTCCAGTGTTTTACATAATTCTCTGAGCATAGCAGCAATTAGATTAATTCCTCTTGGGGAAGGCTAGGTAGCTTAAAGAGCTAACTTTAGAGAGTAATCTCATCAAATAACAAACCACACACTGAGAATGACTTTTAACAAGTGATGACATCATCCCGATTTTCATGGGCTGCTACAGAAATAGACCAGTGAGTAGAAAAATTAACATAACTCAAGATGTAAGAATCCAATGATCATGAAAATTTGTATGCTTATACTAGACAGTAAGCTAAATCCAACAAGCTTAAAATCACTGAATTTGGATGAGTAAACACTGAGAAATGACTCTGACAAGATGACTAAAAAAGTCGGGTACCTGACAGAGAAGTGAAGATGAACATACCCTGTTGACTTCAAATGAACATAACTGAAGATTCCAACATCCAAATGACATGAAAATTTGTGAGCATATAGTAGACTTATAGAGCTAACTTTACCAAGTTAAATCACTGAAAATGATGAACCAAGTGCAGAGAAACAATCTCTGCAAGCTGACTGAGAAAAACTGAAGTAATGGTAGTGAGTAGTACACATCACAAGAACATGGAAAGATGAACTCAAATAATCATGAAAATGAAAGTATATTTCTTGTACAATACAATGACTTACTGATACATATGTGTGCTTTGTAATCACACCTTGAAATGGCATAAAGCTCAGCTCTTGGAGGTCTTCACATAGGTCTCTCTAACCACGACTAAAACTGCCATCTATTTATAGTTGAGTTTGGGAGGCTAACTTCCCTCAATCACTCTCCAATCAATCAATGATTGATTTGATTCTCTACCTACCACAAATCACGAATTCGTGGCTCCTCTTTCCATTCTTGATCATGTGGGCTCAACCACTTAAGATTCTCTTACTTTTACATTAAGTAAACTCTTCAAAAGTTACAAGAGGTAGTTCACAAGTGAACTTTACATAGTCTTCATTTTGAAGCTTCTTTAATGACTTTGTGAGACTCAAGCCAATACTTAGGCTTGTCATAGACTTGCTCCAACATGGAAGAACTTGAACAAGCAAGTGACTCAGACTTAGAATCAATTATTATGGATCCTTTTGGTGCATCATAAGAGGAATACCTGTATATAGTAGAAGCTCACCCTTAAGGACAAGAAGATCTTATGAACGATGTGAGATTAACCACACA
Source organism: Ceratopteris richardii (assembly GCA_020310875.1). NCBI lineage: Eukaryota > Viridiplantae > Streptophyta > Polypodiopsida > Polypodiales > Pteridaceae > Ceratopteris > Ceratopteris richardii. The sequence continues at coordinate 157,884,228 of CM035415.1, forward strand.
GATAACCACCAAGAGTGAAGGCAAGAAAAGAAAGAAGATAGAACTCCCACCAGAAGAGAAAGAATCTTTGTTTGATGTTCTTAAAAAGTTTAAGAAGTATAAAGTAGAGGATAAGAAATTCATGATCGTAATGCCTAAATGAGAAGCACTCCCAAGAGTGGACTATGATAACAAAGAGACAACTAAAAAAATTATTGTGACCATAGAAGAAGGTGAAGAATGATGGACATACATAGGATATGACTTGAGTGAGGAAGAGGAAAAGGAGTTGATTAATTTATTAAGAGGAAGTCTATGTTGATGATCTATGTGCTCATTCCAACATTAGACAAACACATATACCTGAGCTAAGACAAATCTTTGACAAATGTAGAGAATATCTGGTCTACCTAAACCAAAAAAGTGTGTTTTTATGGTTGGGCAAGGAAAGATTCTAAGACACATAGTGTCAAAGAATGGAATATCCATGAATGAAGATAAAGTTAGAGCTATTGCAAATATACCTAGGCCTAAGAATTTCAAGGAAGTACAAGCTTTCATAGGGCATTGCAACTATTATCGACGTTTCATTCACATGTATGTTATCATTGCAAAGTCATTGTACAACCTTTTAACAATTTTTGAGTGGATGAAAAAATGAGAGAACTCCTTTAATAAGCTTAAATGATGATTATGTTCAGCACCAATCTTGACTATAAATTGGAACAAGCCATTTCATGTTCATGTGGATGCATCCAATTATGTTATTGGTTGTGTACTTGCACAACCTAACGGTGAAGGTAATATTGATCTTCCCATTGCTTATGCTAGTAGACAATTGAATGTAAATAAATGAAATTATACCACTACTAAAATAGAAGGATTAGGTATGGTATATGCACTTAAAAAGTTTAAACATTATTTGCTTGCAAGTAAGTTTAAATTTTTTACAGACCATTAAGCACTATTATATGTAATGAACAAACCTTGCAATACTAGCTGATTAGTAAGATGGTTCCTCTTACTATGGAATATGACTTTGAAGCTATGGTTAGGAAAGGTAAGACTCACCTTAGGGTGGATCACCTTTCTAGAATAACTTCAAGAGAATCCCCTCAAAGAGTTTTAGATGAACTTCCTGATGCCTACTTGTTCAATCTGGAAGTAGTACCTGAATGGCCCAAAACTATAGTGCATATTCTAACCTTTGGACCCAAGAATCCCATACTAAAAGCCAAAGATAAAGAAGTAACGAGGTCTCAAAAATATCACATACTGGCAGGCAGTGTGTATCAACACACCAATCAAGGCATACTAGCTTGCTGTGTAGATGAAGATGAACATGCAAAACGGTTGCAAATAGCATATGTAGGTGCACTACAGCAACATCACTCCAAACATCGAACCCTACAGTCTCTACAAAGATTAGGTGTATATTGGCCAATAATGGAAGTAGATGTCCATAGGATCTGCAAGGAATGCCAAATCTATTTTGTTAGAACCCCAATGGAACATGCCACTATAAATCAAGTGTCTTTAGCACTAGACTGGAGTGAACCTTTGATAGACTTTTGAGGATGAAAACATTCCCTCAAGAGATGAAATTGGCCAAACAAAAGAGCTTAGAATAGGAAGCACTAAAATATGCACTCATTGGAGATAATTCATATAAGCGTGGAAGAGATTGATACCTAAGACTGTGCTTCCATGATCAATTTGCGGAAGAGATAGGAATGATATGAAGATCATAAACGTGAGATGAAGTGAGAGTGAAGGTGAGAAGCATAGAAATGCACACACACATACACACACACTACGAAGAGACAAGCAAGACACAATGGAAGATGAGAAATTAACTCTATTGCTCAAGAACACTCTTACAAGCTCAAAATAGCTCTACGCTCTTCTCTACTCAAACAAGCTAACCTCAAAAATGAGCTCTCTAGCTCTTTTTATAGTTTCTAGACTAGTTTTGACCGGTTTCACATCTAGTGACCGGCATAGTTAAAAAATAGGTCCTAGATGCTATTTGAAGGGGTAAACGGTGTCTAAAAATAACCAAAATTGATATGCTCATTCTACCTAAGCTCCTCAAGCTCGAGGACTCCTCGGCTTGCACAAAATGGAGCTAGAAATTAAGAAAAGGGTTTTTCTATATTACATATGTTACAATAGTGATAGAAATCACTGTTGGAGGTTTTTGAAAAGTATTTGAAAACATAATTCTCTTGAAAAAAGATCCGACTAACTCCCTGCTCTACCTTTGCATGCTTCCGCGTCTTTTGTGCCTCTGGCTATTGCCAACACCCCCCTCCCTCTCGCTTCTGTCATCATGGACAGAACCTTGTTGTGCGGTCTGTCAGATGTAGTTCTGTAGGTCTTGAGCGAGGGTGTGTTCTGATATTCGAATGCCTCAGGCCAGGTGTGCCTCGAGCTTCTCCCAATCAATTGCTTGCGGTTGATCTAATGACGGAAGTCGATAATGCGTGGAATATACCATCAGTTCACAGGCAAATAATTGTAATAAATGGGTGGGCTTGCTGATGAACACTTTTGAATGGTATTCCCAGAATCCGGTTGTGAACATCTCTTCGAAAGTCTGCTTGTAGCACGCTGGTAAGTATTTGATTCTGCAATGCCAGACATAACACACCCGTAGCGACGGCATTGTACTCATGTCATATGCAAGATCCAAATTGCCTTGCTCGAAGCCCGGGGTATTAACATGAGGTGCCTTGACACGCCGGAAGACTTTAAAAACCATTTGCATCATGTCAAATATTTTGACAGTCATGTGCGCTGTGATATCATCCATACGTTTCAAACAAGGGAGCCAGTGACGAATTGTGGCCATCATATATCCCACGGTTGGTAGTTCGATGGGTGGCTTGAAATATGGATAATTCAACCAATCCTAGCACTGCTTGTTGTTCTGTACTTTAATAGAAAATGCTGTCCAGGAGCGACGACGAGGCACTGGTCCCCAACACGGGTTATATTGCAAATGTAGTGGTGCCTTTACCCAAGTGCTCATCATTTCTGGATAAGTCTGTAAAAGATCTTTACGCCACTCTGGTTGATAAATCTCTCCTTGTTGCGCATCCATCGGCAAATCTTCAGGCTCAAACTGAGTAGCGTGAGATGGTTTCTTGCCTGTTTCTTTCTCTATTGCCAACTGATACTCGGCCATTAGCATAAAATACGGTTTGTACTGTAGCTCATGCCCTGATATATATCTGCGAGGGGCCAAGTGAGCGAAGTAGGGCGACTGTAAAATTCTTTCCTCAATCATTGCCATTGCGTGCAGATGCGCCTCTACTCGTGCTGAGTGGGTGGTTCCAAGCTCTTCCACTATCTTCATCCATGCGGGGGTGGGAAGTTCATAAGTCATCTGGCCTTCAGCCATGACTCGTCCGCCTGGGATGGGTTGTGGTTCGTAGGCTTCTTCAAATGTTTCCTCCACCGGGATGGTTACATTTTCTTCATCCGCTGGGAGCTCTGGTGGGGAATCTGGCCGTAGTGGTGCTTCATATATAGCTATCCTTGATTCAAGAGTTGATACCTGGGCCCGTAATGCGTTGAGTTCCTCTAGGATGTCAAGAGAAGGGTCCTTGGGTTGCTGGTAGTCCTTGTGTTGTAGGTGCTCTGAGCTGGAGTAGTTTATGATCTTCCTTTAGCTTCTGATACTCTTCATTCCTTTGATTATTCGTCAAGCAATCTGATGCGATCATCGAGCAACATTTTCATTGATTCGGAGGGCACTGCTTTGAACCGGCTAGGACTTAATGGTTGGTCTGGGTTATCAAGAGCAGCTTCTAAATTTTCTCTGTTTTGCTCTTGTAGCCGCTGGTTCTCTTCCTTTGCTGCTGCTAGGTGTCTTCTGAGTAAGCCCATGTTCCGAGTCAGTGTCACATTGCTAACTGTCTGGGCTCTTAATAAATTCTCAAGATCAGGAGTGGCCTCTTTGGCTTTCTCTTCACTTTCTAATTCCAGCTTGTGGTATGCCTCACGTAAGTCTTGGTATCAAGTGTAGATGCAAAGGGAACGGGGAAGGGGGGTGGGAAAGTGGATGCTGTGGTGATTGTGGAAAATTGTGGTGTGCTTCAATATTGTGGTGCCACAAATGAAGTGAGTGGAGGTGCGGTGGGTGGTGATATATCCATATCGCTAGATGTGGTATTGAGTGCAGTGACTGTGAATAGTGGTGTGATTGTGGGTAAGTGTGTGGGTGTAAATATAGGATTCACAAAGGCGGATGAGTAATTTACAGAGGGGTTGTCTTGGACAGCTTGGTGGAAAGGGGAGAGAGGAGTTACGGTGGGTCGGGGAGGTGAGACTAGGGAGAAGGTTAATGGAGGTGGGAATGGGAAAAGGGGTCTTGGAGGTGTGGGGAAGAATGGAAAGGATGGATGGAGAAATGGGTTAGATAGAAAGGTGGATGTGCTAGGGGGTAGACTAGGTTGAGTGGGTGTGAGAAGTGTGGGGGGAATGGATGTTACAAGGGCTTCTGCAACTTCTGCATGAAAGGGGTTGGATGGTCGGGTAGATAGTGGATGTACAGGGGAGACTGGATGGCTGGGAGGTGAAGGAGGAGTAGTTGGGGTGGTAGGTACTCTAGTTACAGTGGTGGGGTGTACAGTAGAGGTGTGAGGAGGGGAGTCGACGAGGATTGCTTCTTCGGTGGCCGATCTTTCAGGAATCAAGCGTGCTTCCCGTGCCTGTTGGGATGATTGAGCACCTGTTGGTACTCGAATATATTCACCAGGCTTGGTTAATAAGCGGATTCTGCAGGGGTCATACTGCGGTAACGGTTTTTCTCTGCAGATACCTTAAGGCTTCGATGGGTCCAACTGATTTGACAAGCTCTCTGAAACCGCTGATATATACTTCTTCGAATCCGCCCGAGACAAGCTCTTATTCGATGATTGTTTGGCTTTCTTCGTCAGTCAACTTCTTGCGTGCCCAAACTTTTTCCATAGTACGATATAATTTTTTAATGGCTAACGTATAAGCTGCAGCTTCGAAGGTTTCTTCTTCATGTGTGCTTGTATCACCCTGGGTGTCCGTTTGTCGTCCATGTTCATCTGTCTGTCCATGCTCTTGGGATTCATGTGTTCCCTGACTGGCTTCATCGTCGCCGTCGTCTTCATCTGTCTCTGTTCTTTCCTCTTCAGAGCTAGACATGACTTGTCCTTGTGGTTGATCTCGAGGTGTGGTAGGGTAGCTTGGCCGTTCGTATTCTTGAGAGAAAAGTTGGCCTTCTGAAAACTGAAATTCATTTGAAAAAACGTCCTGCATCTCAAAATCAAATGTGTTGCCTGCTTGTTCTGTTTCTGAATGTGGTATCGGGAAAGAGAAAGCTTCCGCACCAATGGTGGTGGGAACTTCTGTTGTAGTGGTGGTAGGTTCTGGGACTATGGCTGCTTGAGGAGCAACTGTGCTGGTAGTGCCCTCCGGTGTAACTGGTCTTGATAACCTTATGCGAATGGGTTGAACGGGGGTGTAGCTCAGTGATGAGTAGCACCTCCTTTAATGTCAATCCGGGAAGACGTGAGGATGGTATGAAGACCTCGAGCAAGTGGCGGCACAAGTGCGTGAGTGAGAAGCACACAAGCATGCACACACATACACACACACGCGCACACAAGGCAAGACAAAGAGTGAGAACCAATGGAGCTTTTTTAGATTACTTTCAAAATGCTCTTACCAGTTCGTTTCAATTACAATCTAACCTCAAAAATGAGCTCTCTAGCTCCTTTTATAGTTTTTGACTAGCTTTTGGCCCTGTCCAGACCTAGTGTCCGGCCTAGTTAAAAATTAGGTTCCAGGGCTTATTTGGGGGCTCAAACGAGATCTAAAAATTATGAAAATTGGTACGCAACTACTTCTAAGGCTCCTCAAGCTCAAGGACTCCTTGGCTTGCACAAAATGGAGCTACAAAAATGTGAAATGAGATTTACAATGATTATTAGTGATAAAAATCACTGTTGTTGTAGGGATTTCTTCTAGTGATCTGCCATACATATCTTCAAGCTCCCTACTTGCTCTTCTTCCCTGCATGTCCATCTCTCTGATTTGCATTAATGTCTTGAAAAAATATTGGCCTACTTGCCAAATCTTCTTTGACTGCCCTGTTTGCTCGTGCTGTCCCTTCGCTCTGACTCCCTTCTTTGACTTTCACGTCTTGTAGTTCCTGATGTACCAAGGCTACTGCCAACACCCCCCCCCACTCTCGCGTCTGTCGCCCCTGACAGACCCTTGTCTAGCTGCTTTTTGTACGTAGTATTGTACAACATCGGCGGTGAGGTGGTGTTCTTCTAACCTGAGTCCCCTTGCTAGATCGGTCAGCAATGCATCCCAATTGACTGGCCCTGGGACATCTGGATGTGGCACCCGTAACTGCTCTGAGTGAATGGTTCGCTCCACAGCAAATAAATGGAGGAGATGTGAGGGTCTGGGTACAAATATTTCTGAGTGGTATTCCCAGAACCCTGTTATGAACATCTCTTCGAATGTTTGTTTAAAGCAGGCTGGGAGGTATTTTATTCTGGCGTGCCAAGCGTATATCACCTCTATGGAAGGAGTGGTGCTCATGTCATAAACTAAATCTTGGTTTCCTGTAAGGAATCCGACGCCTGAGAAGTGTGGGTCCTTGATATTCTTGAATGTCCTGAATGTAATAAGCATTAACTCAAAAATTTTCATGCACATCTGGGCCATTACATCAGGGGTATTCTTTAATCGGATGCTCCAGTGCCGTATAGTGGAGATCATGTAATTGACGGTGGGAGGCCCTTGAGGGGGTGCTAGATAGACGTAGTTTAACCATTTGGCGCATCCCTTGATATTCTTGACTGCAATGGTAAACTCTGGCCATGTACGTCTGCGGAGTACAGGAACATAACAAGGGTTATATTTAATAAAAAGAGGCATATTCGTCCAGGTGCGAACCATCTCCGGATAGGTTTCGAGGAGTCGGATCCTCCAAGTGGGTTGATGAATGGATCCTTTTTTAGCACTCTCTGGGATGTCATCTGGCCCAAATTGTGTAGCAAACGTTGGAGGTTTGCCACATTTATGTTGGATTTCTGCATTGTAGTCCGCCAGGAGTATACAATAGGGCACGTATTGATCATCATTGGTTCCGATCCATCTATGGTGGGACATGCTGCGGAAGTATTCTGATTTAATAATAGTGTCCTCTATCTTTGCCATAGATTGGATCTGAACTGCCACTCGATCTTCATGAGTTGATGCCGTTTTCTCTAGTGTTTGGAGCCACTCAGGTACTTCGATTTCTAACGTATCCATTCCTTCTGCGGTTTGCTCACCACCTGGCATTGGCATAGGAACGTAAGGTTCCTCATACGTCTCATCTACCTCGATGGGTACCAAATCCTCGGGTTCAGGTTCGACCACTGGAGAGGGTTGCCTTTCATGTGTGAGTAATCTTGCCTGTAATTCGGCCACCTGCTCTTTCAATGCCATGACTTCTTCTGAAGTCGTGGTCGTTTCTGTGACTTTGGGTGCTGTCTGTTGCTCTTGGAGTTGATTGTGCAGCGCATCACGTTCCCTTTCCAAGTCATCATGAGCTTCTAATAGATCTGCATAGCTGTCCAAGATTGTCTTCATTGTCTCTGAGGGCACAGCTTTAAACTGCTCTGGATCAATTTCGTGTGGAGAGCCTTCCATTGCTGCTTCTAGATTTGCTTCATTTTGCTGCTGCAGCCTCTTGTTTTCTTCTAGGGCGGCCGCCATGTGTTTCCTGAGAAGTGCCAGGTTACGCCGGACTTTGAGATTATCGGCTTGGTATACCTCGAGCAGAGCTTCTAGTTGTTTAGCACCTGATTCTGTCGATGGTTGGGGGGCCGCCAATAAGGTTTGGTGAGCCTGCTCAAGCGTCGTGTAGCGTTGAATCAGTTCTGCATTTTCTGTTTGTAGAGTGAGAAATTGTCTTTGTAAGTTTTGATGGTGCGTTTCCAGACTCTGATACCGGTTGTCCAGAGCTTTGTACTCATGCTGGAGCTGGTATACACATTGGTTTAATGCTAAGAATATGTTATTTACATTAAATAATGCTGGGAAGGGTGAAGATGCAGGGGGAATGGGGGCGTGAATGGGAGAGGTGAATGATGTGGATGTAGGCGGAGATGTGGGTGGAGGGGGTATAGGTGAGGAAGGTGTCATGGGGGGAGGAAGTGGTGCTGTGGCAGGTGAGGTTTCCATCGTGTCAACTGTTTGAGTGACGGTGTAGATGGGAATCGTGGGTGGAGTGGATGTGACATCGGTGAACAGGGTGGTGAAGGTGGGCATGGTGACGCCCCCGTAATGGATTCCCGGAGAGAGTGGGATGCCCATGACAATGGTAGTGGTAGTGGATGTGGTGGTGCTAGTGTCCTGTGGTGGAGTGAATTGTGTAGTGTGAGGTGGGGATGGTGGTGACAACGGTGCTTCGTGATATTCTTCTGCTTGCGCTGACTCGCCTGGTGCTGATGTATTGATGTGAATTTGCTTCCCGGACCTCTTGGGACGAACGGGAACTCTTTTTTCAAACCTGTGGATGTAGGCCACTGCCTCATGAATGGCCTCATCCAGTCCCACGGCGTCGGCATGAAGGTTCATGGACTCAATGAACAACTCGTCCACACCTTCCTCCGCTAGCAAGTCGTTCATGAGTCTTTTGCCCTGTTCTAGAGACATCTTATGCTGTTCCTGAACCAGTCGCATGGTTCGATATAGTCTCTTGATTTGTGCCGAATATGCTGGGGCACTTGCTAACTCGGAGAGTTCGTCATATTCTTGCTGTTGTTCTTCGTCGGCTTCTTCTTCGTCTCCTCCTGCCTCTTGTTCATCTACATCGACTTCTACAACTTGGGGTTGGGTGGGGGCCGATGTTGTTTTGGGTCGTGGTTCCTGAGCTCGCGCTGCTTCCGCTTCGAGGTTAGAGTCATAGATTAATCTGGCAATTTCTTCATCCGTGAGGTCCTCAAGAGTAAATCCCTGTGGGAATTCCAAATCGGATGGAATGGGTGGAAACACCAGATTAGGCCCCTCCGTGCTTGGTCGTGGTAGCCGGATCGTGAATGGCCTAACTCGTCGTGTCTGGGGAGGAGTGATTTCTGGTGTAGCGGTAGCTCCCCTTGGTTGGGCACAGGGTAGTTGGACTCCCCCCCTCATCTTCTTGGATGGGGGACCTGCTGTTGATAGTCTTCTTTGGAATTCTTGGACTCGGGACCATACGAGTGCCCGCTGAACAGGCACATCATAAGCCAAGCATCTATAGATTATTCTGGTCAAAGCACAACACCCGTGGAGCACATTCTTCTGTTTTTTGTTCCACCTTTGATGCGCTAGGTGGATCTGGTCTATGATCCAGTGTGGCACATTGATGGGCAGGCTTTCGGTTTCTGCTAGATATAAACTGAACCATATTTTTTTCGGGGGCATTGTGAATCGTTCTTGGGCGGGAAACGCAAAGTGTTGCATGATGGTTCGCAGGTGAAGCGCAATGGTAGGTGTCATTGCTACCATATCCTTCATCTTATTCAGATCCTTGTGCTTCATGCGACCTGGGACCATGGTTTCCTTTTCTGTTGGGATGTGCATGCCATACATTCCCAATGCTTCTCTTACCAGGTTGAGGTCCAGCTTGAACCTTTTAAGCTCATTACCCGGCAGCAGTGATGGCAACACAAAGGTGCTGTCGCCTCCTTTGGTCCTGCTTGGCGTGATTGTACTGATCAGATATGAACATCGTAAAAAATCCGGCTTTGGTATGTGGGCCCTGAAGTAACTTTCCACACCCGCTTTGACCCAAACTGATCTCATGACTTCGGCATTTTGGTAGCTTTCAAATTCGCGTGTGAAAAAGTGGTATCGACCCCATTTGCCATTGAACTCCAATTCTGCTTCCCAGAAGTAGGTTCCATCGCCCAGTGGTCCAGCAACATCACTGAACCAATGCGCATGCTTACCTACTTGAGAAGTGTGTCCTTGAGGAGGATCCTGGATGGGGAGCACATGCACTTCTTGAAGCTCTTGCGGTCTTGCAGTGAGACGTGGCTCAAGGAGAAGTGTTTCTATGTCCACGATCTGGGGCCCAGATCCGGCTTGAGAGCTGGTACCTGCTTCTGCCATGGCCCTGTTTGCTGATTGGTTCTGTGAGAATATAGAACCAAGTGTTAACATTGTAATGGACAAAATAAATCCGTTGTTGTCCCCGTTACAACATTAACATAAGGTAGATGGTGAGTTAGTGGTTGGTAAGTGCATGAAGGCAGTGTGTGTAGTTAGTGATTGTGTTGTCCTAGGAAACTATTGCAGTTAGTAAGTGGGTTATGAATTTACAAATTGGGGTCGGGGGGTTTATTACAGGCCCTAGGCTGCCAAATGCAGTGAATGGGCTTTGCTTTCGGTTTCGGAGAGTCTCTACAGAGCTTTTTCGGTGTCGTGGTTTGAAAACGAGGCCTTTTTGGGACCCATATACAATTGATTACATGCACGTTCTTGGGTTTTGGTGTGTACATGAGTGTCGAGAACGAGTGAAATCTGGCAGCATGCGTCGCTGCGTTATGCTGTTTAAGTTGTGGCCTCAGCGTAGCTACTTGTGCCATCAAGCAAGCCTTAGGCACCCAAATTTGTCTTGATTGTGGGCTTGCCTTCATCGACTTCTTGGGCACCCAAATAGATTTTACTTTAGCAGAAGAATTTCTGGAAGACTTCTTATTAGCGTTGCGTTGTTGGTCACTAATAAGAGGCTTTGCCCCTGTAGTTGACGGTGGTGCAACTGGTCGTTCGCCTTTCCGCACCCATAGCTGGTCTATTTTCTGGGCTGTTCTGCTGCGCAGGTACTTTTGATCTCTGACATAGGTAGTACCCTGCTTCTTCTGCCTTTGATCCACCTTGGGTTGCTGCCTCCTTCTAGCCTTTGGAAAAGAAGGGAGTTCCGTTGCATTCCTGACTCCTTTTTTGCAAATATCATTCCTCTGCAACACATAGTTTTGGACAAGAACAGCATGGTCATCTTCATGTGTACCCCTGGAAGGACCAGGGGTCTGTGCCTTTCCTAGTTCCTTGAGTGCTCCATTGTCTAATTCTACTGTAACTCGACTATGATTGATCCAAACCTGGAGAAGTCCACTTCTTAGGTTTAGATTGACTGCTTGGTCATAGATCCAATCCTGACCCAAGACGAGAGGTTCAGTGAGCTCCTCATCTTGACATACTAGTACTTTAACGGTCATTGCCTCCTCGTGAATGTAGAGGGGAAGTTCCACCTCACCCATGCAAGGGGTTTCCACGCCTCCCAATCCTATGAGGTATGCTTCCACAGGATGGACAGTTAACTGTAACTCTTGACAGTAAGACAACTTAACAGCGCTAGTGGCAGCACCTGAGTCAATCAAGGCTCTTACAGTCCTTGTACTCTTTCCTTGTCCTATGTCTATGGTTATGAAAGGACGTCTATCAATTATTCTATTCGAGCTTGTTCCTGCAACTTCACACATGGCTATGGGAAATCCTTGGTCCGCAGAGTCATTCGCTCCAGGCTGATCTCTACCTTGCCTTCGTAATTTCATCCTTCTGATGCGTTCTAAAGCCTCTGCTTGAGCTTCTTCTCTAATTCTCTTTTCTTCCTCTTTGCGTTTCTTAGCAGTGTTGAGTCGGCTAAGCATTTCCTCCGTGAGGGGTTCCTGATACAACTTGACTCTGCAACCGCTAATATAATTTGGGAGAACATCACCCTCTAATGTGGCCAATTGCACTGCTCCACTTGTGGAGATCCTATTGATGATCATAGGTCCGTAGCCTCTCTTTTCTAACTTCCTCGCGTGTTGTTTTAGTGTATAGACTAAGACTAGATCTCCTGCTTTCAAACCCTTATCCTTTACGTGGGCATCAAAGTATGCCTTCTGTCTCTTCTTGGCAGCATATATGCCTGCAGCAGCTCGCATTCTTGTTTCTCCTAATCGTTCAAGGTCAAAAATTCTAGAGGATAGCTCATGACCTGTCCATTCGTGCTCTTGTGCTACTCTCAATGTAGGGATCAGGAAGTCCAAGGGTAGCACAGCGTTTTGGCCGAATACCATCTGAAAGGGGGTGGCTTGGAGTACCGTTTTGTAGGCAACTCGGTATGCCCAAACAGCATGGTGTAGCTGTTTGTCCCAGTCAGAGCGTTTAGTGTTCACTAATTTTGTCAGCACATTGCACAAAATCTTATTAGTGCTCTCAGCTTGACCATTAGCTTGAGGGTGATAAGGGGCAGACTTCTTGTGTATTACCAAGAATTCTCGGAGTAGATTTTCAATCACTTCGTTCAAGAAATGAGTGCCTCTATCACTTACAAGCTCTATGGGTAGTCCATATCTCGTGAATACATTCTCAAACAAGAATTTGGCAGTTGTTTGAGCATCGTTCTTGGTTGTAGCTTTTACCTCTACCCACTTGGTGAGATAATCTGTTGCCACAATGATGTATTCCGCATGAGAGCCTTTCGCTGGGGGATTAATAGGGCCTACGAAGTCTATCCCCCACTTAGAGAATGCACGTCCACCCATCATAGGTTTCAGTGGCATCTCATCTTTGCGTATAGGATACTGAGTCCTTTGACAGATATCACACCGTTTCACATAGGTATGTGCATCCATGTGAAGTGTAGGCCACCAAAAGCCCGCAAATAGTATTGCCTTGATTACCCGATCTGGTCCAAAGTGTCCTCCTGCTACACTTTGGTGAGCAGTTTCTAAGATCTTAAGATACTCACTTTCATGGACACACAGTCTCAGGTAACCATCTTTACCGCGCTTATATAGATTATCACCTATGAGTGAATAATCCAGGGCTTCTTGTTCTAAACTCCTTTTCCTAGCTAGAGTCATGTCTGGGGGGAATGTGTTTGTCCGCAAGAATGATACTAGAGGTTCACTCCAATCTGGCACAATGGATACTTGATAGAGAGTGGCATGTTCCACAGGTGGTTTAGTGCAACAGATTGGGCATTCTTTGCACAACTTTTGGACATCCGCTTCCATAGTTGGCCAGTGCACTCCGAATCTCTTTAGAGTTTGCAACGTTCGTTGCTTCGAATGGTGTTGCTCTAACGCACCTACATGTGCTAATTGCAACCATTTAGCGTACTCATCCTCTTCTACGCAACAAGCCAAGATCCCTTGATCTGTGTGCTTGTACATGCTGCCTGCCATGATATGGTACTTTTGGGCTTTTACGATCTCTCTATTCCGTGTGTTCACCACTGGATGATTAGGCCCGTATATCAATACTGGTACTATTGGCTTGGCCCACTGCGGCACCACTTCCAAATTAAACAAGTAAGCGTCAGGAAGGTCATCTGGCACTCCTTGTGGGGCTTCTCCCGATGTGAGCCTAGAGAGATGATCTGCTCTCAAATGAGTCCTTCCTTTTCTTACCACAACCTCGAAGTCGTATTCCATTAGCAAGAGAAACCATCTCACTAATCTTCCTGTATTGCATGGCTTGTTTACTAAGTACAACAATGCCTGATGGTCCGTAAAAAATTTAAACTTATTTGCAAGCAAATAGTGCCTAAATTTCTTGACTGCATATACCATGCCTAATCCTTCGCGCTCTGTTGTGGTGTAATTCCGTTCAGCCGCATTCAATTGTCTGCTGGCGTAGGCAATTGGAAGATCCATATTACCTTCACCAGTAGGTTGTGCAAGTACACATCCAATAGCGTAATTGGATGCATCAACATGAACATGGAATGGCTTATTCCAATCTGGTGTGGTCAAGATTGGTGCTGAACATAATCTTCGTTTAAGTTCTTGGAAGGAATTCTCACATTCATCCGTCCACTCAAAGTTTGTCAATAGTCCGTACATGGGCTTTGCAATGACAGCATACATGTGTATAAATCGTCGATAATAACCGCAATGCCCCATGAAAGCTTGTACTTCCTTGACATTCTTTGGCCTAGGTAGCTCCGCTATGGCTCTCACTTTTTCTTCGTCAGTAGATATGCCATTCTTTGACACGATATGTCCTAGGATCTTGCCTTGCCTGACCATAAAAACACACTTTTCGGGGTTCAGGCAGACTTGATATTCTCTACATTTGTCAAAGATTTGTTTGAGTTCAGGAATGTGGGTTTGCCTAACATTGGAATGAGCACAGAGATCGTCAACATAGACTTCTAAACTCTTCCTCAGGAACTCCTTAAACACATGGCACATCAGCCTCTGGAAGGTGGCTGGTGCATTGGTAAGCCCAAATGGCATTACTCTAAAAGCAAAAATGCCCCATTCTGTGGCAAAGGCTGTCTTATGCTGATCCTCTGGAGCTATGGCTACTTGATTGTAACCCGAGAATCCATCAAGGAAACTGTACACTTCCTTGCCTGCCACTCTTTCTAAGAGATGTTCTGTGATGGGAAGCGGATAGTTATCTCGAATCGTGGCGGCATTAACCTTTTTCAAGTTAATGCACACACGCAGCTTGCCATTCTTCTTGGGCACCACTACGATGGGGGATACCCATTCGGTGTGCTCAATTTCGTAGATAAATCCAGCTTCAACCAATCTATCTATCTCTTCCTTGATCTTAGCAGCGTAATTATCGTTATATGTATATGGCTTTTGCTTAGAGGGTTTAGCATCTGAGGTCATGGGAATGGTGTGTGAGCATATATCCGGGTCAACCCCTTTCAAATCCTTGTAACTCCAAGCGAATACATCTCTGTATTCTCTTAGCAAGGCAATCAATTCGTGCTCTTCTTCTTCTGTCAGGTCATGGCCTATATACGTGCATCTCTCCTCTCCTTCTTCTAGGGCCACTACTATTTTCTTTGTGGTTTCTTTGTTATCATAGGCCTCTCCTGATTGTGCCTCTCGTTTAGGCATTCTTATCATGACTCTCCTGTCATCTATCTCATACTTCTTAAAATTTTCTGGGACCTCAAACAAAGATTCTTCTTCTTCCGGTGAGGCTTCTCTCTTCTTTCGTTTCTTTCCTTCTTCCTTTGGGGTCACATGTGTTGCTAATCTTATATCATTTGTAACCTCTCCATGCCTCTGGGGTTGAAATTTTATTTCATGGAAGTATTCTTCATCTGATGCAAATGGTGGGTCCATAATGATTGACTCTAGATCGGAGTCACTTGCATCCTCAAATGCATCAGGGCTAGGTTCGCATTCTTCTAGAACTGCCTCTCCCATGATTGGCTCTATGGAGAAGACTGAGATATCATAGCCATCCTCATCACAGTGAGGTGTCCATTGTTCTTCATTGATGGCTACGTCCATTGTTGCTAAAATTTCTGCCCAGCCATGGGGTTCAAATTCCTCGTCTGGAAAAACTACAGGTGCATAGGCTGGGTCTTGAATGGGTCTATGAGTTTCGTTCGCACCTACCTCTCTGGCTTTCTCTCTCTTCTCTTCTTCTACTGCTACCTTGCACATCCATAAGTGAGTATCTTCATGCATCCATGAGGATCCAGATCCTATGGAATGCACCGATTCTGTGTCATCTTTGGCTCTATGGATGGGATTCCATTGGATAGGAGGGACATCTCTGTGAGAATAATCTTTGAGATTGACTTTGGTCGTAACACCCAAGTGTTGCAAATACAAGGAGTTGGTTCCCCAATCCTGTACCACTTGCAATTGTCGCATAAATGGCCTTCCCAAAATCATCTCATAGGCATGATTTTTACTGAAGTCACAGATAGCAAAACTATGTTCAAACTCGACACCACAAGTGGTGAGAGTTATTCCTTCTAGCAATCCTAGGGGTCTCTCTATGTGGCCATCGGCCATCTGCAATTTCATTCTCGTCGGCCTGAGTGCTGGCTTGCCCCAACGCTTGCCCCAACGCTTCCATAAGGAGGTGGTGGCAATTGCAACTCCTGCTCCTGAGTCCAAAATTGCCTTCGTGGTGTAGTCCTGATAGGTGATGGGAAGGTAGGTGTTCCCTTCTTCACCTTCACACATATCTCCAATCTTATCCAAGGGAATTTCTGGCACTGTCCTATGGGATCCTACCCGGGAATGAGGTTTTGCAACTTCAGTTACTCGACTGGCTGCATATTTCCCCGCGTTTGGTCTATCCTCAGGCATTTCTTTCAAAGTGAGATTGCGCTGCACCTTGGTGTTCGTTACTACCTCCGTGTTCCTAGGTATGACTGAGTCGTCGTTCCTTACCATGACTGTGGGTGCTCTCATACACGTGGATTTTGCTTCCCATGGGCCTGTGAAGTGGGGTAACTCTTGTATGGAATTAGATTCAAAGTCCAATCTCTCGTGAGATTGAGTACTCTCATGTTCCCCGTAGATGGATGGGATGTCTTGTGGGAATTGGTCGTGTGCATCGTCCACAAGTTCAAAAGGAGGGGCGACCTCACTTTCGTTATCCCATTTGTCTTCTTGAATCTCTCGTAGGAAGTCTGGTGCAAACCGATTCATAGAAGAAGAAGTGTCTGGCTCCGTAGAATTAGGTACATATGCTACCTGGGAAGGAGGGCTTATCCTATCGTTGGCTCTTTCCTCGTTGTCATAGATAGCTGAAGCACAAGCTTCTTGGGGAGGGTTACTTATGCTATTACTTTTCCGCACAGGCTCATACGCTCTCTGGGAAGGAATGTGGGTTACCTGTGGAGGTACATAAGCTTTCGAGAGAGGCACCTGTGACCTTTGGGGAGGAAGATAAGCTCCTTGAGGAGGCACATGAGCTTCCTGAAGAGGCTGGCTTATCCGTTCTCTTGCCCTTTCCTTTTTTTGAGGGATAGGCTCCTTTTCTGGCTGTGCAGTTAGCCTCTCTAATCTTTCTAAGGAGGGGAAGTTGTCTGGTTTAGTGGAATTGGCTGCATAAACTTCCGATGGGGAATGGCTCAGGTTTTTGCTTGCTTTTTCTTTCTCCTGATTTTTTTCTTCCTTGTCAGCTCTGGCAATTATCCTCTCTAACTTTTCTAGGAATCCATCCAAGTGTAATTGCGTCTTGGCTGAGCCCGAGTAATTGAAAAGGCGACTGGCTTCAAACATAGTCTGAGCCAATGCGACCATTTTCGCGCATAGTTTGGTTCTTTCTATCTCTAGGTCAGCTCTAGGATAGCACTTGGCATGATCCGTGACGTTTGGCCCTTCTTGGATTCTGGCCTGATATGCTTTGAGCATCATGTCTAAGTCTTCAGGAGTGGGATCAGCTAACACTGATCCTACTCTAGGGGGTGGTGGGATTTGATGAGGCGGTGGGGAAGGTGGTGAGTCGGATGGAGATGGGAGTGGTGGAGGCGGGGTGATGTGAGAGGGAGTTTGAGCTGTGAGTTCAGTTATCCTCGCTTTGGTTTCTCTTATGCTTTCCTCAAGCTCACTCATCTTTTTGGCCCATTGTCGTTTCATTCTTTCTCGACTATCTTTCCATGCTCTAGTCCTTTTCTTTGTTACGCTCTCGGTTTCACTAGCCTCTGGGCCCTTTTCCTTGCTTGTCTCTTGGTTTTGCTGTAATGCCTGAGCTCTAGTGACTACCTGCACTGGTGCAGTGGAAGTGACGCTTCCTGAGGGATCTACAACCAAACCGATCACATTGATAGGAGTGATTTTTGGCATATTATTGGGGTTCTTAGGACAATCTCGTAAGAGATGTTCTTTTCCACAATCTTGGCAGAAACCTTGGATAGTCACTGACTGGGGTTGTGTAGGTGGAGGCAAGGGACAATCACGAATGAGATGATCTCCTTGGCATCTGTAGCACGGTCCTCTTGGGAATGGAGGTCTTACTTGCCTAGGTTGAGGCCTGGGGTTGGGGTTTGCATACATGACGTTCGTGTAATCTGACTCCCAACTAGGTTCACTTGGTTCCTCACTATAGTAAGACTCACCATGTTCTGGAGACTGCATGTAGTAAGCCTGGGGACTATCGACATGTGTAGAATCAAAGCTATGGTCACTTGGGTCACTTTCTGAGATCAATGGGGTTACTGGTACTATGGCCCTATTCAGGTTTTCTTCTGCAACAGCATACTTTACTGGAATCACGTTAGTGGGGTTTGGGGGCTGTTGAGCTAGTACCGGTTGGGGTCTCTGTTGGGCCTGATATGGTTGCTGATAGGTTTGTTGGGGTCTAGCATATTGTGGTGGTGGAGGATACTGGTTCTGGTATCTGCCTTGTTGGTAGGGTTGAGGGTAGGGTTGCCTAACTGCCTGCTTGTTGTATGGGCAATCTTGCGCAGTGTGGTTTGTGTACTTCCGTTCTATGGTGCAATACTGGCTACTAGGGTTAACTTGGGGTTGGGCCATAATGGGACACACATTTGCCATGTGGTCGCCACCGCAAGTATAGCATCTTTTCACAGGGGCAAACCTTGGGATTTGTTTGCTAGTTACACCTAATTTCTGAGCTACTTTTTCCGCGAGTTCCTCAATTGATGTAGATTGCGTGGAAGAGTGGCTAGATGCACTATCTGAATTTATAGATTTTGGAAAGCTCTAGCTCTTCCCCTAGGTTATCTTCGATGTCAATGCACATGCGTACACACTCTTCTATAGTCCTAGGGTCTTTCAGATACACATAAGATCTCAATTTCGTACTCAACAATCCATCAAGGAATAAGGCTACTTGTTTAGCAGATGTGGGTAACTCCGAAATAGGGCACCTTTCCAGATATTGTCTAAACCTTCTTCCGGCCAATCTGACAGTCTCTTGGGGGGTCTGTTTGAAGCTGTGGATCAGTGAGGAGGTATTGTGTCTTATGCCGCTCTTAGAGAACTCTACAATGAATGCCTCTAGGAGTTGGTCTATGCTCCTGAACTGACGCTCATCTAATGGCTGAAACCATGTAAGTGCCGTGTTCCTAAGGGTTAGACCGAAGGCATTGTACTGCGTGAACAGATCTTCCACTTGTTCAGCTCTCAAGACTTGCTTGAACTCTGCTACATGATCATAGGGATCTCCTGTGCCGTCAAAGTAATTCTTCATGGACTTAACTAACTGGGTGGGTCTCAAAGTTCTTGCGTGCTCTCTAGGCCTCGGCAGAGGGAATCCATCTACATTTCTTTGGTTCCTGTGGGCTCTATGTATCTCAGGAGGTTCTACCCTATTCGTCTCCGTTCTCGATCTTTCTCTGCCTACAGGGTTGGCAAAACTTACTTCCGGTCTATCTCTACTTCTGTCTCTTTGCGTACCATGAGCTTGGGAAGTTCCAGCCCCAGGGTGACCATAGGATACATTTGATCTAGGTTGGGGGAAAATAAATTCGCCCTTCCAAGTGTAGGCATGTCTATCATTTTCTGTCACCCCAAAGATCCGTTCTGAAGCATGATCTAAGTAAGTCACTCTACCTGGGCTGTCCGGATCCTTAAACTCATAGATCATGATATTTCCTATGTCTGTTGGCTGATTAGACTTATACCTCCAAAAGGCTTCATCAGTTTCTCGATTGAGGAGCAACTCTATGCTCTTGTTGTCTTGGGGGACCCATTCAGGCGTGATAATCCTAGTGAGAACTGATTTACCTCGAGGGGTTCTAGGTTCCACTCCCATGTTTCCTTGTTCCAAGTCACCTAAGTCCGCTTCTGAAATTACATTTCCAAATTCATCTGTCCTATCAGGATGACTAGTGACTACATATATAGTTCCTTCTTTGTCCAGGTATGCACCATTTTCAAACTTGACCGCTGGGTGCTCTAGTCCTATGGATTGGTCAGGGTTTTTAATCTGGACCACGGATCTTCCTAGGCCGTCCTCATAGATGCTAGCACCTAATCGGTTGGTCCTAAGGTATTCCAGCTGTGTTTTGTAGGGGCCTTCTACCCTGTACAAATAAGGCATTCCTGAACTTCCCGTAGGTCTGTCCATGCCTTGAGACATTTCTGACTCACTGGTCTCAGAGCTAGGGTAGTATGAGTGGTGGCTCAACTGCTGGGCCCAAGACCTTGCAGTATGATTGACACTAGCCTCTGAAGACCTAAGGCTTTGTCTTTCCCTTGCTAAATGTCGTCCTGATCTAAGGTTCATATGCCTAACTGATTAGCCCAATTTTTTTTTTTTTTTTTTTTTTTTTTTTTAGAGTACAACCTCGTTGCCGATCAATTGGTACCAGTCACTTGGTTCTTTTTAGTTAATTATTGTGTTTATGGTCTTGTCTGATATCACGTCGTCAGGAACACTTGAATGTTCTTCGTATTTTAAGTTGATCGTTCCACGTTAGATTCTTTTCCTTTAGGTTATCGATAGTACAGAGATTATGTTTTTAACTTGAACTTGAGTTTTTAGGTAGTCTTCAACTTGATAACTGCCTATCGTCGCCCTGACTTACTCCTATCTCTACTCGTTCTTAGCTTGAGCTAGGAAATGACGGAGGGAGTTGAGAATAATCCAACCTTACTTGTTGATCCCTTGCTTTATGGTGCTCAAGAACCCGGTTCTCAAGCTTGCAAAGAAACCTTGCTTTGTACGCTCTCAGTTGCTCTCAATGGACCTATAAAAGTCCCACGGTTAGCTCAATGCTTAGATTCAAGGACACAACCCACAACTTTCATTCATGTAACATATACACATATTTGCATTGTGACTTTTTAGGAAAATAATTCTAAAGACCCCTGACTTTGAGCCCCCTGGGTATGGTCAACTTCAAAATACCCTCTCTGAAAATCAATGCATTATCTTTATAAAAAACAGTTGAGGGCGTGTAGTATATGCCACGAGCTTTCCTACAAGCCCAAGAGCTCAAAAATTGGATTTCGTATGAAAAAGTTAGGACTGTTCAGGGTTTAGGGAGTGAAATCAGGGTTCAATACAAGCTAACAGTTGAACAGGAATACTCGAGTAGCTTGTGGCACGGCCTAACAATGCAATACTACACCCTAGAGTTTGTCCCACACTTAATCACAATTTAGACCAATCACTTTGCCTTAAAAATTTGACCTAAATTGCCCTTCTAACGCGTTCGCAAAGTCTGTCGGTCGCGATTGACAGGTCAGTCGCGATCGACGTGTCGATCGCGATTGACAGGTCCGTCGTGGCTGTCAGTCGCGATTGACTGGTCAGTCGCGATTGACAGGGGTTGCGAAAAGTCAATCAATCGTGGTCAAAGCGTCGTTGACTCTGTCGGTCGCGATTGATGAGTCGATCGCGATTGACAGGTCGGTCGCGAGGGTCTGTCGATCGTGGTCAAACAGTCGTTGACCGTGTCGGTCGCGATTGATGAGTCGATCGCGATTGATGGCTCGATCGCGATTGACACGTGTCACGCGTATGGTCAGTCGGTCGTGGTCAATCGGTCGTTGACTCTGTCGGTCGCGATTGACTGAGCCGTCGTGGGCTGTCGGTCGCGATTGACGTGTCGATCGCGATTGACAGGTCTGTCCGTCGTGGTTTGTCGATCGCGATTGACAGAGCGATCGCGATTGACAGAAATCTGTGGAATTTCAAAAAACTAAACACATTTTTGGGAAGCTCTAGGCTTGTAGGTCATGGATATGCACTTTGTTTAGCAATTAGAGCAATTTTTCTGTCGGTCGCGATTGACAGAGCTCGGCGACACACAGACAGTTACTCAGATTTCCGTACCTGCGCAGAGTGCTGGGGATGATGATGCAGCCTGTACCTGCAGAATGCTCACAAAACATGCAAAAAACAGCACATGCAAATTCGCTCTCTCGCTCTCTCTCACAAGTGAAATGAGGGAAATGAGGTGGAGATGGGGATATAGTCAAAAAACTGAAATTTTCGCGATGATGGAGATGGAGGTGGGAGATGGTGATGATGATGATGGTGATGAAGATGGTGAAGAAAGTAAAAGAAAATCGATGAGAGTGAAGAAAATACCTACAACTCCAACGCGTCTACTCTACGTCTTACCATCACACGCTCGTCCTCAAAGCTCGATCCCCGGCAACGGCGCCAAAATTTGGTGTAGCTCAGTGATGAGTAGCACCTCCTTTAATGTCAATCCGGGAAGACGTGAGGATGGTATGAAGACCTCGAGCAAGTGGCGGCACAAGTGCGTGAGTGAGAAGCACACAAGCATGCACACACATACACACACACGCGCACACAAGGCAAGACAAAGAGTGAGAACCAATGGAGCTTTTTTAGATTACTTTCAAAATGCTCTTACCAGTTCGTTTCAATTACAATCTAACCTCAAAAATGAGCTCTCTAGCTCCTTTTATAGTTTTTGACTAGCTTTTGGCCCTGTCCAGACCTAGTGTCCGGCCTAGTTAAAAATTAGGTTCCAGGGCTTATTTGGGGGCTCAAACGAGATCTAAAAATTATGAAAATTGGTACGCAACTACTTCTAAGGCTCCTCAAGCTCAAGGACTCCTTGGCTTGCACAAAATGGAGCTACAAAAATGTGAAATGAGATTTACAATGATTATTAGTGATAAAAATCACTGTTGTTGTAGGGATTTCTTCTAGTGATCTGCCATACATATCTTCAAGCTCCCTACTTGCTCTTCTTCCCTGCATGTCCATCTCTCTGATTTGCATTAATGTCTTGAAAAAATATTGGCCTACTTGCCAAATCTTCTTTGACTGCCCTGTTTGCTCGTGCTGTCCCTTCGCTCTGACTCCCTTCTTTGACTTTCACGTCTTGTAGTTCCTGATGTACCAAGGCTACTACCAACAGGGGGCTTCTGTTGGAGCTTGTTCAGGAGATGGTTGAGGTGAGGGTGATTCTGGGACCTGAAGGTAGGGGATAGTTCCTCTCATTCTTTTTCCTGCTCGTCCTCTGCTAGGCTTCCTAGCTTTCTTTGATGTCCCTTTGAAAGCCTTCAGCTCTTCGCTTGTCATTGCACGTTCGATCGGTAAGTCATATGCTAGGCACATATACACAATGCACGTGAGGTCGCAACATCCATTGATGACCTTCTTTCTTTCCCAATGGTGCTGTGCCAAGTAAAGCTGATCAATGATCCAGCTTGCTAAATCTACCGTCTGGGGTCCAGTACATGCTAGATATAAACCAAACCAAATTCTTTTGTGGGGCATCGTAAATCGGTCCTGCACGGGAAAAGCAAAGTGCTTCATACATATTCTCAACGGCTTAGATAACTCAAGGGTTATAGCTGAAATATCTTCCCACTTCGTAACATCGCGACGTTTCATGGGTTCTGGGATCAGTCTTTCATGCTCTGTTGGAGTATGCGTCCCATGGATTTTGATGGTAGCTCTAATCAGATCTTTTGTCAAATAAAACCTTTTATATGGTGGGTCGTTTACCAAAGATGGCAAAATGAATGTTCCTGGCAAATCTTTGTTCTCTGAAGCCATCAGTGTTGTGACCAAATAATAACATCTGTAGAAGTCAGGTTTAGGCAGAGGATCACTGGAGTACTCTGTGAATCCTGCTCTTGCCCAAACATGCGTTAAATCTTCTGTGTTCTGGAGCCCTTTGAACTCTCTTGAGAAGAACTGATATTTGCCCCATGTACGGTCATCAAAAGTTAAATTAGCCTCAAATATAAACTCAACCTCTGCCAATGGTCCTGCTAGCCCTTGAAACCAGTGAGAATTGCGATGAATCTTCTCAGTATACCCTCTAGGAGGGTCATCTATTGGCATCGGGCCTCGGAAACCTTGAAATTCTGGCGGTGGAGCCATCGGATGGGGCTCGCGAGTAGTTCACCAATATTGGCCATTGGTGCACTAGGGCCAGCTTTTGATGGTCCTTCTGTCTACATGGAGGATGATGTGGATGTGTGGCGGATCTGCTACAAAAGATTAACACATTAGTATGGAAATTAATTATGATCCCATTATAGTGAGACCGCAATCCCTTTCCATAACCGATGTGTAACCCGTGTAGCCAAGTGTTGTGAAGTGATTGATGCAATGATTTTTGCAGATCTAGTGCAGGTCTCTAGACACCGTCATGCTTTCAGATGATACATACAATTCTTGATGAGGTGTTTTTACAAGTGATGTTGGGTTATAGTGTGTGGATTTATACAAGGTTCAGTCTTGACGGAGTTATTACAAGGTTTTAGATTAGTTGGGATGGGAGTTATGTTAGACAATGGGTTAGGAGAAGACTTCTGCATACGTTTCGGTATCCACTTCCTAAGAGTTGGTGATCGGGTGATAGGTCTCTGCGGAGGGACAAAAGATGATATCGGGTTTGGTGGTATGGAGGGTTGAATAGATTTCCGGGGGTTATATATTACATGGTTTGAGGGTTCAGCTATAATACATGGTTTGGGTACCCAAATTTGCGTGGGTGTGGGTTGATTCATCAGGTACTTCTTGGCGATCCAAATTTGTCGAATGGTCGAACTTGTAGAAGAAGGTCAAGGGGATGTTGAATACTGATTCTGCTTCTGCCTGAACTTCTTCTTGTCATTATCTACATTGTTGAAATCTGTCGATGCTTTCTGTTCTTTTGGCACCCATATTTGTCTTGTGCCATTTGCTTTGGGATATTGATACTGCTTTCCTCTTTGTGTCGTCTGATGTTATCGTCGGTCTGGGTTCCTTCATCGTGGTTGACTCTGTTGTGGTTGAGGTTGAGAGGTCAAATGGACACTCTGCTTTGGAAAAGAAGGGAGGTCCAACACTTGCGATCCCTGGCCATTAGGAAGTGCTCCGTTTCGTACTTTTAATCTAGGCCAGTCCGCAATAAGTGTGGAAGGATGGGCACCGCAGGGTGTTTTGCCCATGTGTCTGCTGATGCAACCCACCTGACCGCTGATTGTGTCCATCTGCCCTAGCGGTTGGGTAATTGCCCCTTCTAGTTTGCAGGAAGCCCTAGGGAAAATCTCCTAACGTCCTTCTGACTGACAACTGTCTATAGCCAAGCCCGAGTGGGTTGGTGTAGACGTAACGTGACTGATCTGACCAAAGATCTTCCGGTCTTCCGTCGCATGAATTTCATAGGGTCTAGGGTTACAAACCTCAGTCGGAATGCCATTAGGGAAGTCAAGCGGTATCACTTGCTTCTGATCTAAGGTTCCAATCTCTAAGGAGCCTTGTCTAAGATTTAGGTCCACTAAGTGATCGTATAGCCAATCTTGGCCAAGGATTAGGGGTTCTATCAGGTCGTCATCATGGCACACTAGTAGCTTCACTGTCAAGGTTACTTCGTTTATGAGGATAGGAAGGTCAACCTCACCCATGCAAGGGGTTTCCATGCCTCCTAGGCCTATGAGGTATGCCTCAATTGGCCGCATTTCTACTCCTGAATCCTTATAGTGGGACCACCTAATCACACTAGTCGCAACACCTGAATCAATTAAAGCCCTGAGCTCTTGGCATGGGTTGTTGTGCTCTAGCCTGACTGTAATGAATGGTCTCCTGTCCACTATGCTAGGATGAGTGGTTGATTTTACTTGACACATGGCCATGGGATATCTGGGTGATGTTTCCAGATGGTTATAATGTTCGCTCCCTAGTCCCTGTCTTCTTAACTTCATGCGCTTAATGCGTTCTATAGCTTCCGCCTGAGCTTCAGCTCGTATTCTATTTTCTTCCTCCTTAGGCTTCTTTGCCAACGTGAGTCGTCTAAGCATATCCTCAGTAAGAGGTTCCTGATATAACCTGACTCTACAACCACTAATGTAATTAGGCATTATATCTCCTTCTAAGGTGGCTAATTGTACTGCTCCACTTGTCGAGAGTCTGTTAATGACCATAGGTCCATAACCTCGCTTTTCTAACTTCCGTGCGTGCTGTTTTAGCGTATATACTAGAACTAAATCTCCTTCTTTCAAGCCTTTATCTTTCACATGTGCATCAAAATATGCTTTCTATCGCTTCTTTGCCGCGTATATTCCTACTGCTGCTTTTAGCCTGGTTTCTCTTAATCGTTCAAAGTCCATTATTCTCGCTGATAATTCATGGCCAGTCCACTGATGTTCTTGTGCAACCTTAAGGGTCGGTATCAAGAAGTCCAAAGGAAGCACAACATTTTGACCAAAAACCATCTGAAAGGGAGTTGCATTGAGTACGGTGTTGTAGGCCACTCGATATGCCCAAACAGCATGGTGTAACTGTTTGTCCCAATCTGAACGTTTGTTGTTCACGAGTTTCGTCAGTACGTTACAAAGGATCTTGATAGTGCTTTCAGCTTGACCATTGGCCTGAGGATGATATGGTGCGGATTTCTTGTGAATCACCATAAAATCCTGTAACAAATATTCAATGACTTGGTTTAGAAAGTGAGTGCCTCGATCGCTCACTAACTGTATAGGCAACCCATATCTTGTTAAGACATTTTCAAATAAGAATTTTGCAGTCGTGTGAGCATCATTCTTTTTCGTGGCTTTTGCCTCTACCCATTTTGTAAGATAATCTATGGCAACAATAATGTATTCCCCATGTGTACCTTTTGCAGGGGGATTAATGGGTCCTACAAAGTCTATGCCCCACTTAGAAAATGCACGTCCGCCCATCATGGGTTTCAATGGCATTTCATCTCTGTGAGTAGGAAACTGAGTTCTTTGGCACACATCACATCTCTTTACATAGGTATGTGCATCCATGTGAAGAGTGGGCCACCATAATCCTCCAAAGAGGATGGCTTTGATTATCCTATCTGGTCCAAAACGACCTCCTGCAACACCTTGGTGTGCAGTCTCTAGTATGCTCAGATAATCGCTTTCATGAACACACTGTCTTAAGTATCCATCTCGTCCTCGTTTGTATAGATTATCGCCAATAAGTGAATAGTCTTGAGCTTCTTACTCTAGACTTCGTTGTCGTGCTAAAGTCATTCCTTGAGGGAATGTCTTCGTCCTCAAGTACGTCACTAAAGGTTCACTCCACTCTGGTGTGAGAGACACGTGATATAATGTAGCATGCTCTACTGGTGGTCTTTCACAACAAACATGCCATTCTTTACACAATTTGTAGACATCTGCTTCCATCGTAGGCCAATATACTCCTAGTCTATGCAGAGTCTGTAATGTTCGATGTCTTGAATGATGTTGCTTTAATGCACCTATGTGTGCTAATTGCAACCAATTCGCATGTTCTAATTCATCTACACAACAAGCAAGAATCTTTTGATTATCCTGTTTATATATGCTTCCTGCTATGATTTGGTATCTCTAAGACTTGATAATTGCTCCTTCTTTGATCTTTATCCTAGGATTTTTCGGTCCATACGTGAGAATAGGGACTATCGGCTTAGCCCATTCTGGAGCTATCTCCAGGTTAAACAAGTCTGCATCTGGTAGATCATCCACTACTCCTTTAGGAGCTTCTCCTGAGGTTAATCTTGAAAGGTGGTCAGCTCTAAGATGTGTCTTTCCTTTCCTGACTACTACTTCAAAATCATACTCCATGAGTAATAGAAACCAACGTATCAGTCGTCCTGTGTTACATGGTTTGTTGACTAGGTACAATAGGGCTTGATGATCTGTAAAGAACTTGAATTTGTTGGCCAACAAGTAGTGCCTAAACTTCTTTACTGCGTAGATCATCCCTAATCCTTCTCGTTTCGTAGTGGTGTAATTTCTTTCTGCTGCGTTCAATTGTCTGCTCGCGTAAGCTATGGGGAGATCTATATTACCTTCATTCGTGGGTTGTGCTAACAACATCCTATGGCATAATTGGATGCATCCACATGTACATGGAATGGCTTACTCCAATCTGGGGTTATCAATATAGGTGCTGAGCACAAACGTCGTTTGAGTTCATTGAATGAATTCTCACATTCATCTATCCATTCAAAATGAGTCAAAAGAGAGTACAACGGCTTGGCTATGATTGCATACATGTGTATGAATCGTCTATAATAACCGCAATGGCCCATAAATGCCTGTACCTCTTTCACATTAGTTGGTCTTGGTAATTCTGCAATTACTTTTACCTTTTCTTCATCTGTAGAGATTCCATTCTTTGACACAATGTGTCCTAGAATTTTACCTTGTCTGACCATGAAAACACATTTTTCTGGGTTCAAACAAACCTGATATTCTCGACATTTGTCAAATATGTGTCTTAACTCAGGGATATGTGTTTGTCTTACATTTGAATGTGCACATAAGTCATCGACATAAACTTCCAAATTCTTGCGTAAGAAATCCTTAAATACATGACACATGAGTCGATGGAAAGTAGCGGGTGCATTTGTTAAGCCAAATGGCATCACACGAAATGCAAATATGCCCCATTCAATGGCAAAAGCTGTCTTGTGTTGATCTTCTGGAGCAATGGCTACTTGATTATAGCCTGAGAAACCATCAAGAAAGCTGTAAACTTCCTTGCCCGCAACTCTTTCCAATAAATGTTCTGTGATAGGAAGAGGATAACTGTCTCTAATTGTGGCGGCATTAACTTTTTTAAGGTTAATACACACACGCAATTTCCCATTTTTCTTGGGCACTACCACAATGGGGGATACCCATTCGGTATGTTCAACTTCGTAAATGAATCCTGCTTCTATCAAGCGATCTATTTCCTCTTTAATCTTCGCAGCGTAATTATCATTGTACGTGTACGGTTTCTGTTTTGTCGGTTTTGCATCTGGAGTCATAGGGATTCTATGAGAACATATATCTGGATCTACTCCTTTCAAATCTTTGTAACTCCAAGAAAACACATCTCTATATTCGCGCAATAGGGCAACTAATTCTTCTTCTTCTTCCTTCGTCAAATCATGCCCTATGTATGTACATTTTTCTTCTTCTCCTTCTATGGCAACTATTACTTTCTTGGTTTTCTCTCGGTTTTCATATACTTGTCTCTCATTCGCCTTTCTATTAGGCATTCGTACCATGATTCTTCTATCTTCGATTTCATATTTCTTGAAGTTCTCGGGAACCTCAAACAAGGATTCTTCTTCTTCTGACATGGTTTCTTTCTTCTTTCTTTTCTTGCCTTCACTCTTGCTAGTCACTTGAGTGGCTATTCTCACATCATTCATAACTTCTTCCTGTTTTTGAGGGTGAGTTTCTACTTCGAAAAAATATTCTTCTTCTGATGCAAAGGTGGGTCCATGATAATTGATTCTAAATCAGAATCACTCGCGTCCTCGAATGCATCAGTGTTCGGTTCACATTCTTCTAAAATTGAATCACTCATGATTGGCTCTATCGTGAAAACTGAAATGTCATAGCCATCCTCGTCACAGTGGGGTATCCATTGTTCTTCATTGATGGCTACATCCATGGTTGCTAGGATTTCTGCCCAACCATGGGGTTCGAATTCTTCCTCTGGAAATACTACAGGTGTGTAAGCTGGGTCTTGAAGGGTTCGTGGATGTTGTTCTGCACCTAAAGTTCTAGCTTCTAACCGTTCTTCCTCTTGTTTTGCTACCTTACACATCCATAAATGAGTGTCCTCGTGTAACCATGAGGGGTCTGACTCCAAAGAGTGTACTAATTCTGTTTCTACTGGTGTCTTATGGATGGTGTTCCATTGTATTGGGGGTACGTCTCGATGCAAATAGTCTTTAAGATTGACTTTGGTAGTCACTCCTAAATGTTGCAAGTACAAAGAATTAGTTCCCCAATCTTGTACAATTTGCAACTGACGCATGAATGGTCGTCCCAATATCATCTCATAAGCATGATTTTTTGCAAAGTCACAAATGGCAAAGGTATGCTCAAACTCCACACCACAAGTGGTGAGAGATATGCCTTCTAGTAAGCCTAATGGTTTCTCTATGTGTCCATCAGCCATTTGTAGCTTCATGCTGGTAGGTCTGAGTGCTGGCTTACCCCAACGTTTCCATAAAGCGGTGGTAGCGATGGCTACTCCGGCTCCTGAATCTAAGATGACTTTCGTGGTGTAGCCCTAATGAGTTATTGGAAGATAAGTATTACCTTCCTCTCCTTCACTTACGTCTCCAATATTTTCTACGGGTATCTCTGGTACCTTCTTATGTGATCCTATCTGAGAGGAAGTTGTAGCAAGCTCAGGGAATTGATTTGCTACGTGCTTCCACAATTCTGGTTTTACCTTTAACAATTCCTCCGGAGTGAGATTACACTGTACTTTAGTGTTCTTGATCACTTCCGTGTTTCTAGGGATTACTGATTCTTCATTCCTCACTATTATCGTGGGTGCTCTCATACTAATAGACTTAGCTTCCCAAGGTCCTGTGAACTGAGGTAATTCATGCAAAGAATTAGATTCAAAACCTGTATGTTCACTTCGTTGTTCTTCCTCTACATCATCGTAAATAGAGGGGATGTCTTGGGGAAATTGTTCCTGCAAGTCATCTATTTCTTGAATAGGAGGATGGGTTCCTTGTTCTTTTCTGCATTTCTCTTCTTGGATTTCTCTCAAAAATTCATGTGAGTACCTATGTATGGAAGACAGGTTGTCTTGACTTTCTGTATTGGGTACTTGAAACAGGGATGGTACATTCTTTTCCTGTGGCTCTGGGACAATAGGGTTCCTATGCTGATCCTTTTTCTCTTTGCTTTCTATCAAGTATTCTAGCCTCTCCATTAGACCTTGAAAGTGTAATTCAGGTTTTGCCATGTTATTCCAATTAAGATATCTAGAGGCTTCGAACAAAGCTTGTGCTAATTCTACCATCTTCATGCACAGTTTAGTCCTCTCAATTTCTAGATCAGCTCGTGGGTAGTTCTTACTCATTTCAACTACTTGAGGTCCCTCTTTTAATCTGGCTTGATATGCACGAAACATCATGTCTAGATTTTCAGGTATGGGTTCCGCTAAAACTGATCCTGATTTTTGAGCTGGGTTCTCTTGATTTAATTCCTGTGAAGTCAATTCTAGGAGTTTGGCTCTCGACTCTTTTAAACTTCCTTCCAACTCAGTTATCTTTTTACTCCATTTTCTCTTGATTCTTTCTCTAGAATCCTTCCAAGATTTTGTCTTTTTGCTGCTAGATTCTGCAACTTCACTAGTTCCGGCTAGTTTCTCCTGATTAAGCTGCTGGTCTTGTAAGAGTGCCTGGGCTCTTCTTATAGCTTGGATAGGCACGTATGTAGGGTTCAATCCATCTGCATTGTTTACAATACCTATCACGTTGATCGGTGTCACATTTGAAGCGTTAATTGGGTTCTTAGGACAATCTTTGATTATGTGCTCTTTACCACAATCGGCACAAAAGCCTTCAATGTTATAGTACTGTGATTGCCCTGCTATCAGAGGATGTGGACAATCCTTTATGAAATGATCTCCTTGGCACCTAGAGCATGGTCCTCTAGGGCCCTGTGGTCTTTGCTGTCTCAATTGGGGCCGCGGGTTTGGGTTTGTGTACATCACATTAGCATAGTCTGGCTCCCAACTAGGTTCCACTGGTGGACTATCATAATGATATATCTCCACATGTTCTGGTGACTCTGTGTAATAAGCGGGTGGACTATCTACATGAGTAGAGTCAAAACTATTTGAGTTCGGATCACTCTCTGTGATCAAAGGTGAAGAAGGCACTAAGGCCCTACTTAGGTTCTCTTCTGCAGCAGCGTATTTCACTGAGATGACATTCGCTCGTGGGGGTGGCTGCTGAGTTAAAACAGGTTGAGGTCTCTGTTGCGCCTGATATGGGTAGTTCTGTGGAGGCCTATAGTAATAAGGCTGGGCACTGTAATGGCCTTGATACCTACCTGGCTGTGGGTATGCTTGCGGGTAGTTCTGTCTTACTGCTTGTTTGTTGTATGGGCACTCCTGAGCCGTGTGATTTGTGTATCTTCTCTCAATTGTACAATATTGGCCACTAGGGTTGGCTTGTGGTTGTGTCGCATTGGGACACATATTTGCCAAATGATTTCCACCACAAGTGTAACAACGTACGTTAGTTGTTAACTTGGGCACCTGTTTACTAGAAACTCCTAGTTTCTGGGCCACTTTTTCTGCTAGGTCTTCTATTGAGCTAGACAATTTTGTGGATGCTAGAGATGAACAATCCGAGTCCTTATAGACCTTTGAGAGTTCCAACTCGTCTCCTAAGTTTTCCTCAATGTCTATGCAAATTCTTACACACTGCTCTAGCGTTCTGGGTTCCTTTAGGTACACATAAGAGCGTAGTTTAGAGCTCAACAAGCCATCTAGAAACAATGACACTTGCTTGGCTTGTGAGGGTAACTCTTGCATTGGACATCTTTCAACATATTGTCTAAACCTACGTCTTGCCAGTCTAACTGTTTCCTGAGGGGTCTGTTTGAAACTATGAATCAACGAAGACGTGTCATGTCTGATCCCACTTTTAGAGAATTCAGTGATGAATGACTCTAAAAAGTGATGGATGTCTCTAAATTGCCTTTGTTGCAATGGTTGGAACCAAGTTAAAGCAGTATTCTTTAACGTTAGTCCAAATGCGTTGTATTGCGTGAACATGTCTTCGACTTGTTCTGCTCTTAGTACTTGCTTGAATTCTACGACATGGTCATAGGGATCTCCTGTCCCATCAAAGTAATTTTTCATGGATTTCACTAACTGAGTGGGTCTTAACATTCTTTCATGTTCACGTGGTCTAGGTAGAGGAAAATCATCTCTACCACCTGGTATTCCATGTTCCCTTTGTCTATCCGCTCTATTAGTGTCCGTGGTAGTTCTATCTCTCCCTATGGGATGATTGAAGCTTACTTCGGGTCTCTCTTTGTTCTTTTCTCTTTGCATGCCATGGGCTGTGGATGTTCCTGCCCCTTGTTGGTTCACGTTTACATTTGTTCGTGATGGAGGGAATACCAATTCACCTCTCCATGTGTATGTATTTCTAGCGTGGTCAGGCACCACAAATACTCTTTTTGAAGTCTCATCCAGGTATACAACCTTTCCAGGTGTATCCGGGTCCTTGAACTCGTAGATTATGATGGAACCTACCTCACTAGGTTGTTCTGTTTTGTACCTCCAAAATGCTTCGTCTGTTTCTTTATTTACAAACAACTCTATGCTTCTATTGTCCTGAGGGGTCCAATCTGGAACTAGTACTCGTGTCAGTATAGATTTCCCTCTAGGTGTTCTAGGTTCTTCTAATGGTTCCTTTCCTTGAGATTTTGCTTCTCATTCTAGCTGAACTACGCCAAACTCATTCGTATTGTTTGGTTGCGTACTTAAGATGTACATCGTTCCTTCCTTGTCTATGTACGTGTCTCTTTCGAATTTCACCACTGGATGTTCCAATCCAATGGGTTGATCGGGGTTGTGCATTTGCACCACTTGCCTTCGCAAACCATCCTCATAGATGCGAGCACCTAATCGGTTGGTTCGGAGAAACTCTAGTTGAGTCCTATAGGGTCCTTCAGGTCTTTCTAAATATGCAACATTCGAGCCTCCTTCTGGTCTTTCTGTGCTAAATGCAATTTTTGATTCGCTAGTATCTGAGCTCTCGTAGGGATAATTAGTGTTCAATTGTTGAGCCCACGATCGTGCAATAGTTCTTACACTTGCCTCTGATGATCTAAGGCTTTGTCGGTCTGACTTACCTATATGTTTGCCCGATCTAAGGTTCATTAATTTTCTTCCTTGCACACTCAGTACACGCTTAGATTGTCAATGATTCTTTGTTATTACTATCTTGATTCTTTTCAAATTTCTTTAGATTCTTGTCTTAATGTATGCATCAAGAATTCGACTTTTTGTGGTACTTTGAGTTCTCGTTCCGTCAGACTTAGGTTCTTTCCCTTAGGTTTTCGTATCACACACCTTTACTTTAGTCTTGAACTTGATAACTTTAATTCTCTTGAACTTGAGGCGTTTCTATCGTCTTTAATCCACAATGCTAACGTTTATCCTAAGCTAAGAATTGAATGAGGGGGTTGAGTAATCTTCCAACCTCGAGTCAGCTTTTCTGGTTTCTCGGTTGCCCAAAAAGCTGCGCTTCCCAAGCCTTATGCCCTTCACTGCCTTGCCTTGGTTGCCCTTGATTGCCTTTGCTAGACCTGGAAAAATCCAATATTAGACCACTATCACAAATGGATGATCAAGCACTTGCATTTATACACCCTTAAAGTCCCTTAACTTTTGGCAAAAATTTTCTTCCCAAGGCCCCCTTTCCTTCCTAGTCCCACAGTTGGTCAACCTCAAATTAGCTTTCTAACGAGCTATTAAACGGACTTCGAATGAAAAAGATATGACCGTTCAGGCCCCGGGGGGTAAAAACTGACAAATAGGTTTTTCTTCAAATATGATCTAAGGGGTCTCCTATGAGTGCAATGGTCCACAAATTTTCAAACAATAGCCCCAAAATTGGTCAAAAATTGAAACCCTAAAAATTGTGTTTGGGTTGGACAATCGCGATGGTCTGAGATGATCACGATGGTCTGGGACCGTCCCGATGGTTTAGGCGAACCATCGCGATGGTGTGGCACAATCGCGATGGTCCGATGGAGCGAACTGTCGCGATGGCGTGAAAGTGGATGATCGTGATGGCGTGAATGTGAACCGTCGCGATGGCTCGATCGGTGGATAGTCGCGATGGCGTGAATGTGAACCGTCGCGATGGCTCGATCGGTGGATAGTCGCGATGGCGTCAGTCAACGGTCAACGTGAACCGTCGCGATGGTCTGAAGTGAACTGTCGCGATGGTCACAGATGCGATGGCGTGAGCCAATCGCGATGGTCCAAAGTTTGAGTTGTCGCGATGGTGTGAGGGTGTCGTCGCGATGGCGTGGCTAGTGAGCAATCGTGATGGTCTGACTTGACACGTGGCACTGTCGTGGCGATGGCGTGAGCCAATCGCAATGGCGTGGGGTCGATGGGATCGTCGCGATGGTCAGCGAATCGTCGCGATGGTTCAAGTGAACCGTCGTGATGGCGTGAGACCGTCGCGATGGTCCGGCCGAGCCGTCGCGATGGCGTGAGCCAATCGCGATGGTGTGACACAATCGTGATGGCGTGAGCCAATCGCGATGGTCCACCAAAATGTGAATTTCTGAAATGCGTTTGTGGATTTGTAGATGCGCAAGGGTCGCCTACACGCCGGTGTGGTCGCCTCCCTCAAATTCCGAACTTTGCAGACCATCGCGATGGTCTGACACAGTCGGCAATTTCTGATAGAGAGTACATTTCTTACCTTTTTGCAGCTTCTTGATGCACTGGAGCTCTGTACCTGCAAGAAAACTCAAGAAAACAAAAGTACACACAAGCACAAAAGCTCTCTCTCACTCTCTCGCATGCACAAATGAGGGGAAATGAGGAGAATGGGTGGATATGGTGAATTTTCTGATTTTTTTGGAGTTGAAGATGATAATGCGGTGATGAAGATGGAGTGTGGGGGAGGTGAAAAACACTAAAAACTAATTAAAAACAACAACAAAAACTGAAATTTACCTTCCAACGCCACTTCTTGCTATACTCTTACCATCACACATTCGTCCTAGACTCGTTCCCCGGCAACGGCGCCAAATTTGGTGTTGCTCTAGCACAATGGTGAGAACCACGTTAAGAAGCTCCACCTCCTTAATGTCAATCCGCGGAAGAGATAGGAGTGATATGAAGATCGTGAACGTGAGATGAAGTGAGAGTGAAGGTGAGAAGCATAGAAATGCACACACACATACACACACACTACGAAGAGACAAGCAAGACACAATGGAAGATGAGAAATTAACTCTATTGCTCAAGAACACTCTTACAAGCTCAAAATAGCTCTACGCTCTTCTCTACTCAAACAAGCTAACCTCAAAAATGAGCTCTCTAGCTCTTTTTATAGTTTCTAGACTAGTTTTGACCGGTTTCACATCTAGTGACCGACATAGTTAAAAAATAGGTCCTAGATGCTATTTGAAGGGGTAAATGGTGTCTAAAAATAACCAAAATTGATACGCTCATTCTACCTAAGCTCCTCAAGCTCAAGGACTCCTCTTCTTGCACAAAATGGAGCTAGAAATTAAGAAAAGGGTTTTTCTATATTACATATGTTACAATAGTGATAAAAATCACTGTTGGAGGTTTTTGAAAAGTATTTGAAAACATAATTCTCTTGAAAAAAGATCCGACTGACTCCCTGCTCTGCCTTTACATGCTTCCGCGTCTTCTGTGCCTCTGGCTACTGCCAACAGCTTTGGTAGAGAACAACCAAAGATTGAAGAACAAGACACCTCGGAGGATGATGAAGAATCTCAGATGGAAAAGATCAAAGCATGGAAGTCTAAAGGTAAAGCAAAATTGCAAGAACTTGGACATGAGGCAGAATCATCACATCATGGCCTAAGAAGATCTATGAGGGAAAAGAAAAAACCAGAAAGGTATGGGTTTGACACCTCATTAGTAACTAAACATTCTATCTACATAGCACAGGACATAAACCAAGAGGAGCCATCATCATTTGAAGAGGCCAAAGCAAAAACAGAACGGAAGCATGCAATGAAGGAAGAGATTGAAGCACTTGAGGAAAACAACACTTGGGATTTGGTGCCCAAGACTTCATCCATGAAGGTAATAGGCTCAAGATGGGTCTATAAACTCAAGAAGAATTCTGATGGTTCCATTAACAGGTATAAGGCAAGGCTTGTAGCAAAAGGCTTTGCACAAACTCAGGGAATTGATTATGAGGAGACCTTCTCTTCTGTGGCAAAGATGCCTACTATTAGGGTTTTGCTTAGTATTGCCTCTTCCAAGGATTGGAAGATACTTCTTTTATATGTAAAGAATGCATTCTTGAATGGTTGGATAACAAAAGAGGTATATATGGCACAACCACCTGGTTTTGAGAATCAAGTTTATCCTGATTATGTGTCTAAACTTAACAAAGCATTATATGGTCTCAAGCAAGCCCCAAGAGCTCGGAATTTGAGACTTGTTTCATTCTTGCAGGACAAAGGCTTTCAACCAAGCAAGGCAGATCCTTCACTCTTTATTAAAAAGAGTAATTCTGAGATCATCTACCTATGTGTATATGTAGATGATATTATATTGACAGGAAATGATGCAAATGGTATGAATAAGGTCAAAGATCATATGGGAGAAGAGTTCAAGATAAGTGATTTGGGTTCACTTACCTACTTCCTAGGTTTGGAAGTTATCTACAAAGATCGTGGTTTGTTTCTCACTCAAAGAAAGTACATTAAGGACATGTTGGCAAAATTCAAGATGCAAGATTGTAAGATTGTAGGTACTCCAATGGAGGTCAATCACAAATTGAGCTCACATGAAGGTGAAATCATAGAGGACATCACATCATATCAAAGTCTAGTGGGTAGTCTCAACTATGCCACATTGAGAAGAGTAGATATATGTTACAGTGTGAGTGTGCTAAGTCAATTTATGCACACACCAAGGAAACCACATATGGATGCTGCCAAAAGGATTCTCAAGTATCTCAAAGGAACCATAAATGAAGGACTTTATTATCCTTATGTATCTGATTTAGGTTTGAAGCTATTTTCTAATGCAGATTGGGCTGGCTCCAAGGAAGATAGAAGGAGCACTTCAGGTTATCTTACCTTTGCAGGTTCAAAGCTTATTTCATGGTCATCCAAGAAGCAACCCACAGTTGCTCTCTCTTCTACTGAAGCTGAATATAGAGGTCTTGCCATAGCTACACAAGAGGCTATGTGGATGAAGACATTTGCTGTGCTCCGAGAATTATGCAAAACACTGGATAGGTGTATGAACCAAAATAGCAAGTTCTTCACCTCTGAACTAACTCCAACTTATCTGTTTTGATCTATCTTTTTGAGAGTAATCTTCCAAGGTACATAGGTGTCTAATACATCCATTGGAAAGCTAAAAGGGCCCACCACATACTCCTGGAGTTCAAAAGCATGATGATTATTTGTGATTTTAGAGGTAGGACAAGGAAAGAGTGCAAGGATTGTAATGTTGGTGCATATCAAGCCTCAACACTTGGCTTGGACCCTTGAAGGATGAGGTTACATGAAGCTTGGAGCATGGAGTTTCAACTTGGATTTATTTTATCTGAAGAAAGAACCATAGGAACTAAAGTCTATGAGTTTTTAACTCTTCACTTATTGTAAAAGTCAAAATGACTTGGCATGATTTATGTAATCAAACCAACTTGTAAAAGTCGTGGAAAAAATTGGTTGAGTTGATTGAGAGGTGGAGAGAATATCTCCCCATATGTAGAGGAGGTGAATGATTGAGGGAATATCTCAATCAATAACCTTTTAGGTACATGATTGTAGGAAAGTGGCAACCAATCATCTATCAACTTTTTATAAAACAAAGGAAAAAACTCGCGGGTCACTACTCCTCAGTCCACCACCTTTTGACACAACTCCCGAGGCAGAAATCTCTTGTAATTCTGTGTGTGTTTGAGCTAAGCCATAGCCAACACATTATCATCTCAATTAGCCTTGCTTATCAAGCTAATGAGATTGTAAAATCATTCATATCAATAGAACATATACACTTTGTATCTCTGGTTTTTTTCTCTGTATCATCTTGTCCAAGTCAGTCAACTTCAGAGAGGCATATCTCAAGATCTACTGAACCAAATTCAATGATTCAAAGCTTGTTGGAATCAGCTCAAGGTCTTCTACAACACTACAAAGTTTGAAGGATTTTCATTCAGCCAATTACGAGAAAAGACGATCGAAGCAGTCACTGGTATTTCTGTGTGTAGCTCCTAAAAAGTCGGGATCATCTCTTATTTTGCTAAAGATAATTCTCTGTGCATAGTTTGTCAATTGAAGTGATTTTACTTGCAATCAATAGCTTGTTAAGTTAATTTAATACCCTCAAAAGGAATTTGGTCAATTGTAAGTGTGCTGGACACACTGAGCATTAGACTGAGCAGGTGTCAAGACAAATTTAGCAAGTTTTTTCAGATTTTTGAAGTCTCAACCATCTGTTTTGATTTGATCATTACTCAAAGAGTTTGCAAAGTACATATGTGATTTCTTTGCATCATTTGGGACCAATACAAGTCTACAACACATATCTGAAGAGAAAGGTAGCTGGAGTCAAGCAGGTTTAGCAGCTCCAACTCTATCTTCTGAGTGTCTCCTACCATCACCTCTCACATGTAAGAGCCTTGATTGTCAACTCAGGTGCTGCCATTAGTGCAGTTAGACTTTCTTACTATCAAGAATTGCAATTAAGTTTCAATCCTATAGAAGCATATCTCATAGGATTGAGAGGTGTGGAAACTCCTTGCATGAGCAAGGTGGAGCTTCCCATCTACCTTTAAGATGTTCTAATGACAGTCAAAGTTCTAGTGTGTCAAGATGAGGATCTCACCGAACCTGTTCTCTTCACTCAGGAATGGATTTATGACCATGCAGTCAACTTGAACCTAAGAAGTGGACTTCTTCAGGTCTGGGTAAATCATAACCACATCACAGTTCAGCTAAAAAATCAAGCACTCAAGGAACTAGGAAAGGCACCCACACATGGTCCTTTTGAGAGCACACATGAAGATAATGATGTTACTCTTGTCCAAAGGTCTATGGTGCAAAACAAGGCCACTTGTGAAGGAGTCGTAGAAGAAAAAATGGAACTCCCTTCTTTTCCAAAGATGGTCCAAGAAAATTAAGCAAGGCAACCCAGGCAGCAAATGAAACAGAAGACCAAGTCGCATGCTCAACAATTGGTGCAACACAAATTACCTCATGGTGTGAAGCAAATTTGAAGGTGCAAGAGTGAGCAATCCTCTGCTCCTATAACAGAATTCCAAAGAGGCACCAAAAGAACAACTCAGTCGAAGACTACAACATAGGAACATTCTAGGAGTCAACCCTAGTGAGTCGTCTCTATTTGGATAGCTAAGTGGTCAAGGAAGGTAGACCCCAATGCTAGACAAATCTAGGTGCCTAATACTTGCTTACATGCTCAACTTGCCACAAGAAATCCTCTAGGGTTGAGGCAGCACTCACATACACTCACTCAACCATCTCTGAAGCTAACACATGTCATTGCAACAAGAGCACATGCACATTCTCCTAGTACTACTTGGAAATGGGTACCCAAAAAGTCCCAGATCCATGTAGAGTCATCTCTAAAACCCTTAAGTGTAATTATGGGCAAAATTTGTAACCCCCCATGAGAAGTCTATAAAGTTAAGTAAGGAACTAAACCACCTGATTTAACATTGTAAATTAACTATACATTTGCTATTGCAAGGGGAACAAGGTTTCATCTCTTCTCTATTGCAATACTAATGTGATCTTCTTTTTCTAGCAGATAAGCAGTCAACAGTTACCATCATACTCATGGCAGATACAACAGGCACCAGTTTGGAGGCAAGGATGAATCAACTAGCAATCAATATGGAAAACTTGCCTACTAAAGTGCCATCGACTGAGTAGCCTGCAGAATTATGCCACCTCCATTAAATACCCATTCAGGATCCATCAGTGGGACTGATAGAAAAGGTTAATGAGACTTATCACTAGTTCAATGGGATGCTAGGACAATTAGGAGAATCTACATACATATGGGAGTCAAAGTGTGAATTTGATAACGTTTGGGGGATATTTCAATTTTTCTCATGAGAATTTGAGCAAGTACAAAACACCCCCAAGCTCAAAGCAATTTGGCAACACATAGGGTTGGTAGATTATTTCAATGCCTCCTTACCGAAACCAAATCTCAAACAATGCTATTATCTAGTATCCACCTTGCAAGTTGTGAAGAGAGATGGTGGATGCAATCCAAAGATGAGTAGGTGCCGCTACAACCAGCTTCACACCAGCCAACTGAGACTTCAGAGTTGATTAGTAGACCCTTTGAGCTTCCTAAATCCACCAAAATATCAGCCAAGTACTTTGGAACATGTATCCCAAAAGTTTAAGTCAAGACCGACAAGTTGCGAAATGACTAGCTCCCAAAAACTTGCTATTTTTGGACATACACCTGCTGGAAAAAATGAACAGTGCTCTCAATCTGGAAGGAATTAGAAACATTCCTTTTGGGCATAGCAAATAGACTTAGCAAGCTTCCTATTCCAAGTTAAAACACTTCAAATGATGGACTGAGCACTGAGAACAAGTTTCATCAAGTTCTGGAACATTCCCACAATTCTCGGGGCTCTGCAGAGATAGACCAGTAAGCAGTAAAATGCAGATATCTCCAAAAGTGTAAATCCAATGACCTTGAAAATTTATAGGTAGAAACTAGACAGTAAGAGCTATCCAACGCACTTTCAAACACTGAAAAATGTTCAGTAAAACTCAAGATATGACCTTCTGAAATTACTGCTCTGAGTGAGTATAGCAGAGAACAAAACAGAGAGGTAGATGATAATAAATGTATAGATTCACATATGAGTACAACCACATTGGCAATGAATCTTTGCACAATGGGAGTAGAATGATAGAGCTATGGAGTAAGCTCTTCAATCTCTACAAAATGACATCAAGTGGTCACGTACAAGGCTTGCTAATCGCCTCTTCCTTCTTGCTCCTTTTATAGCTATTCTTGGAGGGAGTTTTGAATTCGAATTCGAATGGCTCCACCTAAAAGTGATCCCCAAAGTTAGGAGAGATTCCCTCAGCTCAAAAATTCGTGATTTTAGTAGTTGGAGCCACGAATTTGCTTTTACATCATGGATGAGGTAAGCCATCCTTTTACTTTTTTCTTTTTCCATTTACAAGAGATAAAATGTACTCTTTTACAAGAGGTGTTCACATGACTACTCATGTGACTTACAAATGAGGATAATATCAAGCATATCAAGCATGTAGGCTTGGGCAAAATGCACCAACAGCTCCCCCTCAAGCCTAACATGCTTGGCCTCCAAATAAGTCTTCAATTGTCCTTGATTTCCTGCAAACGAATCATCAACTTGAATCTACTTAATTTCGTACCATCAAGAGCTTTCGTCAACATGTCTGCACATTGCATATCTGTAGAGACGTAGGATAGTTGAATATCCTTGCTCATTAACTTCTCTCTTACATAATGGTAGTGGACTTCAATATGCTTGGTTCTAGCATGGTATACCGGATTAGCTGCTAGATGTAGTGAGCTCGTGTTGTCACCAAAAATGTGAGGTGTTGAAGAATGAAGTCCAAGATCTGTGTACAAAGATTTTAACCACATGATTTCTTGAGTTGCATTAGCCAAACCTCTATATTCAACTTCAGTAGAAGATAATGCCACGGTTGGTTGCTTCTTCGATGAACAAGAAATGATTTTTGAACCTGCAAATGATATATACCCTGATGTGCTTCTTCTATCATCTTTAGATCCGGCCCAATCTGCATCTGAGTAGACCTTTAGCTCAATATCTGAAGTAAATGAATAAAACAAACCTTCATTCATGGTCCCCTTTAGATACTTGAGGACTCGCTTGGCCGCTTCCATATGTGGTCTTCTCGGCTTATGCATAAACTGACTCAATATGCTAACACTATAGCATATATCCACCCTTGTGAGTGTTGCATAGTTCAAACTTCCAACCAAGCTTTGATAGCTTGTGATGTCTTCAATTGGCTCTCCTTCATAAGCACTAAGCTTATGATTTTGCTCCATAGGTGTACCTGCACACTTTGTATTTTCCATCTTGAACTTGACGAGTATGTCATGGACATACTTCCTTTGTGTGATGTATATACCTGAATCTGTGTAGATCAACTCCAATCCAAGAAAATAAGTGAGTGGTCCGAGGTCACTTATTTTGAACTCCTCCTTCATTTGACTCTTTACCTGTTTGATTCCTTCAAGATCATTGCCTGTGATAATAATATCATCAACATACACACATAAATAGATCACTTCAGATCCATTCCTCTTTATGAACAAAGAGGTATCCGCCTTGCTAGCTTTGAATCCTTGGTCCTGCAAATAAGTAACCAATCTGAAATTCCAAGCTCTTGGAGCTTGCTTCAATCCATACAAAGCTTTCTTTAGTTTGCATACATAGTTAGGATGATGTGCATCCTCATATCCAGGAGGTTGTGCCATATACACTTCCTCAGAAATCCATCCATTCAAGAAAGCATTCTTTACATCAAGTTGATAAAGATTCCAATTTCTAGATGCAGCAAGACTTATGAGAACCCTAATTGTAGGCATTTTTGCAACAGGAGAGAAAGTCTCCTCATAATCAATACCATGGGTTTGAGCAAACCCTTTAGCAACTAACCTTGCTTTGTGTCTATTTATACTTCCATCTGGATTCCTCTTGATTTTGTATATCCATCGAGATCCGATTATCTTCATAGATGGCTTGTTAGGTACAAGCTCCCAAGTGTCATTCTCCTTCAAGGCTTCCATTTCTTCATCCATTGCATCTCTCCAAGCTTTCTTGCTTTGTGCTTCTTCGAATGTGGTAGGTTCTTCATTGGTTGAATCCTTTGCAATGTAGATTGAGTGCTTGGTGACCAAAGAAGTATCATAACCAAACCTCTCTGGTTTCTTCTTCTCCCTCGAAGACCTTCTAAGTGGTTGATGTGAGCTCTCGGGTCCATATGTAGCATCCTGCATCTTTGCTTTACCTTTGTTCTTCCATAGCTTTAGTCTTTCCAAGTCTTCTAGGTCAATCTCCGAATCACTTTCTTCAATCTGCTTTGGCTCCTTTGGTTGAAGTGATGGAAAATCTTCATCCAAGTCATATGGCAGCTTCATTTTCCTGTCATCATCAAACCATGATTTGTTTTCATCAAAAATTACATCTCTACTCACAGAAAATCCTTTATTGGTTGGATTGTACAATCTATATCCTTTTTGGTTTTGATCATAACCAATGAATACACACTTCTCTGCCTTGGGATCCAATTTCCCTCTTACTTGAGAAGGAATGTGAGCATAGGCTAAGCATCCAAAGATTTTG
Organism: Ceratopteris richardii; assembly: GCA_020310875.1. Lineage (NCBI taxonomy): Eukaryota > Viridiplantae > Streptophyta > Polypodiopsida > Polypodiales > Pteridaceae > Ceratopteris > Ceratopteris richardii. The sequence goes on from CM035415.1 coordinate 157,927,777, forward strand.
CAATGCTCTAGACTAGGTCTTCTTCCATTCCACACTTCATATGGAGTGGTTCCATCTAGTGACTTAGATGGAAGTCTATTTATGAGATATGTGGCTGTAGACACAGCCTCTGCCCATAAGTAGTTTGGCAATCCCTTTTCGTTGAGCATGGACCTTGCAGCTTCGACAATAGCTCTGTTCCTCCTCTCTGCTACACCATTGAGTTCGGGTGTATACCTTGTAGTGACTTACCTTTTAATGCCTCTTTCATGCAAGAAGGCATCAAATTCAAAAGAGAAGTATTCTCCTCCACCATCTGATCTGAGTCTTTTCAAAGTCCTACCTGTTTGATTTTCAACAAGAGCAATATACTTCTTAAAGCAATTAAACACTTCATCCTTGTGCTTCATGAAAAACAGAATGGTCCACCTGCTACAATCATCTATGAAAGACACATAATATCTTGAGCCTGATATAGATGGCTCCTTACTTGGACCCCACACATCTGTGTGCACTAGATCCAAAGGATTTTGATACATATATCCTTTCTTATTGAAAGGTTGTCTATGCGCCTTGCCGAATTGACAAGCTTCACACTTATAAATCATGTGTTGCCTTGTGATATTAGGCAAACCAAGTACACTTTGGTCCCTGCAAATTTGTTTAAGTGTCCTCTCACCAATGTGAGCAAGCCTTTTGTGCCATATCTCCAACTCTGTAAGAGTTTGAGATCCATAGCTAAACAAAGCTATGTTCTTTGTATCTTCCACTTCAAAAGTGAAAAGTCTTCCTGTCTTTTCTCCTTTGGCAATCCTTCGAAAGCCTTGCCTTGGGTCTTCAACATATGCTCCAAATCGATTGAATCTAACCTGCAATCCTTTTTCAACAATCTGTCCAACACTTATTAAATTTTTGGTAATTGTAGGGACATACAAGACTTTGCTTAAGAGGTTCATATTCCCATCTGATGTCTTCACATTACCTATCTTCTCCACTGAGTGCTTTGTGTCATCTCCTGTCTGCACTTCATGCTTGTTATGAGGATCTTCCAAATCAGAAAGTAAAGCCACATTTCCTGCTACATGGTTCGAGCATCCCGAATCAATGTAAAATATGTGATCAGCATCCTTACCCTTCTTCGCTGATAGATTCATAATCAATAATGAATCTTCTTGACTTTGGTCCTCTGCATAGTTATTGTAGTCTCTTCTTCCTCTATGGCCACTTTGATAGTTGTTGTTGTTGTTGTAATTGTTGTTGTAGTAGTTGTTGTTGTTGTAGCCTCCATTGTACCTACCTCTATTTGATCCATAGCCACCTCTATTGAATCCTCTTCCTCTTGAGTTCCTTGGATTCCTGAAACATTCTTCAGTAGTATGGTTAGATAAGCCACATATGTTGCAAGGTTGAGATGATTGGAATCTCCCCCTGCCTTGTTTTCCACCTCTGCCTCTTCCTCTAGCTCTTCCTCTACCTGCAAAGTTTGCTTGGAAAGAGCTTCCTTCATCTTCATTCTTCCTATTCTTTGACTTGTCCTTGACCTTAGCTTTATCAGAATATAAGGCAGAAGTTTGATTACCTCTTGAGGACTCACCACCTTTGCTAATCTTTGCTTCATGAGTGAAGAGTTGGCCCATGAGTGTGTTGAGGTCGGGTACATGCATATCCATGTATAAATCCATGGCTGTTGTGAATGACTCCCACTTGTCGTCTGCTTTGATTCCATTCATGATTTGTCTTATGATTTGCTCCTCTTCAATTACCTCTCCAATGCTTCCAAGTTGGTCGGAAATCTCCTTCATCTTTGTGACATAATCAGTCACATTTTGCTTCGGGCTTTTCTTCATTGTTGTGAACTCCATCCACAATTGGTTCTTCCTTGCTCGAGTGTTGGAAGAGAAGAAAGAAGCAAGTGCATTCCAGGTTTCTCTTGATGTCTTGCATCCCTTGACATGAGGTAAAAGAAAATCAGAGATTGAGTTTAGAATATAGGACCTTGCAAGTGCATCCTTCGAACACCAATTCGAAAGTCCTTCCACTTCTTCATGTGATGGTTGCCCTTTGTTCCTCATGGTTGGCATTGCTTCATCTCCGGATATGAATCCATATAGATTCCTTCCTTTAAGGTAAGCCTCCATCCTTAGAGACCATGCCGGGTAGTTGTTTCGATCCAATTTGTCAATTGTTGATGGAAATCCATCTCCCATGTTGCTTGACTATGCTCTGATACCACTGTGAAGAGAGATGGTGGATGCAATCCAAAGATGAGTAGGTGCCGCTACAACCAGCTTCACACCAGCCAACTGAGACTTCAGAGTTGATTAGTAGACCCTTTGAGCTTCCTAAATCCACCAAAATATCAGCCAAGTACTTTGGAACATGTATCCCAAAAGTTTAAGTCAAGACCGACAAGTTGCGAAATGACTAGCTCCCAAAAACTTGCTATTTTTGGACATACACCTGCTGGAAAAAATGAACAGTGCTCTCAATCTGGAAGGAATTAGAAAAATTCCTTTTGGGCATAGCAAATAGACTTAGCAAGATTCCAATTCCAAGCTAAAACACTTCAAATGATGGACTGAGCACTGAGAACAAGTTTCATCAAGTTCTGGAACATTCCCACAATTCTCGGGGCTCTGCAGAGATAGACCAGTAAGCAGTAAAATGCAGATATCTCCAAAAGTGTAAATCCAATGACCTTGAAAATTTATAGGTAGAAACTAGACAGTAAGAGCTATCCAACACACTTTCAAACACTGAAAAATGTTCAGTAAAACTCGAGATATGACCTTCTGAAGTTACTGCTCTGAGTGAGTATAGCAGAGAACAAAACAGAGAGGTAGATGATAATAAATGTATAGATTCACATATGATTACAACCACATTGGCAATGAATCTTTGCACAATGGGAGTAGAATGATAGAGCTATGGAGTAAGCTCTTCAATCTCTACAAAATGACATCAAGTGGTCACGTACAAGGCTTGCTAATCGCCTCTTCCTTCTTGCTCCTTTTATAGCTATTCTTGGAGGGAGTTTTGAATTCGAATTCGAATGGCTCCACCTAAAAGTGATCCCCAAAGTTAGGAGAGATTCCCTCAGCTCAAAAATTCGTGATTTTGGTAGTTGGAGCCACGAATTTGCTTTTACATCATGGATGAGGTAAGCCATCCTTTTACTTTTTTCTTTTTCCATTTACAAGAGATAAAATGTACTCTTTTACAAGAGGTGTTCACATGACTACTCATGTGACTTACAAATGAGGATAATATCAAGCATATCAAGCATGTAGGCTTGGGCAAAATGCACCAACACAAGTGAGTGGCATAAGGGATCAACCAGGAACCTTTTCCAGTCTTTCATTGTTGCACAACAATGAATTGAAGAAGTTCAAGCTCACATTGGAAATAGTAAGAGATGCACTCAACATGCATGGCACACATGTTCCTTCAGCAAAAGAACCTTCGTATCGGACAACATGAAGGATAGGAAGATTTTGAAGCTAAAAGATATGGCTATGCTGATGCCTAATGTTTCCATACCCCTTTGCCTATGCATGCATCACTTTGCATTTTTGGGTCAAGATCGCTTCACTGAGCCACACAAAAGAATTTGGTTGAGTCACTGTTTGGCTGAGGTAGGCTCGTTGACCATCAAACTTTGCATGTGGATCATTCTACTCCACCTCTGCCATCAAACTTTGAATTCGCCTCCACCGAAGACATCAAAGGGATGGGAACATTCCAATTTGTATCTTTCTTGCAGACGACTCAACTTTGAGATGTCAAATTCTTTTCAGACACCAAGGGTCCTTGCACTTCCACATGAAGGATGGGACAATCAAGAGAAGCATGGCATGTACATTGGGAAGATGAACAACAAAGAATGCTTTCATAGTGATTGGATCAACTTGAAAGTGAAGAAGAACTAGTAGCTACTGAAGCTCCCACCTATCCCACACACCTCCGTCGATTATATCAACTTATGGAGAATGTTCGATCTCAACAAATACTTTCTAAATGATGGATCTAAACAAATACTTTCTAAATGTTCGATCTCAACAAATAATTTCTAAACAAGACAACAGAGTACTCATGGCCCAACTCTTGGAAGAGGCCATTGTAGATTCTCAATTTAGTGAATCTCTACAAATTCTCTCAGAAACATGTGATGTGGTGGAGGCCATAAGATACACACTGTAGAGACATCATGCCACATACGATCCATGCAGGTTACAAACCCTACCAACACCAAGGAAAAGCATTCAAATTCCTATCATTGCCATGGTGATGATGACTATGGCAATGGAAATTATAGAGAAGACTACCACTAGAGTTTTTGCAACCCAAGGTGAGATAGTTTCCCAAGCAACCAACACTCCTATGCAAAGTCCCCTAATATCCCCATTGAGAACTCCTAGCACTAAAACAACTATCATCCATGAAGAGACATCTGGGCCAATTCTTCTAACATCTCCACCATCACCCCCTAGAATTGAGAATGTAATTAGCATACCTACTACATCTCCTATCGAACACGTCTTCACCTTCTGTAGCCCAACTTCTATTTCATCCCTCTTTTCTTCCTTCAACAATTCATTGTATCATACCTCCACACACCAACCAAGTTCTTTCCTTGACCTTGCTATTGGACACTTCCTTCCACTACGTCCATGATAAGTCATTCAAATTTTTTATCAGCTTTTCTCAGCTTTTCTATCACTCGACCTTCTTCAATAGTAGTTCCCCCTACAACCTCCATCCCAATGATTCTCCAACCTTTTTATTCCTACTTCTCTAACCTCCCCCAACCCTTCACCCAAACTCCTTCGTCCTTCTTACTTTCCACACCCACATCACAACTATTCACTGCTACCACACATACACCACCTACCATCCCTATGTACATGGTAAACTGTGTATCTAAGTCACGAAGCCTTAGGGACTTGTGTTGATGAGACTGAATCTCATTCGCCCCACAAGAGCATATAGTGGTGGATCGATACACGTTTAATTATCAATCAGAGGAACCACATGAACCAAGTGTATGAGCATGAGTGCACACATGATGGAAAGTGAAGTGGTAGAGCTACAATGCATGTGAAAGGGCTTAACTACCTCTCCGACTCACTAACTCTCTGAAAATGCATGCCACGATCCCATTTACAGGAGTAAGCACACATTCAAACTTTTCTCCTAGCTCCGGACTCTGAATATGGCCAATAGTGGGTTCTTTTGGAAGCTCTCGACAAGACACTTCTATTGGTGGTATTTTCACTTGAATCGGACAAATGCTCTTCAAGTTATGCACAAAATAGTGAATGGTAGGAAACACCAACTCTCACTCTGCAACTCGTGATGGCTCACATACACACTATTGTAGTTCAAAAGTGATGGGAAGGGATAAATAACAATCCTACACACACATTCCAAGCATTACACACACAAAAGGTCATGGAGAAGGAGGAAATCAACAGGAAAGAAGCAAATTCAAATTTTTTCTCTACTTCTTCATAATGGCAAAAAGTCTTTACAAAGAGTCACAAAATGACTTATATACTTGTGCCCTAAAAATGGTCCTTTCACACAAGTGACGGACACTTTATTGACTAAAAGACTGATTTCCTACTAGTTTACAAGGGTAATGCTACCGCTATCTATGGATATGCATCTAGAGGACTCCTCTAGTGCATTTACATAGGAAAACATATTACAAAGTGACTATGTTACAAAATAAAGTGTCCAAATTGGAAAACTTTTGGGGCCCTTCTTTTTCTCTACATATCTATTCTTCTTTGCTCTAGAACACTCTCCCCCTCTTTGTATGTGCCGTCCCTTGACAAGCTTTGCTTCTTGTTTGCAGCTTGTTTACTTCTTTCCACCACATGCATCACTTGGTCAACCTTGCCTCTTTTTCAGGCTAGCGTTAGGTTTTAAAGGCCCTGTTCTTGAATCTTCTTTCACATCCTCTACGACCTTATGCATTTTTTAGCCTGTTCTTTTCTTTTCATCACTCGCAACCCATGGAGATGAACTACAATTGATTTGTAGTCTACCTCACCAATAACCTCGTTAACTCTGGGTTGCTATGTTAAGTCGGGCTGCCATGCATGCAACTAGTGAAGATGGACTACAATAGCTTTGTAGTCTAATTTTCCAATTGCCTCTTTGTATTTGCACTGCAAGCACCATACGAAAGGTATGAAGGTCTAGATTTCCAGCCTTCGATCTGGACCTCCGGAAGATCAAGAGGTTGAAGCACCTTCGTGGGGCTCGAGTCTGCCAGATATCTTCTTGCACTTCTTCATGGATAATTGCTGGCCTTGATCCGTCCTTTCCAGTTGCGTACTTTTCACTGTTGTGTGCCCCTACGGGGCTCTATGCAGAGATGGGTGTTGTATGCCATTGCGGGGCTTCCTATACAGATATGTCTTCAGATATATTCTATTTATTGAAGCTTTTTTCTTGATCTTCTTTGCCTTTTCTTTCTTCTTGATCTCCCTCAACGCCATCCCCCTCCTGAACTCTATCGTTCCCGACAGGCTTTAAAGTCCGGCATCGTGAGTAAGTTTGAATCACTTTTTGCTCTTTGTGATTGTTACAAGGCCGACGGAGCGAGACAACCGCAACCGCAGAAGAAGGACAAACAAGAATTTTGGCTGAAATGACGGAGATGCAGGAAATTACGCAAGAGTCGGTAAATGAAGGATGCGAAAGCGATAAAAAGTAGGATGAAGAAGAAGGAAGAGAGAGAACGTCCGTCGCTCCGTTGGGCTGGTGGGAGCAGAGATCACTGTGTGAGAAAGAGAGAGAGAGAACGTTTTGGATTGATAGTTGAGATGGGAGAGAAAGGTGGAAGAGAATTGCGTATGTGAAGGTTAACAGAAATTTACTCAAGAGAGACAGAGAGTTAGAGACGTCAAGAAAAAGCAAGAGTTCAACTGTCGTTTGTGTCACGATTGTTATTTTGTAATTGCATAGCATTGAGTACTTCTTGAGAAGAAGGGTTAGTCGATATCTGCAAGAAACTGTGATATTATTCTCTGTAGTAGTGAATCTGATTAATGTATTGGGATATACCTCTTTTGAGTACTCTGAATTAAGTGTTACAGTAGATGATGTTCAGTATACTGTTATATCATTTCTTTGACGGTATGTGTGCGCACTGTTGATAATGATTTTCCGGTATACACCATTTGTATAACGGATCGTGTGATTGAAGATGAAGTTGATGTTTTGGAAAGTGTAGTATCGTGAACCATTGAGTAATCTGTTGTGGTGTTGCAGTACTGTGTACGACGTTTTATTCTGTCACAATCAGAATATAGAATAAGATACGGTATATTCTATTTACCTTTGTTGAGAGGACGAGGAAGATAACAACAACTTTGATGTTAGAACTTTTAAATAGTAAGAACGATAGTATGGCAATAAACTAACGCACCTGACCCGTGTTAAGAACGATTTTACTGTTGTGAATTGTCCGCAAATCTATTTTGGATATTGATGAAGGATTAGATAAGATGTGGAATGATTAGATGGGAAAATAGTACAGGGCCTCTATCTAATAGACCCCTACCACTCCCAAGAACCCAAGGACCCGATAATACTCTTCCGAAAGTTGGATAGAAAGTATTATCGTTTAATATTGGCGATCCTACTGGGGATGTGGCATTAAGATTGCCTGGTATTTTGTTCGAATTAAAATTTTGTTGGATGTACAGTAGCAACAGAATCAGATTGTTGCAAGACTGTTCTGTTCGTAATACTATATGATCAGTACGGAAATGCTACATGCCGATTACTCGATCAGGTGAAAAGTATCCCAAGAATCACCAGTTAGGGGTATTAAGAACAACTCTGGGAGGTACTAGTGCAATTAGACCTGACCCAGTTGTCGAAAAAGTGACGAATGATAAAACTGATTCCGGTGAAATTACGGTAGAACGTATTACATCTCTAGAACTGTCTGGTATCACTACGGTGCAGACTGTCGAAAATATAGCAATTTTGGAACCTACCAAGACGCAGTTGGAATCTAGTCTAAAAGTTTTCGGAATAGATTCAGATACGATTAGAAACACTTTAGGGAAGGAAATTAACACAGGCGAATCAACACCGTATCCAGTCACAATTTCGAATCCTTCCGGTGGAATTTCGGTAAGAAAAACACAGTTTTTCGGTGACGACTCAGCAGTTTCGGTTGAATCTTCCGCTCAACTACAACGTTTGGAAGCAAGTCCTCCTACTCTGGATATCAAGGAGGAAGGAAGACTATTTGAAACAGAAATTTGCAATATAGTAAGTAAGCTAATTGCACCGGAAAGTGTGCCATTTGGTGAAACAAATTCCGGTAGTTCAGAAACTCAAAACTGAAATATAGAAGGAAGGTATAATACACTCACGATGAACGAACAACCGCAACAACAGTTAGGTCAACCCAGATCGGCTCCAACGGGAGTAACATACACAAAGTTTAGTGGATTTCCAGGAGATGATCCAGATGCTCACGTACGCACCTTTGAAATCAGTTACGCTGTCCTCAACCATCCACCGGACCCGGCATACAAAGCATTTGTTTTTCAATCTACACTTGTGAATGAAGCAGCAAGATGGCTTACTGAATACGATATTAATCATTTCGGTACTTATGAAGCAGTACGAGATGCTTTTTTGCAGCGATTTAGGTTGAAAAAGAATCCTGTAGAGATCTTTGATTATTTACAGAACAACAGACAGAAACCAAATCAAACGGTACAAGAGTATGCTACCCTTTTCAGAACACATTTAAGACAGTTACCCCAGGCTCATGCTAATTTACCAAACGATGTTATTACACAGTGGTTTATCAATGGCTTACTTCCTCAACTTAGGCAAATCATGATTATAAGATGTGTAGGAGCCATGACCCTCGATGCAATGATCGCAATGACCCTTCAGCTGGAAAATAAAGTTGGTGGATTTTCAGAGGATTTGGAATGGATAAAAACAAACAAACATGTGGCTGAAGATATAACTAAGCAAGTATATTGCACCACATGCAAGAATTCAGGACATACTAGTGCCCAGTGTGCGTTAAATCAGACCTATTGCGCCATCTGTAACATTGTTGGACATACCACTGAGAATTGTGCATACAATGCCAGAAGACAAGGAACAGCAACAGTTAATGCAATTATTCAGGAACAAGGGCAGCTAACCAATCAATATGTACCCCCACATTTGAGAAACAATCAACAACAAGGTTATCGACATTATCGAGGACAGAGGAACAATAACTATAATACACCGCACTGGCAGAATGGACCACCACCGGAAAATCATAATTTACCACCACCACGATGTCATTTCTGTGGACAATTGGGCCATATTAGAAGATTCTGTAGAGATGCAGCGGAATATGATCAAAGGAAAAAGGAACGTCAAAACCCAATGGCCAATGTGGTAACAATCACACCTGTAGAGACGCAGGCAGCAGCAGTTCAAACTCGTTCCGGTAAACAATTGCAACCGGCAGCAGAATTATTTGAACCAGGGATACGTGAACAACACAGAATGTATAATAAAGCTAGTCAATGGACCACCGTAGAACCACCTGTTTTTCCAGAACCTACTCCAGTAATCGAGTCCCCGGATACGACACAAGCTCGTGCTGACAATACAGAAGCAGGTACATCATCTGCAGCAGAATTACCATCTTCAGACCAAGCTACATCTTCAACAGTTAAGGAAAATGCAAATCAATTGCAACCAGCATGGGATATATTGTCAAAAGCATCCATCACACTGCCTTTCGGGCAATTACTGGCATTAGTACCAGGAATACGCCAACAATTTCAACAGCAGTTTACTACAAAATCTGCTTGCATTCCGGCTACCGCAACAGTACAACCAGAGCCAGACTCTACGGTAGATCACTCAGTTCCTATGATTATGGTATGGTTTAATAAACATCAAATCACACAAGTTTTAATTGATGGGGGGTCTGGCGTGAATATTGCCACTACGTCACTTTGTAAGAAGTTGGGATGGACTAAGATAGAACCAGTTCAATTCTTTGTTAGGATGGCTGATCAATCTAGAGTCCATCCAGTAGGACTTGTCCGAGATATACCCATAACTTTGCAAGACACAACATTCAAGATGACCTTCGTTGTTCTAGAATTGTCAGAATCCACCCTAGATTACAATCTACTTTTCGGCCGTCCTTGGTTGAAACAAGCCAAGGTAATTCAAGACTGGTCAGCCCAGGAACTTATGTTCAAAGATAAAAATCGCAAATGTGTTGTAAAGTTAGACGCGATACAACCCTGTGAGTTACATGCTTGACCATATTTTGCTGAACCAGTCCATATGTTAGATGGGTTGTCCGATGACGAAGAAGAAGAATTTTTGAAGAATAATGTTGATTTAATGACATTAGGAACTATTGATCTACAGTCGATTGTAGATACCTGGAATGCTTCAGTATGTACAGTAATACCCATTGCCAAAGAAACTAAGGAGGAAGATACCATTTCGATTCACGATAATGAACTACAACAACTTCTCGAACCATCAGTTAATACAGAGAAATATCAACAATTTTATGTTCCAGAAGACCAGTTAATTACTTATAATCTTGGAGATGAAGATCACCCTCGTCCTGTAAAGATAAAGCAAAACTTACCGGAAGCATTTCAAGCAGATTTAATTCAGTTACTCCAAGAATTTACTGACGTCTTTGCATGGGATTACAAAGACATGAAGGGCTTGGATCCTCGTATTTATCAACACAGAGTTATGCTAAAACCAGAAGCGAAACCGATAAAGCAAACCAGCTACCGGATGAACCCATATTATGCATCACAGGTAAAGGCTGAACTTGATAGGTTATTAAAAGTTGGATTCATAGTACCAATAGAACATGCGGAATGGATTTCACCGATTGTGATTGTACCGAAGAAAAACAAGCAATTGAGAATCTGTGTAGACTATCGGAAATTAAATGCTGCAACAATACCGGATCCTTTTCCGATTCCCTTTTTGGATACTATGCTTGACAAAGTAGCAGGTCATGAGATGTATTCATTTCTAGATGGATACAGTGGATATAACCAAGTAAGAATGGCTGAAGAGGATATACCAAAAACTGCATTTATTACAAATTGGGGTGTCTTTGCTTGTACAGTAATGTGGTTTGGATTGAGGAATGCACCAAGCACATTTCAAAGATGTATGCAGGAGATATTTTCTCCTTATCTCACCTCATTTATGCAAGTATACCTTGATGATTTTTCAATTTTTGGTAAGACGATCGCACATCTGGTACATTTACGATGTTGCTTTCAGAAATGTAGAGAATATAGATTGTGTTTAAACCCAAACAAATCTGTGTTTGCGGTTTCATGTGGTAAGTTACTTGGTCACATCATATCGGGACAGGGTATTCAAGTCGATCCTGATAAAATTTCAGCAGTATTAGAAGCTCCGGTGCCTAATACACCTAAAGAAGTAATGCGGTTTATGGGTCAAGTGAGATGGCATGGAAGACATTTACGGTGGCTTGCTCATGTGGCAATACCACTGAACAAATTAATTTCCAAGACTCCACGGCAATTTGAATGGACTCAGGAATGTCAGATAGCATTTGATCGACTGAAACAGTTATTAACACAGGTTCCCATTTTACAGCCACCAGATTGGGATCACCCATTTCACGTATTCGTTGATGCATCTGATATAGCAATAGGAAGTGTACTAATGCAACAAACCGATAAATGGTTTAGACCAGTATACTATGCTAGCAGAAGATTCGCACCTGCAGAGAAGAACTACTCGGTAACAGAGAGGGAATGCTTAGGACTAGTGTATTCAGTAAAAAAATTCAGACATTATTTACTGGGCCGAAAATTTACATTTCATGTCGATCACGCTGCACTTGTTTACTTGGTTCGGCAGCAACATATAGGTGGCCGCCTAGCACGATGGGTCCTACTATTGCAGGAATTCGACTATGATGTCACTCATCGGCCAGGTAGTTCACATGCTTTAGCAGACTTTTTGTCACGCTTAGATTCAGGTGAACCTCCGGTCGGCATAAATGATACAACGCCAGCCATCTATACTTCAGAACCAACTACTGAGGAATTGTCGAACCAACCAGTACCAACTACGTATTATGATCAGTTATTGACCTTCCTTTCGGATGGATGTCTACCTTCTGAAGTCCCTACAGCTACACGCCGAAAAATTGCAGTTTTTAGTCGAAGCTTCCGCTTAGTTGCTGGAGAACTTTATTATGCAGATCATACAGGAACCTTACTCCGATGTATCCCTACACATGAAGTAAACTCAGTAATCAATCTGGCTCACTCAAGTCCAACAGGAGGACATTTTGCAGCAGATCTTACTCACCGAAAAATTCTGCAAAGTGGACTTTGGTGGCCAACTATGTACAGAGATGTATTGGAATTTATCAAAACTTGTGATAGCTGTCAAAGAACTGGACAACCACTACAACGCCATTACTTTCCACTTCATCCAGTACTTCCTTTAGAACCATTTCAGAAGTGGGGTCTAGATTTTATTGGTCCAATCACACCTCCCGCGGTATTCAGTAACAATCGGTATATATTGACTTGCACAGACTACGCAACCAGGTGGGCAGAAGCATGGCCTTTACGTTCGGCTACAGCAGTTGCAGTAGCAAAATGTCTATTATCAGATGTCTTTCCAAGATTTGGATTGCCACTAGAGCTTGTTTCAGATCAGGGCACCCATTTTATGAACAATTTGATGAAAGCATTAACACAGTCGTTCCAGATCAGTCATAAATTCAGCTCACCATATTATCCTCGTGCAAATGGATTGGCAGAAAGTACCAACAAATCTTTGCTGAACATGCTTCAGAAATTGACTAGAGAAACACCGGAAAGATGGGATCAGTTGCTACCTGCAGTCTTATGGGCCTATCGCACAACATATAAGGTAACCACCGGCTTGACACCATTCAAATTAGCCTATGGACTAGAAGCAATAGCCCCGATGGAAATTGTAATACCAAGTTTAAGAGTAGCAATTTCTCAGAAGCTTCTACCCGAAGAGTCATTGGTATTTCGGTTGGAAACACTTAAAGAATTAGATGAGCACCGATGGCTCAGTTTCTTAACTATGAAAGAAATCCAACTAAGACAGGCTAGGACACATGACCGTAATTTAAAGACTCCAGTATTTTCAGTAGGACAGCTTGTTCTTTTTTACAATGCGAAGTCCAACAGATCAACAGGAAAATTCAAGTTACGTTGGTTCGGTCCATTCAAGATTTCAGAACAAGTTGGTCCGGCTACTTTTCGATTGACTACATTGACTGGACAACCACTTCCAAAAGTGATAAACGGTTCTAAGCTACGGCCGTATCAAGTAACGTCACAGCTTCGATAATAAGGGTACACAGGGTACCGCAAGTTCTTAATTTTCTTTTGTCTTTTAGTTCCTTTTTGTTTTAATTTGGTATAATCAATAAAGTAAGTGTAATCGCCGTATTTTAATATCTATTTATGTCAAGCCGCCCGCTCCTTTTTCTCTCTTTGCATGCATGCACACCAGATATAGACATTACTGCCCGTTTTGTGTAATTAGTACCGTTTAAAATATTCTTTGTATAAATCTCTTATATAACTCACTTAAACTCGCCGGATAGGTAATATAGTATCTTGCGATCACGGCTGTATTTTCTGAATACTCGTGTTTTGTGTCTTGTATCTGTGCGCAATGGAATCCTTAGCAAACTATACAGCTTTTGCTGATGGTATCCCTGCTGAAGTAGGAAATTACCTACGTGTACGAGGATGGGTAGTTTCGCCGAGCTGCCCTGGCACTCAGTAGAAGCTCACCCCTTCTTCGCACAGATCATTTCTGCTATCGCTCGAGTATCTCCCACCGAAAAACAATGGGTTTTCCTCTCCTTACCTTCCAGAACTGTAATCACATTCCAATCTTTTGCTGAAGTATACCATTTGACTCCACATGGCCGCGAGAATCTCCCCATGATTTCTGTAACCTGAATGGCAGAATTGTTCCCTCGTTATTCATCTAATGAATACGCCATTCTTTGCCGACCAGAACCCGAAAGAACTACATTACAATTCCTAGTTGCTATACTCAATTTCCAAAAACGAACTTATGGTATCTCTCGACCATTTTATTCTGCCATCGATATAGCTTCCCGAGAACCTGTTAACTTCGCGTCGTTTTTCTTTCAACGTATTCATAAGGAGTGCGTCTCAATCATGAAGCAAGTTAGCAAAGGCAAAACTCCTAGGTCTCGACTTCCGCACATTCTGTCATTTCTGTTTCCAACTATAATGCAAGCACAACCACCACCAAGAGGACCAGTACTGCAGATTGAAGAATCAGCGCAACCTTTAGATGAAGACGAAGAAGATGAAGAAGAGATTAATCAGTTATTCAGAAGTAAACGAATCAGAATCAGTTCTTCTGGAAGTAAGGTTGCAGGTTCAGTCGGACAAGACGAAGAAGTACAACAGGAGGTCGATCAGCATCCAGGTGAAGCAATACAAAAGGAAGCCGAACAACAGCAAGAAGTACAACACGACACAGAACAACAACACGAAAATAAAGAAGGGAAAGCCAGTAAACAAGACAAAGCAGTAGAGAATGAAGCTGATCAGCAAGACAAGGAAGTAGAAACAGAAGCCAAGTATCAAGATGAAGAGAGATTCCATGATACAAATACGTCTATGCACCAGGAATCATCAGCGTATTCATTAGCGTCTGAGCACCAACAAACGCAGAAGCAAACTGAAACTGAAGCAATTTCAACTGATAAAGTCTGTCAGCAGCAGCATCAAGAGAACCAACAAATCCATGAACAACAACCTACTAAGGATGCACTGGATAAGCTCCTGAAGGTAGCAGAAGCAACAGATGCCGGCACCGCAGCGAATGAACAACAGGATACAAATAAGGTAACAAGCTCTAACGCAGCTCGTCCCATTTTACCACCGGAAAATGAAGTACATCCCATCCAAGACCACCCCGACGATTCATCATCATCTTCCCCTAACTACTCGCCACCGAATTCTCAACAATTACTCACCGATACGTTTGCCCAACCACGACAAGTTCTGCAAACACAATCTGTTCAGGTATTTTCTGAATTAGCATCGATCGGACAGTTTCTTATTAATCTCTCCCAGCAATTATCTACTCAGATAAGAGCTGATACAGACAATATCTACAAGAAGCTGCAGCATAAAGTAGAATTACTGGAAGCCAATATTACTCCTCTTC
Source organism: Ceratopteris richardii (assembly GCA_020310875.1). Lineage (NCBI taxonomy): Eukaryota > Viridiplantae > Streptophyta > Polypodiopsida > Polypodiales > Pteridaceae > Ceratopteris > Ceratopteris richardii. The sequence goes on from CM035415.1 coordinate 157,943,047, forward strand.
AAGAAGAATTATACATAGTAAAGGCAGAAAATCAGGCCCTACACGAACAGGTGAAGCAGCTGCAAGAACGAATCAGTGACCAAGAAGACATAACGAAACAACGGGATGAAGCTCTGAAAACAATGAACAATCAAAAAGAATTGTTGATAGTAGCCAATGCAGAAATCAATAAGTTAACACAGAACTTCAAAGATGCAGAAGATGTTAGAGTAGCATTAGGCAACTTACTGGAAGAAACTAGATTACAGCTGGCCCAAAAAGATCAACAAAACCAAAAACAGCAAAGAGAACTGAAGCAAAAAGAATTCGAGTTGAATACTACAAAAGACAGTTTATCAACAGTTAACGACATACTGCATAAGTATCTCGTTGAAGAGCCTCAGAAACAGAAAAGATTAGCAGATACAAAAAGGGAAAGAGATGCATATCATAAAACGATCCAGTTCCTCAACCAACAGTTAGAAAGGCTCGACAATCAAGTACGCAACCAAAATGATTACATCCATCGAATGCAGCAACAAGTAACAGACATGAAAACAGCCAGAGATGCAGCATTGGCCAATGAATTTTATTTACAGGAAGCATTCTTACAAACCGAGGCTGAAAATTTACTTTCGGAAGCTATTGTGCTCAGTTCGGTGCGCACAGATGCCCAATTATTAGAACCCGACACCCTGAAAAATGTATTAGAAACTCTTAAGAAAAAGATTGCCCGTATCTTTCGATCAGCTAGAAGTATGTATTTAGAAGGTCTCGCAGCAGAACTGTAAAATTCGGTCCTACAAATCCTGTATTGTACTGATGATTTTTATTAAAAGTCACGATTTTTTTGTTAGAGTATGATCAATGTCTACCCCTCATGATTGTATGCACATTTTGTAAGGCCCCCTTTATGAGGAGAAGCCAAGCGTGCATTACCCAATTGATGGGAATCCCAACTTGAATGTTGGATGAAGGTCATATTGGACCATGTAAGATATTATGAGGAAAGGGAGTTACCAGGGTCCCCAATTGTGGGGTCCGGGGCAGCGGTGAGCAGCCCCGGCTGTGGGGTCCAAGGGGGCCAGCGGGCCCCCTGGCTGGGGGGTCCCAGGGGGCCAGCGGGCCCCCTGGTGGGGGTCCGGGGGCAGCGCCCCCGACGCGACGGTAAAGGGAATATTCCATGGAATACTCCCTGTCGGAGTCAGAAATCATTTATATTTGTTAGGTCGGTTCAACCAGTCTAAGCCGTGTATGGCAATTACGCGGGCGGTGGCCGCCCACGCTCTACCGCCCATGTATAGCCGTCCATGGCAGGCCACCCATGATCCTATATATACATGACTTCTGCACTACCTAAGACATTGAGTTGAGCCAGCATACCTCTACCTTGTATCTCCCTATCTAGAGTTGTCTAGATCACCATTTAAGCTCTACCTTGAGAGTGCACGGGTGGACAACGCCATCATCTTTGTACTTGCTGCTAGTAGAAAATTGTTGAGATTCTCCTATATCTGTTATCTTCTCTGCTATTGCTCCTGTGTTATATTGCGTAACTATTGTCTTACATGGTATCAGAGCTGTAAGGTTCGAATAGCTTGAGAAGTATCATTATTTTAGCCTACTAGCAGACTAGAATATCAGTAGATTATTCGAGTGATTACATGATGGCTTCATCGTCGAACACTAGTCTTGGTGCTTCACCTAATGTTAATGCTGCACCTATTCGAATTCGTCCACCTGCATTCACTGAAGGGAAGCTGGATGGAACTAACTATACACTCTGGAAGTTCAAAATTTCTGCAATTTTGGACTCCTATGAATTACTTGACACTGTCATGGGACCGATGGGATTGGATCCAGAGCCTATACCAGTTGAAGATCCAGCAAATTCAAGATTGATGATTCAGCCAGATCCAGATCTTCTACGAGCTTGGAAGAGGCGGAATGCTGATGCATTATGTGCGATTGTCACTAGTGTAAGTGATTCTGTGCTTACTTTAGTTCAACATACTACTAAAGCACATGAGGCTTGGGGCATATTGGCTCGACAATATGAGACCAAGAACCACACTAGGATACAGAATTTAGAAAATCAGTTGGCAAATGAAAAGCATTCTGATTCTGAAAAGGCTGAAGATTTTATCAAACGGATAAAGCATCTTCAAGATCAATTGGCTGCAGTTGGTGTTGTTATAACACAAGAAGAGCTAGCTCGAAGATCTGTACGTGTTCTTCCAGCAAAGTATGATGGATTAGTAACAGCCCTTAACACTCAGGTAAGGCCAACTCCTCTTACATTTGAAGAGTTTTGTGCCATGCTTTTAGAAGAAGAGATGCGGCTGAAGAATCGGCAAAGTACAACTGATGCTGCATTCTCAGCAAATGCAAAAGGTAAAGGCTCTTCAGAGGGATCAAAGAAGAAGCCAAAGAAGAAAAAGTTCACAGGAAGTTGCTTCTATTGTGAAAAGAAAGGCCATGCCATCAAGGATTGCAGAAAGAAGCAAGCTGATGAACGGAATGGGACTGTAAAATCATCATGGAAGAACAAAGAGTCTGCAAACAACACAGAGCTGGAACTTTGGGTAGCTATTGAAGAGGTATGTTCATCTGCTCAAGCTCGTGTTGATGAGCCATGGATTTTAGATAGTGGAGCTTCTCGCCATATGACTAGTAAAAAGGATTGGTATAGTTCCCTAGTGCCTCTACGGGAATCCATCAATGTAGTGGTGGGAAACGACTCCAAGTGTCCAGCTGAAGGAACTGGAACCATCTCTTTTATCACTTCTCTAGGTGTTGAGAAAAAGTTATCCGATGTTCTCTATGTACCTACACTCAAAAGAAATTTGTTGTCAGTTTCTGCAATAACAGATCGTGGACTCGAAGTTCACTTCAATAAGAGTGGTGCGGAAATCATGGATTCATCAGGTAATGTTGTAGGTAAAGGCACACGACGGGATAACTTGTATGAGTTAAGTGCTTTAACTGCTACAGAAGATAAAGATGTAAGCAGGTTATGGCACCAACGATTTGGGCATCTCGGATTTGCAGTTTTGAAGGAGATGCAACGAACAGGGATGGTTGCTCATTTGCCTGCATTTTCAGAGTTGCAGGAACCTTGTGAAGCTTGTATGATGGGCAAGCAACAACGAAAGGCATTTCCAAGAGAGACCAGCAATCGATCTCAAGCTCCTCTAGAGTTGGTACATGCTGATCTCTGCGGTAAAATGTCTACACCTGCTTTAGGAGGATCTTTCTACTTCTTGCTGTTAGTCGACGATTATAGTAGAAAGATGTGGGTTTATTTCATTCGAGAGAAGGCTGATGCTTTTGAAAAATTTAAAGCGTGGCATAAGTATGTAGAAAGTGAATCAGGAAGGAAACTGAAGAAATTTAGAACAGATAGAGGAGGTGAATTCTTGTCAACAGAATTCAACAATTACTGTAAGGAGCATGGTGTGAAAAGGCAACTTACCACAGCTCGTACACCTCAACAAAATGGCGTTGTTGAGCGCAGGAACAGGACAGTAGTTGAAATGGCTCGTTGTATGTTAAAGGCTCAAGACATGCCTGATTCATTCTGGGCAGAAGCAGTCAATACAGCAGTCTACATCCTCAATCGAAGCTACACAAAAGCTCTGAGGGGGATGACTCCTCAAGAAGCATATTCTGGTAAAAAGCCTTCAGTTTTGCATTTCAGAATTTTTGGTTGTTTCTGTTATGCACATATTCCTGATTCAACAAGATCAAAGTTGGATTCAAAAAGCAAAAAGTGTGTCTTCCTAGGATATAGTGAAGAGTCTAAAGCATACAGGTTATGGGATCCTGAGGCAAGGAAGATTTTTGTCAGCCGAGATGTGGTGTTTGATGAACGACCACACTTAGTAGAAGATAAAGGTAAATCTACTATCTCATCAAACGGAGAAATATCTCACCTTGTGCCTATCAAAAGACAGGTTAAAGTTGAGGAGGAGGAAACATCTGATGGAGAAATTTCCTCAATAAAAAGCCAACCAATTGTAGCTGCACAGCGTAAGCCACTACCGAAGTGGGCACAACAGCTCTTTGATGATCACAATCCACATGTAGATGCACCAGAATCATCATCGGATGGATTACGAAGATCAAAGAGAATAGAGGAGCAAAGAAGAGCCTCAGAACACATTGTTAACATGGCTCTAATGGTAGATATCATGGGTTCGATAAAGGAACCTACCACCATTGAAGAAGCCATTGATGATCCAGATTGGAGAGCGGCAATGCAGTCTGAGTATGATAGTATACTCAAAAATGATACATGGGATCTAGTCGACTTGCCGCCAAAGAAGAAGGTAATAGGTACTAAATGGATTTGGAAAGCTAAGTATAAAGCTGATGGAACATTAGAAAAGTATAAGGCACGATTAGTTGCACAGGGTTTTTCACAGATTGAAGGATTTGATGTTCAAGAAACTTTTGCACCAACAGCACGCATGACAACTATTCGGATGGCACTTGCAGTAGCTGCACAAAAGTCTTGGCCTATTTTCCAGATGGATGTCAAATCTGTATTTTTGAATGGTCACCTCAAGGAGGAGGTATATGTATCTCAACCACCAGGTTTTGAGGTGCCCAATTCAGAAAATAAAGTTTGCAGGTTGAAGAAAGCTTTGTATGGACTTAAGCAAGCTCCACGGGCTTGGTACCAACGAATTGATCATTTTTTCAAAAATATGGGTTTTGAAAGAAGTACTTCTGATGCTAACTTGTATGTAACGAAAAGGGATAGCAAGCTAGTTGTTGTCATTGTATATGTAGATGATTTGATCATTACAGGAGATCATCAGGAACTCATCAATCAAACTCGGATCAGCTTGGGAACTGAGTTTGAAATGACAGACTTAGGTCTACTCCATTTTTGTCTGGGAATTAAAGTATGGCAAAGGAAGGATGGCATTTTCATCTCACAACAAAAATATTCCAAAGAAATTCTCAAGGCATTTGGAATGATGGACTACAAACCAACTAGCACACCTATGGAGGTAAATCATAAGCTATCTATGGATGATAACATCCCTGATGTAGATGCTAAGAAGTATAGGAAGCTCGTTGGAAGTCTTATTTTTCTGTGCAACACTAGACCAGACATTTGCTATGCTGTTGGAGTGTTAAGCAGGTTTTCCAACAAACCTAAGGAGAGTCACTGGAATGCTGGAATGCGAATTCTAAGGTACATTGCAGGAACCTTGGATTTTGGTATTTTGTATACCACAGGTGATACACTCCAAGGATATTGTGATTCAGATTGGGCTGGAGATTGTGATTCTAGAAAATCAGTTTCTGGATATTGTTTCTCACTTGGTTCAGGAATATTTTCTTGGGTAAGTAGGAAGCAACCAACTCTCGCACTCTCCTCCACTGAAGCAGAGTACAAAGCAGCTTGTTTTGCTTCTTGTGAGGCAGTCTGGTTAAGGAGAATTCTTGTAGATATAGGCTTTCCATCAAATATGCCAATTGTACTCAAGTGTGATAATCAAAGTTGTATGGCTATTGCAAAGAACCCAGTATTTCATGCTCGCACCAAGCACATAGAAGTACAGTACCATTACATTCGTGAGCTAATTCAAGATGAAATTGTGGAGCTAGAATATTGCCCAACAGAGGCAAATTGTGCTGACATATTCACTAAAGCCCTTGGAAGAGAGCAGCTCAACAAGCATCTTCAACAGATGGGCATAGGACCGAGACCTACTTGATTTATCATCGGTAAACATTGAGGGGGGGTGTTAGAGTATGATCAATGTCTACCCCTCATGATTGTATGCACATTTTGTAAGGCCCCCTTTATGAGGAGAAGCCAAGCGTGCATTACCCAATTGATGGGAATCCCAACTTGAATGTTGGATGAAGGTCATATTGGACCATGTAAGATATTATGAGGAAAGGGAGTTACCAGGGTCCCCAATTGTGGGGTCCGGGGCAGCGGTGAGCAGCCCCGGCTGTGGGGTCCAAGGGGGCCAGCGGGCCCCCTGGCTGGGGGGTCCCAGGGGGCCAGCGGGCCCCCTGGTGGGGGTCCGGGGGCAGCGCCCCCGGCGCGACGGTAAAGGGAATATTCCATGGAATATTCCCTGTCGGAGTCAGAAATCATTTATATTTGTTAGGTCGGTTCAACCAGTCTAAGCCGTGTATGGCAATTACGCGGGCAGTGGCCGCCCACGCTCTACCACCCATGTATAGCCGTCCATGGCAGGCCACCCATGATCCTATATATACATGACTTCTGCACTACCTAAGACATTGAGTTGAGCCAGCATACCTCTACCTTGTATCTCCCTATCTAGAGTTGTCTAGATCACCATTTAAGCTCTACCTTGAGAGCGCACGGGTGGACAACGCCATCATCTTTGTACTTGCTGCTAGTAGAAAATTGTTGAGATTCTCCTATATCTGTTATCTTCTCTGCTATTGCTCCTGTGTTATATTGCGTAACTATTGTCTTACATTTTTGTGCATAATACTCTTCGCACATGTAAAAGACGTTCCAAGTCCAGCATCGATCTACGGGATAAAATACAGAATGATGATTTCTGATGCTACAATTTCGGTAAGAAGTATGAAGTGTCATGTCCGAATGAAATATCATCATTCCAGCAAACGGCAGTTCAAGTTCTAGTGCTTATAAAATACGTATGCCCAGCATAGTATTTTTCTGTATAGTATTCTGCGAGCTCTCGTACTAATTAACAAAACTTCTAGCATATTATTTTCGGCGAGCCTTACAACTATGTCTGAATCGGATATACTAAGATGGAGACTCAGGAAGCGCGCAATTGCACAGAACCGTGTTGTGACTACAACAGATACTACCTTACAGGATGATGAAGATGACTCAAGAACTTCAGCAACATCACCGGGTCAGCATAACAACATATTATTTTCCAGAGAATTTAAAATAGAGCTTGACATCCATTCTAGGAGAAATGAGAACTGGTTACGGAGGATCGGACTCCTCCAGTTTGCTAAGTTACCCTGGGAACAGTGGACAGGTAATGAAGATGCAGAGAATCAGTTACACAGCATGCGACAAACAAAAGGTCTCCTTATAAATCAGGTACAATTTTCACCACAATTAGTTTCGTCAGTATTTCAATTACCGTTGTATGAAGAGGCAAACTTTCCCAAATGTTCTTATAACGACCTGCGAAAAGAATTTGGTAAGGGCGAAGGTTGCAGACGCTATTTTATGATGAAGAATGCCACATATACTCGCCATGAACAATTTAAATGGTACTTAGAAAGGCTCTGCTTTATAGTCAGATTTGATCTTATGTCTAGAGAAAATTTTTCGCCTCTAGTACAAGCGGAGACAGGAGGAAAAGTGAGCTGGGCTCACTGGTTGTACAACCATTTACACAAACAGTTTTTTGTTGGGGACAAACGCAGGTCCCAAAAATACACTCGTTTACCAGTGTATTTAGCTGCTATTTTTCAATTCATACAAACTAGAAGACTAAATGTTGAAAAACACGGTATGCTCAGCTCAGAGCATAACTACACAAATGAACAAGATGAACCCGATACACTGTTAGACTCCTCTGAGGATGTATGCCCCACAGACGGCACTGAACAGGCAAGGGTGTTTGGAACACCTTTTTCGTTGATAACAAAAAGAAAGTTACAGTAGTCACCCCAACCAGTAAATTCGAAGAAGTCGAATACTAATGATTCTATTGCCGGAACCGGAAATCAGGTATATAGCATGCAGAAAAAATTACAGGAAGTCTCAGATTTTTTAATACAACAAGAATAGAAGCTACAACTGGGAAAAGATCAGGCATTGGCCAATATGAACCATTTTAATTCTTTGTTAACATCAAATCAACAATTGCAAAACGCACTGGAAGATAAAACAGAACTACTGAGAGAAGTACAGAATGAACATAATCAACTGATAGTTACATTAGTTAATATTACCAAATCTATTAAGGAATTCCAACAGTACCAGGAAGCGGTGCAGAAACAGATACATGACGAAATGACCAATTTTTCGGCAATGAATGCCACTCTACAGAACGAAATTGAAGTCTTACGATCCAGAATACAGGTCTTGGAGGATTTAGAAAAACAGGTCTTAACTGGCAAAGGAATTAATCTGGATGCCACTTTAATGACAAAAATCGATATCGAAGCATTAAAACAAAAGTTGAGCACTCATGTACATAACAGTTGGAAACTTTTTCGTCGCAGATGGTTGGCCATTACAATTCCAAAAATGGAAAACATACGCTCAGGTTTTGTCTCCCAACACGACCATGATTTGGTAGATATAATTAACCAGCAGAAGCAGCAGTTGGAACAACAAAAACAGAAAATAAATCAATTACAGAAAGAAATTCGGCAACAAAAATCTGGAACAGGTAGTCCCAAAAAACAAACGCCCTTGATTGCAGATAATGATATCTGTGATAAAATTCAGGTCGATCTTGCGGGTTCGAGTCCACCGTGCGTTGTCGCGGGGATCATAGAAAGAAGGGAGAAAGAAGATGTGAGATAAATTGCAAACCCTCATCAAATGTTCATGACCATGTTAAATGATATAGAAACTCAAGGAGTTTGATTAGGAATGCAATTTTAAGACCCTTTAGCACTTCATCATATGGGCTCTTTTTCTTATAAGCCAAACTGAGTACGACTCTATGAAATTCCACTTTTTACTTAAATCAAAGATGTCATTACGATTCATTTACTCAATACGATTCAAGCTCGGGTCTAGTCTCGCACGCTTATAAAAAAAACATTAGTAATGAAAGGTATTTCAACACATTAATCCATATGCTGTTTTCATGATCAAATGTTTTATTTCATAATTACATTTTAGTCGAAAACATTTTACCAAATAACTTAGTAGTTTAATGGAGAAGTTAAGCAATATTCATGGAATATATCAAGAAAACTCAAGCTGCATAATTTGTTATTTGATCAGTCCTATCATTTCATTTACACAGTAATGTCTCTTTGACACAATCCTTTTCTCGTGATTGGTGCTCTCAGTTCTTGTTACTTTCTATATTAGAAAAGATATCTGATTAATGAGGTGATTTCAATCGCGTTTCATGATTTCAAGTCATCTTCTTCATTCGGTCTTACGCATATTTATTTATATTTTTGTTTTCTGTTTTAGACACATATACGTATACTTGCAATATATATAGTCTGCGCAGAAGAATTCATCATCCATATGCCGAATTGACTGATATATATTTCAAAAGTAGTGACCATATATCATAACACTGAACGACAGAAACACATACCCACTTCGTACAATCGAAGCACAAGAGAAAAAGCTATGCGCATCACAATGAGAGTTTCCTGGACAACAATCGCTCATATGAAAAACATCTAAACTTTAATCGCTCATATGAAAAACATCTAAGCTTTCGTTCAGCACTTGTTAGATAGTGTTGGTCTCCGATCCACACACCCTAATTCACACATGAAGTTATACAAAACTGTACCTTTGCAGTTTCAATTTCATGTATTCTTTATGGGCCACTTCATTAACCAAAAATGCAGATAAATCATAAGCTTTAACCCATTCTTCACAAATTCATTAGCAAGAATAAACTTTTAGAACTAATATAAACGATTGCTTTATGAGCTAAAATTTCCTCGCATCCAGTTTCTTTCAAAGAACCATACTCCAAGTTGCTTATATTAGACTTCACCTTTAGATCCAATAGCATGATTCGAACATAATTTTTATGTAGATCAAGAGGCTAAATAGTCGCGTTTGAAGGAGGTTTAATGATAAGAGAAATAAAACACTAACGTAATGATATTCTCTAAACTGATAAAAGCTTTTGAATCTATTAATAGATGATGCAGACTTTTAAGCAGCGACGTCTTGCAATATCAAGATTAAGCATAGAAAATAATTGCATATCAAACGCTTTTGCTTTATGATGTTAATGGAACATAAATTTGACCGATATTTCTGTTGCTTTATTTGAGATGAAAATGCTTAGCCATGAGCGATCGCAATTGCCTCTATAATCATATACTATGCACAAGTCATAAGAAAAAAATGAATGAGTTCGCACGCAAAATCTCTGTAAGACATATAAATCCTTTATGAGAATCTGAGAGGCAATTGCTGGCCTTCCACTATCAGAAGTTGTGTGAATTGAAATGTGATATCAGTCATTTACCTTTAACTGTATGTATATACCCATCGTTTAATCCTCCTCCTTCAACAAAATCATGCTTAACTATTCATCAGCACCAATCCACCTTATTCAACAAAGACTCATGTGAAATTTTCTTCTCCTGCAATCTGAGGTCCTCAGAATATTATGCATATCTCAAGACCGCAATACTTAGGCTGACTCAATTTTCCTTGCTATGCATAATATTATCTCTGGTAAAATGTTGCACAATAGAATTCAAATAAACTCGTGTCAAAACTAACATCTATTTAACTCTATAAAATTGAAGAAGAGATTTAGAAAAAAAAAGAAAAAAAACGAAGCACTTTCGTCCGCTCACACACTTAATCTGTTCAACTGTGAAGAATCTCCAACATCTTAACAAAATGAAAAATTAGGCTTTCGCTCCTCTACTATACGAATCCCTTATGTCAGAGAAAAAGCCTTCATTTTTCGTCTCTAACTGAACCTCACCTCAACGCTCATCTTTGACTCAAGTACTATATCGAGAAAATCTCTGAATGTCAGCTTTTCGTGTGCATTCATTGTGATGAAAAAGCTTTTTAGCGTCATCTCTTAGCCTGATCTTTGCTTTCTTACTTCCCGCCACAGACGTTCCAATCGCCAGGGCTTCTTCCTTAACGTGGTGACTAAAAGCTGCCTTCATACAAGTAACAAAAAGCAATAGATTTAGGACCAAATCATGCTGTTTTTGTAGACCTGCACGCCCAGAGTGTCCACCATCTCTCTGATTTCCAAAGTTTGCTTATGCTTCCTCATCCACATTCTCTTTCTACCTTAACCTTTCTAAACGTACACACATAAATTTGTTAAGCCACAATGAAGCAATATACCCCAAGATTGTCGCTTCTAAGCGTAGAGAGATATTCAACTCATTAAACATTTGTAGATCATTCTACGTGGAAAATCAACGATGGCGCAGGTCACAAATTCATAAATATTGCAACAATAGACAAATATGCTTACAGACTTATCGCAAACATAGACGAGAGCGCTCCCAGAAGATCAGTTGAGATTGCCATCGTAGTTTGGAGTCAGAAATTGAAGATCATTTTCGTACATGAACACTTTTGAATCTATTCCGAATATTTGTTGTGCTTTCTCTATTGTAAAGTTGTTCAATCAAGAACAACCACTGTACGTAAATTGACAGCTCGATCCTTCTTCGTCGCGTGTCAGATCATCCTTCCAAATTGACTCTTGAAATCTTGCTATAGAGATTGTCCACCTCTTTTCATCTGCCTCTCCACTCTACTGTTGAGCCAACTTGTCCCTTCGATTGCTCGTTTGTTTTCCAGCTGAATCCTTGTAAGATGGTACGATATGGTGGACTTCTTCCTCAGATACATCATCAGATTATGGTTGTTCTCACCTAATGATCAACAATTGGCCTTTTGATTCCCTCCTCTGCAATCGTTCAATTGACCAATGACCCCAAAAGAAATCTTGTGTTTTCGCCTTGCTCAGTGCAGAAAACGATTAATAGTGCATCCTTTCTCTCATAACATGAAGTGTCGTTTCCCTCATGCTGCCTCCTCTGATCCTAAAGCATACATTCGTTTTTCTCCTACCAGACGGCAGCCACCTCCTGAATCCCTCGAATCCTCTGTGAGAGAGCTTTTTCCTCAAAGCGTAGGTTTTTTGCCCCCTATAGAATTCTATTCCTCGACAGCAAACTTGGCTAATCTTTTCCATTTCGGACGCTGATTTTGCTCTGCAATTTTCTTTTTTTTTTTTTTTTTTTTTTTTTTCCGCCAAATTGTCAGGACCTAGCTGGTTTATGATACCAGGCAAGAGATCTTGTAGCCTCGAAAGGTATGAAAACAGAATCTTTCTAGTGAGTTCCAAAACATGCGACACTTTTCAGAAAATCGTACTATCTACTTTTTATCTTCTTTGGCAGCTTTCTCAAATGTCTCTCCATCTCCTCATGCGCTTCGACCTCCAGCAGCCGCCCCTCTGTTGATCTCTGTCAGCACCCGAAAAATACACATACATGTATCCATTTTTAAATGGACTATTACTCATGCACTTACACATTTAAGCATATACGTGAAACACGCATGTGCACATATATGAACATATACATACACACGTACTCATGGATGCATTCACATGGATGCATGGAAATTTGCGAGCATACACTTGGATATACACATGTGCAAATGCTCTTGCAAGTACAAGAAATATGTAAAGAGAAGCAATCCATGCTTCTTATCACCAATGTATTGCAAACAATGATCTCAAGCACTCATACATGATAAAAGCTATATATAAAGGATAGAAATCACCAGAGTCTATTAGATTCTTTATATGTTTGATTTGACTTCAACATCTTATCACCTTAATTCCTTCCAATGAGTAGCTTCCATCTTGCCATTGCAATCAGGAAAGTTAGCATCTTTAACAATTTCATTTGATTTTAGTGTACCTTTAGCAGAGCTATAAGATGGTGTTCCCTGCTTGACTATCAATCATGAATCCAAATCCTGACCACAGCGTACCAGTGTTACAAGGCCGACGGAGCGAGACAACCGCAACCGCAGAAGAAGGACAAACAAGAATTTTGGCTGAAATGACGGAGATGCAGGAAATTACGCAAGAGTCGGTAAATGAAGAATGCGAAAGCGATAAAAAGTAGGATGAAGAAGAAGGAAGAGAGAGAACGTCCGCCGCTCCGTTGGGCTGGTGGGAGCAGAAATCACTGTGTGAGAAAGAGAGAGAGAGAACGTTTTGGATTGATAGTTGAGATGGGAGAGAAAGGTGGAAGAGAATTGCGTATGTGAAGGTTAACAGAAATTTACTCAAGAGAGACAGAGAGTTAGAGACGTCAAGAAAAAGCAAGAGTTCAACTGTCGTTTGTGTCACGATTGTTATTTTGTAATTGCATAGCATTGAGTACTTCTTGAGAAGAAGGGTTAGTCGATATCTGCAAGAAACTGTGATATTATTCTCTGTAGTAGTGAATCTGATTAATGTATTGGGATATAACTCTTTTGAGTACTCTGAATTAAGTGTTACAGTAGATGATGTTCAGTATACTGTTATATCATTTCTTTGACGGTATGTGTGCGCACTGTTGATAATGATTTTCCGGTATACACCATTTGTATAACGGATCGTGTGATTGAAGATGAAGATGACGTTTTGGAAAGTGTAGTATCGTGAACCATTGAGTAATCTGTTGTGGTGTTGCAGTACTGTGTACGACGTTTTATTCTGTCACAATCAGAATATAGAATAAGATACGGTATATTCTATTTACCTTTGTTGAGAGGACGAGGAAGATAACAACAACTTTGATGTTAGAACTTTTATAAGAACGATAGTATGGCAATAAACTGACGCACCTGACCCGTGTTAAGAACGATTTTACTGTTGTGAATTGTCCGCAAATCTATTTTGGATATTGATGAAGGATTAGATAAGATGTGGAATGATTAGATGGGAAAATAGTACAGGGCCTCTATCTAATAGACCCCTACCACTCCCAAGAACCCAAGGACCCGATAATACTCTTCCGAAAGTTGGATAGAAAGTATTATCGTTTAACAGTGATTTAGCAAATTAGCTTCACATACCATTAGTTCATGCCATTGAGATAATTTGACTCCATCATCTGGTGCCTGTCTATGATCTGCAAAGAAGCTCAGCTCATAGGCCACTAGTCGTGAATTTAAGTTGGAGGACATTTTGACAAATATTTTTGAGTCCATTTCAAAAAACCCTATAAAGAATGCTTCTTCGAATGTTTCATGTATGGACTCGGCAAAAACATAAGTCTTGAGTATATTTCCATGAGCATTAAGCGACTAGGGATAGTAGATAGATAAAAAACTAGCGCATCTGCTCCCTTGTTAATTCCAATGAAGTTCAAAAAGGTATACTGTGCATGTTTAAATACCTTTAATACTGTTAGTATACTCAAAATTTTTTTCATCATTTTAATGGCTAAATCTGGTACCATTGTATATCTAGAGATCCAAAACTTGATGGTCTTCACCATGTATTCTTCTATCCGTAAGTAGTTGTAGGATGGACTCGGTAATAGGGGATAATTTAGCCATTGATTATTTAAGCTATCCTGGCATTGTGCTTCCCAAAATTGCATTTAGGAGCGTCTTCTAGGTATTGGGCAAAAAGATGGATTAATTTGAAGCATGTACAGTGCCGATTCCCAGTGTACACGTAACGTAGGATTCTTTTCCAAAAACCAGTTCTATTTGAGCCTTGAGCTTTTTAATAATTTCATCTTTTTACGTTATCTCGTTGGTGGCTCTCATGATTGTGCCCTTATTCTTCAAGAGTTCTTCCTCTAGATATGATGTCTTCCACATAGGAATACAAATGATAAAGGTATCAAAAACAGAAGAAGACAAGGAAGAAGAACTGATATTAAGAAAAGGGAAAACACAATATTTGGAAGAAGTAAAAGCAGAAGATGCAATAAAAGATAAAATCTCAGGCAAATATAAGAAAAACCAACAAAAGGAAATAGAAAAAAACCAAGAACATGAGAAAAAGGAGAAAGAAACAAACAAAGATCAACAATTTGATGTACCAGCAAATTTCAAGACATATAAAGTAGAAGACAGATTACTTCTAAAAATGAAACCAAAGAGAGAAAAGAAGAAAGGGGAGGCTTATGATAATGAGGAACAAACTAAAAAGGTCATGATCACTCAGGAAGATGGGGAAGAAAGACATATTGTAATAGCTGATGACATGACAAACCAAGAAGAAGAGGCATTGAGAAATTTGGCCAAAAACTATAGAGATGTGTTTGCTTATAGTTATAAGGATTTGAAAGGTATTGATCCTAAAATCTGTGAGCATAAGATTCCTATCACACCTGAGGCAAAACCTAGCAAACAGAGACATTACACATTCAATGATAAATACTCTACTAAAATAAAGGAAGAAATTGACAAGTTGCTAGCTGCCAATTTCATCTATGAGATTGAGTATACAGAATGGATATCTCCTATAGTTGTGGTACCAAAAAAGAATGGGAAACTTAGGGTATGCATTAACTTGAAGAAGGTGAATGCAGCAATTATAAGAGATAGTTATCCATTGCCAATAACAGATCACCTTCTAGAAAGAGTTGCAGGGAAGGAGGTTTATAGTTTTTTAGATGGTTTTTCAGGATACAATCAGGTACCTATAGCATTGGAAGACCAACATAAAACTGCCTTTTCCACAGAATGGGGAATTTATGCTTTTAGGGTCATGCCCTTTAGGTTGACTAATGCCCCAACAACTTTTCAAAGATTGATGTGTCAATCTTCAAAGAGTTCCTGAGAGATGTAATGGAAATATATGTGGATGATCTGTGTACTTTTTCATTAAAAAGACAAGATCACTTGCAGGATTTAGAAAATATATTCAGGAAATGCAGAACATGCAGATTGTGTTTAAATCCAGAAAAGTGTGTATTCTTTGTAAGACAAGGAAGAATGTTAGGTCACATAGTCTCTAAAAATGGAATTTCAACTGATGAGAAGAAAATAAAGGCCATAATGGAACTTCCAAGACCAACAAATATAAAGGAACTTCAAACTTTCATGGGACATTGTGGGTACTATAGAAAATTTGTACACAAGTTCGCTGACATAGCTAAACCTTTATATGCCCTAATTACAAAGTTTGAGTGGACCAAGGAGTGTGACCAAGCTTTTGAAACTCTAAAAACTTGTTTGGTAACAGCCCCAATTCTGAAAACACCTCAGTGGGATAAAATTTTTCATGTCCATGTGGATGCTTCAAATTATGCTTTGGAATGTGTGTTAGCACAACCAATAGAAGGAAGCAAGTTAGATTTCCCAATGGCTTATGCTAGTAGGCAACTGAATTTAGCAGAGAAAAATTACACAACCACTGAGAGAGAAGGGTTGGGAATTATATTTGCTGTAAAAAAATATAGACATTACCTTTTGGCCAACAAGTTTAAGTTCTTTGTGGACCATCAAGCTTTACTATATTTGGAAATAAACCTTGTCACACTGGTAGAATAGTCAGATGGTTTCTTTTACTAATGGAGTTTGAGTTTGAAGTGGTGGTCAGACAAGGAAAAACACATTTGAGAGCAGATCATTTGTCTAGAATCCATTCTAAAGAACCCAGTTCACCTTTAGATGATGACCTGCCAGATACTTATTTGTTCAAAGTAGAAAGTGTTCCTGAGTGGGCCATGACTTTAGTACCATTGTTAACCATGGGACCTTGCAGAACATTTGGAAACAATACACACTTAGTATTACAAAGCAGAAATTTTATGCTGCTAGCTGGGCACTTGTATCACCTCAACCATACAGGTGTATTGGAATATTGTACTCCTCAAGAAGAGCAACAGGAATATCTGAAAAGAGCTCATTGTTGGAACCCTTGCACTCATGCTTCCAGGGTAGTCACCCTAAGTAATCTCAATAGGATGGGGGTACATTGGCCTAATAAGATTCAAGATGTAACAAAATACATTGCTAATTGCTGGAAGTGTCAATCATTGCAAGATTCAGAATTCATAACTCTATATTGGTTTCAGAAAAATCCAGAGTGGAGTGATAATGTTATTGAAGAGTTGAAAAGGAAGAAAAAAGGAAAACAAGTAATAGCTGGTGCAGAGTCAAAAAATCTATAAGTAATTTCTAAAGAATATCAATTGATAGGAGAACAATTGTATAAGAGAGGGATGGATGGATATTTAAGAATTTGTGTTCCTGAGGATAAATATCTAGAAATGTTGGAAATGGCACATTCTGGAGTGGCAGGTGGACATTTCTCAAGTGATAGAACAGCTAAACTCATATTATATTCTGGCTTTTGGTGGCCAACCCTATTTCCTGATAAAAGAACCTATGTAAAAAGATGTGACATCTGTCAGAGGGTGAGTCAACCGAATAAAAGAGATGATATGTCATTAGTTCCACTAATTTCAGCCAGAGCCTTTAGTAAATGGGGATTAGATTTTATTGGACATATACATCCTCCAACAAAACAATCCCATGCTGAATACATAATAGTGGCTACAGATTACCAGACAAAGTGGGCTGAGGCCAAAGCCACAAGAAGGAATGATGCTCATACTACTGCTAGATTCCTTTATGAAAATATCATCACCAGATTTGGACTTCCAATTGAATTGGTAAGTGATAGGGGGACCCATTTTGTAAACCAAATCATAGAAAACATAACTGAATATTTCCTGATTAGTCATAGAAAGTCAGCCCCATATCATCCACAAGCCAATGGGTTAGCAAAAAGTACTAATAAAGTACTTTGTACTGTACTGTCAAAATTAGTAAACACAAACAGGAATGATTGGGATTTACAACTTAATCATGTCCTATGGGCTTATAGAGTGGCTTATAAGACTGCAATAGGAAACAAACCATTCAATTTAGTAGATGGACAAAATGCAGTTCTACCTATGGAATTCCTCATTCCAACATTAAAAGTAGGTAGTCACTACAATTGGACTGGACATGAACTATCAGAGAGAGTAATAGAATTGGAAAAACTGGGAGCTTCTAGACTCCAAGCCATTATGAGTATATATGTGGACAAGTTCACATAGAAGAAAAAGATCTACAAGAGGGAGATCTAGTTTTGGCTTACACAATCAAAGAACATCAGAAAAAGTTTCAGAAAAAAGGACATGGGCCATATATTATACATCAGATAAGTAACAGTGGAGCTATCCAATTAGCTAACATAGATGGAGAGATCATGCCAAATTTCATAAGTGGATGTAGAGTTAAAAGATATGATCCCCCATTAACTGCTTCTGAATGGAGAAGATTGCAACAAGCTCGAAACAGGAAAAAAAAAGAAGAAAACATTAGAAAAGAGGCTCAACAGGAAGCAAAGGAAAGTATAAGAAAAACCAAAGATCATAGGGAAGTCTGTTTGTGTGAAACACCTCTAAGACAAAAAGAACATTTGCCTGTGATAACAATGGATTATCAAAATGAAAAAATTAGGGTTTTGATAGATTCAGGTGCACAAGTGAATGTGATTAGTTCAGCTTTGTTGAATAAATTCAATCTGAAAAGAACTAGAAGCAAAACTTTTATGAAAACTTTGGAGGGACAAATGATTCAAAGCATGTCTTCACTGCCTATTAAAGTTAGGTTCAATAATGAATATATGAAAATAGATTGTGAAGAATAGCCAGATCATTTGATGATTGAAAAAATAATTTTGAGACAACCATGGCTCAAACAAGGTAAAGTAATTTTGAATTTTGAAAAAATGAAGCTTAAGTTGACAATAAATGACAAAAGGTTTTTAATATTTTTATTGAGTAATGAAGAGCAGGAAGTTCAACAGGATGTTCATGACCCAGACTTGGAAGGATTTTCTTTTTCATTAGAAGGAACACAGACATTACCAATACAAATACTAAATGATCAAGCTTCATTCAATCAAAATCTGCAAGAAATTGAGAAAGCAAAGGGAGATGGACACCCAGGAGCAAGGTGGCAACCATGGTATAATCTGAAGCATCAAAGCATTAGAACAAGAAGCATATGGAAACAAAGAATACCTAAGGCTTGTTCATCAAAACAAAATCCCAGGACAACATGGATATGGAGGCCAAAATATTCTAAAAACTACTTATCAGAAGAAGATGGATTTCTTCGTGAAACAAGAGCAGCTAAGGTTAAATATTATTGGGTAAAGAAATCAGAATTGATTCAATGGAAAAAGACCATCTATGTTTGATCTGGATTTAGAATTTTTTTTTTTATAGAAACAGATCAGAAGGTTGAAAAAAAAAATCATAGCATAGTGAGAATTAGGACAAAATATTCTACCTTATCCTTTTTCTAAAAAGAGAATTAGGAGGGGAAGAAAAGAAATAGAAGAAATTATTAAAAAAAAAGAGAAGAGAAAAAAAGAGAAAAAAAGAAATAGAAGAAATTATTAAAAAAAAGAGAAGAAAAAAAAACAAAGAGAGAAAAAGAGAAAAGAGAGAAATCATAGAAAGAGAAAAATTATCTATTTTTCCTTTTGTAAGTTTTATAGCACAAAGCAAGATATAGGTAGAAGGGTAGCAGGTTTCTATTTATTATTTTGTATTTTCTTATTCTATTTTTTGTTTTATTTTTATTTTCTCATTTTTTCTTCTTCTAAACATCTTCTTCTTGGATAAGAGCTGTCTGAAGAGGGGAGTGCACTAGACATCTTTCTACACATGTAATGATCACTTTAATTGAGTTCTTCTAAAGAAGTCAGAATTTAATTGGAAGTTTATTTTCTTTCTTCTATCATTTCATTTCAAAATAAATATCATTCTTGATTTCTTGTGACTCATGTGGATGGAGTTCTTTTCTTTTCTTTTGGGTGATGATATATTTTCTCCAGAATGGTGAATCCAAAGGAGTTGCCAATTCATGATTTCAAAGCAGAATCAGTAACTCTGTCTAGAGGACACTGGTTCTTGGATAATGAAGCTGTAATAGAGAAGGTCGACTTGGAGTCTGATGAGGAGCAAGAGATTCCAAAAGCAGAAAAGGTGGTTAAGGAGTTCAAAGAAACCCTGAGTATCATTGGCCAGCATATATTCACAGTGGGAGTAGGGGGTTACAAATATACCATGCTGTGTCAAGAGTTTTACAGATTTCAAAGAGTAAAGGTCAATCAGAAAAGATGGAAGGCAGTAGGGTTACACAAATTGTTGGAAGAACCCATATTTTTTATAGATTTCGAAAGAGTGGCACAGGTAATGAACAGCCTATTGGAAGTGGGAAAAGCTAATGATGCTTATTTCCGGTGTAAAGTCAAGAACAAAGATAACCAGGAAGTGAATATCAATATAAAAGCAGAGCATATCAGAGCAGCTCTACAGTTTTACCCAATGGGAACCAAGCTTGATAATAGCTTTGTGAAAAAGAACAAAGAAACATATACAGGATCCTCTAAATTTCCTGACTTTAAGGGAAAAGAGAAGGAGGAGTATGCCATCAGGATGTTTTTGTAGTATTTTTGCTTCCCAAAACTGCGGAGATATACCATGCCGCACAAATCAGTAACACTGATTATGTTTAACAATAAAGACAGAACTAAGCCTTTTGGAATAATGGATGTATCACCATACATACATGAACAGCTGAAAGAAGCAGCTAAACATTGGGAACAGAAAAAATATATGAATGGAGCCCAGTTTTTAACCAGGATCATATATCATGTATTGGGAATGAAAGATCAGTTGAAGCTGGCTGCGGAAGCACAATATTTCAGAAGCCTTATGACAGGAATCAAGAGTCCTCCCAGGAATATGTCTGTAAGAGAAGTAGAAGGACAAACTAGCATGAGGGGGTCAGGAATGAAAAGGAAGGTAATCTCGGAGGAAGTAATCCCTGTAAAGAAAAGGAGGTTGGATCCAAGAAAAGTTGAATTGGAGCAGGATGGAGCAACCAAAGAAGAACATGAAGCTACTCAGAAGCAGGTCCAATCTTCGAATGATCCTCATGTTGGAGAATTCCTCTCCTAATCGTAGTGGAAAGTGTAGAAGACCTTCTCAGCATCAAGACTCTTGCCAACAGCAGACCCTTCAAATGAAAACTGGTACCAACTGTCCACTCAGTTAGGCTGAAAATTGGACTTCACTAAAACCTGAATAACTCATAGACCATAAAGAATTTCATAAAACTGTTTTAGACAGAGGAAGTAGTCAAAATAAGCTTTCCAACGAATGTTTAAACACTAAAATTGGATACATATATTGAGAGATATGACTCTCACAAGTAGACTACCCAAAACTGGGTGTGCGGCTGGACATACTCTATGAGAGTAAACTGAACGAAATGACTCAAAACAAATGAAGTAGCTACAAGGGGGCTTCCACACCTTCTTCCTATATCCTTGAGTGCCCTCCCTTGCCTCTTTTATAGCCAAGTGACCAAAAACTCTCATGATGAGTTTGAGAGCTCTTCTCCATCATTTCTCCACTACTTTGGACAACCACTCCTCTTACAGTTTAGTTTTTGGATTTGATTCTCTTTTGAATGATTCTCTTTTGGTCTCCAGTACTTGCTGAAGTAAATGCTTCTATTTTTCATTTTTGTATTTTTCTTCTACTTGAAGAAAATCCTTTTTGCAAAAATATATACGAGCTTACTTCTTTTTTTTTAACACTCCCCCCTCAAGCTCACATGTGAGCTTGAACCTTCAGCCATATCCTGCAAGTTGATGTCGTCCTTGAACCTCTTGAGCTTAGAAGCTTCTAGGGACTTTGTAAGCATGTCTACAACCTGGTCATTAGTTCTAATGAACTTTATATCCACATCCTTGCTCAAAACCTTTTCTCGAACATAATGATAATGCACTTCTATGTGCTTGCTTCGTGCATGAAACATTGGATTGTTTGTCAAGTGAATGCTTGACATGTTGTCACCATAAATTGGAATGGTCTCCACCTGCACATCAAGATCAGCCAAGAGCTTCTTAATCCACGTAGCTTCACAAGTTGCAAAGGCTAAACCTCTATATTCACCTTCTGTAGATGATAGTGAAACAGTAGGTTGCTTCTTTGAGCTCCATGTGATAGGTTTGCTACCTATCATGAACACATAACCTGAAGTGGATCTTCTGTCTTCCTTCAAACCAGCCCAATCAGCATCACTGAAGCCTTTTACCTGCAATTCTTCATCATATCCATAAAACAAAGCATGATTGACTGTGTGCTTCACATATCTTAGCACTCGTTTGGCTGAATTTAAATGTTCACTTGTTGGAGCTTGCATAAATTGAGAAAGAACTCCAACAATATAACACAAATCTGGTCTTGTGATTTAGCATAGATCAATGAACCTATAATACTCTTTTATGTAGTTACATCATGTAACTTCTCTCCATCATTTGAGCATAGCTTCACATTTGTGTCCATAGGTTGAGTGAGTGGTTTGCATTCACTCATTCCAAATCTGAAAAGAACATCCAATAGGTACTTTCTTTGCATTAAGTAAATGCCATCTTTCCCATAGACTATCTCAATGCCTAAAAAGTATTTCAGCTCACCAAGATCTGAAATTTTAAACTCCTTACCGAGTTTCCTTTTGATCTCTTGTATTCCTGTAACATTACTTCCTGTTATGATGAGATCATCAACGTATATGCAAATATATACCTGCTTGCCTTCTTCTTTCTTCATGTAGAGAGAGGGATCTGCATTACTTGGACTATACCCACACCTTGTGAGGTACTCGACCAATCTTTGATTCCAAGCACGTGGTGCTTGCTTCAGCCCATACAAAGCTTTCTTCAATCTACAAACAAAATTTGGATGCTTTTTGTCTTCAAATCCAATCGGTTGACTCATGTATACCTCTTCTTGAAGTTCACCATTGAGAAAAGCATTTTTTATGTCAAGTTGGTACAATGGCCCATATACAGGAGATTATGAAGAGGGAAATGATGACAGAAATCAACAGGGCAGTGAACCAGAAAATAAAAGACCAGAAGAAGAATATTCAGAGGAATTTGTCCAGAAGTTGTTGACAAACAGAGAATCCAGAATGGATTTCATTAGAAAATGCATGATGAATATGAAGATCAGATTGTCACATTTGCTTTAAATAAAGGGATAAATCCTGATCAACATCATTGGGCTGCAGATGGAATGGGCATACCTTTATGCATGATCATGGAAAGTATAAAAAATTATCAGATGGCAAGGGTTGGATTACCTCCAAATAAATATCTAGAATATGAAGAAGATATCAATGTGACCAAAGAATTATTTGAGAAAGCCAATCCCAAATGGAGGAATAGATGGTTGGATGCAAATAAAGAGTGTAGGAAAATATGGAAGGAAGCACCTATTCAGTTGAAAATTAATCCAGCTTACTGCCCAGTAGCAAGAAGAAGAGAGTGGATAATTTTTTGGGAAAGAAGGACAAATCCCACCTAAATGGTTGAATTTTCCGAAGTTAGCAGGACCAAAGGCAGGAACATGGCCTACAAAAAAATATATGGTGGATACAGCTGAATCTGTTATAGCTACGTACAAAGATGTGAATGACCCAGAATGCATTTTACTGATCAGAGTAATGAGAATCATTTTGGCATGCATAGAGACATATACAGATACAGATGTCAGAATCTTAAATTACATTGGCTTCAATTCTCCTACTGATGCTTTAGTATTTGATCTCAGTGAAACACCTGATAGAATATGTTTGATGGCATATTACAACAGAATAATATTTTTGGGCAGTCAATATCTACAAATTTTCGAAGATGCATTTGATTATGGGTTTTTTGAAAGAGAATCAGAGATATTCGGAAACTTGTCTGTAGTCACAAAGTCTCGACTTACCGCATATGAAGCTGCCTACACATAATATTTGAAAAAGGATGTAATTGATAAACCAGAAGCTGCAGTACAGTGGAGGAAAGCATTGTTTGAGATGGTGAACAACTTGAATGTTACTGAAAGGAGAAGCCATGACCTACTGTCACAGGTCTATCAAAGAAAGAAAAAGTAAAGAGAGCATTTGGAATATATGAGCAGGAATGTCTTTTGTCAGGAGCCAAAAGGTCTAGGAGGGGAAGAATGTTGGAAGAAGTAATTTTTTGAAGCATTTTTGATGGAAAACAATTGTAAAAGCCAAAAACTTGTAAAAATATTTATGCAACTGATGTAAAAATAAGGAAGAGTCTTCCTTATGTAGAGTAGAATCTTATGTAATTTTTCTAGAATTTTTGGAAACTCCTAGACAGCATATTTTTAGATTAGAAGAGGAAAAGACCAAATTTCAAGTGTGAAAAGGGACACTTGAAAATGTATAAAAGACAATTTCCTCTATTATGAGAGGGTTGGTTAATTGTATTACATGCTATCCAAGCAAATAGAGAGAGTTTCCTGTAGAAAATCGTGTTTCTTCCTTTTGTGTGATTTCTTTGAGTTGTGAGTCCATTCTAGGTGTATCCATGGAGATTTGTGAGCTTCTATTGTGAGTTTCCGTTGAATGTGTATGAAGAGAGCTGATTATTGACATCATGAGTGAGAATTTGATGAAGAATGATGCTGGAGATGAAAATCGTCTGATTTTACAGAATTGCGATTGTCTCGTCTAAAGGTTACAGGTATCATTTTTGAGTTTTGACTTCATGGTTGTATTCTACTGAGAAAATAACATACTTTAGACACCAAGATTGTGGAAAATGATGGAGATTTGCTCAAGATAATCCAAACCCTAGAAATTCCTCTTCATCTTCATTATTCTCAGAAATCCAGCCAGTTTTCTCTTATTTCTTGGATTCTATCATGTAGAAGGGGTTGTGGTCACATGAATACTTCCAAGATTGACAAAATAAAGATGTATTGTTAATTCTTTATACTAAATGATTGGAGAGGACAACTCCAAAGATCAATAACAAACAATAACTCACCCAGAGTGACGGCGTAGTGCTCATATCGTATGCCAAGTCTTGGTTGCCATGTGTGAAGAGATGGATAGGTATGTGCTTGAAGATGAAGAGGTGTTGCAAAATCCTTGATCTACACCAGCCAAATGAACTCCAGAATTATATGGTGGGCCCTTTTAGCTTGCCAATGGATGTATTAGACACCCTATGTACCTTGGAAGATCACTCTCAAAAAGATAGATCAAAACAGATAAGTTGGAGTTAGCTCAAAGGTGAAAACTTGCTATTCTTGGTTCATATACCTGTCCAGTGTTTTACATAATTCTCTGAGCACAGCTGCAATTAGCTTAATTCCTCTTGGGAAAATCTAGGTAACTTAAAGAGCTAACTTTCAAGAGTAATCTCATAAAAAATAATGAACCACACACTGAGAATGAGTTTTAACAACTCATGACATCATCCCGATTTTCACGGGCTGCTACAGTTTGAGACCAGTGAGCAGAAAAATCAACATAACTCAAAATTTAGGAATCCAATGATTATGACAATTTGTATGGTTATACTAGAGAGTAAGTTGAATCCAACAAGCTTTAAATCACTGAATTTGAATAAGTAACCACTGAGAAACACCTCTGACAAGATGAGTGCAAAAGTCGGGTACCTGACAGAGAAGTGAAGATGAACAGACCCTGTTGACTTCAAATGAACATAACTGAAGATGGAAACATCCAAATGACATGAAAATTTGTGAGCATATAGTAAACTTATAGAGCTAACTTTATCAAGTTAAATTACTGAAAATGAGGCACCAATCTCAGAGAAAACATCTCTGCAAGCTGACTGAGAAAACTGAGAGTAATGGTAGTGAGTAGTACACTTCACAAGAACATGGAAAGTGTTGATATATTTAGGTAGTGATGTGTGTGAACACTCTAGGACCGCCGGGGCACTTTTTTCCCTCTTTAGGAGGTTTTTTTCCCCCGGCTTGTATATACGCCTATTGCCCTAATGGGCTACTTATCTTTGTACATTCTCTAGTAATACATTCAGTCTTGTGTGTTGTGCTCCAAGCTTCTTCTTCTTCCTTGTGCTGTTCGCGTGCTTCCGCAGACGTCTAACTCCAACAATTGGTATCAGAGCAGGTCGTTGCTTCTTCTAGGGCGCCGTCGACACTCCTCCGTTTGCAGTCTCAGATTCGCACAAAATTTGGTGAGCATACTCAGGGTGTTTCCGAGATCAAAACGGCTTCGCTCTGTGGTGCCGAAATCGCGATCTGAGCTCGTTTCGGCCTCCGAACGCACTATCGCAGTGCTTGTGCAGGCTATTTCGTCCTTTTGTGCCAAAGGTATATACTAGTTTCTGTTCGCCAGTTTAAGCGTCTCGAAGTCTGCTACAGGTCTAGCAGAACTCGTCTGGGTAGTTCTGTTCAACTTTTTGAGATACAGTCAATTTTCTGCATCAAGGTATTTTAGTCACCGGCCATGGCTGAAAGCAGTGATGTATTCCGTATGTTGGCTGTTGAGGATAACTTGGATGGTACCAACTACCCATTATGGGCTTATATGATGCGACATGTACTGGTTGCAAAAGGATTGTGGAACATTGTGCAGGGTGTTGAAAGACGTCCTGTTACACCTGTAACGACAGGTACTGCAAATACAGGTGTTGCAGCTGATGAAGATGGTGTCGAAGATGATATTCCGTAGATTCCTGTTCGTGCTGCTGTTTCTGTTGCACCTACTGCAGAGCAGATTCGTTGGGATGGCAGAGATGCCCAGGCACATGCATTGATAGCTTTGTCTGTCAAACGTGCCATTATTCCTCACATTCGCTCTTGTAGAACAGCAAAGGATGCTTGGGATACACTTACCACTTTTTACCAGGCTAGGAATGAGGCTCGTGTTGCTTACCTCCGAAAACAGTTGGAGAGTGAGCACATGAATGAAGGTGATTCGATGGATAGTTTTCTTACAAAGATCAAAGACCTGAAGGAACAATTGATTTCTGCTGATGAGGTTATACCAGATAGCTCACTTGTGCAGACCGTTCTGAATGGCCTTCCTGATTCATATCAGAGTTTTGCCTCTACTCTTCGATTGATGATGAAAGGCAATCCGAATGCCTTGTCATTTGAGGAATTAGTCTCTGTTCTGTTGCAAGAAGATCAGTCCAGGCAGAACAGGTCCATTATGCGTGTTGCAGATCAAGCTTTCTTGGCTAGTCAGAAGGGCAAAGGAAAATGGAGCTCTTCTACTAGTAAGCAGAAATCTGCAAATGCTGCACAATCGAAGAACCAGGATAAAGATGAGAAGAAATCAGAAAAGCAGAAATTGTTCTGCAAGTACTGTAAAGGAAATGATCATATTATAAGAACTGTCCAAAACTGGCTGCTAAAGAGGCAAAGAAGAAAGAGGCTGGAATGGTTGTTGCAGAGGCCTCTACACCAAAAACAGAGTCTGCAAATCTTGTGCAGGAAGAAGAATGGGCGTTTACTACTGTCTGCAATTTTGACCCATCTTCTCATGATCAGTGCATGTCTGCAGTAGACTCAGATGTTTGGTACTTTGACAGTGGGGCGACCAAACATATTACCTCGCAGCGCAGTTTCTTCTCTTCACTCGAGCCTGCCCCTACAGGGAATACTATCACATGCGCCAATAACTCCTCTTATCCTGTTATGGGAGTTGGTAAGATCATTCTGACTACTGCTGATGGTAGTTCTTTCACTTTGTCAGATGTTTTATTTGTGCCAGGGATCAAAAAGAACCTGTTATCAGTTTCTGCATTAGCCAAGATTGGCTTGGTTGTGAAATTCGTTGATGACAGGTGTACAGTCCATGATCTCTCAAATGGCGATGTGATTATTGCTTCTGGCATTTTATGTCGTGGGCTGTATAAGCTCATAGACTATGAAAAATCTGTGAATGATTCGGCATGTGCAGTTCATGATTCTAAGGCTATGTCAGATGCAAAGCTTTGGCATGCACGCTTTGGTCATCTGAAATTCGCTAGTTTGTTACGCCTGCAGAAATCTGAAATGGTGTCCTCTTTGCCCAAACTTGAGGCACCTGGAAAACATGTTTGTGAAGGCTGTATTTTGGGCAAAATGCAGCGTTCTTCCTTTCCAAAAGATGGTTCAGTTCGGGCTATGCAGAAATTGCAGCTTGTACATAGTGATGTCTGTGGTCCTATGCAGACACCCTCTTTTGGAAATTACCTTTACTTCGTGACTTTCATTGATGATTTTTCCAGGCATGCATGGGTATATCCACTCAAAGCAAAGTCCGAAGTGTTCATGTGCTTCAAACAGTTTTTGGTTTTGGCTGAAAATCTGTCAGCATGTAAAATGGGCACCCTCCGTTCTGATCGAGGGGGGGAATATATGTCTTCAGATTTTAATGCATTTCTGGCTGAACGTGGGATAAAACACCAGTGTACAGTGCCGTATACACCTCAACAGAATGGAGTTGCTGAACGAAAGAACAGGTCACTCATGGAGATGGCGAGGTGCATGGTCAAAAGTCAGGCTTTACCACATAGTTTCTGGCTTAAGGCTGTCATGTGTGCAGCATATGTACTGAACAGGTGTCCCACGAAAGCGTTGCAGTCTATCACTCCATATGAGGCTTGGCATGACCACAAGCCATCTGTTGCTCATCTGCGTGTTTTTGGTTGTTTGGCATATGCATTAGTGCCTGAACAACATCGCAGAAAATTGGATGATAAGGCAGTAAAATGTATTTTTGTTGGGTACAGTTCTGAAAGTAAAGGCTATCGTCTGTATCATCCACAGACTAAACGCATTCTGGTTAGCCGTGATGTTGTCTTTGTGGAAGATGCTATTCAGCCATTGCTTTCATGTACTAAGGAGACATCTGTTAGCTCCAAAGACATGTATGATACTTTGATGCCTCTTTTTACAGGTGGACAGGCTAGCGCTGGTCCTAATGAGGCAACTTCTCAGCCTTTGCAGGTTTCATATGATGATGCAGATCATTCCATTTCTGATGCAGATTTACATGATGCACTTGTTGATGAGAGAGCTGATATTGAACAGGCAAAAACTATGCCAAAATGGCTGGTGCAAACTTTGCGTGACAGCAAATTAGATGCACCTTTGTCATATCGTACTCGTTCAGGCTCTCATAGTACCTCCTTTGCATCAGATTGCTATGCTATGGCTGCATCTAGTCTCTGTGATGAGAATGAGCCTGTTTCTTTTGATGAAGCACAAAATTCAGAAAATTGGATGGCTGCTATGCAATCTGAATATGATGCTATAATGAAGAATGGTACATGGTCTTTATGTGACTTGCCTCCTGGCAAGAAGGCCATTGGCACTAAGTGGGTATACAAGCTGAAGCGTAAACCTGATGGTACAGTTGACAGGTATAAGGCTAGGCTTGTCGCAAAGGGTTATGCGCAAGAAAGAGGCATTGATTTTGATGAGACCTTTGCACCTACATGCCGTATGACTACTGTTCGGAGCATTTGTGCACTTGCAGCCCATCATGGTTGGAATGTACATCAGTTGGACATTAAAACAACATTTCTGAATGGTGACTTGCATGAAGAAGTGTATGTTTTTCAGCCCCGTGGCTTTGTGCAGAAAGGGCATGAAAACCAGGTGTGCAGGTTAAAGAAGGCGTTATATGGTTTAAAGCAAGCACCACGTGCTTGGTATGAGAAAATACATGCCTATCTGATTGCACATGGTTTTGAGAACAGTCCAACTGAAAGCACCTTATATGTTAAGCGTGCTAATGATGTGCTTTTGATCATTGTTGTCTATGTAGACGACATGCTGCTCAGTGGTCCACTTGAGAAGCATATTGCTGATTTCAAGGCTGATTTGCATGCCTCATTTGAGATGTCTGATTTGGGGCATTTGCATCACTATTTGGGCATTCAGTTTATGCAAGTTGATGGTGGAATGGCTTTGTGTCAAACGAAATATATTGACACATTATTGCAGCGTTTTGGCCTTGAAGACTGTAAGCCTATTGCCACTCCTATGGAGACAGGTTTACGATTGAGTCTTCATGATGCTGGAGATGCATTTGATGCTGTTCTCTATCAGCAGGCTGTTGGATGCTTGATTTACTTATGCATTACTCGGCCAGATATTCAGTTTGCTGTCTCACAGATGAGCAGGTTTATGCATTGCCCAGGAGTCACGCATTGGAAAGCGGTTAAGCGCATCTTTCGCTACTTGAGTGGTACTCGGCTACTTGGGTTGTTTTATCCCAAGGGGGGATCACTACCGCCAGATTTGCATGCTTTTTTTGACTCAGATTGGGCTGGTTGCTATGACACTCGTGTGTCCACCATTGGTTTTTGCTTCATGCTTGGTAGCTCATGTATATCTTGGTTGAGCAAGAAGCAGCCTACTGTGGCCACTTCCAGTTGTGAGGCTGAGTATAGGGCAGCTTTCACAGCGACTGTTGAGTGTGTGTGGCTTAGACGCCTTATGGCTGATTTGGGTGTTGGCCAGTCTTCTGCCACCACCATCTTCACTGACAGTCAGAGCGCAGTGGCAGTTGCGAGGAACCCTGTGTTCCATGCTCGCACTAAGCACATTGAGGTGCATTATCACTATGTCAGGGAGAGGTTCTCTGCTGGGGAGATCAGCTTGGCATATGTGCCCACGCAGGAGAACATTGCAGACCTTTTCACGAAGGCTCTGCCTAGGGAGAAGTTTGAAGCTTTCCGCAAAGCTTTGGGATTACTTCCTTTTGTGGAGTGATTTCCACATAGCTCGGCACTTCCTTATACATGAGTGCCAGCTCCTTGTTCACCGCATCACTCCCAGGGGGGATTTGTTGATATATTTAGGTAGTGATGTGTGTGAACACTCTAGGACCGCCGGGGCACTTTTTTCCCTCTTTAGGAGGTTTTTTTCCCCCGGCTTGTATATACGCCTATTGCCCTAATGGGCTACTTATCTTTGTACATTCTCTAGTAATACATTCAGTCTTGTGTGTTGTGCTCCAAGCTTCTTCTTCTTCCTTGTGCTGTTCGCGTGCTTCCGCAGACGTCTAACTCCAACAGAAAGATGAACTCAAATAATCATGAAAATGAAAGTATATTGCTTGTACAATACAATGACTTATTGATACATATGTGTGCCTTGTAATCACACCTTGATATGGCATAAAGCTCAGCTCTTGGAGGTCTTCACATAGGTCTCTCTAACCACGACTAAAACTGTCATCTATTTATAGTTGAGTTTGGGAGGCTAAATTTGCTCAATCACTCTCCAATCAATCAATGATTGATTTGATTCTCTACCTACCACAAATCAGGAATTCGTGGCTCCTCTTTCCATTCTTGATCAAGTGGACTCAACCACTTAAGATTCTTTCACTTTTACATTAAGTAAACTCTTCAAAAGTTACAAGAGGTAGTTCACAAGTGAACTTTACATAGTCTTCATTTTAAGGCTTTTTCTATGACTTTGTGGGACTCAAGCCAATACTTAGGCTTGTCATAGACTTGCTCCAATAGCTCCCCCTCAAGCCAAGTATGCTTGAGGTCTTCAATCTTCCAAGATTACCTACAAACCAATCATAGCCTTGAATTTGCAAAGCTTTGTACCATCCAATGCTTTGGTTAGAATATTTGCACATTGTTGATGAGTGGACACATATGATATTTGAATCTCTTTGCTTAGAACCTTTTCTCGTACATAGTGATAATGAACTTCAATATGTTTAGTCCTTGCATGAAAAATAGGATTAGCAGCCAAATGAATAGAACTCATATTGTCACCAAAAATAGTTGGAGTTCCAAACTCCAATACAAGATCTTTGAATAATGTCTTCATCCACATAGCTTCTTGTGTAGCTATGGCAAGACCTCTATATTCAGCTTCAGTAGAAGAGAGAGCAATTGTGGGTTGCTTCTTGGATGACCATGAAATAAGCTTTGAACCTGCAAAGGTAAGAAAACCTGAAGTGCTCCTTCTATCTTCCTTGGAGCCAGCCCAATCTGCATCAGAAAATAGCTTCAAACCTAAATCAGATACATAAGGATAATAAAGTCCTTCATTTATGGTTCCTTTGAGATACTTGAGAATCCTTTTGGCAGCATCCATATGTGGTTTCCTTGGTGTGTGCATAAATTGACTTAGCACACTCACACTATAACATATATCTACTCTTGTCAATGTGGCATAGTTGAGACTACCCACTAGACTTTGATATGATGTGATGTCCTCTATACGTTCACCTTCATGTGAGCTCAATTTGTGATTGACCTCCATTGGAGTACCTGCAATCTTACAATCTTGCATCTTGAATTTTTCCAACATGTCCTTAATGTACTTCCTTTGAGTGAGAAACAAACCATGATCTTTGTAGACAACTTCCAAACCTAGGAAGTAGGTAAGTGAACCCAAATCACTTATCTTGAACACTTCTCTCATCTGATCTTTGATCTTCTTCATACCATCTGCATCATTTCTTGTCAATATAATATCATCTACATATACACATAGGTAGATGACCTCGGAATTACTCTTTTTAATAAAGAGTGAAGGATTTGCCTTGCTTGGTTGAAAGCCTTTGTCCTGCAAGAATGAAACAAGCCTGAAATTCCAAGCTCTTGGAGCTTGCTTGAGACCATACAATGCTTTGTTAAGTTTACACACATAATCAGGATAAACTTGATTCTCAAAACCAGGTGGTTGTGCCATATATACCTCTTCTGTTATCCAACCATTCAAAAATGCATTCTTTACATCTAGCTGAAGTATCTTCCAATTTTTGGAAGAGGTAATACTAAGCAAAACCCTAATAGTAGGCATCTTTGCCACAGGAGAGAAGGTCTCCTCATAATCAATTCCCTGAGTTTGTGCAAAGCCTTTTGATACAAGCCTTGCCTTATACCTGTTAATTGAACCATCAGAATTCTTCTTGAGTTTATAGACCCATCTTGAGCCTATTACCTTCATGGATGAAGTCTTGGGCACCAAATCCCAAGTGTTGTTTTCCTCAAGTGCTTCAATCTCTTCCTTCATTGCATGCTTCCATTCTGATTTTGCTTTGGCCTCTTCAAATGATGATGGCTCCTCTTGGTTTATATCCTGTGCTATGTAGATAGAGTGTTTAGTTACTAATGAGGTGTCAAACCCATACCTTTCTGGCTTTTTTTTTCCTCATAGATCTTCTTAGGCCATGATGTGATGATTCTGCCTCATGTCCAAGTTCCTGCAATTTTGCTTTACCTTTAGACTTCCATGCTTTGATCTTTTCCATCTGAGATTCTTCATCATCCTCTGAGGTGCCTTGTTCTTCAATCTTCGGTTGTTCTCTACCAAGCTTTGGAAAATCTTCTTCAAGATTCTATGGTAAATTGACCTTCCTGCATGAATCTTCATACCATGAATTGTTCTCATCAAAAACTACATCTCTGCTTACCAAGAATCCTTTGTTGGTAGGGTTATATAACCTGTAGCCCTTTTGATTGTTGTCATATCCAATAAATACACACCTTTTTGCCTTTGGATCCATCTTGCCTCTAACCTGTGAAGGAACATGAGCAAAAGCAATACATCCAAAAATTTTACAATGATCTAAGCTTGGTCTTCTTCCATTCCAAGCCTCATATGGAGTCATCCCATCAAGGGATTTTGAAGGCAACCTGTTAATCAAGTAAGTGGCTGTAGATACAGCCTCAGCCCATAAGTAATTAGGTAAATGCTTTTCATTTAACATAGACCTTGCAGCTTCAACAATTGTCCTATTCCTCCTTTCTGCCACTCAATTTTGCTCAGGAGTGTACCTTGTAGTTACCTCTCTTTTGATTCCTCTTTCTTGAAGAAAAGAATCAAACTCATGGGAGAAGTATTCTCCCCCTCCATCTGACCTTAGCCTTTTTAGTGATTTACCTGTTTGATTCTCCACAAGAGCCAAATATCTTTTGAAACATGAAAAAACTTCATCTTTGTGTTTCATAAAGAATAGGATAGTCCATCTGCTGCAATCATCAATAAAGGAAACATAATACCTTGATCCAGATATTGAAGCTTCCTTGCTAGGTCCCCATACATCTGTATGAACCAACTCCAAGATATCTCCATGCATATAACCTTTCTTCATGAATGGTAACCTGTGAGACTTTCCAAATTGACATGCACTACACTTATAAATCATATGTTGTTTTGACAAATTAGGAAGTCCAAGTACACTTTGGTCCCTGCATATTTGCTTTAATGACCTTTCACCAATATGTGCTAACCTTTTGTGCCATACTTCCAATTCTGTGAGTGTCTGACTACCATAATTAAAGAGAGCAATGTTTCTAGTGTCCTATAATTCAAATGTGAACAATCTACTTGTCTTTTCACCTTTTGCATTTCTTCTGAATCCTTGACTTGGATCTTCAACAAATGCTCCTGCTTTTGTGAACCTGACTTGCAACCCTTTCTCTACTATCTGCCCAACACTTATCAAATTCTTTGTAATGGTAGGGACATAGAGTACCTTACTGAGTAGGTTGATGTTTCCATCATGTGCTTTGACATTGCCTATTTTCTCCACAGGATGTTTTGTATCATCTCTTGTTTGGACCTCATGCTTATTCCTTGGATCTTCTAAATATGATAGGAGTGCCACATTTCCTGCCACATGATTTGAACAACCTGAATCTATGTAGAAAACATGCTCATCAGATTTACCTTGTGGCATAGCCATGTTCATGATCAATAATGAATCCTCTTTGTTTGAGTCTTCTGTGTAGTTATTGTAGTCTCTCCTTCCTTTGTAGCCTCCTTGATAGTTTGAATGATTGTAGTTGTTGTAGTTGCCATGGTAGTTGTTGAACCTTCCTCTTGAGTAGTCATAACTTCCTCTATTGTATCCTCTGCCTCTTTGATTCCTGGAATTCCTAAAGCAATTTTCAGTTGTATGATTAGTTAATCCACAAATAGAACATGAGTTGGAGTCTTGGGATCTCCCCCTGCCTTGTCTACCTCCTCTTCCTCTACCTTTGCCATGTCTTCCTCTACCTGCATAGTTAGCTTGATATGTACCTGCTTCATCATCCACTTTCTTTGCCTTTCCTTTGTTATCTTTAGACTTGCTTTTATCCGTGTATAAAGCTGAAGATTGATTACCTTTAGAGCTTTCTCCATTTTTGATAAGCTTTGCCTCTTGAGTAAGTAGTTGTCCAATGAGTGTGTTGAAATCAGGTACATGCATGTCCATGTACAAATCCATAGCTGTGGTGAATGCTTCCCACTTGTCATCTGCCTTCAAGCCATTGATGACCTGCCTTACAATTTGCTCTTCATCTATTACCTCTCCAATGCTTCCCAACTGATCCGCTATGTCCTTGAGCTTTGTGACAAAATCAGTCACATTTTGTTTGGGAGCCTTCTTGAGAGTTGTGAAATCCAGCCATAGTTGATGCTTCCTAGCTTTAGTACTTGAAGAAAAGAAAGCTTCAAGTGCATCCCACACTTCCTAAGATGTCTTACAACTTCTAATGTGAGGCAACAAAAAATCTGAGATAGAGTTGAGGAGATAAGACCTTGCAAGTGCATCCTTGGAGCACCATGTGCTCAATCTTTCTTGCTCTTCTTGTGTTGGTTGACTTTTGTTCCTGAAACTTGGCATAACTTCATCTCCAGCCACATAACCATATAAACTTCTACCTTGGAGATAAGCTTCCATTCTTAATGACCAAGCTGAGTAATTTTTATGGTTGTACTAGACAGTACGTTGAATCCCAAAAGCTTTAAATCACTAAATTTGGATAAGTAACCAGTGAGAAACACCTCTGACAAGATGAGTCAAAAAGTCGGGTACCTGACAGAGAAGTGAAGATGAACAGACCCTGTTGACTTCAAATGCGCATAACTGAAGATGGCAACACCCAAATGACATGAAAATTTGTGAGCATATAGTAGACTTACAGAGCTAACTTTACCAAGTTAAATTATTGAAAATGATGCACCAAGCTCAGAGAAAACATCTCTGCAAGCTGACTGAGAAAATTGAGAGTAATGGTAGTGAGTAGTACACTTCACAAGAACATGGAAAGATGAACTCAAATAATCATGAAAATGAAAGTATATTGCTTGTACAATACAATGACTTACTGATACATATGTGTGCCTTGTAATCACACCTTGATATGGCATAAAGCTCAGCTCTTGGAGGTCTTCACATAGGTCTCTCTAACCACGACTAAAAATGCCATCTATTTATAGTTGAGTTTGGGAGGCTAACTTCCCTCAATCACTCTCCAATCAATCAATGATTGATTTGATTCTCTACCTACCACAAATCACGAATTCCTGGCTCTTATTTCCATTCTTGATCAAGTGGACTCAACCACTTAATATTCTTTCACTTTTACATTAAGTAAACTCTTCAAAAGTTACAAGAGGTAGTTCACAAGTGAACTTTACATAGTCTTCATTTTAAGGCTTTTTCTATGACTTTGTGGGACTCAAGACAATACTTAGGCTTGTCATAGACTTGCTCCAACACCATGCTCAAAGCCCGGGGTGTTGACATGTGGTGCTTTGACACGACAAAATATCTTAAAAATTGTCTGCATCATATCAAATATCTTGACAGTCATGTGTGCTACAATGTCGTCCATGCAGTGTAATCAGGGAAGCTAGTGGTGAATTGTGGCCATCATATATCCAACCCTGCGGGGCCTGCAGGGTGGGATGAAGTAAGGATAATTGAGCCAGTCCTAGCACTATTTATTAGTTTGAACCTTGATGGTGAATGCCTTCCAAGAGTAGCATCGTGGCATAGGACGCGAACACGATGAGAGGGGCATTAAGGAAATGGACTCTAACACTTCCTCGATGCTCAACTCATAAACAAAGAATGGAATTGAAGATGAGGGACACCAGGCTCCTATAAAATCACTGACATGAAAAACACACACAGCACTGCCAAAGCAGGGGTGGTCCGCGCCGCTTTGTCACACAAATACAATGGCACTCTTAGGGTGGGGGTGATTCATGATGCCCTCTTAGTACACTTAAACACAATCAACACAAAGGTACTCTTAAGGTAGGGGTGATCCGCATCGCCCTCTTAGTACCAACACACAAACATTACACAAGTACTCTTAAGGCAGGGGTTGTCCACACCGTCATCTTAGTAACAACACAGAAAATGCAAAACACTCACAAGAAAGAGATTCTCAATGACAAGAGGAGCCGAGTGATACCACAATCTTCAATGGGTTTTGGGAATGATGGAGAAGAGGGAAGGAATATGGAAGGAGTAGGAAATAAGAGAAGAAGAGAGGGTGTATTGGATAGAATAAGCAACGGTTCAGGGTAATGGAAATGGAAGGAATTGGAGAAATGAACTTGATTGAAATAGAAAATATTACAAAGACATGGGGGACTTACAAATTAGGAGCTTGTATTACTCTCTCAATACAATGACATAGGGTAGACTCCTCCTCCTAGGTTTGGAGTGCTCACTACACCCACAACGCGTACCTGCATACAACTCTTCCTTGTTTGAGGGCACCCAAGGGGGTCCTTTTATAGGCCTTTTGGGAAGATATTTGGAGATGATATTATTCGGGAGAATCTTCTAGATGTGACACTTGTGTGGTGGAAAATACAATATTGACAAAATCCTAGAAGATTTTTGGCCATTCTTATCCCATATGGTCATATCTTTGATTTTTTCATGAAAAATCATAAAAATACTATAAATAGCACCTCCATTTTGTGGGAGTGAGCCTCAAATCGGAGTCTGGGCGTTTGGAATATTTTATGCATGTTTTTGGGCCCAAAAAGTCAATCACATGTGTCCCATTTGTCAAGAATCTTTCTGTAGGACTCAAAAGTCTATGGTGGGGCTTGAGTCTTTGAAAAGTTTTTGGGACTCTTTCAAAAGGGAGAGTGGGTCAAGCTTAAGTATTTGAATTTTATAAAACTACTTGTCCCACTCCATATTTAGCTTGGGATTTGATTCTACCATTCACTACAGGTAAGGGTAGCTACTTTACTAGGGTGGGGCCCACCTTATTCTTGGATTTTTATTTCCTTCAAATACATACATTTATGGTTTCCTTGAAGGTTTGAAAAATAAAAATACTATAGGGGTGCATACCTATACATAAGGTATTATTAAGGAGGGGTTTCAAAAAATATTTCCTCATACTTAGCCCTCCCCTTAGCTAGAGGCATTCATGTCTCTAGCCTTCAAAGAGTTTGTTGATGTTCCAAAGTGGGTCATCTTCTTGTACTACTAATGATATATCCTTCTCCCTTGACTGTTCCTGTTGTTCATTGCTTTCTTCTATCCTCTGCGAGTATTTCTTTAATCTCCATCCATTGACCTTCATCTTATGTAGCTTCCTTGACATATCCATGAGTTGATAGCTTCCATTCTTGAACTTTGTCTTGATCAGAAACGGTCCTTCCCATCGTGGTTGGAACTTTGTATCATGCCTATTATCAAAACGATTATCATACCTTAAAACAAGAGTTCCCTCTGTTAAGCCTTTATCCTTTAGTTGTTTGTTAAACTCCTCCCTTCTTTTCTCTGCTTGATTGATGTAATGTTCCACTGCAAGCTCTCTCTTCATACTCAGGTGTTGTAGATCGATAAGCCTCTTTTGAATGACCTCTTCTTCACTTTCTGCACTTTCTTTTAGCAGTACGTGGAGACTTGGGATTTCCACTTCTATTGGTAATAAGGCTTCTTGTCCATACACTAAATGAAAAGGAGTGAATCCTAAGGATGCCTTGTAGGATGTGCGATATGCCCATAATGCAGCAGTGAGGTGCTTGTCCCATTCCTTAGGATGCTTCTTTACCTGCTTACTGATGATTTTACAAAGAATTCCATTGGTCTTTTCAACAAGACCATTACATTGAGGATAATAGGGTGTGGAGTATCTGTGCCTTATGTTTAATCTAATCAATAGATCATTCAAAACAGCTGATCTAAAACTTGGACCATGATCAGACAATATCTCTAAAGGTATCCCAAATCTACAACATATGAAATCATAAATGAACTTCCCAATATCTTGTGCCGTTGTCCTTTTTGTGCTAGCTGCTTCTGACCATCTAGTCATGTAGTCCACTGCCACAATGATGTACTCCTTCCTTGAGCTTGTCCTTGGTAGGGGTCCAATTGCATCGATTCCCCATTTCTCGAATGGCCCATAAGATATGATTGGTGTCCTTGGTTCATACATAAGCCTCTTATTCCCAGTAATCTGACATTTATTACATGTTTTACACCAATATTGAACATCTTTATGAAGTGTAGGCCATGTATACCCCGCTTGAAGTACTTTCCTTATCGTTATTTCATGTGAGAAGTGTCCTCCACATGCATGATCATGACATGATTCCAGAATGCTCTTTATTTCATCTGATATGGGGACCCTTCTAAGGATAATATCCTTACCTTTCTCATATAGATGATCTCCTATGAGTTGGTACTGTAAAGCCTTCTTCGCTAATCTATGTCTTTGTACCTTGTTAAGGTGCTTGGGTGCTTCTCCAGTTTCAAGAAACACGATTATATCTTCTAATCCTTCTTGACCTACAAATCTGTTGTCTCCCAGCTTCATGGATGCTATGAAACCATCAAATTTCTCATTTGCTAATGCATCTGCTTCCTTATTTTTTCTCCTTGGTACATGACATATTTGAGTGTTATCAAATTGTTTTAATAACACTCTTACCTTTTTCAACCATTCAAACAAATTTTGGCTTTTGCAATGCCAAACATTTTGTAATTGCTTAATTATCAACATTGAGTCTCCTTTGATGATCAACCTTTTGATACCATGTTGAACACATTCATGCAAGGCCTCACATAGTGCTGCATATTCCGCTTCATTATTTGAATGAGCATTAGGAAAAGCTATACCTTTCTTGAAGATGAGCAGTTTGTTTTGGTCATATATCAGAAATCCTCCTGTTGCTTTGTCGACCTGCTTCTTATATGCACCATCAAAAAATACAGTATGTGCATCTTCAATATCTTCAGTATGTCTTAACCTGATATCTAAAGCTCATCATGAGGACTTTAACTTCTCTGTTCATTTGGCCACTACCCCCCCTTGTAAATGGAGAGATTCTCTGCTTAAACTGTACTGTAGTAATAGGATGATAATGATTCAATTGTATCTCTAGGCCTTGCTGGCTGCTTCCCTCACTGGGAGGCTTTGTGGGGATGTCCTGCCCCTTGTACAAGTTTACATTTCTTAGTTAATTCATATTTCCTGTTTTCTCAAAAAAAAAAAATCTTCTTCATGCAAGGTTGCTCCCCTATCCCTCTCATTGGATATTTTCCTCTCCCACTTCCTGTAGGTGAGTATGTCTGCAAGACTGGCTCTTGTGCGTTCCTCTACTACAAAAGTATAGTTGTATTCTTGAAGTTCAAGAACCCATTTAGCTATTCTAGATGAGATGCTCATATGTTGTACCACATATGGAAATGCATGATCTGTTGTAAGAATAATGAAAGGCCTAGCAAGAAGGTAAGCCCGAAACTTCCTTACTCCAAACATAATTGCATACATGAGTTTCTCTGCATCTGTGTATCTCTTCTCATTTTCTTTCATTACCTTGCTAGCAAAGTAAACAGGACGCATGTGAGATATCTTTGTATCCTTCTGGAGTAAGACTACTCCGATTGCTTTTTAACCTGCACTTGGACACTCTTAGAAAGTCTCCCCCATATTTGGTGGCATCAATGTGGGTAGAGTGCTGAGTAAACTTTTGGTTTCTTCAAAACATTCATTATGGATATCCTCCCATGCAAAGACACTATCTTATGCAAGTTTTGTAATGGAGATATGATTTCAGATAGAAGGTGGATGAACCGTGACATGTAGCGTACCTTTTGTACAAAAGTGAGGGTCTACTTTGTTGTTGTTGGAGGAGCTAGAGCCAATAAGGCTTCCACTTTGGATGGATCAACTTGAATCCCTTTTTATGATATGAGATGTCCAAGGAGAACTACTTCTTTCTCAGCAATATGACATTTATCAAGATTCAATTGACCCCCAAGCTCATACAATCTTTTTGAACCTTCTTCAACTTTTTGACAATGCATGGATCTAGTGCTATATATGCAAAAGTCATCCATGTACACCCTTATTGATGATCCAAAGAATGGTTGAAAAACATAGTTCATAAACCTTTGAAATGATGCAGGTGAATTGGTTAGGCCAAAAGGCATTACCCGATAAGCAAAGCATCCCCATGGCATAATGAATGTGGTCTTCCTTTGGTCCTCTCAGCTATCCGAATTTGAAAGTACCCTGAGTATCCATCACATACAGTGTACCTTTCATGACCTGCCACTTCATTTAGAATCTCATCTTGGAAGGGTAGTGGAAAATGATCTCTCTTTGTTGCTGCATTTAAGGGTTTATAGTCTACACACACCCTCCATTTACCATTCTTCTTTGGGGTAACTACTACTGGAGACACCCATTCTGAATTTGATACAGGGTAAATGAAACCAGCCTTTATGAGTCTATTTACCTCATTTAATAGAGCTTCTTGTTGAAGTGTTCCGATCCTTCTGAGCTTTTGCACCACATGCTTTGCTTCTGGCTTGATTTTGATATGATGTTGAATAGCAGTTATACCTTGTATCTTATTATAATCTTTAATGAACAGTTTGGGGTACCTTTTGAGCATGTTGATGTATGTGGTTGTTGGGTTGTAGGGTATGCACACACCCACAATTGTGCATAGGAACCCTCCCTAGACCAAAATAATATCTCTTTTTGTATCTACTTAGGATTTCACATAAAACCCCCCCCTTAGACACTTTTTAATATTTCTCCTAAAAGTAAAGCTTTGGAGCCTTGTAAATGCTCACATTTTTTAAGAAGTCTAGAAAAATCCCCACACGCACGTATTCTCCTTTCTTTTGAGATTTGGAATATTTGAAAAGATCTTCTTGAGATATGACAATTAGGCATGTGTTCCTTTTTGACTAGTCAAAAGGAGCACATGGGGGAATTGTGCTAAGCCTATAAATAGAGGCTCATTTCTTGTAAAAGGGGCCCCTTGGCCATGGCTTGGGCCTCCATGCTAATGGAAAGAAGGTTCATTTGGCTTCCACATTTCTCCTTGTGTGCTAGGCATTGATCCATGTGTGTGGGTTTGGCACTTGGGGTTGTCTTGTGTGTGAGCATTGCCCTCCCTTGCTCCTTTTGACGTTGGATCTGGATCCGCGTGTGAAAAGGATGGTGGGGGGGGGAAGGTACATCATCTTCCTTGTTTACTCTACCTACCGCCCAGGTCTTGAAGGCCAAACTCACTTCTGTATGCTGGTTTGGGCCTCCTTCTTGCTAACAGCATTGCGGGTAAGGGGTGGGGGGGGAAGGTAGCTTCCTCTCCCTCCTTTCCCCTCGTTAGACCCATCCCATGTTGTGACTCACCTTTGAAACTCCTTGTCACTGTGACTCTGGTGCATTTCTGCTACTGTACGTGGCGGATCTACTGCATCATCAGACTCATCCAGGTCAAGCTTCAGGTCTTGCGCCTTTACACATATCTGTTGGGAGGACTATGTGGGCAGGCCCTTGGCGTGGCAAGCTCCTCAACAGTCTCTAGGGGTTCGGTTCTGGTGCCCCCAATGGATCATGCGGGCAGGGGTAAATCCGTCAATCATTTACAGTTACCATATGTTTCCACTTCTGGTCGAGGTCGTGGCGGCTCTCCTTTCGATCCCCCTCTCATACAAATACATTTGTAGAAGGAACAGTGGGTTGTCGGCCTCCTGGGCAGTCACCCTCTCCTTTTTCTCTGCTCTACACACCGGTCGAGCTTGGCTTCCCCTCAATATCTCTGTATTTATTTGATGAGCAACACTCTGCTCTCCGTGGGGTGATCTCCTCTAAAATTATAGGGGTTGTGTCATACGCAATCTCCCTTGCTTTCTCTGCTCAGGGTTAGGCTTATGCTTCCTCTTCAGCCCTATATGTGGGACTCAATAAGCGCTTGTGCCCTATTGAAGTCCACTTCACAGAAGGTCTGCGCAGCTTGAACTCCACTTGGGTTGTTGGATGATTTGCATCAGTTTCATCTTAGTAATTGGATCTCGGGTTCAAACTTCCTTTGGCTTCCTGCAATATGAAGTTGTTGATCCACTGCCTTCTCAAGCTCTAGATTTGGGGATTTGCCCTTTTCATCATTGGCGTAGGACTTGGGCATGTTTTTGCTCACTGCTGCCTTGGCTGCCCTTCTGTAAGTGGTTATTAATGCTTCTCCCCTCTTTATTCAGCATCTCTTCTCTGAGTAGGGCGCCTCATCAGCCACAAGGTCTTGCTAATCGATTCCCTGCTCGGGCTCTTAGAAGAGCTTCTCTTCCCTAAATCAGTATCATTAATAAATGGTCTGTAGGCTGCTCATGAAATTGTAAACTTCAAGCTATGAATCTCCGTGCCATCGTCTATGTCAAAGAGACTTTTCGGGATTATGGTCTGTAGGAAGCCAATACCACAGTATTGTTAACAGCCAATGAAGTTAGTTCATGTCAACCATGTGCTTTTGACATAGGGTTTGAGATATCTGTGGTCGAATGGAGGTTATGCATGCATTATAGCTGTAATACAAAAAAAAAACTGTGGGAAGTTCTAAAAGTTATGATGACTATCATATGGGTTCTTTGTTTTTGCCCTTTCTTTCCTGACTAAGATTAGAATGGTGAAGCAGAAGGTTTCAGATACTCAAGTTTCTCT
Source organism: Ceratopteris richardii (assembly GCA_020310875.1). Classification (NCBI taxonomy): domain Eukaryota; kingdom Viridiplantae; phylum Streptophyta; class Polypodiopsida; order Polypodiales; family Pteridaceae; genus Ceratopteris; species Ceratopteris richardii. Next base: position 157,986,324 of record CM035415.1, read on the forward strand.
TCTGACTTCTACAAGTTTACCTTACAAAGCTGCGCATATGAATGTTCTGTTTCTTTTTTCCTGTAGTCACAACCCAAAAAGACGGTTTAAATGATGTTTTGTTGAAAGACCTTCAATTGTCATAACAGGATTAAAATGCAGGAAATTTTTACACTGGTACTCTTCTTGATATATCCGAGCTATCATGGCATTATTGTGCAATCTATGACAAGTTGCTACGAGACTAGCTAATGGAGGATTTGGAGTCTGCAATACATCTTAATTCATCTGATTTCTTGCCTTCCTAATGTTCCTAACTCGTAAGAAACTAATTCTTGTGTTTTAATGGGTGCAATTAACTCGCAATTGTTTTCACAACTATAGGATAAGGTTGGGTTGCTCTTCATGATGGACATACAGATGCAGGTGTTACTCTTTTGAAAATAAAATATGTGTTTTGCTTGCCAAGATGTGATACGCCAACTTGGGTTTGCGTTTTTGTGATTGCCATAGTCTCATTAGGGTTAAAGACCTCTAGGACATGAAGACTAGAGCTAAGACAATCTTTGGTGTGACAAGGAGGGACTTCTCTCGGACACTACTCTTATGAATGGTCATAGTTAGAGAGTGAACCACTATTAAAGCTTTGAATGATTTGTATATCCCATGTTAGTCAAAGGATGTTTGGGTTAAGGTATGACTCCACTTGAAATGTTGAGTTATGTCTACAGAATTTAAAAACTTAATGATATTCAGCCACATACTTTTGTTGCATAAATTGTTGGAGAAACACTCACTAATTGGACATATATTTGGAGGTCAAATCTTAGGAAGAAAACCCCATGCCTATGTGAAGGGACAAATTCACAAGTGTATCATATTTGTAAAGATAGTTCACTTTAGTTCTAGAAGTTTTTTAAAATCACGAGAATACGAAAATCTATATAAGTTAGTTTGTATCAACTGACGCGGCGAGAGAGAGAGAGAGAATAGAGAGAAGAAGTAGAAGAAGGAGTTCATTTTATACGACTGAGAATAGTCGGGCTTCTCTGAGTGAGAAAGCATCTGTAAAACTTCTGAGTTTTCATAGCTGTGAGAAAGAACTGAGTAAAGTTCTGTGTATGAGTCTCTCTCCATCATCTCCATGTTTGCCTACTGTGTGATGAATTCAAAAGTTCAAGTTTTCTGAGCAATTTGATGCCTGGCATCGAATCTTGGCTGATAAGTCATTTTTTCATTCTCTGTGTGTTAACTATTGTTGAATCTTCTAAAAATATGAAGTTTGTGGAGCAACTCGATGCCTGGCATCGAATTCCAACATAAAATGGATGCCCGGCATCGACTTCTATCATATAAGTCATCTTCTTCATGTGTGTGTAAAATAGAGTGTTTCTGGTGCAGAAAAAAAGCCAAAAAAAGCCCAAAGTCGATGCCTGGCATCGACTTGGACTGAAATTCGATGCTAGGCATCGAATTTTTTATTTTTGGACATCAGGAATACTAAAACAGGCAAGATTTCCAGTTTTGGAAGGTCATACAGGGTCATCTTGTGAGGGCCATAACTTGAGTTCTAGAGCTCCGTTTGATGCATATGATAGCTTGTTGGAAAGCTCTACTCTTCTAGTTTCAGCCTAAAAAGTTTCATGGAGAAAGCATACTTGAGCTAGGAGAAATTAGCAAAATACTGAAGGTATGTCATTTCGGTGACTAGGAATTTCTGTAGAAGCAAAGTTCTCACTTTAAGCTATCATTTCTCAAAGTTTGGAGTGGCAATGAGTTAATGGTGACCATAGAGGTGTTCTAGTGTCACATTAATTCATTTCTTGTGGTGTTTTATACATCAACAAGTGGTATCAGAGCAGAAAGATTCTCGAGAGCAGAAGACGACAAAGGTACGAGAAGTTTTGTAAAGTTTTCCATTAAAGTTTGAAAGGTGAAGCATTTGAAGACACAAGGCATCAAAAGATTACTTTCGAAGTATCCTCATACACAAAGAACTTCAAAAGGTATTATCCTTTATCCTTTAAGCTCACAGGTTGCAGCAGAAGGAAAGAACTATGGCAGATCATATCTCCATTGACAAACTGGACAGAGATAATTACCCCGCATGGGTAATGAGAATGGAAGCCTTACTTATGAGTAAGGATCTCATGGTATATGTAACAGGTGAAGAAGAGAAGCCAGTATTTGAAGATGAAAGCCGACTAAAGAAAGAAGAACTTGATGCTTTAAAGCATTGGCAGAAGAAGGATGCAAGTGCAAAAGCTTACATCTACAATACAATCTCAGATCATTTGCTACCACACATCAGAGGATTGGAATCATCAGAAGATATATGGAATGCATTGGAATATCATTTCCAAAGCACTACTAAAGCACGGAAAGCAAGTCTATGGTCAGAGTTTACAACATTCAAGAAGAAGCCAAGTCAAACCATTAGTGATTATGTCACTAAGATGAAGGATCTAGCAGATAGTCTTGGATCCATAGATGAAGATGTTGAAGATCACAGATTGATTGCTCAACTACTTGCAGGTTTGAGAGGGGATGAAAGGTGGAAACCTTTTGTCTTATCAACAGAACTTTCATTAAATCATTATGTTCCAGATTTGAACCAGTTGCTTGGTTTGATGCTCACATATGAGCAAGACTTGAAGGGAGATGGAGATAAAGGACAAAGTTCTGCAATGTACATGAAGAATAAGAAGAAAGGAGATAAAGGTAAAGCAAAGGATGAAGAGGAGTCTAATTCTCTAGCTTATTATGCAAGAGGTAAAGGCACTGGTAGAGGAAGAGCAAGAGGTTTTGGAAGAGGAAGAGGTAATCAAAATAACAACAAAAAGGCTTGCTGGATCTGTGGATTGAGTAATCATTTGGCTCATGACTGTTGGCACAACCAACAAGGATCAAACCAGAATCAAAACAACAATAGCAGAGGTCGAGGTGGAAGATATCAAAGTAATTTTCAAAGAGGTAGACAAAGTCAAAGAGGAGGCTATGGTAGAGGTGGAGGAAGAAGTTGGGGACAGAATCAATCCTACAACACCACCTACTACAACTATGCAAATGACACACAGAATGAAAGTCATACATCATTGATGATGAATTCAATCAGCACATCAGACAAAGAAGATCTAAAGGTATTTTACATTGACTCTGGATGTTCTAATCATTTGTCAGGAAACATAGAATTGATGTCAGATTTGGAAAAAGGCATTTCTAGTCACACAGTTCAAACTGGTGATAATACAAGACATAGTGTACATTCAATTGGAAAAGTGAAATGCAAGAGTGGAGCAGATTTGCTAACCAATGTTTTGTATGTTCCTACAATACCTAAAAACTTGATTAGTGTGGGACAGATAGTTGAAAAAGGTTTTCAAGTCAGGTTTACAAATGAAGGAGTATTTGTGGAAGATCCAGAGAATGGATATAATCAGATTGTCTCTGGTAAGAAAGAAGGTAGACTCTTTACTTTAAGAGTGCAAGGGAACATTGGTCAAGCTTTGCTCACACATGGTGAAGCAGTGATTACAGAACTTGATCTCTGGCATAAGAGATTAGGTCATTTCAATGAAAGAGGAATTAAAGCTATGGTTGCTAATCAGTCTGTACTAGGATTACCAAATGTGCAAAGTCAACATATAGTTTATAAATGTGAAGCATGTCAAATGGGTAAAGCACACAGGTTACCATTTCAAAAGAAAGGTTCAAACATGATGGAGTACTTGAGCTCATTCATACAGATGTATGGGGACCAACAAAAGAAGGATCTATCAGTGGCTCAAGGTATTATGTTCTTTTCATTGATGATGCTACAAGATGGATAACATTATATGTTTTGAAGGAAAGATCAGAAGTGTTTGGAGCTTTCAAGCATTTTCATGCATATGCAGAGAGAGTCACAAGTCAAAAGCTTAAGAGACTGAGGTCTGATGGAGGGGGAGAATATTTCTCCCAAGAGTTCAATGATTATCTTTGGAATGCAGGTATTAAGAGAGAAATAACTTGCAGGTATACACCACAACAAAATGGTGTAGCAGAAAGAAGGAAGAGGACTTTGGTTGAGTTTGCTAGAGCTATGCTAAAGGAGAAGAACTGTCCAAATTATCTTTGGGCTGAGGCTGTAAATACAGCTACATATCTTGTGAATAGATTACCATGTGCAGCTCTGAATGGAATGACTCCATATGAAGCTTGGTGGGGTAAGAAACCAACACTAGATCATTGTAGAGTGTTTGGATCAATTGCATATGCTTATGTGCCATCACAACTTAGGCATAAACTTGAACCAAAGGCAGAAAAATATGTGTTCATTGGTTATGATGAAAAGCAGATGGGTTACAGATTGTGAAATCCTCTAACCAAACAATTTATTGTTTCTAGAGATGTTACATTTGATGAACAGAAAAGTTGGTATGCAGATCAAAGTCATACAGCTGAAGAATTTGAAGAAGAGGTAAGAAGATGTGAGAAAGGAAAATCAATTGTGCAGGTGAATAGAGATGAAGACTATATGCAAGCAAGTACATCCAGAAGTGGATTAACAAGAATGAATGAAGAAGCTCCTATATTTGATGAAGAGGTGTATCCAGAAACTTATGAAGAATGTGAACCAAGAAGGTCAAGCAGGACAAGGAGACAACCAGAAAGGTATTCTTATGATACTTCTTACATAACTCAGAAGAACTATGCATATATGGTCAAAGATGATGAAGAACCTCAGAACTATGATGAAGCTAAAGGTAAAAAGCAATGGGAAGAAGCAATGAAGGAAGAGTTCAATGCACTGGAGGAGAACAAGACATGGGAACTTGTTCCTAAACCAAATGGTAAGAAAGTAATTGGAAATAAATGGGTTTATAAAGTGAAGAAGCTTGCAGATGGAAGTATAGCCAGATACAAAGCTAGATTGGTGGTGAAAGGCTATGCCCAGACCTATGGCATAGATTATGATGAGACATTCAGTCCTGTAGCTAAGATGTCAACTATAAGGACAATCATTGCTATTGCAGCTTCAAAAGGATGGACCCTAAGTCAATTGGATATAAAAAATGCATTCTTGAATGGATACATATCAGATGAGGTATACATGGAACAACCTCAAGGGTTTATAGATTCCAGGTATCCAAATTTTGTTTGGAGGTTGAGAAGAGCATTGTATGGATTGAAGCAAGCTCCAAGAGCTTGGAACTATAGATTGGTGAAGTATCTCAATGATCTTGGATATCAAAGTTCAAAAGCAGATTCAAGTCTACTTATCAGAAGAACAAAGGAAGGTACAATCTACATTTGTATTTATGTAGATGACATTATAATCACAGGTACTTCAGATGAAGGAATCAAGGAGGTAAAGAGATTACTTGAGAAAGAGTTTAAGATCAGTGACCTAGGAAAGTTATCATACTTTCTTGGAATGGAAGTTACTTATACAGATCATGGCATATATGTGTCACAAGAAAGGTATCTTCTGAATTTATTGAAGAAGTTTGATATGGAAAATTGCAGAGAAGCTTCAACTCCACTTGAAGTTAATCACAAGCTCAGTAAATATGATGGTGCAGAATACAAAGATATGAGGAAGTATCAATCTCTTGTGGGTAGTTTGATTTATGCTACACTAACAAGACCTGATCTTAGTTATGCAGTGGGAGTTTTGTCACAATTCATGCATTGTCCAGAGGACCCACATTGGATTGCAGGTCAAAGAGTTCTCAGATATATCAAAGGAACTATAAAGGAAGGATTATATTATCCTTTTACATCAGATTTGAAGTTGAGAGCCTATAGTGACTCAGACTGGGCAGGTAACCAAGATGACAGAAGATCAACTCATGGTTACATGATATATATTGGTGATAAGCTTGTAAGTTGGTGTTCAAAGAAACAACATACAGTAGCATTATCATCAACTGAAGCAGAGTACAAAGGACTTGTGGAAGCAGCTAAGGAAGTCATATGGATGCAGACATTGTTCAAGAGCTTAGGCATTGATCAAGGTACACCTACAATACATGGAGATAATATGAGTTCACTTTATCTTGCAGCAAATCCAGTTTTTCATGCAAGGAAAAAGCACATAGAGATATAGTATCATTTTCTCAGAGAAAAGGTAATGGAGAAGGAGATTGAAGTGGAGTACATTTCTACTAAAGATCAGTTAGCAGACATAATGACAAAGAGCTTGGATGGTGTGAAGACCAGTAGATTCAAAAGCATGGCAGGAGTAAAAGAAAAGAAGATGATATGAAGAAACAGGGAATGTCAATTAGTGATTGAGGGGGAGCTGTTGGAGAAACACTCACTAATTGGACATATATTTGGAGGTCAAATCTTAGGAAGAAAACCCCATGCCTATGTGAAGGGACAAATTCACAAGTGTATCATATTTGTAAAGATAGTTCACTTTAGTTCTAGAAGTTTTTTAAAATCACGAGAATACGAAAATCTATATAAGTTAGTTTGTATCAACTGACGCGGCGAGAGAGAGAGAGAATAGAGAGAAGAAGTAGAAGAAGGAGTTCATTTTATACGACTGAGAATAGTCGGGCTTCTCTGAGTGAGAAAGCATCTGTAAAACTTCTGAGTTTTCATAGCTGTGAGAAAGAACTGAGTAAAGTTCTGTGTATGAGTCTCTCTCCATCATCTCCATGTTTGCCTACTGTGTGATGAATTCAAAAGTTCAAGTTTTCTGAGCAATTCGATGCCTGGCATCGAATCTTGGCTGATAAGTCATTTTTTCATTCTCTGTGTGTTAACTATTGTTGAATCTTCTAAAAATATGAAGTTTGTGGAGCAACTCGATGCCTGGCATCGAATTCCAACATAAAATGGATGCCCGGCATCGACTTCTATCATATAAGTCATCTTCTTCATGTGTGTGTAAAATAGAGTGTTTCTGGTGCAGAAAAATAGCCAAAAAAAGCCCAAAGTCGATGCCTGGCATCGACTTGGACTGAAATTCGATGCTAGGCATCGAATTTTTTATTTTTGGACATCAGGAATACTAAAACAGGCAAGATTTCCAGTTTTGGAAGGTCATACAGGGTCATCTTGTGAGGGCCTTAACTTGAGTTCTAGAGCTCCGTTTGATGCATATGATAGGTTGTTGGAAAGCTCTACTCTTCTAGTTTCAGCCTATAAAGTTTCATGGAGAACGCATACTTGAGCTAGGAGAAATTAGCAAAATACTGAAGGTATGTCATTTCGGTGACTAGGAATTTCTGTAGAAGCAAAGTTCTCACTTTAAGCTATCATTTCTCAAAGTTTGAAGTGGCAATGAGTTAATGGTGACCATAGAGGTGTTCTAGTGTCACATTAATTCATTTCTTGTGGTGTTTTATACATCAACATAAATAACAATCCTGATCATGTTGGAGTGCCAATAAAGTGCTGGTTCATAATTCCTATTAGTTTTTCACTAATATTAAAGAACATCAATGGAAAATGCCTCATGAGATTCCATGTGGGATTGTTTTGGGATTCATACTTGCTGCCTTTTGATGCATAAGGCTAATGGGGGTGGGCCAATGCTAATATCGACTCAGTTTTTTAATTATTCATAGGAGGATGGTGTCCACAGCTCTGCCTAGACTTAACGCTATTTTTGTAGCATGGATTAAGACATATTATGTATTGTTCAAGTCAAAGGCCAGAGTGCAACATGTGAATGGACTGTCCCACTGTTGCAGAGCTAAAGAGCGCACAAAGCAGAGAAAAAGGATGGGCCCCAAAATTTTTCCGATTTGGACACACAACTTTTGTATCATAACCACTCTTGTATATATTTTCCGTTGTAAATGCACTAGAGGAGTCCTCTAGGTGCATCCCCACAGAAGATTAGTGATTTACCCATGTACAATAGTAGGAAGTTAGCCTTTTAGTGAATAAAGTGCCGGTCTCTTGTGTGAAAGGACCAAACTTAGGGCACTAATATATAAGTCAAAAGTGACTCATTGTAAACAACTTCTTGTCATTGTGAAGAAGGAGCACTTCTGAATTTTCGAGTTTGCCTCTTTCTTGCTGATTTTGATCTTCATTTTGTTCTTGAATGTGTGTGTGATGCTTGAAATGCAAGTGTAGGACTGTTGTCTACCCCTTCCCCCTTGTTTTGAGCTGCTATAGCGCGTGCGTAAGCTAGGAGAAGCTGAGGCGCGGGTGTTTGTGACTCCCGTAATTCACTGTTTCTGCCATAACTTGAAGCAAAGTGGTCAGAATTGAGTGAAACCACCACCGTTGGATTTGTCTTGTCGAGAGCTTCGAAACGAGTACCCTATTGCCTATATTCGGAGTTCTCGGCTGGGAGAAAACCTCAAAATACCAAAACTGCTGAAAAGAGGCTTGCGGCAACACTTTCAGTATTTCAGTAGGTGCGGGTAGTAGTAGTCTTTTCTCATGTGTGGATAGCTAAACCACTTCATTTTCTATCACGTGTGCACACGTCTTCATACACTTGGTAAGTCTCTCCTTAGGATTGACATTTAAATGTGTGAAAAGAACTCCACTATATGCACTTGTATGGCAATTGAGGTATAGTCTCATTGGTACAAGTCCTTGAGTCATCGTGGCTTAAGTACACACGTTTTTGGCGCCGTTGCCGGGGAGTCACTCCACCAAGGTGCCTTCGTGATAGTTACAGAGCGAGTGTGATCGAATTGTACTTGTAGACGCAAATTTGTCCATTGGCGAGTAGTCCACCATTTCAGCACTTGTCACTTCTCATCTTCGAGGTGTGTGTGATAAGTTTTAGGTTTAGGTTTAGGAGGAGGGAAGAGAAGAAGGAGTTAGGGTTAGGTTAGAAGGAGAGGAGAAGTGAGGAGAAGAGGAGTAGGAGTAGACCAAAAATTCCCAGAAAATCACCAAAAATCCCAAAATTTCAAGTTCTGTCAAAAAAAATATAAAAACCAAAAAAAATTGTTCATTTGACACTTCACTGCTCACTGGTATCGTCTGCGACAGCGACTGGTATCGTCTGAGTAGTATCGTGCAAAATAGAGCCTCAAAGTGTGTGCAAGAGCTCCAGAAGCAACCAAGCTAGACCCAAGGTGAGATCCCTTTAAGATTCAAAACCAAAAAAACTCTATAACTTGCACAACAAATGATTAAAAAGAATGCGCAGTATCGCGGGGGGGAAAATCTTTGATTAATTGTGTGTTTTGTGAGAGACAGAGGCTTAGGAGTGAGGAGAAGGGTGAGAGGTGCAAGGGGGTGCAAAAATTTTTAAATTTGGAGACCTTTTGGCTTGAGTATCGCGATCGGTTGAGTTTTGGTATCGCGATACCAAAATTCCCTTGTATCGCGACACTCGCCAGAGGTGTCGTATCGCTGGATACCTACCTTGGTATCACGACACTACTCCAGTATCGCGACACTGAGTCGGTATCGCGATCGCGCTCGATCTCTGGTATCATATCGTCCGGTACTAATACTTGGTATCGCGACACCGTAGTGGTATCGTATTGCCTAAGGTTTAGTATCGCGACCTCACTTTACCGAGTGGTATCGTATCGCTTGATACAGTGGTATCGCGACACTATTTTGGTATCGCGACACTACTGCAGTATCGCGATCGTGCCCTCCCCAAGTGTCGTATCGTCGATTGCTTATCTTGGTATCGCGACACCGTAGTGGTATCGTATCGCCTAAGAATAGTATCGCGATCGCACTCATCTCGGTGAGATCGTATCGCCTGAGACCTCTAGTATCGTATCGTCAGTCCTTGTGAGATCGTATCGTCTCTTGAGATTCCGGTATCGCGACACCACTGAGGTATCGTATCTCCTGTTCATCAAGGCAGTATCGCGACACTGTCATTAGTGTCGTATCGCCGAGCCTTTCAGGTATCGTATCGTACCTAGTCGAGGTATCGTATCGTTTGTCTTCCAGGATAGTATCGCGACACCAGATTGATATCGTATCGTCTGGGTGTCTGGTATCATATCGCGGTCAGTGGAGTATCGCCGAGTGTGGTATCGCCAGATTGTGGTATCGCCCAGATTAAACCTTTCTTTTGGCAGACTAACTGAGTCTTTGAGTGAGCTACCCAAGGGGAATCTAAGAAGCATAAAGAGAGGCTTAGGAGAGTGAATGAACTTGAGGTCAGGAAGAGTTCTAAGTAGTCGAAGGAGTATCATATCTTCAGTAGGAAGTACTGCCCAGGTTAGTCATCACTCCGTTTACTTAGAAACCTCTAGTGACTCAGAAGAGGAATTACCTATGGCTTCGGAAGACATGCAAGGTCCCACACCAACAGGAAGCTTCATGACTACTGTGGAGGGGGACTACCGTACTTCCTTGCAGTATGTATCCACCAATGCCCAGGAGATTCCAATCTACCTGGATGGCTTAAATAGGTCGGTGGCTAGGATGGTAACTTCCCAAAATGCCACAATCGTACCCCGACCAGCTGTCAAATACGAAGGAGGTGCATATGTTGACAAAGCTGGTCACATCTACATGGTAACCGAATTTCCGGAAAGGATCAATGAAAGAGGGGAACTCTTAGACCCTGAAAACCTAGGAAGGACACAACCAGAAGAGTTTGTGACCACCCCTAGAGGCAGATCCCGAGTGTCACGTGTCTTGAGAGGTGACTTGATACCTCAAGACGACTATTTGTTAGAAGTCTATATGATTCATGGATCAAACTTGCTGTTGCAAACCGATTCACCTGTTCCAGGAAGAGAAGAGAACCCCATGACTTTCTATGAATTGAAAGACCCTGATGAGGAGACTAGACTCACATACCTGGATAAAGATCAAAGAAGGTATTGGCCTATGAGTATCTTAGACAGGTCTCGATTAAGATATATGGTACACCTATGTTTCTCCAGAGAGAGCAAGCAACAACCTCACAAAATCCGTTTGGAAATCAAGAAGAAACAGAAAATACTGCATCAGGACAGACCAGCCATAGGAGCGTACCTAATCATGCTCATGTACAATTCGCCACGCCAGGAGTACAAGCACACTATCAGACCCAACCATGGATAGGAAACCAATGCAGACCACCAGTAAGACCACAACCCCCGATAGGAAGACAGCCTGGTATACCACCCATACGACCAGCTGTCCCTATTCTTCCTGTGATGCCCAGACCACCTGAACCTGTTAGACAGCTGAGGCCTATTCAAGTGGCTAAGTGTGTACGAAACCCCTATGATGGATCAGGAGAACCATATGATCACATAGCTGAATTCAAACAAGTCCTAAGAGCGGAACAAGTGGACGACTTCTTTGTACAGTATGAGGCGTTTGGACTCACCCTCATAGGAACCGCTCTGACCTGGTTCCAACCCTTAGATCTCAACCAGTTTGGGAACATGGAACAATTTTTTCAGGAATTCATAGGAGAATTCACTAAGAGAGGAATCAAACACAATTCATCTTCGCTGATTCACAGTTTCAAACAAAACCCAAATGAAACGGTGAAGAATGCGGCCAGAAGATTCAACCAGTACGTGGATAGATGCCCAGTAACAGAGAGACCGACTCAACAAAAAATGATTTCATTATTTTTAGATGGGCTCAATAATGGAACCTTAAGGACACTCGTATACGTGAAAAGACTACAAACTTTGAGTGAGTGTCTTCAGGAGTGTATTGATTTGGAAGATAACTTGGCTGAGGACCTCAACAGCAAGTCCAGCCACGCTAAATCGGACGACTCAAGGAGTGCTATTTCTTCCAACTCCAGTCACGTGGAAGAATTAGCAGAGCTATTAGCCAAGAAATTAGGAGCACAGGGGCAAAGAGCTTATCAAACCCTAGTTCAAAGATTACCTATGCTACGGAGATGTAGCTTATGTAGAGGAGATCACCCCACTCACCTGTGTGTCCGAGGAGGGGGCGGTGCACAACCAGCTTATCCATACAACAGGCAGCAACAACAAGGGACTTCTTGGTATTGTCACATAGAACAGAAATACACTAATCACACTACTGAGAACTGTCCATTCAATAGGCAAACACGCCCTTTCCAACCACCTCAGTATCGACCGTATGGATATCCACCTAGAGACCCTAACAGAGAGATCCCAAGGTACAACCCTTATCCAGCACAGACGGGAGTACCTAGACCAATTGAACAGACACCATACCCACCACCACAACCAGTGCTAGGACCCCAACCATCTCAACCTCAACAAGTAGTACCAGTAAAGTATGCGCAACCAGAAGAAAATCTAGAAAGAGCTATAGTACCAGCCACGACAATGACCCAAATAGAATCAACAAACCTTAGATACGAAACCCTACCAAGTGAGTACTATCCGTATGAAGCCTACGCGATGGAATACGAACCGGCTTATGAGACTACATACTATGGGTATGAAGGCTATGATCAGACTTATGGAGCAAAAACTTCCACTCTAATGTATACAGCTCCTAAAGCACCACAACCTATGAGACCACCCAGTAGACCACCAGTACCGAGAGGACCGTGCTTTAGATGTGGAGGAGACCATTTCATTAGAGAATGCCCACGACCATACAACCCTCCACCACCTAGAATCTGGGAAGGATATTGCAGTGATTGCGGAAAAGAACATCTTTTTAGGGATTGCCCTAAGAATCCGGTGAAAAACCAAGGTTCTGCACCAATCAATGTAATAGAGGTCATAGAAGAATCTGGAAGTGATAAGGAATACACAGTGCCGCTAAAAGCCATCACTAGAGCCCAGACAAAACAACAAAAAGAATAGCAATCAGAAGAGGAACAAAAAAACAACACGAAAATAAACCCTTCAACTCAGATAGTGGAAGATTCCGAGGATCCGTGTGAAAATTCCCGCAACACAAAAGCTCAGAAATGGAAAGAACGACGAGAGAAACTCAAGGATAAGTGGGCAAAGAACAAGAGTACAAACAGTAAAAAGCAAATTGAAAAATCGAGTAAACACAAAGAACAAGGGAAGTCTAAGGAGACTCCTGAGATAATCGAACCTAGATCAGATAGGGAGAAGCCCGGATCAATTCTAGCAGATCCAAAGCCAGACGACTTGGATATGTGGCTAAAAGCGTACCAAGCTAGAATCAAAATGGGACCGAACATAGAGCAACATGAAAAAATCTACCCTAGAGGGGAATTAGAAAAGGAAAGACTAGCTATATGCAGAAAACTCATAGAAGTAGCACAAATAACCCTAGAAAAGATTATCCCAACTCTACCAGAGACAAGGATTGCACAGGAACCTTATGAAGAATACATCAAACCAAAGGATAAAGAATTAAGGAAAGAAGATCCCCAAGGTGAACAAGAGACGGCACAAGATGGCCCTGTATCAGCCATACCAGACTTAGAAGCAGAATGGCCCAAGGAATTGTGGGATAGAATCAGAGAAGAACAATGGAAAAGGAATGGTGTCGATCCACCACCATTTGATGAAATAGATGTGGAAGACTGTCAACCCCATCCTAACCTCGAGGAGGCCTACGAGGAGATTTCAAGACTAGATAGAGGTAGAGAGGAGACCATCAGCATTTCAACATTGCCTAACTATATGGGAGAGTATGAAAAAGAGTCAGTGGTAATACGAGCACCCACGGTGCATGGAAAAGGAAAGGAGAGTTCGCATAACTTAACGGAGTTAAAGAAAAAGAAAGTACAATGCCAGTTAACGGTGGAAGATTTGCTTCGACTCAAACCCCAGTTGTGGAAGCAAATGGCAGATCAGTTGAAACCACTGCCAAAGAATGGAGGATCAAAAGAAAAGGAACTGGAAAATAAGTCCACAATACAGGTTCCAGTCGATAAAGTAGGAGAATTCAGTGAAGGAGATGAAGGGAATACCTGTTTACCTGTCATCTACAACGGGTACATGACCAAAGCCATCTTAGACACAGGAGCCGGAGTAGGAATTGCAACGAAGGAAATTTGGGAAAACTGGGGAAAACCAGCCTTACGACCCACTCGCATGAAACTCCAGTTAGCAGATGGCCATGTGGAGAGACCCCTAGGAATATTGGAAGGAATTAAGTTAACAACGTGTGGAGTGGAGTTTGAACACACACTGGCCATATGTAAGTTCGAAAAAGCAAACAATTATGAAATGATATTAGGACGACCATTCATGCGACAGATGCGAGTAGTACAAGATTGGGGCAGAGATTCATTATATCTCCAACATCAAGGGAACACTACCAAGATAAACTTGCACACATTCGCTTATCGGGATGTCCCTCCATTACAATGGAATCCAGTCCACAAAGATGAAGATGACCTATCCATTCACAGTGCTGGATCAAGTGACCAATCTTGGATGCACGAGGATGCCCAGTTGTGGATGTGCAAAGAAGCAAGGAAGGAGGAGTGTAAAAAACAAATGTGGCCAATAGGGCACCCTAATTATCGATCGATAGAAGACCCCGATTACATGCCTAAAATTTTTTCAGATGAACTCTTCGAACCACATGGCTGGATGGAAATCCTAGCCACGTTAGATGTGTGTGTGAATGAGGAAGTACTGACGATGAACGATTGTATAGACGAGGAAGGATATGACATGAACCTCTACATGGTTGTCCTCCAAGAAGTAGAAGCAGGAGAAATTGTAGAGGAAGAGTGGAAAGAAGAGTATGAAAGCATAGAAATGGAACCAGAGTTTGACTCTGAAGAACAATATTTAGAAACCATGCAAAAGGAATCAAAAGAAAGACCGACAAAAGTCTTAGCAATCGAAACCATCCCAAGAATACACGAGCATAGAGAGGACACGAGTAAAGTGGAACCGGAACCAGACCAATTCGAAGTTCCAGAACATTTTAAAAGATACGAAGTGGAAGAAAGGAAAATAGCAACTCAAATGCCTAAACGAGAGGCCCGGGACGGAGAAGCCTATGATAACAAGGAACAAACCAAGAAAGTTGTTGTAACGATAGAAGACGGAGAAGAAAGGTGCACGTATATTGGGAAAGACGTATCAGACGAGGAAGAAGAGGATCTCATACGACTCATCCGAGAGTATCGAGATGTATTCGCTTGGACGTACAAAGACCTTAAGGGTGTAGAACCCAGCATATGCGCTCATCGAATTCCTATGACAGCAGATGCAAAACCTTCTAAACAACGCCCTTACACGTATAATGAAGTTTATGCAGCAAAAATAAAGGAAGAAATTGACAAATTACTAGCGGCAGGATTCATTTATGAGATTGAATACACAGAATGGGTATCGCCACTAGTAGTAGTGTCCAAGAAAAATGGAAAACTAAGGGTGTGTATCAACTTGAAAAAAGTAAATGCAGCAACTATACGAGATAGTTTCCCTTTACCCATCACAGACCATCTTTTGGAAAGAGTTGCCGGCAAGGAGGTCTATAGCTTCTTGGATGGATTCTCTGGTTACAACCAAGTAGCTATTGCAACTGAGGACCAGCATAAAACCGCATTCGTGACTGAATGGGGAATCTATGCATTTAGAGTGATGCCTTTCGGGCTCACTAATGCGCCAGCCACCTTCCAACGACTGATGTGTCATGTTTTCAAAGAATTTCTGAGAAAAAGTATGGAAGTATACGTAGATGATCTGTGTACATACTCGAATCAACGACCAGACCATATACCGGAACTGAGGAAAATATTCAATAAATGTAGACAGTATAGAGTTTGCTTGAACCCTGAGAAATGTGTCTTCATGGTGCGACAAGGAAAAATCCTAGGACACATCGTTTCAAAGAATGGAATATCCACCGACGAAGAAAAGATTAAAGTTATCTTAGAGCTACCTAGACCCAAGAATACGAAAGAGGTACAAGCCTTTATGGGACACTGTGGATATTACCGTAGGTTTATTCACATGTATGCCATAATAGCTAAGCCCTTATATGGTCTATTGACTCAGTTCACTTGGACAGACGAGTGTGAGAAGGCCTTCAACGAGCTTAAAAAGCGGCTGAGTACAGCCCCAATTCTAAAATCACCCAACTGGAGCAAGCCTTTTCATATTCATGTTGATGCTTCGAACTATGCCATTGGATGTATCCTAGCTCAACCGGCTGACGAAGGAAAGCTTGACCATCCAATCGCTTATGCGAGTAGACAATTAAACCAAGCAGAAAGAAATTACACGACCACTGAAAGAGAGGGCTTAGGAATGGTTTATGCAGTGAAGAAGTTTAGACACTACCTCTTAGCCAACAAATTCAAGTTCTTCATAGACCATCAGGCTTTGTTGTATTTAGTCAATAAGCCTTGCAACACGGGAAGATTGGTACGATGGTTCTTGTTATTAATGGAGTTCGACGTTGAGGTAATAGTCAAAAAAGGAAACACACATGTAAGAGCGGATCACCTTTCAAGGCTAACTCATGGAGAACCACCTAGCGGAATACCGGATGATTTACCAGATACGTATTTGTTTAATCTTGAAGTATGTCCAAAGTGGGCGGAACGACTAATTCCTATACTCACCCATGGCCCTCAACACTCAATAAATAAGAATAGCAAAAAAGAAATTCTCCAAACAAGAAATTTACACATTGTTGCTGGAAGCATGTATTATAAGGAACCTAACGGAGTCTTATTGAGATGTGTCGAGGAGGACGAACAGAAGCAACTAATTCAGCAAGCACATGTTAACAAGTGGAAAACCCATCAAGGGATGCACGGAACAATTCGAGAATTAAAAAGATTAGGCGTATATTGGCCCGACATGTCCAAAGACATTCACGATTATGTAAGTAATTGTGTGGAATGCCAGGAAACTAGCCCAGAGGATCACGTGTCCTTACCTTTTTCTACCATAGCGCCTAATTGGAGTAAAACATTAGTACAATTCCTCAAAACGAAAGAGCACGAAATAGGAGCTAGTTTAGCAAGAAAGCGATCCCTAGAAGAAATGAGCAAGGATTATGTGATAATGGGAAAACAATTGTTTAGAAGAGGAAAAGACAATCAACTCAGATTGTGTGTGCATGAAGGAGAATATCTTCCCATATTAGAAATGGCACACGCAGGAGCTGCGGGAGGACATTTCTCAGCAGACAGAACGGTCAAGATGATTCTCTTTGCAGGCTTGTGGTGGCCAACTCTACATATGGATGCGGAGACATATGTGAGAAGCTGCGAAACATGCCAGAGAGCGAAATATCCCATTCGAAGAGACGACATGCCTTTAAGACCCATGGTGTGTGCGAGAGCATTTACCAAGTGGGGTATTGATTTCATAGGACCTATCAATCCACCGGCGAAAGGATCACATGCGGAATACATCATAGTAGCCACCGACTACTTAACAAAGTGGGTAGAAGCAAAAGCCACTCGAAAAAATGATGCTCAAACCACAACAAAATTTCTCTTTGAGCACATTTTCACACGCTTTGGACTACCGATCGAGATAGTGAGTGATCGAGGAACGCATTTCCTAAACGAAGTCATTGAATCGCTAATGAATGACTTTTTAGTGATTCATAAAAAATCAGCCCCATACCATCCTCAAGCAAACGGACAAGCTGAAAGTTCCAACAAGGTACTATGCACTGTATTGACAAAGATTGTCAATAATGGAAGGTCAGATTGGGACAAACAATTGCATCACGCAATTTGGGCCTTCCGAGTGGCATATAAAACGGCCATTGGAACCACACCTTTCAATCTAGTGTATGGGCAGAATGCAATTTTGCCAATTGACTTCTTAGTACCTACATTGAAAGTGGCCCAGCAATATGAGTGGAACGGTCATGAATTGTCTCAGCAATTAGATCAAATTGAAAAGCTGCACGAGACTAGATTGCAAGCGGTAGCAGGCATTTATGCCGCTAAACGGAGACAAAAGGCATATTACGATTCGCACATAAAAGACAAGGGACTAAAAGAAGGTGACTTAGTCCTGGTATACACTCTAAAACAGCATGCAAAGAAGCTACAAAAACGCGGATATGGACCCCTGATTATAAATCGAATCTCCACTAGTGGTGCAGTCAATCTCGCCACACTAGACGGAGACATTCTTCCCAATTACATCAGTGGATGCCGAGTAAGACGATTCATGGAACCATTGACTGATCAAATGCTAGCGCGGCTGTTGGGAGCTCAAAATAGGAAAAAGGAAGAAGAACGAATTCGAGAGGAAGCCCGACAAGAAGCACTAGAACGCATTAGAAAACGCAAGGAGTGGATCAGGCAAAGAGATGAACGATATCTCCAAGGAGAAGAGCCCATCCCTATGGCAAACTATCATGTCAAAAATCAAGAATCAACGGGTATGTGTAAAACACAACCTTACCTAAACCTAGGGATTGGCAAGACAGAGTATACATTTATAGACGCATTGATAGACTCAGGAGCAGGCCTTAGCTGCATGCGAAGAAGAATAGCAGACGAGCTGCAATTAGAATTGAATCCCACAAAAGCCCAATTAATAGGAATTGGAGGTCACACCATAGAATGCATTGGAACCACGAATGTATCCCTCCACCTAGGAAATTCCTCCATGGAACAAAGAGTCCTAGTATGTGAGGATGACGATTTAATAGAAGACTTCATTCTAGGACAAGACTGGATCATTGAAACAGAAGCATGTATCCATCTGGCTCAAGGATATATTTCAGCCACGATAGGGCATAAGGAGATTTTCAGCTTGCTTGAAGCGAAACCATGTAACCAAACCATGTCAATACCAAGATCAGAGGAAGTTCAAGACGCGACGGAAGATAGTAGCAACTGTGCTCAACACTCTGAAAGAAAATGCATAGAAGCTGAAACTTTAATCTTTGCGACATCCCCTATAGCGTCAAAGTTATCCAATGTAATTGAGGATCAGCCAACCAACGAGGAGACGCTCTCTCCTAAACAGGCTCAAAACATCCAAAGATCGTACTGTTGGAAACCAATAAGCAGATACTCGAACCGACAACCACCCAAACATATGTGGGTACGCAAGGATCAAATATAGAGTCAAGAAACGTCCACAAGCGCTTTGAAGAAGGAAACAGGCACCACCAAACCCGCTACAAAGAACTACAAACGGAAAGAACCAGTACAAGTATGGATTGCCAAGCCCTTGCTTGAAGCTCAAAGATCTCGACATCAGATATGGATTCCCAAAAAGGTCATACAAGCAGCTAAACAGAATGTAAGGACAAAAGAGGAAATATCACAGCAGACAAGGCAAGAGTCAACAACACATAAGAATCATCAGAGAAGATTGCAAAGCAATTCCAAAATCACTCGGACAATGGATAAGGCAAATGGAACACGAGCAGCTGCACGAATCGAGAAAACCCAGCGACCTCTCTCAGTGTTCTCAAAATGGGTCTGGAAACCAAAGCTACCACGAGGAGCAGATGATCGAGGAGATAAAGCACCCGATTGCACTCATGTTGTGTCTGATGCACCTCAAGTAAGCATGATAGGGCCGCAATACAAGGCCACGCATTCGGCACAGGATGTACATTATCAAACTAGTGGTGCACGATCTCCAAGTGAGCCTAGATCTTAGCTTTAAACTGATAGGAATGGACATACTATGTACATAAACTACGCTTCGGCTATACTAACGATTGTCTTATTTCAGAAAAAATATATAAAGAGGGGGTAAGAAATCCCACTCTTGCAATAATGGGGAACGGAGTGACGCGCTACCATAATCAAAACAACACAATGTATGGTCTCATGAAAGCTTCTTAAGCTAATGCACTTTTCCTTGTAAGTGCAAATGGCTTCCGAAGACTCTGAAGCTACAATCCAAGAGGAGGTCCACGAATTCCCTCCCCAATGTCTTACGAAAGCAAAAGGCCATTGGTTCAGAGATGAGCAACCAGTGGAGGAATATCTTTTCTTGGCCAACATAAAGATCATGGACACGGAGCACCACTTTCCGATCATGTCCCAGGACTTCAAAGTTTTACATGGAATGCCATCTACCATCGATATCATGAAGAAAGCAGGAGTTCACAAGTATTTTGAGCTACCTATCTATAAGCCGGATGTCCAACGCTGTACCCAAGTCATGAACACTCTAAGACCAGCACTACATGATCCATTGGTGCCAGAAGCCAATGTGATGGATAAGAATGGAGAATGGGTAGTCATTCAATTTTCTCACGACTTAATCAAGGAAGCATTTGAATGGGAAAAAGATGGTGTCAACATGGTCAAGGAAGAAAGTCGTGGAGCAAAAACAAGAACTTTTGTCGACATTAATAGGGTGGATATCGAAGAAGAAGTCAGGTTGATTCATCAACATTTTTGCTTCCCTAGTATGAACAGATACACGGCCCCTCAAAAGATTATTATGCAATTATTGTCTCATGCCATAAAACAGATCGGAAACCAGGTAAACCTTACGCCATATGTGCAAGAAAGATTGTTCGAGGCAAAAAAGAAATGGGAAAATAAAAAATTCCTCAATGGGACCACTGCCCTCACAATTATGATTTACCACTCATTGGGCATGCGCGAGTTCTTACGGGAAATGCCATCTTCAATGGAGTTGGCTCAATTTGTCAAGACAGCTACTGTACCGAAACAGAAGAAAGGAAGCAAGCAAGTTGAAGAAGCAGAAACAAGTTCGCAACCCCGGATGAGAGGCACGATGCGAGGTACAAAGCGACCTCGAGAAGTCCTACAAACAGAAGAAGAAGCACCAAAAACAAAGAGAGTGCATGTACTGCCTACTACCACCACTCAAAGACCCCGAAAGATTACAGAAGAAGAATTAACCCAAGCACTGGAGGAGACTCATAAATATACGGAAGGACAAATCAATTTGCCAGTGCAGGGTCATCATTATCAACAGTCCGCACAGCCGAAAGGACCAAAAGGCAAACTCACAAAAGTACATAGATATCGAGAAATTGGGCTAGACAATTCAAGTTCCGGATCCGACGACCAAGAGAAGCAAACTACATCATTATTGGATGTAGATATTCAAAGTGAATCGAAGGATGATGGCCAGTGGGCCAAATTAAATGAAGTAAACTATGGCGAAGCCCAAGCTGACAACAAAGAAAACGGTCAATCACCACTGGTAGACCAAAATACAACCAAAAAGCAGGCAGAAGAAGAAGGGCAACACCCCATTCAACCAAAGGAGGCCTCCATCACCCACACAACGGAGGACAAATCTGATGATGAGGTGCATGCAATGATATCCGAGGACAAGTCTCAGGAAAAAAGACAAGAAGGCGAAGAACCCTTCACCCCACTAAGGGTTGTGGCAGAACCGTCCCCACTGGATGTTACATTTCAAGGGAGCACCACGAAGGTTCGTAAAGTCATAGAAGATGAAGCAGAAGTGCAAGTACAACTACAGATCCGACAACCACATAAAGAACTGATCCACGTAACAAAGGGACAAGATGTACATACAGGAGAAACACCAGACATACCAAAGACATGGCTAAACGTGGATATAGCTCAGCTCAAGCCTGTGGTGCAGGATATGATTCGCACTGCACTAGACACTCAACAGTTGATGCTTGATGCTGATGAAGATTACGACCAGGCCATGCTCGACAAACAGGAGCTTCAGAAGGAAGGTAAGAATCTGGCTAAGAAACTATCTAAAGCCGAAGCTCAAATTGCAAAGAAACACGAAGAAATAAAGACAACCAAAACACAGTACAGAATATTAGAAACCGAGAATGCTAAACTAAAAGAGCAAGTTTTGGAGCTCACAAGGAAACTAGAGGTGACTGAAAAAGAGCAAACAAGAATCCATGCACGTAGCAAAATACTTGAATCACAGCTCAAGGTGAGCATGGAAGAAGCCGACCACTTACGGAACAGGAATAAGGAGCTCATGACAGCTCTCCTCAGTGATCAAGCACCGACTGATACTGACAAACCAAATGAGGACATAAAAGACATGGAAGAAAAGTTGACCAAGCTGGCAGATCAGCTCAAAAAGGAGCAAGAGACCATTGCAGAATGGGAACAAAGATACATGAATGACACGGCAGCTCTACGCAAAAAATGGAAAAAAGCAGAGAAAGATTATTTCCGACAGTGCAAAGAAGACACAGATCACATGCATATAGTGGCACAGGAATTAATCAAACATCAAGAAAAGCTTACAAAGGCTGAAGATGAGCTCAAGAATCAAGATGATATCATCAAACGGCTACAGGAGCAGATTGAGCTAACAGGAAAACAGGGGACACCAGTAGTTCCTCCGGAAACAACGGCTACTGTGGAGGAAGAGGTACGTCCTCTCTCTCCCCCCTTGTATCATTCACCAATAAGGGCGGAAAAGGAGGTTCCATTAGAACCTAACACACGAGAAATTGCAGAACTGAGCAGACCAGAAAGGGCACTACTGGTGTCCCAGCTCACTGCTGATTTTGAAGACCAAATAATACAAATAATGAAAGAAGCTCGAATAGACAACAAACAGTTAGATCAAATTTTGAAGCCATTCAATATACCATATGGTCTACTTAAAGAACAGACGCGGATGTATATAAAGACTACCACGAATAAAGATCCGGATCACAACCTTCAATTCCAGCATGACACATTCAAGTATACTCAAGAGGAATTTGAGAAGGCGGATCCTATATGGCGAAGAAAAATTTTGGAGACGAATCCGACATTGCGGGTACAGTGGGAAGCATCACCCTATGCGCTTCAGGTGAATCCCTCTTTTTGTCCTGTACCCCGCAGACGTTCTTGGACGCAATTTTGGGAAGCACAGCGTCAAGGCACTATCAATAATCAATGGCTAAATTATCCGTTACTACCTAGTCCGCCACATAATTACTTACCTACCGAAGAATATATGGTGAAGACAATGGAATTTTGGATTGCAAGGTATGCTACAGTGCCAGACTTAGCAGTCAAGATGACAAATAAAATATTTAGCATGCTCATTACAGTGTTGAAGGTGTTCCAACAGGCTAAATATACATTTTTGAATTTCATCGGCATTACGCAAGGGTCTGAAGCTCTTGTTTTTTATTTATCGACCATTCCGAGCCGACTTACGATTATGGCGTACTATTCTCGCCTCATGTTTTTCCCATCGACATATATGCAGACTTTCGAAGAAGCATTCTTTACCGGCTTCTTTGAAATGGATTCAGAGATTTTTGTAAAACTGACTTCCAATCTAAATGCAAGGATGGTGGCCTATGAAACAAGTTTCTTTGCTGATCATAGACAGGCGCCAGAAGACGGAGTGAAGTCAAAGCAATGGAAGGAATTCATGCTATGTCATGCAAATCTGCTGAACCAACGAGAGCAAACCGCAATTCAAACATACACGCATCGCCTCAGAAAGCCTGTTGAGGACGACAGAGTTCAGGAGGAGGGACGTGTAGAGGGACAATCAAGCAAAAAGAAAAGAAGAAGAAAATCAAAGTCCAGAACAATTCAGTAAGAACGAAAAAAGAATATATCTCTACAGGAAGCCCCGCAGGGGCGCAACACCCATCTCTGCACAGAGCCCCGCAGGGGCACGCATCAGGCTACAACGCTAAACACCAGGGTCCCGAGTAGTGGATTTTTCAAACATCAGAGTAGGACCAAAAGTTAGAAAGGGGCAGAGGCTGAAAAGTTGAAGAGGGTGACTAAGAACATCACATTCCTAGTCACTGGTGGCGTGCGTGGCAACCCAAGTCAACAGGCAAGACAACTACATCAGGCTCTCGAGTTGTAGAGCTTGAATCAAGAAGGCCATTGAATCTGCATGTCTGTTTAACTGCAGACAATACTGACCAAGGGGAGCGTGCGGAGAAAAGCTGAAGCGCCTCTAAAACGTAATGCAAGATCAAGAATCAGGCAACACTACCCACGGGACGCGTTCGCGAAGCAAAGTCTGTCAAGGGACGATAGAGACGAAGAGGGGGAGAGTGTTGCAGAGCTAAAGAGCGCACAAAGCAGAGAAAAAGGACGGGCCCCAAAATTTTTCCGATTTGGACACACAACTTTTGTATCATAACCACTCTTGTATATATTTTCCATTGTAAATGCACTAGAGGAGTCCTCTAGGTGCATCCCCACAGAAGATTAGTGATTTACCCATGTACAATAGTAGGAAGTTAGCCTTTTAGTGAATAAAGTGCCGGTCTCTTGTGTGAAAGGACCAAACTTAGGGCACTAGTATATAAGTCAAAAGTGACTCATTGTAAAGAACTTCTTGTCATTGTGAAGAAGGAGCACTTCTGAATTTTCGAGTTTGCCTCTTTCTTGCTGATTTTGATCTTCATTTTGTTCTTGAATGTGTGTGTGATGCTTGAAATGCAAGTGTAGGACTGTTGTCTACCCCTTCCCCCTTGTTTTGAGCTGCTGTAGCGCGTGCGTAAGCTAGGAGAAGCTGAGGCGCGGGTGTTTGTGACTCCCGTAATTCACTGTTTCTGCCATAACTTGAAGCAGAGTGATCAGAATTGAGTGAAACCACCACCGTTGGATTCGTCTTGTCGAGAGCTTCGAAACGAGTACCCTATTGCCTATATTCGGAGTTCTGGGCTGGGAGAAAACCTCAAAATACCAAAACTGCTGAAAAGAGGCTTGCGGCAACACTTTCAGTATTTCAGTAGGTGCGGGTAGTAGTAGTCTTTTCTCATGTGTGGATAGCTAAACCACTTCATTTTCTATCACGTGTGCACACGTCTTCATACACTTGGTAAGTCTCTCCTTAGGATTGACATTTAAATGTGTGAAAAGAACTCCACTATATGCACTTGTATGGCAATTGAGGTATAGTCTCATTGGTACAAGTCATTGAGTCATCGTGGCTTAAGTACACACCCACTCATGAGAATTGTATCCAAATCTCTCCTACTTCCAAAGAGCTAATAATAACACAGCAAGAAGGGCTACACATGATGCATTGGATCCTTTAGGAAATAATGTTCTAATCTTGTTTATGGCAAGCTTGCAGGAAACCGCTCACCCAGGTGTTCCTTGTTGAGGCATCTGCGACTTGGTAACACCTCTGGGATCAACAGACATGATGCTTGGATACTTTGCATAGTGGCATCTTTTGTTCATCATAGTTGTGGAATTTTCATCCTGGATAGAGCCTTTTGGGGATTGTGGATGGCCTTTTAGGACCTATTACATGTGATGTAGCTCTTCAGAATGCCCATTCAATGATCTCATCTGACTTATCTCATTGTGTGATACAAGTTTGAAGGTTGGATATGTTGCGAACATTTGTTTTATGTAGGGTACAAGTTTCAAAATATGTAAATACCTTTGGGAAGTCTTCAAATACTTCAATAAGGCTCATATTATTCATAAAAGATATCAAAAATACCACGTGAGTTCTAGAACATGGTGAGTCAAATTAGTGAGTCACAAGGGAGCTACAGTGGTGTCCTAGTGGAAGGTTGATGTGGCTAGTTCTCAAAGTCCATCAATACTTTGCTTATTTGAGCACTTGAGTAATGTAATACCTCCACCCAAGTGTCTACCATGAATTTAGATGTATTAGGAAGGTTTTAGATTAGTTCCCCATGCTATAAAAAGAGGAGAGAATTCGTGATCTTGTGGGATGTCCAAGAGAGTGATATGTGTATCTCTATGCTGCTATAGTTTTGTATGCAGAGATTGCAGAGCTTGTATCTCCCTCATTATATATGCAAATTACATGTTTGATAGCTCATTTGCAAGCTCTTACTGTCTACTTTCTTCCTGTAAATTTTCATAATCATTGGAGTTGTGAGTTGAGAGCAGTACTCTCTGCAAGTAGTATGTGTTCTTTGGTTTCACCCCTGCTGAAGGTCTCCATTAAACCTCTAACTTACAGAGGTCATATCTCCTTGTGTATTTATCCAAATTCAGTGTTCTTTGACTCATTGGAAAGCTCTTGGTATCTACTATATGTGGTTGAAACAGCTTTAGAAAATTCTAATCCATTAGAGAATAGTAAGCTCTACAAGCATGACTGTTTTTTTGTGATGAAGTTTGTGAGAAGGTCAACTTGTTCCTAGGGGGTTCCACCTACTTCTTGCTATATTTTGGAGGTCAATAAACTCCAACATTGGTATCAGAGCTTGGAATTGAAGCTTGGAGAAGGTTATAATACCTTGATGAAGAATTTGAAGCTATTGAAGCAGCGGTTCATCATCGACACTACACAAAGGTAGAAGGAGATAGCAAGGAAGCATCTCAAGCAACGTCCAAGCAAAGAAAGGTGCATAAACTTTATTACAAAGGTAAATCTCATACTTCTTCTTATCACATATATCCAAAGGAGAGTTAAAGGAGGAAGTTTAGTATTTACACAATGGGCGATCAACATGCACAAATAGAGAAGCTTGATAAGAACAACTATCAAGCATGGCGATTTAGAATCACAACATACTTGCAAGGTAGAGGCTTGTATGGTTTGATTGATGGAACGGATATCAAACCTATATTACCAGAGGATCCAAATCAGCATCAATTGAGGGAGTTAAGACTTTGGAATGAAAGAGACAAAAGGATTATATTCATTTTATCACAAAATATTCAAGATTCAATGGTAGGACACATACAAGATCTAGACACAAGTAGAGATGTTTGGCTTGCATTGGAAAGGTTGTATGCTACAGGTACAAGAGCAAGGAAGATTCAACTCAAAAATGAGTTGAATAACATAAAGAAAGATACAAGGACATCGGTCAATGATTACTTGTTGAAGGTTAAAGAGATTGCAGATCAACTAGGATCAATTCAAGCTCATGTGGAGGACAACGACTTGGTTGCACATACTCTCAATGGACTCAAGGATGATGAGAGATGGAAACCATTCATTACTTCAGTTTATGTTAGAGGAGAATTACCAAACTTTGATCAGCTTGTTGCTCTCATGGTCACGGAGGAGATGAATCTAAATGGCTCTACTTCAAATAAAAAAGGATCTCAAGGACAAGCTCTTTATGTAGGATCATCAAGAGGTGGAAACAGAGGAAGAAGAGGTTCAAATAGAGGTCGAGGAAGAAGGAGTGATGATCAAGGGACTTCAAGTGGCTTCACCACAAGAGGAAGAGGAAGATCAAGTGCTAGAGGTACGAGAGGCTACTACAACTACAATCAAAGACAAAGGAGTGAAGATAACAACAATTGCTATATATGTGGAAGGTATGGACACTATGCCAAAGATTGCTATCAAAATGAAAATAATCAAGGTGGTAATCGAAGAGGAGGCTATTCAAGAAGAGGTAAACAACAAGGAAATTATGGAGTTGAAGGTAAAAGTGATGATTATGAGTGATCTTGTGGGATGTCCAAGAGAGTCATATGTGTATCTCTATGCTGCTGTAGTTTTGTATGCAGAGATTGCAGAGCTTGTATCTCCCTCATTATATATGAAAATTACATGTTTGATAGCTCATTTGCAAGCTCTTATTGTCTACTTTCTTCCTGTAAATTTTCATAATCATTGGAGTTGTGAGTTGAGAGCAGTACTCTCTGCAAGTAGTGTGTGTTCTCTGGTTTCACCCCTGTTGAAGGTCTCCATTAAACCTCTAACTTGCAGAGGTCATATCTCCTTGTGTATTTATCCAAATTGAGTGTTCTTTGACTCATTGGAAAGATATTGGTGTGTAGTATATGTGGCTAAAATAGTTTTAGAAAATTCTAATCCATTATAGAATAGTAAGCTTTGCAAGCATGACTAGTTTTCTGTGATGAAGTTTGTGAGAAGGTCAACTTGTTCCTAGGGGGTTCCACCTTTGTTGCTCTAGCACAATGGTGAGAACCACGTTAAGAAGCTTCACCTCCTTAATTGTCAATCCGCGGAAGAGATAGGAGTGATATGAAGATCGTGAATGTGAGATGAAGTGAGAGTGAAGGTGAGAAGCATAGAAATGCACACACACATACACACACACTACGAAGAGACAAGCAAGACACAATGGAAGGTGGGAAATTAACTCTATTACTCAAGAACACTATTACAAGCTCAAAAGAACTCTAACTTCAAACAAGCTAACACTAACCTCAAAAATGAGCTCTCTAGCTCTTTTTATAGTTTCTAGACTAGTTTTGACCAGTTTCACATCTAGTGACCGGCATAGTTAAAAATTAGGTCCTAGATGCTATTTGGAAGGGTAAACGATGTCTAAAAATAACGAAAATTGATACGCTTGTTCTACCTAAGCTCCTCAAGCTCGAGGACTCCTCAGCTTGCACAAAATGGAGCTATGGATTACAAAATGGGGTTTTCTATGTTACATATGTTACAATAGTGATAAAAATCACTGTTGGAGGTTTTTGAAAAGTATTTTTAGAACATGATTCTTTGAAAAAAGATTCGACTGGCTCCCTGCTCCGTTGTTACATGCTTCCACGTCGTCTGTGCCTCTGGCTGCTTCCAACACCCCCCTCCCTCTCGCTTCTGTCGTCCCTAACAAAACCTTGTTGTGAGGTCTGCCGGATATAGTTATGTAGGAGGTCTTGAGCGAGAGTGTGCTCGGAGATACGAATGCCTCGGGCCAGATCTGCCTCGAGTTTCTCCCAGTCGATTGGTTGCGGTTCTTCCGGTGGCGGGAGCTGATAGTGTGTGGAATAGACCATTCGTTCACAGGCAAATAATTGTAATAAATGTGTAGGCCTGCTTATGAATACCTCTGAATGGTATTCCCAGAAGCCGGTTGTGAACATCTCTTCGAACGTCTACTTGTAGCACGCCGGTAGGTACTTTATTCTGCAATGCCAGGCATAACACACCCGTAGCGATGGCGTTGTACTCATATCGTATACCAGATTGAAAT
Source organism: Ceratopteris richardii (assembly GCA_020310875.1). Taxonomy (NCBI): domain Eukaryota; kingdom Viridiplantae; phylum Streptophyta; class Polypodiopsida; order Polypodiales; family Pteridaceae; genus Ceratopteris; species Ceratopteris richardii. Next base: position 158,014,944 of record CM035415.1, read on the forward strand.
TGCCATGCTCAAAGCCCGGGGTGTTGACATGGGGTGCCTTGACGCGTCGGAAGACTTTAAAAATCATTTGCATCATGTCAAAGATTTTGACAGTCATATGCGCCGCTATATCGTCCATATGCTTTAATCTAGGGAGCCAGTGGCGAATTGTAGCCATCATGTAGCCAACAGTTGGTAACTCAATGGGTGGCTTAAAATAGGGGTAATTCAACCAGTCTTGGCACTGCTTATTGTTTTGTACCTTAATAGCAAAGGCAGTCCAGGAGCGGCGTCGTGGTACTGGTCCCCAACACGGGTTATACTTCAAATGCAAAGGTGCCTTTACCCATGTACTCATCATTTCTGGATACTGCTGTAGTAAATCTTTTCGCCACTCTGGTTGATAGATCCTTCCTTGTTGTGCATCTAGTGGCAAATCATCCGCCTCGAATTGAGTTGCATGCGATGGTTTCTTACCTGTCTCTTTCTCAATGGCTAACTGGTATTCGGCCATTAACATAAAATACTGTTTATACTGTAGCTCATGCCCACATATGTATCGTCGCGGGGCCAAATGAGCAAAGAATGGAGACTGTAATATTCTTTCTTCTATCATCGCCATGGCATGTAATTGTGCCTCTACTCTCGCTGAGTGCGTTGTTCCAAGTTCCTCAATAGTCTTCATCCACGCGGGGGTCGGAAGTTCGTACGTCATCTGACCTTCGGCCGTGACGCGTCCGCCTGGGATGGGTTGTGGCTCGTATGCCTCTTCAAACGTTTCCTCCACCGGAATGGTGACAGTTTCTTCCTCAGCTGGAACGGGAATCTGGCCTTGGTGGTGCTTCACATACTGCAATCCTTGATTCAAGGTTCGATACCTGGGCCCGTAATGCGTTGAGTTCCTCTAAGATGTCAGGAGAGGGGTCCACAGGTGCTTGTACATCTTGGTGTGCCGGTGCTTGTAACTGGAGTAATTTGTGATCTTCTTTGAGTTTCTATAACTCCTCGTTCATGCGGTCGTATTCATCTAGTAATCTTACATGATCGTCTAGCAGCATCCTCATCGAGTTTGAAGGAATGGCTTTGAACCTGCTAGGATTGAGTGGTTGGTCTGGGTGGTCGAGCGCTGCTTCTAAGTTTTCTCAGTTCTGATCCTGTAAGCGCTGGTTTTCTTCCTTGGCGGCTGCTAGCTGTCTTCGTAGTAAGCCCATGTTTCGTGTTAGCGTTGCATTGCGGACTGTCTGTGCTCTTAATAAGTTATCCAGGTCAGCAGTGGCTTCCTTGGTCTTTTCTTCGCTTTCTAGTTCCAATTTGTGATAAGCCTTGCGTAATTCCTGGTAGCGGGTGTTCAGAGAGGCATTCTCAATAGACAATAAATTAAGCTGCGACTGTAAGTCATTGGTTGTCCTCTGCAGCTGCTGATAATTATCACCAAGAGATGAGAACTCATCTCTTACTTGCGTCATACACATGAACATATGTCGGAATGCATTATCTACAGTGGGTGATAGTATTAATGGGGTGGTAAATGAAGATGCAGTTGGTGTAGATGCAACGGGAATGGGGAATGGGGGTGGGAAGGTGGATGATGTAGTGATTGTTGAAAATTGTGATGTGCTTAAAAATGTTTGTGCCGTGAGTGAAGTGAGTGATGGTGCAGTGGGTGGCGAGATGTCCATGTCAGTGGACGTATCTAGTGCGGTGACCGTGAATATGGGTGTGATCGTGGGTGCTCGTGCTAGTGTAAATACGGGATTTGCAAAGGTTGAGGGGTAATTTACAGGGGGGCTGGCTGGAGCAGCTTGGTAGAAAGGGGAAAGAGGGGTTACAGTGGGTCGGGGAGGTGAAACGGGGGAGAAGGTTAATGGCGGTGGGAATGGGAAAAGGGGTCTTGGAGTTGTGGGGAAAGATGGAAAAGATTGATGAAGGAATGGGTTGGATAGAAAGGTGGGTGTGGGAGGGGGTAGACTAGGGCTAATGGGTGCGGGAATTGTGGGGTTAGTGGTCGTAAAGACAATTTCTGCAACACCACCGGCGAATGAAGATGTTGGTCTGGGGGAAGGAGGGTGAAGAGGGGAGGCTGGATGGACAGGCGGTGATGGAGGAACGGTTGGGGTGGTCGGTACTTCAGTGACTACTGAGGTATGTACAGTTGTAGCGCGGGGTGGGGAATCTACAAAGATGGTTTCTACAGCCAACAAACTTTCGGGGACGAGGCGTGCCTCCCTGGCTTGTTCAGAAGACTGTGCTCCTGTTGGTACACGAATGTATTCGCCGGGCTTTGAAAGTAGTCGTACTCTGTGGGGGTCAAACTGTGGTAGTGGCTTTCGTTGCAAGTACCTGAGTGCTTCGTTGGAGCCTACTGATTTGACTAACTCTCTGAATCCTTTGATGTATGCGTCTTTGTTGGCAGTAGCCTTGGTACATCAGGAACTACAAGACGTGAAAGTCAAAGAAGGGAGTCAGAGCGAAGGGACAGCACGAGCAAACAGGGCAGTCAAAGAAGATCTGGCAAGTAGGCCAATATTTTTTCAAGACATTAATGCAAACCAGAGAGATGGACATGCAGGGAAGAAGAGCAAGTAGGGAGCTTGAAGATATGTATGGCAGATCACTAGAAGAAATCCCTACAACAACAGTGATTTTTATCACTAATAATCATTGTAAATCTCATTTCACATTTTTGTAGCTCCATTTTGTGCAAGCCAAGGAGTCCTTGAGCTTGAGGAGCCTTAGAAGTAGTTGCGTACCAATTTTCATAATTTTTAGATCTCGTTTGAGCCCCCAAATAAGCCCTGGAACCTAATTTTTAACTAGGCCGGACACTAGGTCTGGACAGGGCCAAAAGCTAGTCAAAAACTATAAAAGGAGCTAGAGAGCTCATTTTTGAGGTTAGATTGTAATTGAAACGAACTTGTAAGAGCATTTTGAAAGTAATCTAAAAAAGCTCCATTGTTTCTCACTCTTTGTCTTGCCTTGCGTGCGCGTGTGTGTGTATGTGTGTGCATGCTTGTGTGCTTCTCACTCACACACTTGTGCCGCCACTTGCTCGAGGTCTTCATACCATCCTCACGTCTTCCCGGATTGACATTAAAGGAGGTGCTACTCATCACTGAGCTACACCAAATTTTGGCGCCGTTGCCGGGGATCGAGCTTTGAGGACGAGCGTGTGATGGTAAGACGTAGAGTTGACGCGTTGGAGTTGTAGGTATTTTCTTCACTTTCATCGATTTTCTTTTACTTTCTTCACCATCTTCATCACCATCATCATCATCACCATCTCCCACGTCCATCTCCATCATCGCGAAAATTTCAGTTTTTTGACTATATCCCCATCTCCACCTCATTTCCCTCATTTCACTTGTGAGAGAGAGCGAGAGAGCGAATTTGCATGTGCTGTTTTTTGCATGTTTTGTGAGCTTTCTGTAGGTACAGGCCGCATCATCATCCCCAGCACCCTGCGCAGGTACGGAAATCTGAGTAACTGTCTGTGTGTCGCCGAGCTCTGTCAATCGCGACCGACTGAAAACTTGCTCTAATTGCTAAACAAAGTGCATATCCATGACCTACAGGCCTAGAGCTTCCCAAAAATGTGTTTAGTTTTTTGAAATTCCACAGATTTCTGTCAATCGCGATCGCTCTGACAATCGCGATCGACAAACCACGACGGACAGATCTGTCAATCGCGATCGACACGTCAATCGCGACCGACAGCCTACGACGGCTCTGTCAATCGCGACCGACAGAGTCAACGACCGATTGACCACGACCGACTGACCATACGCGTGACACGTGTCAATCGCGATCGAGTCATCAATCGCGATCGACTCATCAATCGCGACCGACACAGTCAACGACGGTTTGACCACGACCGACAGACCACGACGGCTCTGTCAATCGCGACCGACACGGTCAACGACTGTTTGACCACGACCGACAGACCACGACGGCCCTGTCAATCGCGACCGACACGGTCAACGACTGTTTGACCACGATCGACAGACCCTCGCGACCGACCTGTCAATCGCGATCGACTCATCAATCGCGACCGACAGAGTCAACGACGCTTTGACCACGATTGATTGACTTTTCGGCCACGTGTCAATCGCGACTGACCAGTCAATCGCGACTGACAGCCACGACGGACCTGTCAATCGCGATCGACGCGTCGATCGCGACTGACCTGTCAATCGCGACCGACAGACTTTGCGAACGCGTTAGAAGGGCAATTGAGGTCAAATGTTTAAGGCAAAGTGATTGGTCTAAATTGTGATTAAGTGTGGGACAAACTCTAGGGTGTAGTATTGCATTGTTAGGCCGTGCCACAAGCTACTCGAGTATTCCTGTTCGACTGTTAGCTTGTATTGAACCCTGATTTAACTCCCTAAACCCTGAACAGTCCTAACTTTTTCATACGAAATCCAATTTTTGAGCTCTTGGGCTTGTTGGAAAGCTCGTGGCATATACTACACGCCCTCAACTGTTTTTTATAAAGATAATGCATTGATTTTCAGAGAGGGTATTTTGAAGTTGACCATACCCAGGGGGCTCAAAGTCAGGGGTCTTTAGAATTATTTTCCTAAAAAGTCACAATGCAAATATGTGTATATGTTACATGAATGAAAGTTGTGGGTTGTGTCCTTGAATCTAAGCATTGAGCTAACCGTGGGACTTTTATAGGTCCATTGAGAGCAACTGAGAGCGTACAAAGCAAGGTTTCTTTGCAAGCTTGAGAACCGGGTTCTTGAGCACCATAAAGCAAGGGATCAACAAGTAAGGTTGGATTATTCTCAACTCCCTCCGTCATTTCCTAGCTCAAGCTAAGAACGAGTAGAGATAGGAGTAAGTCAGGGCGACGATAGGCAGTTATCAAGTTGAAGACTACCTAAAAACTCAAGTTCAAGTTAAAAACATAATCTCTGTACTGTCGATAACCTAAAGGAAAAGAATCTAACGTGGAACGATCAACCTAAAATACGAAGAACATTCAAGTGTTCCTGACGACGTGATATCAGACAAGACCATAAACACAATAATTAACTAAAAAGAACCAAGTGACTGGTACCAATTGATCGGCAACGAGGTTGTACTCTGGAAAAAAAAGAAATTTTGGGCTAATCAGTTAGGCATATGAACCTTAGATCAGGACGACATTTAGCAAGGGAAAGACAAAGCCTTAGGTCTTCAGAGGCTAGTGTCAATCATACTGCAAGGTCTTGGGCCCAGCAGTTGAGCCACCACTCATACTACCCTAGCTCTGAGACCAGTGAGTCAGAAATGTCTCAAGGCATGGACAGACCTACGGGAAGTTCAGGAATGCCTTATTTGTACAGGGTAGAAGGCCCCTACAAAACACAGCTGGAATACCTTAGGACCAACCGATTAGGTGCTAGCATCTATGAGGATGGCCTAGGAAGATCCGTGGTCCATATTAAAAACCCTGACCAATCCATAGGACTAGAGCACCCAGCGGTCAAGTTTGAAAATGGTGCATACCTGGACAAAGAAGGAACTATATATGTAGTCACTAGTCATCCTGATAGGACAGATGAATTTGGAAATGTAATTTCAGAAGCGGACTTAGGTGACTTGGAACAAGGAAACATGGGAGTGGAACCTAGAACCCCTCGAGGTAAATCAGTTCTCACTAGGATTATCACGCCTGAATGGGTTCCCCAAGACAACAAGAGCATAGAGTTGCTCCTCAATCGAGAAACTGATGAAGCCTTTTGGAGGTATAAGTCTAATCAGCCAACAGACATAGGAAATATCATGATCTATGAGTTTAAGGATCCGGACAGCCCAGGTAGAGTGACTTACTTAGATCATGCTTCAGAACGGATCTTTGGGGTGACAGAAAATGATAGACATGCCTACACTTGGAAGGGCGAATTTATTTTCCCCCAACCTAGATCAAATGTATCCTATGGTCACCCTGGGGCTGGAACTTCCCAAGCTCATGGTACGCAAAGAGACAGAAGTAGAGATAGACCGGAAGTAAGTTTTGCCAACCCTGTAGGCAGAGAAAGATCAAGAACGGAGACGAATAGGGTAGAACCTCCTGAGATACATAGAGCCCACAGGAACCAAAGAAATGTAGATGGATTCCCTCTGCCGAGGCCTAGAGAGCACGCAAGAACTTTGAGACCCACCCAGTTAGTTAAGTCCATGAAGAATTACTTTGACGGCACAGGAGATCCCTATGATCATGTAGCAGAGTTCAAGCAAGTCTTGAGAGCTGAACAAGTGGAAGATCTGTTCACGCAGTACAATGCCTTCGGTCTAACCCTTAGGAACACGGCACTTACATGGTTTCAGCCATTAGATGAGCGTCAGTTCAGGTGCATAGACCAACTCCTAGAGGCATTCATTGTAGAGTTCTCTAAGAGCGGCATAAGACACAATACCTCCTCACTGATCCACAGCTTCAAACAGACCCCCCAAGAGACTGTCAGATTGGCCGGAAGAAGGTTTAGACAATATCTGGAAAGGTGCCCTATTTCGGAGTTACCCACATCTGCTAAACAAGTAGCCTTATTCCTTGATGGATTGTTGAGTACGAAATTGAGATCTTATGTGTATCTGAAAGACCCTAGGACTATACAAGAGTGTGTACGCATGTGCATTGACATCGAAGATAACCTAGGGGAAGAGCTAGAGCTTTCCAAAATCTATAAAGATTCAGATAGTGCATCTAGCCACTCTTCCACGCAATCTACATCAATTGAGGAACTCGCGGAAAAAGTAGCTCAGAAATTAGGTGTAACTAGCAAACAAATCCCAAGGTTTGCCCCTGTGAAAAGATGCTATACTTGCGGTGGCGACCACATGGCAAATGTGTGTCCCATTATGGCCCAACCCCAAGTTAACCCTAGTAGCCAGTACTGCACCATAGAACGGAAGTACACAAACCACACTGCGCAAGATTGCCCATACAACAAGCAGGCAGTTAGGCAACCCTACCCTCAACCCTACCAACAAGGCAGATACCAGAACCAGTATCCTCCACCACCACAATATGCTAGACCCCAACAAACCTATCAGCAACCATATCAGGCCCAACAGAGACCCCAACCGGTACTAGCTCAACAGCCCCCAAACCCCACTAACGTGATTCCAGTAAAGTATGCTGTTGCAGAAGAAAACCTGAATAGGGCCATAGTACCAGTAACCCCATTGATCTCGGAAAGTGACCCAAGTGACCATAGCTTTGATTCTACACATGTCGATAGTCCCCAGGCTTACTACATGCAGTCTCCAGAACATGGTGAGTCTTACTACAGTGAGGAACCAAGTGAACCTAGTTGGGAGTCAGATTACACGAACGTCATGTATGCAAACCCCAACCCCAGGCCTCAACCTAGGCAAGTAAGACCTCCATTCCCAAGAGGACCGTGCTACAGATGCCAGGGAGATCATCTCATTCGTGATTGTCCCTTGCCCCCACCTACACAATCCCAGTCAGTGACTATCCAAGGTTTTTGCCAAGATTGTGGAAAAGAGCATCTTTTACGAGATTGCCCAAAGAACCCCAATAATATGCCAAAAATCACTCCGATCAATGTGATTGGTTTGGTTGTAGATTCCTCAGGAAGCGTCACTTCCACTGCACCAGTGCAGGTAGTCACTAGAGCTCAGGCTTTGCAGCAAAACCAAGAGACAAACCAGGGTAAGAACTCAGAGGCTAGTGAAACCGAGAGCATAACAAAGAAAAGGACTAGAGCATGGAAAGATAGTCGGGAAAGAATGAAAAGACAATGGGCTAAAAAGATGAGTGAACTTGAGGAAAGCATAAGAGAAACCAAAGCTAGGATAACTGAAATCACCTCTCAAATCCCCTCTCACAATACCCCGCCGCCACCCCTCCCATCTCCATCTGACCCACCACCTTCCCCACCACGTCACACGATTCCACCACCCCCTAGGGTAGGATCAGTATTAGCGGATCCCACTCCTGAAGACATAGACATGATGCTCAAAGCATATCAGGCCAGAATCCAAGAAGGGCCGAACGTCACGGATCATGCCAAGTGCTATCCTAGAGCTGACCTAGAGATAGAAAGAACCAAACTGTGCGCGAAAATGGTCGCATTGGCTCAGACTATGTTTGAAGCCAGCCGCCTTTTCAATTACTCGGGCTCAGCCAAAACGCAATTACACTTGGAGGGATTCCTAGAGAAATTAGAGAGAATAATTGCAAGATCCGCCAAGGACGAAAAAAATCAAGAGAGAGAGAAGGCAAGCAAAAATATGGATCCTTCCCCATCCGAAGTGTATGTGGCCAATTCCCCTAAACCGGACAACTTTCCCTCCTTAGAAAGAATAGAGAGGCCAATAGCACAGCCAGAAAAGGAATCTACCCCTCAAAGAAAGGGAAGGGCAAGAGAACGGGTAAGCCAGCCTCTTCAGGAAGCCCGTGGGCCTCCTCAAGAAGCTTATATTCCCCCCCAAAAGGCAGATGAGCCCCCCTCGAAAGCTCAAGTACCTCCACAGGTTGCCTACATTCCTTCTCAGGGAATGTGTGAGCCTGTTCGGAAAAGTAATAGAATAAGTAATCCTCCCCAAGAAGCTTGTGCTTCAGCTATCTATGACAACGAGGAAAGAGCCAACGATAGGATAAGCCCTCCTTCCCAGGTAGCATATGTACCTAATTCTACGGAGCCAGACACTTCTTCTTCTATGAATCGGTTTGCACCAGACTTCCTACGAGAGATTCAAGAAGACAAATGGGATAACGAAAGTGAGGTCGCCCCTCCTTTTGAACTTGTGGACGATGCACACGACCAATTCCCACAAGACATCCCATCCATTTACGGGGAACATGAGAGTACTCAATCTCACGAGAGATTGGACTTTGAATCTAATTCCATACAAGAGTTACCCCACTTCACAGGCCCATGGGAAGCAAAATCCACGTGTATGAGAGCACCCACAGTCATGGTAAGGAACGACGACTCAGTCATACCAAGGAACACGGAGGTAGTAACGAACACCAAGGTGCAGCGCAATCTCACTTTGAAAGAACTGCCTGAGGATAGACCAAACGCAGGGAAATGTGCAGCCAGTCGAGTAACTGAAGTTGCAAAACCTCATTCCCGGGTAGGATCCCATAGGACAGTGCCAGAAATTCCCTTGGATAAGATAGGAGATATGTGCGAAGGTGAAGAAGGGAACACCTATCTTCCCATTACCTACGAGGACTACACCACAAAGGCAATTTTGGACTCAGGTGCAGGAGTTGCAATTGCCACCACCTCCTTATGGAAGCGTTGGGGCAAGCCAGCACTCAGGCCGACGAGAATGAAATTGCAGATGGCCGATGGCCACATAGAGAGACCCCTAGGATTGCCAGAAGGAATAACTCTCACCACTTGTGGTGTCGAGTTTGAACATAGTTTTGCTATCTGTGACTTCAGTAAAAATCATGCCTATGAGATGATTTTGGGAAGGCCATTTATGCGACAATTGCAAGTGGTACAGGATTGGGGAACCAACTCCTTGTATTTGCAACACTTGGGTGTTACGACCAAAGTCAATCTCAAAGATTATTCTCACAGAGATGTCCCTCCTATCCAATGGAATCCTATCCATAGAGCCAAAGATGACACAGAATCGGTGCATTCCATAGGATCTGGATCCTCATGGATGCATGAAGATACTCACTTATGGATGTGCAAGGTAGCAGTAGAAGAAGAGAAGAGAGAAAAGGCCAGAGAAATAGGTGCAAACGAAACCCATAGACCCATTCAAGACCCAGCCTATGCACCTGTAGTTTTTCCAGATGAAGAATTTGAACCCCATGGCTGGGCAGAAATTTTAGCAACAATGGACGTAGCCATCAACGAAGAACAATGGACACCTCACTGTGATGAGGATGGCTATGATATTTCAGTCTTCTCCATAGAGCCAATCATGGGAGAGGCAATTTTAGAAGAATGCGAACCTAGCCCTGATGCATTTGAGGATGCAAGTGATTCCGATCTCGAGTCAATCATTATGGACCCACCATTTGCATCAGATGAAGAATACTTCCATGAAGTAGAATTTCAACCCCAGAGGCATGGAGAGGTTACAAATGATATAAGATTAGCAACACATGTGACTCCAAAGGAAGAAGGAAAGAAACGAAAGAAGAGAGAAGCCTCACCGGAAGAAGAAGAATCTTTGTTTGAGGTCCCAGAAAATTTTAAGAAGTATGAGATAGATGACAGGAGAGTCATGATAAGAATGCCTAAACGAGAGGCACAATCAGGAGAGGCCTATGATAACAAAGAAACCACAAAGAAAATAGTAGTGGCCCTAGAAGAAGGAGAGGAGAGATGCACGTATATAGGCCATGACCTGACAGAAGAAGAAGAGCACGAATTGATTGCCTTACTAAGAGAATACAGAGATGTATTCGCTTGGAGTTACAAGGATTTGAAAGGGGTTGACCCGGACATATGCTCGCACACCATCCCCATGACCTCAGATGCCAAACCCTCTAAGCAAAAGCCATATACATATAACGATAATTACGCTGCTAAGATCAAGGAAGAGATAGATAGATTGGTTGAAGCTGGATTTATCTACGAAATTGAGCACACCGAATGGGTATCCCCCATCGTAGTGGTGCCCAAGAAGAATGGCAAGCTGCGTGTGTGCATTAACTTGAAAAAGGTTAATGCCGCCACGATTCGAGATAACTATCCGCTTCCCATCACAGAACATCTCTTAGAAAGAGTGGCAGGCAAGGAAGTGTACAGTTTCCTTGATGGATTCTCGGGCTACAATCAAGTAGCCATAGCTCCAGAGGATCAGCATAAGACAGCCTTTGCCACAGAATGGGGCATTTTTGCTTTTAGAGTAATGCCATTTGGGCTTACCAATGCACCAGCCACCTTCCAGAGGCTGATGTGCCATGTGTTTAAGGAGTTCCTGAGGAAGAGTTTAGAAGTCTACGTTGACGATCTCTGTGCTCATTCCAATGTTAGGCAAACCCATATTCCTGAACTCAAACAAATCTTTGACAAATGTAGAGAATATCAAGTCTGCCTGAACCCCGAAAAGTGTGTTTTTATGGTCAGGCAAGGCAAGATCCTAGGACATATCGTGTCAAAGAATGGCATATCTACTGACGAAGAAAAAGTGAGAGCCATAGCGGAGCTACCTAGGCCAAAGAATGTCAAGGAAGTACAAGCTTTCATGGGGCATTGCGGTTATTATCGACGATTTATACACATGTATGCTGTCATTGCAAAGCCCATGTACGGACTTCTGACAAACTTTGAGTGGACGGATGAATGCAAAAATTCCTTCCAAGAGCTTAAACGAAGATTATGTTCAGCACCAATCTTGACCACACCAGATTGGAATAAGCCATTCCATGTTCATGTGGATGCATCCAATTATGCTATTGGATGTGTGCTTGCACAACCTACTGGTGAAGGTAATATGGATCTTCCAATTGCCTATGCCAGCAGACAATTGAATGCGGCTGAACGGAATTACACCACAACAGAGCGCGAAGGATTAGGCATGGTATATGCAGTCAAGAAATTTAGGCACTATTTGCTTGCAAATAAGTTTAAATTTTTTACGGACCATCAGGCATTGTTGTACTTAGTAAACAAGCCATGCAATACAGGAAGATTAGTGAGATGGTTTCTCTTGCTAATGGAATACGACTTCGAGGTTGTGGTAAGAAAAGGAAGGACTCATTTGAGAGCAGATCATCTCTCTAGGCTCACATCGGGAGAAGCCCCACAAGGAGTGCCAGATGACCTTCCTGACGCTTACTTGTTTAATTTGGAAGTGGTGCCGCAGTGGGCCAAGCCAATAGTACCAGTATTGACATACGGGCCTAATCATCGAGTGGTGAACACACGGAATAGAGAGATCGTAAAAGCCCAAAAGTACCATATCATGGCAGGCAGCATGTACAAGCACACAGATCAAGGGATCTTGGCTTGTTGCGTAGAAGAGGATGAGTACGCTAAATGGTTGCAATTAGCACATGTAGGTGCGTTAGAGCAACACCATTCGAAGCAACGAACGTTGCAAACTCTAAAGAGATTCGGAGTGCACTGGCCAACTATGGAAGCGGATGTCCAAAAGTTGTGCAAAGAATGCCCAATCTGTTGCACTAAACCACCTGTGGAACATGCCACTCTCTATCAAGTATCCATTGTGCCAGATTGGAGTGAACCTCTAGTATCATTCTTGCGGACAAACACATTCCCCCCAGACATGACTCTAGCTAGGAAAAGGAGTTTAGAACAAGAAGCCCAGGATTACTCACTCATCGGTAATAATCTATATAAGCGCGGTAAAGATGGTTACCTGAGACTATGTGTCCATGAAAGTGAGTATCTTAAGATCTTAGAAACTGCTCACCAAGGTGTAGCAGGAGGACACTTTGGACCAGATCGGGTAATCAAGGCAATACTATTTGCGGGCTTTTGGTGGCCTACACTTCACATGGATGCACATACCTATGTGAAACGGTGTGATATCTGTCAAAGGACTCAGTATCCTATACGCAAAGATGAGATGCCACTGAAACCTATGATGGGTGGACGTGCATTCTCTAAGTGGGGAATAGACTTCGTAGGCCCTATTAATCCCCCAGCGAAAGGCTCTCATGCGGAATACATCATTGTGGCAACTGATTATCTCACCAAGTGGGTAGAGGTAAAAGCTACAACCAAGAACGATGCTCAAACAACTGCCAAATTCTTGTTTGAGAATGTATTCACGAGATATGGACTACCCATAGAGCTTGTAAGTGATAGAGGCACTCATTTCTTGAACGAAGTGATTGAAAATCTACTCCGAGAATTCTTGGTAATACACAAGAAGTCTGCCCCTTATCACCCTCAAGCTAATGGTCAAGCTGAGAGCACTAATAAGATTTTGTGCAATGTGCTGACAAAATTAGTGAACACTAAACGCTCTGACTGGGACAAACAGCTACACCATGCTGTTTGGGCATACCGAGTTGCCTACAAAACGGTACTCCAAGCCACCCCCTTTCAGATGGTATTCGGCCAAAACGCTGTGCTACCCTTGGACTTCCTGATCCCTACATTGAGAGTAGCACAAGAGCACGAATGGACAGGTCATGAGCTATCCTCTAGAATTTTTGACCTTGAACGATTAGGAGAAACAAGACTGCGAGCTGCTGCAGGCATATATGCTGCCAAGAAGAGACAGAAGGCATACTTTGATGCCCACGTAAAGGATAAGGGTTTGAAAGCAGGAGATCTGGTCTTAGTCTATACACTAAAACAACATGCGAGGAAGTTAGAAAAGAGAGGCTACGGACCTATGATCATCAATAGGATCTCCACAAGTGGAGCAGTGCAATTGGCCACATTAGAGGGTGATGTTCTCCCAAATTATATTAGCGGTTGCAGAGTCAAGTTGTATCAGGAACCCCTCACGGAGGAAATGCTTAGCCGACTCAACACTGCTAAGAAACGCAAAGAGGAAGAAAAGAGAATTAGAGAAGAAGCTCAAGCAGAGGCTTTAGAACGCATCAGAAGGATGAAATTACGAAGGCAAGGTAGAGATCAGCCTGGAGCGAATGACTCTGCGGACCAAGGATTTCCCATAGCCATGTGTGAAGTTGCAGGAACAAGCTCGAATAGAATAATTGATAGACGTCCTTTCATAACCATAGACATAGGACAAGGAAAGAGTACAAGGACTGTAAGAGCCTTGATTGACTCAGGTGCTGCCACTAGCGCTGTTAAGTTGTCTTACTGTCAAGAGTTACAGTTAACTGTCCATCCTGTGGAAGCATACCTCATAGGATTGGGAGGCGTGGAAACCCCTTGCATGGGTGAGGTGGAACTTCCCCTCTACATTCACGAGGAGGCAATGACCGTTAAAGTACTAGTGTGTCAAGATGAGGAGCTCACTGAACCTCTCGTCTTGGGTCAGGATTGGATCTATGACCAAGCAGTCAATCTAAACCTAAGAAGTGGACTTCTCCAGGTTTGGGTCAATCATAGTCGAGTTACAGTAGAATTAGACAATGGAGCACTCAAGGAACTAGGAAAGGCACAGACTCCTGGTCCTTCCAGGGGTACACATGAAGATGACCATGCTGTTCTTGTCCAAAACTATGTGTTGCAGAGGAATGATATTTGCAAAAAAGGAGTCAGGAATGCAACGGAACTCCCTTCTTTTCCAAAGGCTAGAAGGAAGCAGCAACCCAAGGTGGATCAAAGGCAGAAGAAGCAGGGTACTACCTATGTCAGAGATCAAAAGTACCTGCGCAGCAGAACAGCCCAGAAAATAGACCAGGTATGGGTGCGGAAAGGCGAACGACCGGTTGCACCACCGTCAACTACAGGGGCAAAGCCTCTTATTAGTGACCAACAACGCAACGCTAATAAGAAGTCTTTCAGAAATTCTTCTGCTAAAGTAAAATCTATTTGGGTGCCCAAGAAGTCGATGAAGGCAAGCCCACAATCAAGACAAATTTGGGTGCCTAAGGCTTGCTTGATGGCACAAGTAGCTACGCTGAGGACACAACTTAAACAGCATAACGCAGCGACGCATGCTGCCAGACTTCACTCATTCTCGACACTCATGTACACACCAAAACCCAAGAACGTGCATGTAATCAATTGTATATGGGTCCCAAAAAGGCCTCGTTTTCAAACCACGACACCGAAAAAGCTCTGTAGAGACTCTCCGAAACCGAAAGCAAAGCCCATTCACTGCATTTGGCAGCCTAGGGCCTGTAATAAACCCCCCGACCCCAATTTGTAAATTCATCACCCACTTACTAACTGCAATAGCTTCCTAGGACAACACAATCACTAACTACACACACTGCCTTCATGCACTTACTAACCACTAACTCACCGTCTACCTTATGTTAATGTTGTAACGGGGACAACAACGGATTTATTTTGTCCATTACAATGTTAACACTTGGTTCTATATTCTCACAGAACCAATCAGCAAACAGGGCCATGGCAGAAGCAGGTACCAGCTCTCAAGCCGGATCTGGTCCCCAGATCGTGGACATAGAAACACTTCTCCTTGAGCCACGTCTCACTGCAAGACCGCAAGAGCTTCAAGAAGTGCATGTGCTCCCCATCCAGGATCCTCCTCAAGGACACACTTCTCAAGTAGGTAAGCATGCGCATTGGTTCATTGATGTTGCTGGACCACTGGGCGATGGAACCTACTTCTGGGAAGCAGAATTGGAGTTCAATGGCAAATGGGGTCGATACCACTTTTTCACACGCGAATTTGAAAGCTACCAAAATGCCGAAGTCATGAGATCAGTTTGGGTCAAAGCGGGTGTGGAAAGTTACTTCAGGGCCCACATACCAAAGCCGGATTTTTTACGATGTTCATATCTGATCAGTACAATCACGCCAAGCAGGACCAAAGGAGGCGACAGCACCTTTGTGTTGCCATCACTGTTGCCGGGTAATGAGCTTAAAAGGTTCAAGCTGGACCTCAATCTGGTAAGAGAAGCATTGGGAATGTATGGCATGCACATCCCAACAGAAAAGGAAACCATGGTCCCAGGTCGCATGAAGCACAAGGATCTGAATAAGTTGAAGGATATGGTAGCAATGACACCTACCATTGCGCTTCACCTGCGAACCATCATGCAACACTTTGCGTTTCCCGCCCAAGAACGATTCACAATGCCCCCGAAAAAAATATGGTTCAGTTTATATCTAGCAGAAACCGAAAGCCTGCCCATCAATGTGCCACACTGGATCATAGACCAGATCCACCTAGCGCATCAAAGGTGGAACAAAAAACAGAAGAATGTGCTCCACGGGTGTTGTGCTTTGACCAGAATAATCTATAGATGCTTGGCTTATGACGTGCCTGTTCAGCGGGCACTCGTATGGTCCCGAGTCCAAGAATTCCAAAGAAGACTATCAACAGCAGGTCCCCCATCCAAGAAGATGAGGGGGGGAGTCCAACTACCCTGTGCCCAACCAAGGGGAGCTACCGCTACACCAGAAATCACTCCTCCCCAGACACGACGAGTTAGGCCATTCACGATCCGGCTACCACGACCAAGCACGGAGGGGCCTAATCTGGTGTTTCCACCCATCCCATCCGATTTGGAATTCCCACAGGGATTTACTCTTGAGGACCTCACAGATGAAGAAATTGCCAGATTAATCTATGACTCTAACCTCGAAGCGGAAGCAGCGCGAGCTCAGGAACCACGACCCAAAACAACATCGGCCCCCACCCAACCCCAAGTTGTAGAAGTCGATGTAGATGAACAAGAGGCAGGAGGAGACGAAGAAGAAGCCGACGAAGAACAACAGCAAGAATATGACGAACTCTCCGAGTTAGCAAGTGCCCCAGCATATTCGGCACAAATCAAGAGACTATATCGAACCATGCGACTGGTTCAGGAACAGCATAAGATGTCTCTAGAACAGGGCAAAAGACTCATGAACGACTTGTGTTGGAAGGTGTATTTTTGAAGAGCATTTTTGATGTAAAAAATTAGTAAAAAGTCAAAAAAACTTGTAAAATATTTATGCAATGATTGTAAAAATAAGGAAGAGTCTTCCTTATGTGGTTGAGGATCTAATGTAATTTTTGTAGAATTTTTAGAAACTCTTAGATAGCATTTTTTAGAAAATTAGAGAAAAAGACCTAATTTCAAGTGTGAAAAAGGACACTTGAAAATGTATATAAGTCAATTTTCTCTATTTTGGAGAGGTTGGTTAGTCATTTGCTCAAGCTATCAATAGAGAAGAAAGAGTTTCTGCAAAATCGTGTTTTCTCCTGTTGAGTGTATTTCTTTTGATGTGTGAGCTTGTCTCTTGCTTAATCATGGAGATTTGTGAGTCATATTTGTGTATTACTGAGTAAGTTGTATGAAGAGAGAGACCTATTGCTGTAAATGAGTGGAAAGGACTGAAGGAAGTTCCAAAATTGTGAAAATCGTCTGTTGGTACAGAATCGCGATTGTCTCATCTTTGTGATACAGGTGATATTTTTCAGTTTTGAGTTCATATTTGTATTCTGCTAATGAAATGGCATGGTTTTGACACAAAGAACATGGAAAATGATGGAGATTTGCCTTAGTTATGGTAAACTCAAGATTTTCTCTTCATCTTCAATTTCTCTCAGCAATCCAGCCATCAATCTCTGATTTCCTTGAATCTATTATCTTGAAGGGGCTGTGGTCTTGTGGATATTCCTAGGATTGACAAAATAAAGATGATTTGTTGATTCTTTGTTACTTCATGATTGGAGAGGACAACTTGGAGTCCAAAACAAAACATTTTTTGGCGCCGTTGCCGGGGAACATTCCAAGAACTTCTTTGAAGTTGGACCTTTGCTGGATCTTCAGTTGATGATGGTAAACAAGGTAAAGCTCATCAATAAGGAAAAGTGCACATGAATAGGTAGATATCATTGTTTGTCTTTAGGGAAGAAGAAAGCAATGGATGTCTTGTAGAAGTGGAAGTGCTGAAATTTTTGTAGATTGATAGTTGCTCATCATTTTGGTGAAGTAAAAGTGCAGGTGTGTGGAGGATTTGAGCCAAGAAGCTGAAGATGGAGGTAACTTGAATCTATTCTTGCATTTCTAGATTTCTTTTTGCCCAAGTACTAGACACCATGGGTGATCTTGGGAAGATAACATGGTGATATTAAGGAAAGGACAGTTAAAGTAGCTAGATGTAAGAATGAGGGATTCAGTTGTTGACCAAGTCTGAGCATTAAATCTTGAGTTGTGCTGCATTTTGAAAAAAATCATATGATTGAGTTTATCTTTACAAAAATTTGATTGCCTTTCATAACACTTTTTCATTGGAGAACCTTTCTTTGGTACTTTAGTGATAGCTAAGGACATAGAAACTCATAACCAATCAAGAACCATAGGATCAGTTGATTTCCAAAACCAGAAACCCTAAGTAAAGTGTTCACCTTTATTTTTAGGGCAAAAATACCAAACAAATTCACAAAACTCATAAAAAACAATCAAACAAATTTCCTTTCTTGATAAGAAGTTGAAGTGAGGTGTTGTGGTTAGGAGTGATTGTGAAAAACTGGAAAAGAAAGCAAAAAATGATCAAAAAATCAGGAAATTGAAAAACACGATTCTCTGCACAGAATCGCGATTTTCTGAAAAAAGTAATTGATTTTGAAATAACATTGTAAGTGAAGGTTGAATTGAAGTTGTTGAAGGGTTTTGAAGGTAATCAAGAAGAAAAAGCTACTCAAAGTGGCATAAATTCAAAAATAGAGAAAAACACGATTTTCTGCACAAAGTCGCGATTTTCTGAGGGAGATTGTGATTTTGGTGCAAAAAAAAAAAAAAAAAAAAAAAAAAAAAAAAATTCAGGAGCAGAGTTAATTACAAACAAAAGAAGGAATTGAAGCAAAACAAAGAGAAAGAAAGCTTAAAATATAAAAAAAAATTATCAAAAAACCCAGAAAATTAGAAAACACGATTCTCTGAACAGAATCGCGATTTTCTGTAAAAAAGTGTTGTTTTGAAAAAACTTTTCAGGTGACTCATGTATTGAAGTTGTGAAGGATATTGAGAGAAGGCAAAAACATAGAATACTCAAAATTTGCACAAGAAAGGATCTACAGAAAAAACACAATTCTTTACACAAAATCGCGATTTTCTGTAAAGAAAGTTTTTTGGAATCTGTGGTAAATTTGGGTACATTGAGATAAGGAAGTGTAAGGAAGATTAGGTGGATTGAGTAAGTGAAGAGGAATAAGTGAAAGAGTGTGAAAAACTGAAATTTGAACAAAATCGCGACTTTCTGAGTACAAAATCGTGATTTTTTGAGCACTATATAAGCAGATAATTGAAGAAAAAATTCATTTGAGAGTGAGAGTGAGGGAGAGAGAGAGTGAGCAGAGCTGCCAGAATCGCGATTTCCAGCAAACAGTGGACTTTGGAACATTTGCACCCAAGGAAGAAAGGTAAGAATCCTAACTTCATATTTGAATACATATTTTTGGTTTTGAGTGAAAAATAACACCAAAAAATAGAAAAAAGCAGAGGAGGACAGAATCGCGATTTTCTGATTTCTTGAGTTTTTACTAAGGAATCAGTAATTTTTGCTTTAGTTGCTTCATTGCATGTTAAAAATTTGATAAGGCGATTCTATAGGTGAAAAAATATTGAAAAAATCAATAAGTTGAAATTCTGCCAAAAATTGGACAAAATCGTGATTCTGAGTTTCAACTCAAAATCGCGATTCTGTGAAAAAGTGCCAACAACATCGCGATTCCCAGAACGCGATTTTCATAAGAAAATCGTGTTTTTTACAATCTGTGAGCAATCACGATTGTCTGGGAACAAAATCGTGAAAAACACGATTTCGTGCACAAAATCGTGGAAAACACGATTTTGAACACAAAATCGTGAAAAACACGA
Organism: Ceratopteris richardii; assembly: GCA_020310875.1. Taxonomy (NCBI): domain Eukaryota; kingdom Viridiplantae; phylum Streptophyta; class Polypodiopsida; order Polypodiales; family Pteridaceae; genus Ceratopteris; species Ceratopteris richardii. The sequence continues at coordinate 158,034,316 of CM035415.1, forward strand.
TTTTCACTCAAAATCGTGGAAAACTCGATTTTGAACACAAAATCGTGAAAACACGACTTTGACACAAAATCGTGGAAAACACGACTTTGAACACAGAATCGTGGAAAACACGATTTTGATCACAAAATCGTGAAATACACGATTTTCACACAAAATCGTGGAAAACTCGATTTTGAACACAAAATCGTGAAAAACACGATTTTCAACAGAAAATCGTGAAAAACTCACAAGTAGATAGAAAATCGTGAAAAACACGATTTTCAACAGAAAATCGTGAAAAACTCGATTTTCAACAGAAAATCGTGAAAAACACGATTTTCAACAGAAAATCGTGAAAAACTCGATTTTCAACAGAAAATCGTGAAAAACACGATTTTCAACAGAAAATCGTGAAAAACACGATTTTCAACAGAAAATCGTGAAAAACTCACAAGTAGGTAGAAAATCGTGAAAAACACGATTTTCAACAGAAAATCGTGAAAAACTCACAAGAAGGTAGAAAATCGTGAAAAACACGATTTCCAACAGAAAATCGTGAAAAACTCACAAGTAGGTAGAAAATCGTGAAAAACACGATTTTCAACAGAAAATCGTGAAAAACTCACAAGTAGGCACAAAATCGTGGAAAACACGATTTTCAACAGAAAATCGTGAAAAAACCCCAAATTCATCAGAAAATCGTGAAAAACCCCAAATGCATCATAAAATCGTGAAAAACACGATTTTCATCTGAAAATCGTGAAAAAACCCTACTGGCAGTAGAAAATTGTGAAAAACCCTAATTTCATTAGAAAGTCGTGAAAAACACAAAACATAGGAAGAAAATTAAAACACACACAATTTTGGACAAAAAATTGTGGAAAACCAATATATTGGTTAGGAAACTGTGACAAACACTCTGTTGAGTATTAGAAATTTGTCAAGAATAGTTGAATGATACTAAGATCTGGAAATAAAATAAATTCAATTCCTAAACAAGACCTAACAAGGAAGGAAAAAGAGCCAGGAAGTAATAAAAGATCAGAAAGAAGTTTAAGCCAAGAAAATAACATGGAAAACCTAAATGAAACAAATGAGCCAATAGAAACTGGGGATTTTAGAAACATCCTTAAGTACATGTATACAAATAGGTTTGGAACCTATATATACCAGGATGGAATGCATAAATTCCTCATTAGACTGAGAAATTTAGAAATTCCCCTGAATATAACTCCAGTAGCCCAATTCAAAGATGGAAGATATGAAGACAGGCAAGGATGTGTATACATCTTCTCTCAAGACCCAGAAAATTCAAATGATCTAGGGCAATGTGCTGACAAAGGACCTTGGGAACATAACATGGGACAACCAGACATACCTAGACCAAATGAAAACTACACTAATAAGGAGCAAAATTATGGGAGAAGGACACATGCTTCACCAAATCCCTTTGACAGAGAACCAGAAGGAAACAATGACTTCCCACTCAGAAGAAGACCTCATTGGCAACCTCAGGGTAGGATGCTTAGACCATATCAAGTAGCCAAATGCATGAAGAACCAATATGAAGGGTATTCAGATCCTCATGCTCATGCTGCAGAATTTAGACAACTGATTAGAGCAGAGGAAGTAGAAGATTACAAGGTACAATTTGAAGCATTTGGTCTAACCCTAACAGGGCCAGCCTTATCATGGTTCATTCCTTTGAGAAAAGAAATGTACCTAGACATTGAATCCTTCTTAGAAGCTTTCATTGGTGAATTCTCTAAGACTGGAATCAAACATAGTACAGCCACATTGATACACAGCTTCAAACAACAAAAGGAGGAAAATGTTAGGGAAGCAGCCAGAAGGTTTAAGCAGTACATTGATAGATGCCCAAGAGAAGAAGTACCTTCCATGGCAAAACAAGTATCCTTATTCATTGAGGGATTGAGAAGTGCTCAATTAAGGACCCTAGTGTACTATAGGAGATGTCCTGATTTAGCAGCCTGTGTTAAGGAAGCAATAGATTTGGAGGACAACAGAGGTCAAGATTTGTTAGCATTTGATCAACCCAGATCTTATGAAGACAAAATTCCTCCAGCAGAAGAGTTAGCTCAGGCTATTGCTAAAGCCCTAGAGGTAAGCACCAAAACTAATCTGATAAACTCTAGGATAAACACAAACAAGAAATGTTATAGTTGTGGAGAAAATCATCTGGCACAACAATGCCCTTATCAGAAACCACAACACTACCAAGATAGGAAGACACTCAAGTATTGTACACTAGAGAGAAAATGGACAAACCATACCAGGGAGGAATGCTTCTATAACAAACAACCTGTCAAGGAAAGAGACTATATGGCTCAAAGGGAATCAGGTTATACCGAGCAACCAAGACCAGTATTGGGACAACAACCTCCCATTCCAACCAATGTGGTACCAGTCAAATATACACCCATTGACGAAGGAAATTCAAGATTCAGATCACCTTATAAGGAGGAGTATCAATGGAGTGAGGGACATCAGGAAGAATGGGAAGATTATGAAATAAGGGAACCTGAGCTTAAAGCCCTAGATCTGGGAAATGGAAAAATTGAAATGGACACAGCAACATTCATGTACATTACTAACAACTACATGTCCAATCAAAAACCTCAATTCAAAGGGGGACCAAAGATAACATGTTATAGGTGTGGGGGAGAGCATTTCATTAGAGATTGTCCACAACCTCCAACATTCAGGATAGAGGGAGCATATTGTAAGGATTGTGGTAGAGAACATCTGATCAAGGACTGTCCAAAAAATCCCCAAAAACAACAGAACACACCTAATAACATACCTTTAAAAACAGTCAAAATTATGGAACAAGAGGAATTGAGTGACAATGATCAAATTGAACTTAATGTTATAACAAGGGCACAAGCCAAACAACAAGGAATAATTAAAGAACAAAATGAGGGTTCCACATCAAAAGGGAAGAAAAATAGACAAAGAGGGAAATGGGAAAAGAAAAGGAAAGTGGGCAAAAGTCTGGAAGAAGACAGTCAGGAACAAACAAATTCAAAACATTCTTCCAGTCAGGAACAAACAAATTCAAAACATACTTCTCATCAAAAGACCCAGAATCTGTCAGAATTAGGAAATTCTCAGAGCCTAGACACCCTAATCAAAGCCTATAAAGGAAGGATTCAAGAGGGACCAAGCCCTGCAGATCATGCAATGGCTTATCCCATACCGGATTTAGAGCATGAAAGGATGCTAAAATGCAAACAAATTATCCAGGAAACACAACTCAGGTTAGGGGAAGAAGACAGCTCTCGGAGAACATTTGATCAGCATGAAAAAACAAAAACCAAGGAAGATGATAAAGAAGGCAATCCACACATAACATTCCAAATAAGTTTAGATGAACATTGTAGTATTACATATCATACAACATGGGAAAATTTGTTGAAACAAAATCCTCACCTACAAAACAAGATGAACAAGGAAGAAACAATATCTGGAAACCTTCATTCACCAACACAAGAATTAGAGGAACTATGGTATATTCCTATTGACAAAATAGGAGGGTATTGTGAAGGAGAAGAAGGGAATTCAACTTTAAAATTACAATATGGAAAACATTCAGCAAAAGCCATTTTGGATAGTGGATCAGGAGTGGCTATAATGACTAAACAAACCTGGGAGAAATGGGGAAGAAAGGAATTATTACCCACTAAAATGAGATTACAACTTGCAGATGGACATATAGAAAAGCCCCTAGGAATTTGGGAAAAAGTGATTGTGGACATATGTGGCATAGAAATAGAGCATACTTTTGCTATAGTAGAATTTCCACAATCCACATCTTATGAAATTATCCTAGGAAGACCCTTCATGAGACAAATGCAAATTGTACAAGATTGGGGTAATGATTGTTTATATCTTCAGAACCAGGGGAGAATAACAAGAGTAAACTTACGAAATGGCCACTATTGTGACATATCTCCTAGAGAATGGTATAAAATACATCAAAATCAACCAGAAAGTGAAGAATCAGAGAGGGAGGATCAGGAAGAAGGTGAATCAGCAGTTTGGAAGTGTAACATATTAAGAAATATCACAAATAGGAAAAGGAAGTTAAGAAGAGAAGATTGTGTGGAAGAAAGAGAAATACAAGATGAAAATTATGTGCCTCAACAATTCAAAGATGAAGAGTTTGAACCTTATGGATGGAATCAAATCTTAGCTACCATGGATTTGGCCAGTGAGGAATATGTGGGAATGGAATTTCAAAATGAGGAAGGATTTGACATCTTCCACATTGGCATACATATGATAGGAGTATCACAAAGAGAAGAGGATCAAAATCAAGAAATGATATTAACAGAAGGAAAATCACAATATTTGGAAACAATAAAAGCTAAGGATGCAATCAAAGACAAAATCTCAGGCAAATACAAGGGACATAAACACAAAGAAATAGAAAGAGACCAGGAAAAAGAAAAGAAAGAGAAAGAGATAAACAGAGATCAATACTTTGATGTACCAGCAAACTTTAAAACTTATGAAGTAGAAGACAGACTACTTCTGAGAATGAAACCAAAAAGAGAGAAGAAGAAAGGGGAAGCATATGATAACGAAGAACAAACAAAGAAAATTGTAATTACACAGGAAGAAGGAGAAGAGAGACAAATAGTAATAGCTGATGACATGACATCACAAGAAGAAGAAGCATTAAGGAACCTAGCAAAGAAATATAGGGATGTATTTGCTTACAGTTATAAAGATTTGAAAGGAATTGATCCAAAAATTTGTGAGCATAAGATTCCTATGACACCTGATGCAAAACCAAGCAAACAAAGACATTATACATTTAATGACAAATACTCTGCCAAAATAAAGGAAGAAATTGACAAGTTGTTGGCTGCTAATTTCATTTATGAAATAGAATACACTGAATGGATATCACCTATAGTTGTGGTGCCAAAGAAGAACGGGAAACTTAGGGTATGCATTAACTTGAAGAAAGTAAATGCAGCAACTATAAGGGATAGTTATCCACTGCCAATAACAGATCATCTTCTTGAGAGAGTTGCAGGAAAGGAAGTCTATAGTTTTCTAGATGGCTTCTCAGGATACAATCAAGTACCTATAGCTTTAGAGGACCAACATAAGACTGCCTTTTCTACAGAATGGGGGGTTTATGCTTTTAGGGTTATGCCCTTTGGATTGACCAATGCCCCAGCAACTTTTCAAAGGTTGATGTGTCATATTTTCAAAGAATTCCTGAGAAATGTGATGGAAATCTATGTAGATGACTTATGCACTTTTTCTTTAAAAAGACAAGATCATTTACAAGATTTGGAAAGAATATTCAGGAAGTGCAGGACATATAGAGTATGCTTAAACCCAGAAAAGTGTGTATTCTATGTCAGACAAGGAAGAATGTTGGGTCACATAGTGTCAAAAAATGGAATTTCTACTGATGAGAAGAAAATAAAAGCCATAATAGAGCTTCCTAGACCAACAAATGTGAAGGAACTCCAAACTTTTATGGGACATTGTGGGTACTATAGAAAATTTGTATACAAATTTGCTGATATAGCCAAGCCCTTATATGCCCTCATCACAAAGTTTGAGTGGACTGAAGAATGTGACCAAGCATTTGAAACATTAAAAACTTGTTTGGTGACAGCACCAATCTTAAAAACACCTCAGTGGGATAAAATCTTTCATGTACATGTTGATGCTTCAAATTATGCTCTGGGATGCGTGTTAGCACAACCAATAGAAGGAAGCAAATTAGATTTTCCAGTAGCATATGCAAGTAGACAATTAAACATTGCAGAAAAAAATTACACAACTACTGAGAGAGAAGGATTGGGAATGATCTTTGCTGTCAAAAAATACAGACATTATCTATTGGCCAACAAGTTTAAATTCTTTGTGGATCACCAAGCTCTACTCTATTTAGTAAATAAACCATGTCATACAGGAAGAATAGTAAGATGGTTTCTTTTACTAATGGAATTTGAGTTTGAGGTGGTGGTTAGACAAGGAAAAACACACTTGAGAGCAGATCATTTATCAAGAATCCAGTCAAAAGAACCTAGTTCACCTATAGATGATGATTTGCCAGATACATACTTATTCAAGGTGGAAAGTGTTCCTGAATGGTCGATGTCATTAATTCCCTTGCTAACTATGGGACCTTGTAGGTCATTAGCAAATAATACACATCTGGTGTTACAAAGCAGGAATTTCATGTTGTTAGCTGGACATTTGTATCACCTCAATCAGTCAGGTATACTGGAATATTGTACTCCAGAAGAAGAGCAACATGAATATGTAAGAAAAGCTCATTGCTGGAATCCATGTACTCATGCTTCTACAATTGTCACTCTTAGTAACCTTAATAGGATGGGAGTACATTGGCCAAATAAGATTCAAGATGTGGAGAGATATATTGATAATTGTCAAAAATGTCAAACATGGCAGAAAGCAGAATTAATAACTCTATATTGGTTTCAGAAAAACCCTGAATGGAGTGAAAATATTGTTGAGAAGTTGAAGAGAAAGGAGAAAGGGGAACAAGTAATAGCTGGTGCTGATTCAAGAAATCTACAAGTGATCTCAGAGGAATATCAACTCATAGGAGAACAATTATATAAGAGAGGAATGGATGGATATCTGAGAATTTGTGTTCCAGAAGAAAGGTATTTAGAGATGTTGGAAATGGCACACTCAGGAGTAGCTGGAGGACATTTCTCAAGTGATAGAACAGCCAAACTCATCTTATATTCTGGCTTTTGGTGGCCAACCCTATTTCCCGATGCTAGAACTTATGTAAAAAGATGTGATGTCTGTCAAAGGGTAAGCCAACCAAACAAAAGAGATAACATGCCATTAATTCCTTTAATTTCAGCCAGAGCTTTTAGTAAATGGGGATTGGACTTTATTGGACCAATACATCCTCCAGCCAGACAATCTCATGCAGAATACATACTAGTAGCTACAGATTATTTGACAAAATGGGCTGAGGCCAAAGCTACTAAAAGAAATGATGCTCACACCACTGCTAGATTTTTGTATGAAAACATTATCACTAGATTTGGACTACCAATTGAATTGGTAAGTGATAGGGGGACTCATTTTTTGAATCAGATCATAGAAAACATGACTAATTATTTCATGATTAGTCACAATAAGTCAGCCCCATATCACCCACAAGCCAATGGGTTAGCAGAAAGTACTAATAAAGTACTTTGCAATGTATTGACCAAATTAGTCAACACAAATAGAAATGACTGGGATTATCAACTGAATCATGTTCTTTGGGCTTATAGAGTGGCATACAAAACAGCTTTAGGGACTACACCATTTAATTTGGTGTATGGCCAGAATGCGGTTTTACCCATGGAATTTCTTATTCCAACACTGAAGGTGGGTAGCCAATACAATTGGACAGGACATGAATTATCTGAGAGAGTCATAGACTTAGAAAAACTGGGAGCATCGAGACTCCAAGCAGTGATGAGTATATACACAAACAAGAAAAGACAAAAAGCTTATCATGATGTTCACATAAAAGACAAAGATCTACAAGAAGGAGACCTGGTCTTAGCTTACACAATCAAAGAACATCAGAAAAAGTTTCAGAAAAAAGGTCATGGGCCATATATCATACATCAGATAAGCAAAAGTGGAGCTATTCAGTTAGCCAATATTGATGGGGAAATCATGCCAAATTTCATAAGTGGATGTAGGGTGAAGAGGTATGAGTGCCCATTAACTACTGAGGAATGGAGAAGATTGCAAAAGGCTCAAAATAGGAAAAAAGAGGAAGAAAGTGTTAGAAAGGAGGCTCAACTGGAAGCCAAAGAGAGAATTAGAAAATTGAAACAAGTGTGCTTATGCGAAAACACTCTAAAACAAAAAGAACATTTGCCTTTGATTATGATGAATTACCAGAATGAAAACATAAGGGTTTTGATAGACTCGGGAGCTCAAGTGAATCTAATTAGCTCAGCCTTGATCAATAAGTTTAATCTTAAGAGAGCTGAAAGCAGAATTTTGATCAAAACCCTGGGAGGGAAAAGAATTCAAAGCATATCTTCACTTTCTATGAAAGTTAAATTTAATAATGAATATATGGAGATAGATTGTGAAGAGTGGCCAGACCATTTAATGACTGAAAAGCTGATTTTAGGGCAGCCATGGCTCAAACAAGGTAAAGTCATCTTAAATTTTGAAAAAATGAAGCTTAATTTGACCATCAAGGACAAAAAGTTTTTAATGTTCTTTCTGAGTAATGAAGAGCAGGTAGTTCATATGGATGTTCATGACCCACATCTCGAAGGATTTGCTTTCTCAATGAAGGACAGGAACATTTTGACAATACAAAGTGATCAAGCTTCATACACTCAAGATCAGCAAAAGACAGAAGAGGTAAAGGTTGATGAGGAGACAAAACAGAGAAGACTATTATTGCCAAAGTTGCAATATCAACAAAACAGAACAAAAAGAATATGGAAACAGGTCATGCACAGTTATGGCTCACCAAAACAAGAAATTAAAACAAAATGGATATGGAAGCCAAAAAATGTCAAAAAATGTTCATCCACAGAGCATGGATATTTCCATAACAGAAGGACAAATGGAGTAAAATATTACTGGGTAAAAAAATCAGAATTAGGTCAATGGAAGAGGGATAATCCACCGTGGACCTATTTTTGGAATTTTGAAAAGGACAAAAAAATATTTCTTTCTTTCCCCTTAGAAGAAAATTAGGAGGGGAAGGAACCAGAAAAATATATTTTATTTTCTTGATTTTCTTTCTAAAATAAAAAAAACACAAAGCAAGATATAGGGAGGGAAAGAGTAATTTATTATGGAAAAAAGTTGTCTTGTCTTATTGATTTTTAATTTTTTGTGATCATTTTTCTTTTTTACCATTACTTTTTCAAGTTTCTTCATTAATCATCTTTTCTAGCATCATCCTTTTAATTTAGGAATTGTTTTTTTGAGTAAAGAAGTGACAATTGGAGAGAGCACAATAGATGTCTTGCTACACCTGTGTTGCTCACTTAAAATTGAGTCTCTTGAAAAAAAAGCAAAAATTGCTGGGAACTTGTCTTTCTTATTTTTTATATGTCAGTAACATTCCAGAATAATATAGTATTTTCTTATGAAATCTTGTGACTCATGTGGGTGGAGTATTTTCTTTTCTGTTATATATAAATACAGGATGGTGAATACAAAGGAGTTGGCAATCCACGACTTCAAAGCTGATTCAGTGACTTTGTCCAGAGGACACTGGTTTTTGGACAGTGATGCAGCTGAAGAACAAGTGGACTTAGAATCTGATGAAGACCAAGAAATCCCAGAAGCTGAAAAAATAGCAAAAGAACTTAAAGAAATTCTGGGAGTGATAGGACAGCATATCTTCACAGTAGCAGTGGGAGGATATAAGTACACTATGTTGTGCCAAGAATTTTACAGGTTTCAGAAAACTTCTGTCAACCTCAAAAGATGGAAAGCTGTGGGATTGCACAAGCTCTTAGAAGAACCTATTTTCTTTATTGACTTTGAAAGAGTAGCACAAGTGATGGGAACTTTGGAGGAAGTGGGAAAAGGCAATGATGCCTACTTCAGATGTAAAGTGAAGAATAAAGACAATCAGGAGGCAGGGATAGTCATCAAAGCAGAACATATCAGAGCCGCCTTACAGTTCTATCCAATGGGCACTAAACTGGACCAAAGTTTTGTCAAGAAAAATAAGGAGACTTACACGGGGTATGTAAAGTTCACTGACTTCAAGGGAAAAGAAAATGAAGAATATGCTATAAGAATGTTCTTGCAGTTCTTTTGTTTTCCGAAATTACCAAGGTATACCATGCCTCATAAGTCAGTAACTCTATTAATGTTCAATAACAAAGATAAAACCAAGCCATTTGGGGTGATGGATGTCTCACCTTACATCCATGAACAACTGAAGGAAGCAGCAAAGCACTGGGAGCAGAAGAAATTCATGAATGGAGCCCAGTTTTTGACAAAAATCATTTATCATGTTCTAGGTATGGAAGAACAGTTAAAGTTAGCTCCTGAGGCACAGTACTTCAGAAATTTGATGTCAGGAATCAAAAGTCCCCCAAAGAAGGCACTTGGAAGAGAATCAGAAGGACAAACTCGCATGAGGGGAACAGGAATGAAGAGAAAAGTAATATCTGAGGAAGTGATTCCAGTAAAGAAAAGAAAGTTGGACCCCAGAAAAGTAGAGTTAGAACAGGCGGAAGAAACAAGAGAGGAACAGGTGGCAGCACAGAAAAAGGTGCAATCCTCCAGTGAACCTCATCCTCCGCAGACAAGCAAAGAACAGCTTTACACTTATCTCACTCAAGGAAACAGCAAGAGAGCCATATACGAGGCACAATATCAAAAAATGTTGGAAGATTTTTCATGTAAAGCTACCGATTGGATCCAAGAAGAGGTGGAGCACTATGAAGCATTGCATGAAGAAATGATGGCAGTAGAAACTGAAGAGATATTTGTAAAGAAGGAGGTAGAATTACTGGCATACTTCAAGGAGTTGCAAGGACCTCCAGAGGCCAGAACTACGGTGATAGTGAAAAAGAAGATGCCAAGGAAACCTGTTCAAAAGAAGAAGATGATAAAGAAAGGGAAAGGAAAAATGGCAGATGAACCTGTGAAAAAAGAAAGGAGACAAGTAATTACCAAAGAAACACAAAAGCTAACCTCAGTGATGGAAGTGTCAAAGCCTATAGAACAAGAAGTGGGAGGATCTTCACGATTCTCATCTGATTCAGATAGCGACATTGAGAGTTTTTTGCTAAAAAGTTTAAATCTGTCAATACCCAACACTCCCAATATAGCTGTACAGGCTGTGGAAAAAGTGAAAACACCTGAGGATTCAAGTAAGAAACCTCAAGAGAAGCAGACACAGGAGGAAATAGTTCCACAGATGAGTGCTGAAGAAAAAAGGAGGCAGTTAAAAGGAAAGGCAAGGATGACAGAAGAGGAAGACCAGAAGAGAAATGAAGATAGTTCTGGAATAATGAATGTTGACAAAAATTCAATATGGACCAACCCATCACAGACACAGTTCAAATTAAATGCAAGGTTGACTGCAAGTTTGGAGGAACTAGCAAAGAGAGTATTCGGCAGTTCAAATGATCAACAGAAGGATGCATCCAAAGAACAGGAAAGCAAGGAGTTAGAATCAGAAAAGAATGCTCAAGAGGTTTTGGGACAAGTAATAGAGGAAGGAATTGTTCAAAGTATAAAGGATGTGCTGCAGGATATAAAAAGCAGTGAGGAATTTACATCTAAGAATGATCAAAAACAGGAGGTGGAAGTAGATTTTATGGACATTGAGGAGCAAGATCAGGAATGCATAAAAGAGAAAAGTAATGACCAGGTTGCTGGTATAAAAGAAATTGAATCAATTGAAGTTCAGGAAAAGCAGGCACAGGAAGACCAACTCAAGAAAGTTCAACAAATTCTTGTTGAAAAGGACTCAAACAAAAGTCAGGAAACCCTAACACAAGAGAAGGAGATACTAATTAAGGGAGACCAGCTCTTCACAGAGAAGCAACAAGTATTGGAAGAAAAGAAGCCATTAGAAAAGAAGGAAGCTTCAGATTTTTCAGAGCAGAAGAGTGCAAATGACAGAGCACTAGTTTATGAAGAGGATGATAACAATCAGGATACAGAGAACTATGATCACAGTGATGAAGAACAAGACATGCAGGACATAGAAGATGAAACAGCAGCAGAAGAAGATGATGTGGATAAAGAAGATAAGCAAATTGAAGTTAGACAGACAGAAATAGAAGTAGGGTTGGAAAGAATACCCAAAAATATAAGATCAGCTTGTCAAATGATTATGAGCAACATTGAACAATTCAGACCATCTAGCAGAAATATGATCATATCAGGAATGGTGGCTGAATCAGAATTTGAAAAAGGCAGTTTAATTATCAAAGAACACAAGAAAGAAAAAGAGCAGATGACAGAGCAATTAAGGTTGATAAAGGAAAGGAATGAAGAATATCTCAATAGAATCATTGCTTTGGAAGAAGCTGAAGTTCAGAAGCAGAACAGGATCCAATATTTGGAAGAAAAGAGTGTAAAGTTATCAGAGCAGAATGCCAAAATGGAAATGGAACTAAACACCATAGGAGGAAGATACAGAACTTTACAAACATCTTATCAAATTCTGACTAGAGCACATGAAGAGATTAATAAAGTGTTGTTAGAAGAAGGTCAACTACAAGGTGGAAGTAAATCTGTTCAATTGACAGAGGAAGAAAAGGAAGAGCTGCATAAAGAAATTCAAAGACTTCAAACAGAATTAAAAGAGGCCAAAGAAATGGAGAAACAGGCAAACACTCATGCTGCCACATCAATGAGAGGATATCATCAATTACATTTGGAGGTAGAGAAGGAAAGAAGTGAATGGCAAGCAAAGATGGAGGAAGAAAGAAATGAGTGGAGGAAGGAAAAGGAGTTATGGGCAGCTCAGAACAAAAGTTCAATGATGACTATAGAAGAACTACAGAAACAGTTGGAGAAATCAAAAGTTCCAGAAGAAATTCAAGATCAAGTACAGGCAGAAGATACAGACAATAGGGAATATGAAACAGGGGATTTTGACAGGGAACAAGAGAACAAGGAACCAGCAGCCAAAGAAACAGAGGAAGAATATTCTGAAGATTTTGTACAGAAATTCTTGACCAATAGAGAGTCAAGAATGGAATTTATCAAGAAAATGCATGATGAGTATGAAGATCAAATAGTTACCTTTGCTCTGAATAAAGGAATTAATCCAGATCAGCATCATTGGGCTGCAGATGGATTGGGAATACCTTTCTGTATGATTGTGGAGAGTATAAAGAATTATCCATTAGCCAGAGTAGGGCTATCTCCGAACAAATACCTTGAGTATGAAGAAGATATTAATGTCACGAAGGAGTTATTTGAAAGAGCAAATCCTAAATGGAGGAATAAGTGGTTGGATGCCAATAAGGAATGCAGGAAAATTTGGAAAGAGGCACCTTTGAATTTAAAGATCAACCCAGCCTATTGTCCAGTTGCCAGAAGAAGAGAATGGACTGTTTTTTGGGAAAGGAGGAAAACAGGGCAGATTCCAGCAAAATGGCTGAATTTTCCAAAAATAGCAGGTCCAAAGGCAGGCACTTGGCCTACAAAAAATTACATGGTGAATACTGCTGAGTCAGTTTTAACAACATATAAAGATGTTAATGATCCAGCCTGTATATTACTTGTCAGAATAATGAGATTGATTCTAGCTTGTATAGAGACCTACACTGATACAGATATCAGAATTTTGAACTACATAGGTTTTAATTCACCAACCGATGCTCTTTTGTTTGATTTGAGTGAGACACCAGACAGGATCTGCTTAATGGCCTACTACAGCAGAATTATATTTTTGGGTAGCCATTACTTACAGATTTTTGAGGATGCTTTTGATTATGGATTTTTTGAGAGGGAGTCAGAGATTTTTGGAAACCTATCAGTTGTTACAAAAGCAAGACTTACTGCCTATGAAGTTGCTTACACAGAATATTTGAAGAAGGATGTTATAGATAAGCCTGAAGCTGCAGTACAATGGAGGAAAGCCTTATTTGAAATGGTCAATAATTTGAATGTCACAGAAAGGAAGAGCCATGATTTGGTGTCACAAGTGTATCAAAGGAAGAAGAAATAAAGCTGAGCTCACATAAGAAAATCTTTCGTCAGGAGCCGAAAGGCTTAGGAGGGGAAGGATGTTGGAAGGTGTATTTTTGAAGAGCATTTTTGATGTAAAAAATTAGTAAAAAGTCAAAAAAACTTGTAAAATATTTATGCAATGATTGTAAAAATAAGGAAGAGTCTTCCTTATGTGGTTGAGGATCTAATGTAATTTTTGTAGAATTTTTAGAAACTCTTAGATAGCATTTTTTAGAAAATTAGAGAAAAAGACCTAATTTCAAGTGTGAAAAAGGACACTTGAAAATGTATATAAGTCAATTTTCTCTATTTTGGAGAGGTTGGTTAGTCATTTGCTCAAGCTATCAATAGAGAAGAAAGAGTTTCTGCAAAATCGTGTTTTCTCCTGTTGAGTGTATTTCTTTTGATGTGTGAGCTTGTCTCTTGCTTAATCATGGAGATTTGTGAGTCATATTTGTGTATTACTGAGTAAGTTGTATGAAGAGAGAGACCTATTGCTGTAAATGAGTGGAAAGGACTGAAGGAAGTTCCAAAATTGTGAAAATCGTCTGTTGGTACAGAATCGCGATTGTCTCGTCTTTGTGATACAGGTGATATTTTTCAGTTTTGAGTTCATATTTGTATTCTGCTAATGAAATGGCATGGTTTTGACACAAAGAACATGGAAAATGATGGAGATTTGCCTTAGTTATGGTAAACTCAAGATTTTCTCTTCATCTTCAATTTCTCTCAGCAATCCAGCCATCAATCTCTGATTTCCTTGAATCTATTATCTTGAAGGGGCTGTGGTCTTGTGGATATTCCTAGGATTGACAAAATAAAGATGATTTGTTGATTCTTTGTTACTTCATGATTGGAGAGGACAACTTGGAGTCCAAAACAAAACAACTTGCTAGCGGAGGAAGGTGTGGACGAGTTGTTCATTGAGTCCATGAACCTTCATGCCGACGCCGTGGGACTGGATGAGGCCATTCATGAGGCAGTGGCCTACATCCACAGGTTTGAAAAAAGAGTTCCCGTTCGTCCCAGGAGGTCCGGGAAGCAAATTCACATCAATACATCAGCACCAGGCGAGTCAGCGCAAGCAGAAGAATATCACGAAGCACCGTTGTCACCACCATCCCCACCTCACACTACACAATTCACTCCACCACAGGACACTAGCACCACCACAACCACTACCACTACCATTGTCATGGGCATCCCACTCTCTCCGGGAATCCATTACGGGGGAGTCACCATGCCCACCTTCACCACCCTGTTCACCGATGTCACATCCACTCCACCCACGATTCCCATCTACACCGTCACTCAAACAGTTGACACGATGGAAACCTCACCTGCCACAGCACCACTTCCTCCCCCCATGACACCTTCCTCACCTATACCCCCTCCACCCACATCTCCGCCTACATCCACATCATTCACCTCTCCCATTCCCGCCCCCATTCCCCCTGCATCTTCACCCTTCCCAGCATTATTTAATGTAAATAACATATTCTTAGCATTAAACCAATGTGTATACCAGCTCCAGCATGAGTACAAAGCTCTGGACAACCGGTATCAGAGTCTGGAAACGCACCATCAAAACTTACAAAGACAATTTCTCACTCTACAAACAGAAAATGCAGAACTGAATCAACGCTACACGACGCTTGAGCAGGCTCACCAAACCTTATTGGCGGCCCCCCAACCATCGATAGAATCAGGTGCCAAACAACTAGAAGCTCTGCTCGAGGTATACCAAGCCGATAATCTCAAAGTCCGGCGTAACCTGGCACTTCTCAGAAAACACATGGCGGCCGCCCTAGAAGAAAACAAGAGGCTGCAGCAGCAAAATGAAGCAAATCTAGAAGCAGCAATGGAAGGCTCTCCACACGAAATTGATCCAGAGCAGTTTAAAGCCGTGCCCTCAGAGACAATGAAGACAATCTTGGACAGCTATGCAGATCTATTAGAAGCTCATGATGACTTGGAAAGGGAACGTGATGCGCTGCGCAATCAACTCCAAGAGCAACAGACAGCACCCAAAGTCACAGAAACGACCACGACTTCAGAAGAAGTCATGGCATTGAAAGAGCAGGTGGCCGAATTACAGGCAAGATTACTCACACATGAAAGGCAACCCTCTCCAGTGGTCGAACCTGAACCCGAGGATTTGGTACCCATCGAGGTAGATGAGACGTATGAGGAACCTTACGTTCCTATGCCAATGCCAGGTGGTGAGCAAACCGCAGAAGGAATGGATACGTTAGAAATCGAAGTACCTGAGTGGCTCCAAACACTAGAGAAAACGGCATCAACTCATGAAGATCGAGTGGCAGTTCAGATCCAATCTATGGCAAAGATAGAGGACACTATTATTAAATCAGAATACTTCCGCAGCATGTCCCACCATAGATGGATCGGAACCAATGATGATCAATACGTGCCCTATTGTATACTCCTGGCGGACTACAATGCAGAAATCCAACATAAATGTGGCAAACCTCCAATGTTTGCTACACAATTTGGGCCAGATGACATCCCAGAGAGTGCTAAAAAAGGATCCATTCATCAACCCACTTGGAGGATCCGACTCCTCGAAACCTATCCGGAGATGGTTCGCACCTGGACGAATATGCCTCTTTTTATTAAATATAACCCTTGTTATGTTCCTGTACTCCGCAGACGTACATGGCCAGAGTTTACCATTGCAGTCAAGAATATCAAGGGATGCGCCAAATGGTTAAACTACGTCTATCTAGCACCCCCTCAAGGGCCTCCCACCGTCAATTACATGATCTCCACTATACGGCACTGGAGCATCCGATTAAAGAATACCCCTGATGTAATGGCCCAGATGTGCATGAAAATTTTTGAGTTAATGCTTATTACATTCAGGACATTCAAGAATATCAAGGACCCACACTTCTCAGGCGTCGGATTCCTTACAGGAAACCAAGATTTAGTTTATGACATGAGCACCACTCCTTCCATAGAGGTGATATACGCTTGGCACGCCAGAATAAAATACCTCCCAGCCTGCTTTAAACAAACATTCGAAGAGATGTTCATAACAGGGTTCTGGGAATACCACTCAGAAATATTTGTACCCAGACCCTCACATCTCCTCCATTTATTTGCTGTGGAGCGAACCATTCACTCAGAGCAGTTACGGGTGCCACATCCAGATGTCCCAGGGCCAGTCAATTGGGATGCATTGCTGACAGATCTAGCAAGGGGACTCAGGTTAGAAGAACACCACCTCGCCGCCGATGTTGTACAATACTACGTACAAAAAGCAGCTAGACAAGGGTCTGTCAGGGGCGACAGACGCGAGAGTGGGGGGGGTGTTGGCAGTAGCCTTGGTACATCAGGAACTACAAGACGTGAAAGTCAAAGAAGGGAGTCAGAGCGAAGGGACAGCACGAGCAAACAGGGCAGTCAAAGAAGATCTGGCAAGTAGGCCAATATTTTTTCAAGACATTAATGCAAACCAGAG
Organism: Ceratopteris richardii; assembly: GCA_020310875.1. Taxonomy (NCBI): domain Eukaryota; kingdom Viridiplantae; phylum Streptophyta; class Polypodiopsida; order Polypodiales; family Pteridaceae; genus Ceratopteris; species Ceratopteris richardii. The sequence goes on from CM035415.1 coordinate 158,051,504, forward strand.
AGATGGACATGCAGGGAAGAAGAGAAAGTAGGGAGCTTGAAGATATGTATGGCAGATCACTAGAAGAAATCCCTACAACAACAGTGATTTTTATCACTAATAATCATTGTAAATCTCATTTCACATTTTTGTAGCTCCATTTTGTGCAAGCCAAGGAGTCCTTGAGCTTGAGGAGCCTTAGAAGTAGTTGCGTACCAATTTTCATAATTTTTAGATCTCGTTTGAGCCCCCAAATAAGCCCTGGAACCTAATTTTTAACTAGGCCGGACACTAGGTCTGGACAGGGCCAAAAGCTAGTCAAAAACTATAAAAGGAGCTAGAGAGCTCATTTTTGAGGTTAGATTGTAATTGAAACGAACTTGTAAGAGCATTTTGAAAGTAATCTAAAAAAGCTCCATTGTTTCTCACTCTTTGTCTTGCCTTGCGTGCGCGTGTGTGTGTATGTGTGTGCATGCTTGTGTGCTTCTCACTCACACACTTGTGCCGCCACTTGCTCGAGGTCTTCATACCATCCTCACGTCTTCCCGGATTGACATTAAAGGAGGTGCTACTCATCACTGAGCTACAGTCTTCGAATCTGCCTGTGACAAGTTCTTGTTCTATTATTGTTTGACTCTCTTCCTCTGTCAGCTTTTTGCGTGCCCAAACTTTTTCCATAGTTCTATACAGCTTCTTGATAGCTAGTGTGTAAGCTGCTGCCTCGTAAGTTTCATCTTCATGGGTACTTGTATCGCCATGTGTGTCTGTTTGTTGGCCTTGGCCATCTGTCTGTTCATGCTCTTGGGATTCCTGAGTTCCCTGGCTAGCTTCGTCGTCATCGGTTGTTGTTCTTTCGTCATCAGAGCTGGACACGATCTGTCCTTGTGGCTGATCCCTGGGTGTGGTGGGGTAGCTAGGCCTTTCAAATTCTTGCGAAAACAATTGTCCTTCTGAAAATTGGAACTCATTGGAGAATGCATCGGGCATCTCAAAATCAAAAGTTTGGTCCAGTGGCTCTGCTTGTCTTGGTTCTAAATGGGGTATTGGAAAAGAGAAAGCTTCCGCACCAATAGTGGTGGGAAGTTCAACTGCTGTGGTGATAGGTTCTGTGGTTGTGGCTGCTTGGGGTGCAACAGTACTGGTGGTGCCCTCCGGCGTAACTGGTCTTGATAACCGTATACGAATTGGTGGTACCGTGGGAGTGGCTGCTGTTGGTGACTGCTCTGGAGATGGTTGTGGCGAGGGTGATTCTGGGACTTGTAGGCACAGGATAGTACCTCTCATCCGCTTTCCGGCTCTGCCTTTGCTAGACTTTCTAGCCTTCCTAGTGGTGCCTTTAAATGCTATCAGTTCCTCACTGGTCATGGCACGCTCAATTGGTAAGTCATACGCCAAGCACATATATATGATCCTGGTAAGGGCGCAGCATCCATTGATTACCTTCTTTCGCTCCCACCTATGTTGTGCCAAATAGAGCTGATCAATTATCCAGTTGGCTAGATCAACCGTTTGCGGTCCAGTACATGCTAAGTACAATCCAAACCAGATTCTCTTGTGGGGCATGGTAAAACGATCCTGAGCTGGGAAAGCAAAGTGCTGCATGCATATCCGTAATGGCTTAGAGAGCTCAGGTGTTATAGCAGAAATATCCTCCCATTTAGTTACGTCACCACGTTTCATCTGCTCTGGGACTAGCCGTTCTCTCTCCGTCGGAGTGTGTGTTCCATGTATTTTCAGAGCTGCGCGAATTAAATCTTTAGACAAATAAAACCTTCTGAATGGAGGATCATTTACCAAGGATGGTAACATGAATGTGCCAGGTAGATCCTTGTTTTTTGAAGTTGTTAAGGTGGTTACCAAGTAAAAACATTTGTAAAAATCGGGTTTAGGCAGATGGTCGCTAAAATACTCTGTAAATCCCGCTCGTGCCCAAACGTGCGTTAGATCTTGTGTATTCTGTAGTCCTTCAAATTCTCTTGAAAAGAACTGGTACTTGGCCCATGTGCGAAGATCAAATGCCAAATTGGCCTCAAATATGAAATCAGCGTCTGCTAATGGTCTTGCTAGGCCTTGAAACCAATGAGAATTACGATGAATCTTCTCAGTATATCCTCTAGGAGGATCATCGATTGGCATGGGTCCTGGAAAACCTTGAAACTCTGGTGGTTGCATCGTAGGATAAGATTCTGCGAGTAATTCTCCAATATTGGCCATTGGTGTGCTTGGGCCAGCTTCTGATGGTCCTGCTTCGGTTTCCATGATGACTAATGAGCTAAAGGAAAAGATCTGCTACAAAAGATTAACACATTAGCATGGAAATTAATTATGATCCCAATAAGGTGAGACCGCAATCCCTTTCCATAACCGATGTGTAACCCGTGTAGCTAAGTGTCGTGAAGTGATTGATGCAATGATCTTTTTGCAGAGCTAATGCAGGTCTCTAGACACCTACATGGTTTAGATTATGCGTGGGTCTATGGATAAGGTATTTCTTGGCGATCCAAATCTGCCGAGTCTTTGTACTTGTAGAAGAAGATCGAGGGGACTTTGGATGCTGACTCTGCTTCTGTTGAAACTTTGTCCTGCTCTCGTCTGCAGTGTTGCCAATAGCCTGTGGTTGCTGTCCTTTTGGCACCCATATTTGTTTTGTGCCACTTGTTCTGTGATGTTGATACTGCTGCTTTCTTTGCCTTGTCTGGTGGTGTCGTCGGTCTTGGTTCCTCTGTTGTGGTTGACTCCTTCGGGGTTGGGTTTAAGAGGTCCATTGGACGCTCTGCTTTGGAAAAGAAGGGAGATCCAACACTTGCATGACCTGCCCATTAGGAAGTGATTCGTTCCTTATCTTTAATCTAGGCCAGTCCGCAGCAAGTTTGGAAGGATGAGCACCGCAGGGTGTTGTGCTCAGTTGGCCGCTGATGCAACCCACCTAACCGCTGATTGTGTTCATCTACCCTAGCAGTTGGGTAGCTGCCCCTTCTAGTTTGCAGGAAGCCCCAGGGAAGATCCCCTGTCGTCCTTCTGATTGACAACTGTCCATAGCCAAGCCCGAATGGGTTGGTGTAGACCTAACGTGACTGGTCTGACCCAAGATCTTCCGGTCTTCCGTCGCATGCGTTTCATAGGGTCTAGGGTTATAAACCTCAATCGGAATGCCATTAGGGAAGTCAAGCGGTATCACTCGCTTCTGTTCTAAGGTTCTAATCTGTAAGGAGCCTTGTCTAAGATTTAGGTCCACTGAGTGATCGTATAGCCAATCTTGGCCAAGGATTAGGGGTTCTATCAGGTCGTCATCATGGCACACTAGTAGCCTCGCTGTCATGGTCACATCCTTAATGAGGATAGGAAGGTCCACCTCACCCATGCAAGGGGTTTCCATGCCTCCTAGGCCTATGAGGTATGCCTCAATTGGCCGCATTTCTATTCCTGAATTCTTATAGTGGGACCATCTAATAGCACTAGTCGCAGCACCTGAGTCAATTAAAGCCCTGAGCTCTTGGCAAGGGTTGTCGTGCTCTAGCCTGACTGTAATGAATGGTCTCCTGTCCACTATACTAGGATGAGTGGTTGACTTTACTTGACACATGGCCATGGGATATCTGGGTGTAGTTTCCAGATGGTTATAATGTTCTCTCCCTAGTCCTTGTCTTCTTAACTTCATGCGTTTAATGCGTTCTATTGCTTCTGCCTAAGCTTCCGCTCGTATTCTATTTTCTTCCTCCTTACGCTTCTTTGCCAACGTGAGTCGTCTAAGCATATCCTCAGTAAGAGGTTCCTGATATAGCTTGACTCTACAGCCACTAATATGTTGGTGCATATCAAGCCTTCACACATTGGCTTGGAATCATGGAAGACTAGCTTGGACAAAGCTTTATCAAGGCTTCACTTGAAGCAAGGATCACATGAACATATGCTTAGATGTTCTTACTTTTTTACCCCTTTGTAAAAGTCTATATGACTTGGCATTTATATGTAATCACTTTAGTCACTTACCTACTTCATTAGTCGTGGAAAAGAGAATGATTTAGTGGAGAGAATATCTCCCTACTTTTAGTAGAGATATTCTAGGGAGCCTAAGTTTGAATTTGAAATTCAAACTTACCTTCAACTCCTATAAAAACTACAAGCAAAAAGTCGCGGGTGTCCATCATCAATCCTGAGGCTATTCTGTACTTTCTAGTGAGTGTGTGAGGTATACTCCATACCCTACACCTCTGAGTACCATTGTGCTATGTCTATCATGCCAATGGGAATGTACATTCATATGATATAATACAAATACTTACATTCATCATCTCTATTTTGTCTGAGTCTCCTACTTCAAGTCTGTCAACTTCCAAGGAGCATTTCTCAGTGCTCACTAAACAAAATCAAGAGCTCAATAGCTCGTTGGAACCAGCTCAAGGTCTTCTACAAGCATACAAAATTTCAGAAGATTCCATTCAGCCATTTGGGAGAAATCGTGCTCGAAGCAGTCACTAGTCTATCTCTGCAACTCTCCTAAAAAGTCGGGGGTAATCAGAATTTTGCTAAACTTATTTCTCAGTGTATGGTTTATCAATTTGAGTGATTCCACTTGTAATTGGTAGCTCATTAAGCCACTTTAATACTCCCAAAAGGAATTGTTTCAATTTCAAGTGTGCTGGTCACACTGAGCATAACACTGAGCAGGTATCATTACAGAATTAGAAAGTTTTTCAAGAATAGTGAAGTGCAAAATCATCTGTTTTGATCTAATCATTACTCAACTCATTTCCAAAGTACACATAGCATATTTTGGTGTCATTTGGAAGCTCAAGGAGTCTACTAAGCATTTCTGGAATCAAAGGAGGGCTGGTGTGAAGCAGGTTTAGCAGCACCAACTCAATTCTTGAGTGCATCCAACCATCACTCCCAACAGTGGTATCAGAGCAAAGAAGGTAAACATGGGTGATGGATTTCCTTCATTCATCGACAAATTGGACAGAAACAACTACCAAGATTGGTCATTGAGAATGAAGACCTATCTACAAGGAAGGAGCTTGTTTGGATACATATCAGGAGATGAGGAATTGCCCTCATTCAAGACTAGAGGACTACCCACAAAGGATGAACATGAAAGGCTCAACCAATGGTGTGCAAAGGATGCTTTGGCAAGGTCTTATCTCTTAAACTCTATATCTGATTTTCTTTTACCACATGTAAGGAACTGTAAGACTTCCCAAGAGACTTGGGAAACTTTGTCAAACTACTTTTCTTCCAACACAAGGGCTAGGAAGAATCAATTGTGGATTGAGTTCACAACCCTTAGGAAGCAGCCCAAGCAATCAGTCTCAGAGTATGTGACAAAGATCAAAGATGTGGCAGACCAATTAGCAAGCATTGGAGAGGAGATTGAAGAGGAGCAAATAGTCAGGCAAGTAACAAATGGACTCAAGGCAGATGATAAGTGGGAAAGTTTCACCACTGCAATGGACCTCTATATGGACATGCATACCCCAGATCTCACAACACTCATGGGCCAACTATTTACACATGAAGCAAAGTTTACAAAGGCTGGAGATCAATCAAAAGGTAACAACCCCTCTGCTCTCTATACTGATAAGAAAGTTAAAGATAAAGGTAAAGGGAAGAAACAGGATGAAGAAGGCTCTACCTCTCAAGCTAATTATGCAGGGAGAGGTAGGTCATCTAGAGGAAGAGGCAGAGGAGGTAAGTCAGGTAGGGGGAGACCCTACAACTCATCACCATGCAACATTTGTGGATTGTCCAATCATACCACATATGAATGCTACAAGAACTACAAAAATCAGAGAGGAAGAGGCTACTCAAGAGGTGGATACTCTCAAGGGAGAGGCAGATTCAATCAACACCAAAGCTACAATGGATACAACAATCAATACAACAACAACTACAATCACAACCACAATGGTAATTACCAAGGTGGATTCAGAAATAGAAGAGACTACAACAACTACATAGAGGAGCAAGATGACTCCCTATTGATCATGAATATGACCTCCAAGGCAGGTACAAATGATGATCATTTATTTTATATTGACTCAGGATGTTCTAACCATGTAGCTGGCAATGTGGCACTACTTTCTGATTTAGAAGAGCCCAAGGGCAAACATCAGGTACAAACAGGTGATGACACTAAGCACTCTGTTGTTAAGATTGGAAATGTGAAGACATGTGATGGTAACCAAAATCTATTGAGCAAGGTACTCTATGTACCAACCATCACCAAGAATCTGATGAGTGTTGGTCAGATTGTGGAGAAAGGTTTGCAGGTCAGATTCACACAACATGGAGCATATGTGGAGGACCCAAGACATGGATTCAGAAGGATAGCCAAAGGGGAGAAATCAGGTAGATTATTTACATTTGAATTAGAAGATACTAAGAACATTGCTTTGTATAATTACAAGGATCAGACACTTTCAGAGTTAGAAATATGGCACAAGAGATTAGGGCACATAGGTGAAAGAACCCTAAAGCAAATGTGCAGGGATCAATGTGTGCTTGGGATACCTAATGTGTCCAAGCAACAGATGATTTACAAGTGTGGATCATGTCAATTTGGTAAGTCTCACAGGTTACCCTATTCAAGGAAAGGTTTCATGCATGAAGACTACCTAGACTTGGTACACACAGATGTTTGGGGACCTAGCAAGGACCCTTCCATTTCAGGTTCAAGGTATTATGTGTCCTTCATTGATGATTATAGCAGGTGGACCATTCTATACTTTATGAAGCATAAAGATGAAGTGTTTAATTGTTTCAAGAGGTATCTTGCACTTGTTGAAAATCAAACAGGAAGAAGCTTGAAGAGGCTAAGGTCAGATGGTGGAGGAGAGTACTTCTCCAATGAGTTTGAAGATTTCTTGCAGGAAAGAGGCATCAAAAGAGAAATTACTACAAGGTACTCACCTTAACAAAATGGGGTAGCTGAAAGAAGGAATAGACTCATAGTAGAAACAGCTAGGTCTATGCTTAATGAAAAGAAGTTGCCAAATTATCTTTGGGCAGAGAGTGTATCCACTGCCACCTATCTCATCAATAGGTTGCCATCCAAGTCACTTAATGGCATGACACCATATGAAGCTTGGCATGGTAAGAGACCCTCTCTGGATCATTGCAAAATCTTTGGTTGTGTAGCATATGTGCATATTCCCTCACAGGTAAGGGGAAAGCTAGATCCTAAGGCTGAAAAATGTATCTTCATTGGTTATGATTTGAACCAAAAGGGATACAAATTCTACAATCCAACAAACAAAGGCTTCAAGGTAAGCAGAGATGTCATCTTTGATGAGAATGACTCATGGTATGAGAATGAATGCAGGAAAGTGAGTCTACCCTATGCCATGGATGAAGATTTCCCAAAGCTCACCAAGGAGGAATCAATTCAGAAAGAAGATTCAAGCTCAGATGATGATGATACAGTAAATCTTGAAGAGTTCAAGGCTTGGAAATCCAAAGGGAAGATGAAGATGAAGCAACTAGAAGATAAACCAGAATCCTCAACTCAAGCAATGAGGAGATCTCAGAGAGAAAAGAAGAAGCCAATCAGATTTGGGTATGACCCATCACTTGTAACTAAACATTCTGTATATCTTGCAAAGGACTTGTTGAATGAAGAACCAGGTACCTATGAAGAAGCAATTACCAAACCAGAATGGAAAGAAGCCATGGATGAAGAGATGGAAGCTCTCAAGGAAAGTGATACTTGGGACTTGGTACCCAAGAAAGACTCTATGAAGGTAATAGGATCCAGATGGATCTACAAACTAAAGAAGAATTCAGATGGAACAATAAACAGGTACAAAGCTAGGTTGGTAGCCAAGGGTTTTGCACAAACCCAAGGCATTGATTATGAGGAGACATTTTCTCCTGTGGCCAAGATGCCAACTATCAGAATATGGTGAGTGTAGCTGCATCCAAGAATTGGAATATGTACCAATTAGATGTCAAGAATGCTTTCTTGAATGGATGGATATCTGAAGAAGTCTACATGTCACAACCACCTGGCTATGAAGATCCAAAAAAGGTACATTATGTTTGTAAATTGAAGAAGGCTCTGTATGGTTTAAAGCAGGCACCTAGAGCATGGAATTACAGGTTGACAACCTACCTCCAAGACCAAGGTTTTGTGATGAGTAAAGCAGACACTTCTCTATTCATAAAGAGAAGTAGTACAGAGGTAATCTACTTGTGTGTCTATGTTGATGACATCATCATTACAGGCAGTGATGTCAATGGGATTAGACACATCAAAGGATAGATGATGAAAGAATTCAAGATTAGTGATCTTGGATTATTGAAGTATTTCTTAGGTCTTGAGTTAGTCTACACCAACTCAGGTATATATATCACTCAAAAGAAGTATGTGCAGGATATGTTCAAGAAGTTTGGCTTGCAGGATGCTAAAGTATCTACTACTCCAATGGAGGTCAACCTAAAGCTAAGTGCTCATGAAGGAGAAGAAGTCCAAGACATCACAAGATACCAAAGTATGGTAGGTAGTTTGAACTATGCTACCTTGACAAGAATTGACATAGCATATGGAGTTAGTGTGCTTAGTCAATTCATGCACAAACCAAGGGTACCTCACCTAGAGGCAGCAAAGAAGATCTTGAAGTATCTGAAGGGAACTCAAAGTCATGGTTTGTACTTTCCTTATACATCAGATGTTGACATTAAAGTCTACTCAGATGCAGATTGGGCAGGATGTAAGGATGATAGGAGAAGCACCTCAGGGTACATTTGTTTTGCAGGAGATAAGCCCATTTCTTGGTCAGCCAAGAAGCAACCTATAGTGGCATTATCATCCACTGAAGCAGAGTATAGAGGGCTTGCCAATGCCACTCAAGAAGCTATCTGGTTGAAGCTTCTATATACAGAGTTAGGCCTATATACAAGGCCACCAATTATCTTTGGAGATAACACTAGCTCTCTTCACCTTGCAGCTAACCCAATATATCATGCTAGAACCAAACACATAGAGGTTCATTACCACTATGTGAGGGAGAAGATACTTAGCAAAGAGATTCAATTGACTTATGTGTCTACTAATATGCAATGTGCAGATTTACTTACAAAGGCATTGGATGGAAACAAGTTATGCAGGTTCAAATCCATGATTGGATTGCAGGATGTAATTGAAGATTGAAAGAGAAGACTTAAGCCAAAGTGTTTGGCTTGAGGGGGAGCTGTTGGTGCATATCAAGCCTTCACACATTGGCTTGGAATCATGGAAGACTAGCTTGGACAAAGCTTTATCAAGGCTTCACTTGAAGCAAGGATCACATGAACATATGCTTAGATGTTCTTACTTTTTTACCCCTTTGTAAAAGTCTATATGACTTGGCATTTATATGTAATTACTTTAGTCACTTACCTACTTCATTAGTCGTGGAAAAGAGAATGATTTAGTGGAGAGAATATCTCCCTACTTTTAGTAGAGATATTCTAGGGAGCCTAAGTTTGAATTTGAAATTCAAACTTACCTTCAACTCCTATAAAAACTACAAGCAAAAAGTCGCGGGTGTCCATCATCAATCCCGAGGCTATTCTGTACTTTCTAGTGAGTGTGTGAGGTATACTCCATAGCCTACACCTCTGATTACCATTGTGCTATGTCTATCATGCCAATGGGAATGTACATTCATATGATATAATACAAATACTTACATTCATCATCTCTATTTTGTCTAAGTCTCCTACTTCAAGTGTGTCAACTTCCAAGGAGCATTTCTCAGTGCTCACTGAACAAAATCAAGAGCTCAATAGTTCGTTGGAACCAGCTCAAGGTCTTCTACAAGCATACAAAATTTCAAAAGATTCCATTCAGCCATTTGGGAGAAATCGTGCTCGAAGCAGTCACTAGTCTATCTTTGCAACTCTCCTAAAAAGTCGGGGGTAATCAGAATTTTGCTAAACTTATTTCTCAGTGTATGGTTTATCAATTTGAGTGATTCCACTTGTAATTGGTAGCTCATTAAGTCACTTTAATACTCCCAAAAGGAATTGTTTCAATTTCAAGTGTGCTGGTCACACTGAGCATAACACTGAGCAGGTATCATTACAGAATTAGAAAGTTTTTCAAGAATAGTGAAGTGCAAAATCATCTGTTTTGATCTAATCATTACTCAACTCATTTCCAAAGTACACATAGCATATTTTGGTGTCATTTGGAAGCTCAAGGAGTCTACTAAGCATTTCTGGAATCAAAGGAGGGCTGGTGTGAAGCAGGTTTAGCAGCACCAACTCAATTCTTGAGTGCATCCAACCATCACTCCCAACATAATATAGTTAGGCATTATATCTCCTTCTAAAGTGGCTAATTGTACTGCTCCACTTGTTGATAGTCTGTTAATGATCATAGGTCCATAACCTCGCTTTTCTAACTTACGTGCGTGTTGTTTCAGCGTATATACTAGAACTAAATCTCCTTCTTTTAAGCCTTTATCTTTCACATGTGCATCAAAATATGCTTTCTGTCGCTTCTTCGCTGCATATATTCCTGCTGCTGCCTTTAGCCTGGTTTCTCCTAATCGTTCCAAGTTCATTATTCTCACTGATAATTCATGGCCGGTCCACTGATGTTCTTGTGCAACCTTAAGGGTCGGTCTCAAGAAGTCCAAAGGAAGCACAGCATTCTGACCAAAAACCATCTGAAAGGGAGTTGCATTGAGTACGGTCTTGTAGGCCACTCGATATGCCCAAACAGCGTGGTGTAACTGTTTGTCCCAATTTGAACGTTTGTTGTTCACGAGTTTCGTCAGTACGTTACAAAGGATCTTATTAGTGCTTTCAGCCTGACCATTGGCCTGAGGATGATATGGTGCGGATTTCTTGTGAATCACCATAAAATCCTGTAACAAATATTCAATGACTTGGTTTAGAAAGTGAGTGCCTCGATCGCTCACTAACTCTATAGGCAATCCAATCTTGTAAAGACATTCTCAAATAAGAATTTTGCAGTTGTGTGTGCATCATTCTTTTTCGTGGCTTTTGCCTCTACCCATTTCGTAAGATAATCTGTGGCAACAATAATGTATTCCGCATGTGTACCTTTTGCAGGGGGGTTAATGGGTCCTACAAAGTCTATACCCCACTTAGAAAATGCACGTCCTCCCATCATGTGTTTCAATGGCATTTCGTCTCTGCGAGTAGGAAACTGAGTCCTTTGGCACACATCACATCTCTTTACATAGGTATGAGCATCCATGTGAAGAGTGGGCCACCATAATCCTGCAAAGAGGATGGCTTTGATTATCCTATCGGGTCCAAAATGACCTCCTGCAACACCTTGGTGTGCAGTCTCTAGTATGCCCAGATAATCGCTCTCATGAACACATTGTCTTAGATATCCATCTCGTCCTCTTTTGTATAGGTTATCGCCAATAAGTGAATAGTCGTGAGCTTCCTGCTCTAGACTGCGTTGTCGAGCTAAGGTCATTCCTTGAGGGAATGTGTTCGTCCTCAAGTATGTCACTAATTGTTCACTCCAGTCTGGTGTGAGAGACACGTGATATAATGTAGCATGCTCTACTGGTGGTCTTTCACAACAAACATTGCATTCCTTACACAACCTGTAGACATCTGCTTCCATCGTAGGCCAATATACTCCTAATCTATGCAGAGTCTGTAATGTTTGATGTTTTGAATGATGTTGCTGTAGTGCACCTATGTGTGCTAATTGCAACCAATTCGCATGTTCTGATTCATCTACACAACAAGCAAGAATCTTTTGATTATCCTGTTTATATATGCTTCCTGCTATGATTTGATATCTCTGAGATTTTGTAATCTCTCCTTCTTTGATCTTTATCCTAGGATTCTTGGGTCCATATGTGAGAATAGGGACTATAGGCTTAGCCCATTCTGGTGCTATCTCAAGATTAAACAAGTATGCATCTCGTAGATCATCTGCTACTCCTTGAGGAGCTTCTCCTGAGGTTAATCTTGAAAGGTGGTCAGCTCTAAGATGTGTCTTTCCTTTCCTGACTACGACTTCAAAATCATACTCCATGAGTAATAGGAACCAACGTATCAGTCGTCCTATGTTACATGGTTTGTTGACTAAATACAATAGGGCTTGATGATCTGTAAAGAACTTGAATTTGTTGGCCAACAAGTAGTGCCTAAACTTCTTTACTACGTAGATCATCCCTAATCCTTCTCGTTCCGTCGTGGTGTAATTTCTTTCTGCTGCGTTCAATTGTCTACTAGCGTAAGCTATGGGGAGATCTATGTTACCTTCATTCCTGGGTTGTGCTAACACACATACTATGGCATAATTGGATGCATCCACATGTACATGGAATGGCTTACTCCAATCTCGGGTAGTCAATATAGGTGCTGAGCACAAGCGTCGTTTAAGTTCATTGAAGGAATTTTCACATTCATTTGTCCATTCGAAATTGGTTAAAAGAGAGTACAAAGGCTTGGCTATGATTGCATACATGTGTATGAATCTCCTATAATAACCGCAATGGCCCATAAATGCCTGTACCTCTTTCACATTAGTTGGTCTAGGTAAATATGCAATTACCTTCACCTTTTCTTCATCCGTAGAGATTCCATTTTTTGACACAATGTGTCCTAGAATTTTGCCTTGTCTGACCATGAAAACGCACTTTTCTGGGTTCAAACAAACCTGATATTCTCGACATTTGTCAAATATTTGCCTTAACTCCGGGATATGCGTCTGTTTTACATTTGAATGAGCACATAAGTCATCGACATAAACTTCCAAGCTCTTGCGTAAGAATTCCTTAAAAACATGACACATGAGTCGCTGGAAAGTGGCGGGTGCATTTGTTAAGCCAAATGGCATCACACGAAATGCAAATATACCCCATTCAGTGGCAAATGCCGTCTTGTGTTGATCTTCTGGAGCAATGGCTACTTGATTATAGCCTGAAAATCCATCAAGAAAGCTGTAAACTTCCTTGCCCGCAACTCTTTCCAATAGATGTTCCGTGATAGGAAGAGGATAACTATCTCTAATCATTGCGGCATTAACTTTTTTAAGGTTAATACACACACGCAATTTTCCATTCTTCTTGGGCACAACCACAATGGGGGATACCCATTCGGTATGCTCAATTTCGTAAATGAATCCTGCTTCTATCAAGCAATCTATCTCCTCTTTAATCTTCGCAGCGTAGTTATCATTATACGTGTACGGTTTCTGTTTTGTCGGTTTTGCATCTGGAGTCATAGGGATTCTATGAGAACATATATCTGGGTCTACTCCTTTCAAATCTTTGTAACTCCAAGCAAAAACATCTCTATATTCGCGCAATAGGGCAACGAGCTCTTCTTCTTCTTCAGTTGTCAAATCATGCCCTATGTATGTACATTTTTCTTCTTCTCCTTCGATAGCAACTATTATTTTCTTGGTTTTCTCTCGGTTATCATATACTTGTCCGTCATTCGCCTTTCTATTAGGCATTCGTACCATGATTCTTCTATCTTCGATTTCATATTTCTTGAAGTTCTCGGGTACCTCAAACAAAGATTCTTCTTTTTCTGACATGGTTTCTCTCTTCTTTCTTTTCTTGCCTTCACTCTTGTTAGTCACTTCCGTGGCTAACCTCACCTCATTCGTAATTTCCTCGTGTCTCTGAGTGTGAGTCTCTACCTCGAAAAAATATTCTTCCTCTGATGCAAAGGGTGGGTCCATGATAATTGATTCTAAATCAAAATCGCTTGCATCCTCAAATGCATCAGTGTTAGGTTCACACTCTTCTAAAATTGCATCGCACATGATTGGCTCTATCGTGAAAACTGAGATATCATAGCCATCCTCGTCACAGTGGGGTGTCCATTGTTCTTCATTGATGGCTACATCCATGGTTGCTAGGATTTCTGCCCAACCATGGGGTTCAAACTCTTCGTCTGGGAATACTACAGGTGCGTAGGCTGGATCTTGAAGGGTTCGTGGATGTTGTTCTGCACCTAAGGTCCTTGCTTCTAATCTTTCTTCCTCTTGTTTGGCTACTTTACACATCCATAAATGAGTATCCTCATGCAACCAAGAAGGATCTGATTCTAATGAGTGCACGGATTCCGTCTCTACTGGTGTCTTATGGATGGTATTCCATTGTATTGGGGGTACATCTCGATGTGAATAGTCTTTAAGATTGACTTTGGTAGTCACTCCTAAATGTTGCAAGTACAAAGAATTAGTTCCCCAATCTTGTACAATTTGCAACTGACGCATGAATGGTCATCCCAATATCATCTCATAAGCATGGTTTTTTGCAAAGTCACAAATGGCAAAGGTATGCTCAAATTCTACGCCACAATCTTTGATTATGTGCTCTTTGCCACAATCGGCACAAAAGCCTTGTATGTTATAGTACTGTGATTGCCCTGCTATAGGAGGATGTGGACAATCCTTTATGAAATGGTCTCCTTGGCACCTAAAGCATGGTCCTCTAGGGCCCTGTGGTCTTTGTTGTCTTAATTGGGGCCGTGGATTTGGGTTTGTGTACATCACATTAGCATAGTCTGGCTCCCAACTAAGTTCCACTCGTGGACTATCGTAATGATATGTCTCCACGTGTTCTGGTGACTCTGTGTAATATGCGGGTGGACTATCTACATGCGTAGAGTCAAAACTGTTCGAATTCGGGTCACTTTCTGTAATCAAAGGTGAAGAAGGCACTAAGGCCCTACTTAGGCTCTCTTCTGCAGCAACGTATTTGACTGAGATGACATTCGCTGGTGGGGGTGGCCGCTGAGCTAAGACAGGTTGAGGTCTCTGTTGAGCCTGGTATGGGTAGTTCTGAGGAGGCCTATAGTAATAAGGCTGAGCATTGTATTGGCCCTTATACCTACCTGGCTGTGGGTATGCTTGCGGGTAGTTCTGTCTCACGGTCTGCTTGTTGTATGGGCAGTCCTGAGCCGTATGATTCGTGTATCTTCTCTCAATTGTACAGTATTGGCCATTAGGGTTGGCTTGTGGTTGTGGTGCATTGGGGCACACATTTGCCATATGATCGCCACCACAGGTGTAACAACGCTTGTTCATTAGTACCCTAGGTTTACTAGAAACTCCTAGTTTCTGAGCCACTTTTTCTGCTAGGTCTTCCATTGAGCTAGACAATTTTGTGGATGCTAGAGATGAACAGTCTGAGTCCTTATGGACCTTTGAGAGTTCCAACTCGTCTCCTAAGTTGTCCTCAATGTCTATACAAATTCTTATACATTGCTCTAGCGTTCTGGGTTCCTTTAGGTACACGTAGGAGCGTAGTTTGGAGCTCAACAAGCCATCTAAAAACAATGACACTTGCTTGGCTTGTGAGGGTAGCTCTTGCATTGGACATCGTTCAACATATTGTCTAAACCTACGTCCTGCCAGTCTTACTGTTTCTTGAGGGGTTTGTTTAAAGCTATGAATCAACGAAGACGTGTCATGTCTAATCCCACTTTTAGAGAATTCAGTGATGAATGACTCTAAAAAGTGATGGATGTCTCTAAATTGCCTTTGTTGCAAAGGTTGGAACCAAGTTAAAGCTGTATTCTTTAACGTTAGTCCAAATGCGTTGTATTGCGTGAACATGTCTTCGACTTGTTCTGCTCTTAGTACTTGCTTGAATTCTGTGACATGGTCATAGGGATCTCCTGTCCCATCAAAATATTTTTTCATGGATTTCACTAATTGAGTGGGTCTCAGTATTCTTGCGTGTTCACGTGGTCTAGGTAGAGGAAAATCATCTCTACCACCTAGTACTCCATGATCTCTTTGTCTATCCGCTCTATTAGTGTCCGTGGTTGTTCTATCTCTCCCTATGGGATGAGTGAAGCTTACTTCGGGTCTTTCTTTATTTTTCTCTCTTTGATTTCCATGGGCTGAGGATGTTCCTGCCCCTTGTTGAGTTGTATTCATGTTCGTTCTAGATGGAGGGAATACCAATTCACCTCTCCATGTGTATGTGTTTTTAGCGTGGTCAGGTACCACAAAGACTCTTTCTGAAGTCTCATCCAGGTATACAACCTTTCCAGGTGTATCCGGGTCCTTGAACTCGTATATAGTGATGATACCTACCTCACTAAGTATTTCGGTCTTGTATCTCCAAAAGGCTTCATCAATTTCTTTATTTACAAACAACTCTATGCTTCTGTTGTCCTGAGGGATCCAATCCGTGATTAGTACTCATGTCAGTACAGATTTCCCTCTAGGTGTTCTAGGCTCTTCTAATGGTTCTTTTCCTTGAGATTTTGTTTCCGTCTCTGGTTGAATCACGCCAAACTCGTTGGTATTGTTTGGCTGCGTACTTAAGATGTACATCGTTCCTTCCTTGTCTATGTACGCGTCTCTCTCGAATTTCACCACTGGACGTTCCAATCCAATGGGTTGATCGGGGTTGTGCATTTGCACCACTTGCCTTCGCAAACCATCCTCATAGATGCGAGCACCTAATCGGTTGGTTCGGAGAAACTCTAGTTGTGTTCTATAGGGTCCTTCTGGTTTTTCTAAATAGGCTACATTCGACCCTCCTTCTGGTTTTTCTGTGCTAAATGCCATTTCTGAATCGCTAGTATCTGAGCTCTCGTAGGGATAACTAGTGTTCAATTGTTGAGCCCACGATCGTGCAGTAGTTCTTACACTTGCCTCTGATGATCTAAGGCTTCGCCGGTCTGACTTGCCTATATGTTTGCCTGATCTAAGGTTCATTAATTTTCTTCCTTGCACACTCAGTACACGCTTAGATCGTCAATGATTCTTTGTTATTACTTTCTTGATTCTTTTTAGATTTCTTTAGATTCTTGTCTTAATGTATGCGTCAGGAATTTGACTTTCCGTGGTACTTTGAGTTCTCGTTTCGTCAGACTTATGTTCTTTCCTTTAGGTTTTCATGTCACACACCTTTACTTGTAGTCTTAGACTTGAAAGAATTAAATATCTTGAACTTGAGGCGTTCCTATCGTCGTTAATCCACAACACTACCATTTAGCCTAAGCTAAGAATTGACTGAGGGGGTTGAGTAATCTTCCAACCTCGAGTCAGCTTTTCTGGTTGCTCTGATGCCCAAGAAGCCGCGCTTCCCAAGCTTTATGCCCTTCACTGCCTTGCTTTGGTTGCCTTTGATTGCCCTTGCTAGACCTGGAAAAATCCAATATTAGACCAATTCACAGTTGGATGATCAAGCACTTGAGTATATACACCTTTTAAGTCCCTTCCCTTTTGCCCAAATTTTCAATGCTTGCCCCCTGGCTTTCTAGTCCCAAACTAGGTCAACCTCAAAAAACGGACTTCGGATGAAAAAGTTATGACTGTTCAGGCCCTGGGGGGTAAAAACTGTCAAACAGGTTTTTCTCCAAATATGAGCTAAGGGGTCTCCTATGAGTCTAATCACCCAAAAATTTCCCAAAAATAGCCCCAAAATTGGCCAAAAAATGAAACCCTAAAATTTGCGATGGGGGTGCACAATCGCGATGGTGTGAGACAATCGCGATGGTCTGGGACCGTCGTGATGGTGTGAGTGTGAACCGTCGCGATGGCTCGATCAGGCGGACAATCGCGATGGCGTCAGTCAACGGTCAACGTGAACAATCGCGATGGTCCAAAGTGAACCGTCGCGATGGTCACAGATGCGATGGCTTGAGCCAATCGCGATGGTCTGGGCGCGATGGCGTGAGCCAATCGCGATGGTCCGAATTTTTGAAGTGTCGCGATGGTGTGAGGGTGTCGTCGCGATGGTCCAAAAACTGAACCGTCGCGATGGCGTGAAAGTGGACAATCGCGATGGTGTCAGTCAACGGTCAACGTGAACAATCGCGATGGTCCAAAGTGAACCGTCGCGATGGTCACAGATGCGATGGCTTGAGCCAATCGCGATGGTATAGGCGCGATGGCGTGAGCCAATCGCGATGGTCCGAATTTTTGAAGTGTCGCGATGGTCCAAAGTGAACCGTCGCGATGGCGTGAGACCGTCGCGATGGTCTGGCCGAGCCGTCGCGATGGCGTGAGCCAATCGCGATGGTGTGACACAATCGCGATGGTCTGAGACTGTCGCGATGGTCCACCAAAATATGATTTTTTGAGATGCAGCTATGGATTCCTATATGCGCAGGTGTGCTCTTCACGCTGGTGTGGTTGCCTTCTTCAAATTCCAAACTTTGCAGACCATCGCGATGGTCTAACACAGTCGGAAATTTCTGACAGAAACTGAAGTTTTTACCTTTTCCAAGCTTTCCTGATGCACTGGAGCACTGTACCTGCAAGAAAACTCAAGAAAACCAAAGTACACACAAGCACAAAAGCTCTCTCTCACTCTCTCACATGCACAAATGAGGGGAAATGAGGAGAATGGGTGGATATGGTGAATTTTCTGAATTTTTTGGAGATGAAGATGATGATGCGGTGATGAAGATGGAGTGTGGGGGAGGTGAAAAACACTAAAAACTAAGTAAAAACAACAACAAAAACTGAAATGTTTACCTTCCAACGCCACTTCTTGCTATACTCTTACCATCACACATTCGTCCTAGACTCGATCCCCGTCAACGGCGCCAAATTTGGTGTTGCTCTAGCACAATGGTGAGAACCACGTTAAGAAGCTTCACCTCCTTAATTGTCAATCCGCGGAAGAGATAGGAGTGATATGAAGATCGTGAATGTGAGATGAAGTGAGAGTGAAGGTGAGAAGCATAGAAATGCACACACACATACACACACACTACGAAGAGACAAGCAAGACACAATGGAAGGTGGGAAATTAACTCTATTACTCAAGAACACTATTACAAGCTCAAAAGAACTCTTACTTCAAACAAGCTAACACTAACCTCAAAAATGAGCTCTCTAGCTCTTTTTATAGTTTCTAGACTAGTTTTGACCGGTTTCACATCTAGTGACCGGCATAGTTAAAAATTAGGTCCTAGATGCTATTTGGAAGGGTAAACGATGTCTAAAAATAACGAAAATTGATACGCTTGTTCTACCTAAGCTCCTCAAGCTTGAGGACTCCTCGGCTTGCACAAAATGGAGCTATGGATTACAAAATGGGGTTTTCTATGTTACATATGTTACAATAGTGATAAAAATCACTGTTGGAGGTTTTTGAAAAGTATTTTTAGAACATGATTCTTTGAAAAAAGATTCGACTGGCTCCCTGCTCCATTGTTACATGCTTCCACGTCGTCTGTGCCTCTGGCTGGTTCCAACAACCTTTCTCTTGCTATATTTTGGAGGTCAATAAACTCCAACATTGGTATCAGAGCTTGAATATGCATGACCTTTTCCCTTCTGTTAAATATGTGATTAGCTCCAACAACATGACCACTTGTTAGGGAAGTCCCACACAATCTCAAGGTTTCTAATGCAAGGTACCACACTTGCACCTCTGTGATAACTCATTTAGGGACAATTATAGGAGTACGGTAAGAAATGAAGAACTAAAGGCTCGTGCTTTTTGTTTTGGATCCTCGCTTGTGAAGCTATAGTTTTTGGATTGCAGGAATAAGGAAATTTTCAAGAGGATGTCTCTTTAACAGAGCTAGTCTTGTAGAGGTCAATGCTCCTTGAAATGGAAACTAAAAGTTGGACTGAATGTTCTATTCAAACCTCTTTTTCCAGAAACAGTCTACTGGTTATGTATGTTTTAATTTGAGTTTTTGGAGCTCCTTGCAAGAGCTTCAACCATCCTACATAGGACTGCACAAGGGGATGCATGCTAGGTTGACTGCCCCCCAAGGGGATTGTGTCACCCAGTTGTAAAGACTGAAGATTTGCAGATTGAAGGATGGACTCAGGGCTTGCAGTATTGCAGATTTGAAAGATTGAAGACTAATGTGGTGCAGGTTCGAAGATCAATGAAGAGTATGGAGACTGAAAGATTGCAAAGTGCAAAATGGAAGATTTGCAGACCTGGAGCTTCTCAGAATTGAAGACTCAAGCTTGAACCAGTTCAGTTGTGTATGATCCTTTCCTCTTAGCTTTGTCGAGGACGACAAAGTCTAGGGGGGGGAGAGTGTTGGGTTGTAGGGTATGCACACACCCACAATTGTGCATAGGAACCCTCCCTAGACCAAAATAATATCTCTTTTTGTATCTACTTAGGATTTCACATAAAAACCCCCCCTTAGACACTTTTTAATATTTCTCCTAAAAGTAAAGCTTTGGAGCCTTGTAAATGCTCACATTTTTGAAGAAGTCTAGAAAAATCCCCACACGCACGTATTCTCCTTTCTTTTGAGATTTGGAATATTTGAAAAGATCTTCTTGAGATATGACAGTTAGGCATGTGCTCCTTTTTCACTAGTCAAAAGGAGCACATGGGGGAATTGTGCTGAGCCTATAAATAGAGGCTCATTTCTTGTAAAAGGGGCCCCTTGGCCTTGGCTTGGGCCTCCATGCTAATGGAAAGAAGGTTCATTTGGCTTCCACATTTCTCCTTGTGTGCTAAGCATTGATCCATGTGTGTGGGTTTGGCACTTGGGGTTGTCTTGTGTGTGAGCATTGCCCTCCCTTGCTCCTTTTGACGTTGGCCATGATGCCATTGTTTGTGGATGTGGGTGTTGGTGCATTGCTTACACTCCTTGCAACTCCTCTTGGAAGAGCCTCTCACTTCCATGTGAGGCGGTTTGGGTTGGTTACTCCCCGGCGCCAAATTTTGTTGAAGTATGGGGAGTAACCAACCCAAACCGCCTCACATGGAAGTGAGAGGCTCTTCCAAGAGGAGTTGCAAGAAGTGTAAGCAACACACCAACACCCACGTCCACAAACAATGGCATCATGGCCAACGTCAAAAGGAGCAAGGGAGGGCAATGCTCACACACAAGACAACCCCAAGTGCCAAACCCACACACATGGATCAACGCCTAGCACACAAGGAGAAATGTGGAAGCCAAATGAACCTTCTTTCCATTAGCATGGAGGCCCAAGCCATGGCCAAGGCGCCCCTTTTACAAGAAATGAGCCTCTATTTATAGGCTCAGCACAATTCCCCCATGTGCTCCTTTTGACTAGTCAAAAAGGAGCACATGCCTAACTGTCATATCTCAAGATGATCTTTTCAAATATTCCAAATCTCAAAAGAAAGGAGAATACGTGCACGTGGGGATTTTTCTAGACTTCTTAAAAAATGTGAGCATTTAGAAGGCTCCAAAGCTTTACTTTTAGGAGAAATATTTAAAAAGTGTCTAAGGGGGGGTTTTTATGTGAAATCCTAAGTAGATACAAAAAGAGATATTATTTTGGTCTAGGGAGGGTTCCTATGCACAATTGTGGGTGTGTGCATACCCTACAACCCAACAATGGTCCTTTCCTCTAAGGTGAGATCTTTTGCTAGCATCTTTTGGAGATCCACTTCAGGCATGGAGTCCTCACTTTGTGGTTGTTGTAGATCATCCTCTTTGCCTCCATCTTCTTTTCCTTGAAAGATCACGCCCATGACTTTGAGTGTCGATGAATCATTTTTGGTTGTCGATTCCTCACTGCTAGAATCACTATCATAGCAAGAACTTTCTTCATCCATAGTTGTTTCAAACCTGTGATCTTCCTTCTTTTGGTCCTTCAAATCATACGTAACTGACTTTGTTCTATTCATTTGGTTTGAAAACGAAGGCCAGAACCCCATTTTTGATCTACTTTTACTGCAATTAACCATGGATGTCCTAATATGATAGGGTAGCCCTCCCCCTTGGTTGCAATGACATACATATCCAAAGCAACCTCTATATCACATATTGTGATTCTTAAATTTTCAATTACACCAACACATTTAACAACACTATTGTTTTCCATTTTACCTTGATACGCAGATGGTCCTGTCACGTCCAAGCCTAACCTATGCATTTCTTTTTCCGTCATGATACACATCTGTGCTCCGCCATCCACATACACATTGGAAATCCTTTTCCCTTTTACATATGCATCCACTGTGGGTACCACATCATCACATGCATTGGCTCTTATAAGGTTAATTTCCTTGTTTTTAGCCCTCCTAGTGCTTACTAGCTTGGACCATTCCCTCCTAGTTTTTGAAGATAGTTGGAGTAATTGTGGCCAAGTGATATTTGGTTTCTGTGTGGATATATCCTCAATCAAGTCATAAGGTTCGATACCCTTACCTAGAGGAAAGTCTTCCATCATGATCTTCCTCCTTGGCCTTCTCTTTCTTTTACTAGCTTCACCTTCTCCAACTCTGCCTTTCTTTGTTTGTGTACCCATGCTTGAATCTTCATCTTGAGATCGTTCTCTGTCTTGCACCCTTGTCCTCTTGATTGGCATCATATCCATGGTCTCTTGTTCCTCGGTCAACTCCAAAACATTCACTTGCCTTTGGTCACCTTGAGCCATTGGGATAGGTGGAATATTTGCTTGCTGTTGTTGTTGTTCCTGTGCATATTGTGGTGGCCTCCTAACAGGATACATATCACCTGGATTCCTACAAGGGTGAGGGCAATTGTACATACCATGACCATGTTCGTTGCAGTTGTAGCATATAAACTCTTGTGCTACAAGGGTGAGGGCAATTGTACATACCATGACCATGTTCGTTGCAGTTGTAGCATATAAACTCTTGTAGCATATCACCTGGATTCCTACAAGGGTGAGGGCAATTGTACATACCATGACCATGTTCATTGCAGTTGTCGTTTTCCTCGATTTTGTTCCCTTTGTGGTCTGTCTTGTTGGCTCCTCACCAAGTTGAGTGTTAGTTGTTCCAGCTCTTGTGTGAGCTTCTGCAAAATATCTTGTTGTGGATCTTCTCCTTTCTCTACCTGTGTAGCTGGTACTAGCGGAACAACATCCATGTGTTCTACTTTTTCAACTTTTGAAGACTGAAACTTTAATTTTCTACACTTAACTCTTGCTATATCTAATGCTTCTTCAAAAGTACCTGGAAATTGTGACTCCACCTTTTGTTTTAGAGAAGGGAAGATTCCTGAGATGAATCTATCCCTTTTCAAGAACTGTGGAGCTACTTCATTTGCCCCTAGGCTACTCTCCCAATTACTCCATACACACTGAAACTTAGACTCATAATTTGAAAAGTCTTCAAGTGTGACTTGCCTTAGTGAGAGCAATTGTTGCCACAGTCCTTCTGGTGTATCCTTCTTTCCGTACCGTGCTATGAATGCTTCTCACAATGCTTCCCAGCTTCTTGTTGCTTCATTGGATATGTTGTTGTACCATGCTCTAGCTTCGTCCTTTAGGACCAACGGAAAAGCCTTCAACTTGATAGCTTCTTGGTCCCTTCTTGAGACAAGGTATGCCATCTCCAAGTTGCCCAAAAACTCTGCAGCATCTTCATTGGGCCTTTCGTAGAAGTGTGGGAAGACTGTTGCCATGGTTGAACTTGAAATTGGAAATTTCTTATAAAAGAATGAAGATCCAGATGTCAAAACTAAGGGTATATTCTAAAACTGGAAAGATAAAGGGTTCTTGAGACTCAAGGGTTTCTGCCAAACGCTCTGCCCCAAAGTGATAGACGATGCGTTGTTGGAAGAATATCTTTCTACTATATGTGATATGGACAAAAAGAAGCGGTCTTGGTTGATAAGGTTGGTTGGGACAAATGGGATGATTTTGGTTGTTGGGGTTTTGGAAATTCATGAATGGGTTCCTTAGTGGGGGCACCAGGTTATGAGAGGGGCATTAAGGAAATGAGAGGTTGATAAGGTTGGTTGGGACAAATGGGATGATTTTGGTTGTTGGGGTTTTGGAAATTCATGAATGGGTTCCTTAGTGGGGGCACCAGGTTATGAGAGGGGCATTAAGGAAATGGCCTCTAACACTTCCTCGATGATCAACTCATAAACAAAGAATGGAATTGAAGATGAGGGACACCAGGCTCCTATAAAATCACTCAAATGAAAAACACACACAGCACTGCCAAAGCAGGGGTGGTCCGCGCCGCTTTGTCACACAAATACAATGGCACTCTTAGGGTGGGGGTGATCCACGCTGCCCTCTTAGTACACTTAAACACAATCAACACAAAGGTACTCTTAAGGCAGGGGTGATCCGCATCGCCCTCTTAGTACCAACACACAAACATTACACAAGTACTCTTAAGGCAGGGGTTGTCCACACCGCCCTCTTAGTACCAACACAGAAAATGCAAAACACTCACAAGAAAGAGATTCTCAATGACAAGAGGAGCCGAGTGATACCACAATCTTCAATGGGTTTTGGGAATGATGGAGAAGAGGGAAGGAATATAGAAGGAGTAGGAAATGAGAGAAGAAGAGAGGATGTATTGGATAGAATAAGCAACGGTTCAAGGTAATGGAAATGGAAGGAATTAGAGAAATGAACTTGATTGAAATAGAAAATATTACAAAGACATGGGGGACTTACAAATTAGGAGCTTGTATAGCTCTCTCAATACAATGACATAGGGTAGACTCCTCCTCCTAGGTTTGGAGTGCTCACTACACCCACAGTGCCTACTTGCATACAACTCTTCCTTGTTTGAGGGCACCCAAGGGGGTCCTTTTATAGGCCTTTTGGGAAGATATTTGGAGATGTGAAAAATATAATATTGACAAAATCCTAGAAGATTTTTGGCCATTCTTATCCCATATGGTCATATCTTTGATTTTTTCATGAAAAATCATAAAAATACTATAAATAGCACCTCCATTTCGTGGGAGTGAGCCTCAAATCTAAGTTTGGGCATTTGGAATATTTTATGCATGTTTTTGGGCCCAAAAAGTCAATCACATGTGTCCCATTTGTCAAGAATCTTTCTATAGGACTCAAAAGTCTATGGTGGGGCTTGAGTCTTTGAAAAGTTTTTTGGACTCTTTCAAAAGGGAGAGTGGGTCAAGCTTAAGTATTTGAATTTTATAAAACTACTTGTCCCACTCCATATTTAGCTTGGGATTTGATTCTACCATTCACTACAGGTAAGGGTAGCTACTTGACTAGGGTGGAGCCCACCTTATTCTTGGATTTTTATTTCCTTCAAATACATATATTTATGGTTTCCTTGAAGGTTTGAAAAATAAAAATACTATAGGGGTACATACCTATACATGAGGTATTATTAAGGAGGGGTTTCAAAAAGTATTTCCTCAATGGATTGTACTTTAAGTGCAATGGAGCCTTGACCCATGTGTGCATCATCTCCGGATATTCCTGTAGCAACTCCTTGCACCAATTTGGTTGAAAAAATTTACCTTTCTTTGCTTATGGTGGCAGGTCATCAGGCTCGAACTGAGTTGCATAAGTTGATTTCTTTCCTAGCTCTTTTTCAATTCCCAAGTCATATTCTGCCATCAGCATGAAGTATGGTTTATATTGAAGCTCGTGGCTCGAGATGTACCTTCCAGGGGCCAAGTGAGTGAAATAAGGTGATTGTAATATGTGTTCCTCAATCATGGCCATGGCATGTTGTTGTGCTTCAACACATGTGGAGTGGGTTTTACCAAGTTCTTCCACTGACTTAAGCCATGCAGATGTAGGAAGTTCAAAAGTGTCTTGGAATTCTGTCATGACACGTTCGCCTAGTATTGGTTGTGGTTCATAGGCCTCTTCGTATGTTTCCTCCACCGGGATAGAAACAATTTCTTCTTCAGCCAGAATTTTTGGTGGGGAATCTACCCTGGGAGACACGGAGTGAGCTGCAATCTATGCTTGAAGATCAAGTACCTGCACACGTAGGGTATTGAGTTCCTCGAGAAGCTCCGGGGGGTGACGTCAAGAACTGGTTGTGGTTGTTGAGCAAGTGTTCGTAATAGTAGAAGTTTATGATCGTTCTGAAGCTTTTGATATTCCTCATTGATCTTATTGTAGTCCTCTAGTAGTCCTACATGATCTAACAATATTTGCATGGATTTGGAGGGTTCTACTTTAAATTCACTATGATTGAGGGTTTCATTTGGTCTATCCAAAGCTGCTTCTAGATTCTCCCAATTTTGTTTTCCTATATTAACTGATTCTCATCCTTAGCAGCTGTGAGGTGGCATCTTAATAGTCCCATATTACGTGTGAGCATGGCATTTCTCATTGTCTGAGTTTGTAAAAGATTGTAAATATCCATGAGTGCTTCCTTAGTCTTTTGTTCACTTTCTAGCTCTAAGGACTGATAAGATTCTCGTAACTCCTGATGTCGTGCATTGAGAGAAGCGTTCTCGATTGTTAAAGAATTCAATTGTGCCTGTAATTGTGTAGTGGTATGCTGCAGTGCTTGGTTGTTGTTGTCAAGAGATGCAAATTCATCTCTAACTTGTGCCATACAAGAAAACATTTGTTGAAATGCAGTGTTGATCGTTGGTGACAATATCAATGGTGTGGTGAGTGAAGATGCTATGGGTGTGGGTGTTGATGCAGTGGGAAGGGGAAAGGGGGATGGGAAGGTGGATGCAGTGGTGACCATGGAGAAGTGGGAGATGCCTAAATATGGTGGGAAAATAGATGAGGTGGGTGGGGGTGCAATGGGTGGTGAAATATCCATATCACTGGATGTGGTGTCTAGTGCAGTGACGGTGAAGAGTGGTGTTATAGTGGGTGTGTGAGTGGGTGTGAACACGGGATTTACAAAGGTGGATGAATAAATTACAGATTGAGTCTTGTGGATTTCTTGGTGGAGAGGGGAGGATAAAGGAGATATATTTGGGTGGGGAGGTGAGACTGGTGAGAAGGTCATTGGAAGTGGAAATTGATGGAGAGTGTTAATCTCCAAAAGAACAAGCTACTCTTGTAATTAGAGCACCTCTATAACAAGAATAACTCAAACCTTCACCAAATTTAGAGGATCAATGATCAATTATAAAGATTTTGAAAAATCTGTGAAGAAGATGACTACACAAAAAGTTTGCTGCACATATCTCTCTCATTAACTTATCAATTGTGTAAAGTTTTTTTATGAAACTTTGCACAAGGTGTTGTCTACAGTTAGCGCACCTTCTTCAAGTTGAATCACTCCAAAAGATTCAGTATATCTTGAAAAATGATCTCAACAAGTTACCTATGTCTAAAACTGCTCTTCTGAAAAGTCAATTCAGACACCTGTAACTTCTAACACTTGGTTCTCTCAATCTAGAACCCGTTTATACAAATGATTTTAGCCACAAGTAGCTTACCTTCCAACTTAAAGATTGAGTGCTTGCTTGCAAAACTTTACACTATGGAAGGAGAATTGACCAAAACATTAACATCGAATTTTGTGCCTGTTTCAGGAACCAGTGAACACTTCTTCACATATGAATGTTCCTACTCATAATTCTCAGAGCCTGTTTGCAATTAGGCTCTCAAACTTTAACCATAGACTCATTAACTATGGATTTAGACATCTACAAAAGGATTCTTGAAATGATCAAGCACAGAAGGAGAATGCACAAAAACATCGGGTGCAATTTTCTTTCATTCCTGAAGGAATTTACAACTGAGTGATGAGAGAGACTTCTACTCCCTTCTAAGATGTCTAATGACTCATACAACTACTGATTTCTCTATTCTCATGCTCTCTCATACTTGCCCCGACTTTTTTCCTTGTATATATAGGCAAATATTTACAATATCATGACTATATAAAAGTATAAGTGAATTATCTCTGAATTAATGTGCATATGTGTACATCTCTTTCAACTTCTGAATATTCACTTCCTCCATGCTTCATAACTTGAACTTTCCTTCAGTCCTTGACTTCCAAACCTTCATTAAAACTTCAATTGTTGATTGCCCTGCACCAAAAGCTCCCCCTCAATCATCAATTGAAGTTTTCTCTATCTTCTTTGTACCTGCCATGTCTTTGAATCTTTGTAGCTTTGGTCCATCCAAGCTTTTGGTTAGCATATCAGCTATCTGATCTTTTGTTGAAGTATGTATCACTTCAATCTCTTTATTCATCACCTTCTCTCTTAGAAAGTGATACTGAATCTCAATGTGTTTGGTCCTGGCATGAAAAACAGGATTAGCAGCTAAATACAATGAACTCATGTTATCCCCATGAATGGTGGGTGTACTCTGTATGATGTCAAAACTCTTCATGAGAGTCTTAAGCCATATTACTTCCTTTGCAGCTTCAACCATACCTTTATACTCAGCCTCTATAGATGATAAAGCAACTGTTTGTTGCTTCTTTCAACACCAAGAAATTAACTTATCTCCCACATAACACAAGTATCCATATGTTGATCTCCTATCATCAGGATTACCTGCCCAATCTACATCACTATATATCTTGATGTTTGTATCTGATGTAAAACCATAATACAAACCCTCTTTGAGTGTACCCTTAATGTACCTCAACATTCTTTGACCTGCAATCCAATGTTCTTTCTTAGGACAATGCATTTCTTCATCAAATATCTGAACCTTTGATTTACCTTTCTTTTGATTCACAACTTCTTCATCATCTGCATTAATATTGATTGTACCTGCATACCAAGTACCTTGCTCATCAAATGTAACATCCTTTGATACAAGGAATTGTTTTGTGGATGGACTCCACAACCTATATCCCATCTGCTTATCATCATATCCAATAAACACATATTTTTCTGCTTTAAGTTCCAATTTGTGCCTTAATTATGATGGCACATATGCATATGCCAAACACCCAAATACTTTGCAATGATCTAAAGTAGGTCTCTTACCCCACCATGCCTCATTGGTGCCATACCCTGCAAAGCTTTACATGGTAACCTATTGACCAAATAAGTAGCTGTGTTTACAGCCTCATCCCACAAGTAATTTGGGCAAGTTTTCTCCTTCATCATGGATCTTGCAAACTCAACAAGAGTTCTATTCCTCCTTTCTGCTACACCATTTTGTTGAGGAGAGTACCTGCAAGTAACCTCTCTCTTTATACCTGCATTCCACAAGTAATCACTGAACTCATTAGAGAAATACTCTCCCCCTCCATCTGACCTACAAGGTAATTTTCTTAACATTAAATTTCTACATAATTTCAAATTAGAAGTATTGGATAAAGATTGAAAATACAGAAAATTGTTGAAAAAAATAGAATCGCAATTTTCACTACTTTTGATTTTTTTGTAGGAAAAGTTACCATTTTGTTGAAAGTACTTTATTGCATGTTAATATTTTGTTAAGGCGCTTCTAATAGTATTAAAAGAAATCAAAAAATTAAAAAACCAAAAATTTACATAAAGTTGCACAGAATCGCGATTCTGTGACCAAACTCAAAATCGCGACTCCGAGAATACGATTTTCATCAGAAAATCGTGTTTTCAATGATTGTGAGCAATCACAATTGTCTAGGAACAAAGAATCGTGAAAAACACGATTCCCTCCATAGAATCGTGAAAAACACGATTCCCTCCACAGAATCGTGAAAACACGATTCCCTCCACAGAATCGTGAAAAACATGATTCCCTCCACAGAATCATGAAAAACACGATTCCCTCCACAGAATCGTTTTAGCTCAAGCGTAAGCAGCACCTCCTTTACTTGTCAATCCGCGGAGACGTGAGGACCGGTATGAAGACCACGAGCAAGTGAAGGCACAAGTGCGTGAGTGAAAGCACACAAACATGCACACACATACACACACACGCGCACAAGGTAAGATAAAAGAGAGGAACAATGGAAAGCTTCGATTGCAAAAGATTTCTCTTACAAAAGCTCTATTCTCTAACAAGCTAACCTCAAAAATGAGCTCTCTAGCTCTTTTTATAGTTTTTTGACTAGTTTTGGCCCTGTCCAGACCTAGTGTCTGGCCTAGTTAAAAATTAGGTTCCAGGGCTTATTTGAGGGCTCAAACGGAGTCTAAAAATTATGAAAATTGGTAGCATGATAGTTCTAATACTCCTCAAGCTCAATGACTCCTTGGCTTGAACAAAATGGAGTTACAAAAATAGAAAATGGTATTTACAATGGTTTTTAGTGATGAAAATCACTATTTTTGTAGGGAATTCTTGTGAAAATTTGACATACACTTCTTGGAGTTCCCTACTTGCTCCCTTTTTTTGTGTGTCCACCTTTTTGATGTGCTTCCATGCTTTGTCCTTGACCTTGAGCTTCAACACTCCCCCCCCTCAAGCTAAACAACAAGAAATAAAAAATGAGACACACACACAAGACCATAAGAAAAATCCATTTCCAAAAGAAAAGAAAAACAGACAGAAAGGAAGATGGGAAAGAAAGATGAGAGTGGGTAAAATTCTAGAAGAGGAAACTGTGGGACAACCAAACAATAGCCAACAAAAAAATACACAGACACAGGAAGAGGTAAAAAATTCACAAAGTCTGGAGACTCTGATAAAAGCATACAAAGGAAGAAATCAAGATGGACCAAATCCTCCAGATCATGTGATGACATATCCTATATCAGATTTAGAGGATGAGCGAATGCACATATGTAAACAAATCATACAGGAAGCACAACTCAAGATTGAGGAAATAGACAATCATCAAACAACAATTGAAGAGTCAGATGCAACAGGAATTAGGAAACATGCTGCTCAGGAAGAAAATTCACAAATAACCTTCCAAATCAATCTAGACAAATACTGTACAATTTTATATCAAACCACAATGGAAGAGATAGTAAAACGAAATCCTCACTTACAACATAATATGAAAAATTGGGAAATAAAGTCAAAGAGTCTAGATCCACAGCAACAAGAATTGGAAGAATTGTTGTACATACCTATTGATAAAATAGGAAAGAGGAGGAAGCATTAAAGCAATTGGCCAAAACCTATAGGGATGTGTTTGCTTACAGTTATAAGGATTTGAAAGGAATTGATCCTAACATTTGTGAACATAAGATTCCTATTACTCTTGATGCAAAACCTAGAAAACAAAGACATTATACATTTAATGACAAATACTCTGCTAAAATAAAGGAAGAAATTGACAAACTGCTTGCTGCCAATTTCATCTATGAAATTGAGTACAGTGAGTGGATATCTCCTATAGTTGTGGTACCTAAGAAGAATGGGAAACTCAGGGTATGTATTAATTTGAAAAAAGATAATGCAGCAACCATAAGAGATAGCTATCCATTACCAATAGGAGACCATCTCTTAAAGAGTTGCAGGTAAGGAGGTCTATACTTTATTGGATGGTTTTTCAGGATATAACCAGGTGCCAATAGCTTTGGAAGACCAACATAAAATTGCTTTTTCCACATAATGGGGAATTTTTGCATTTAGAGTTATGCCTTTTGGTTTAACTAATGCTCCAACAACCTTTCAAAGGTTAATGTGCCACATATTCAAAGAATTTCTTAGAAACATAATGGAAATCTATGTTGATGATCTTTGCACTTTTTCATTAAAAAGACAAGATCATTTGAAAGATTTGGATAATATAGTTAAGAAATGTAGAACATACAGAGTGTGTCTAAATCCTAAGAAATGTGTGTTCTTTGTGAGGCAGGGGAGAATGTTGGGTCACATAGTTTCTAGAAACGAAATTTCAACTGATGAGCAAAATATTAAGGCCATAATGGATCTCCCAAAACCGACAAATGTAAAAGAACTTCAAACTTTCATGGGACACTATGGGTATTATAGAAAATTTGTACATAAGTTTGCAGATATTGCAAAACCTTTGTACGCATTAATTACAAAATTTGAGTGGACCACAGAATGTGACCAAGCCTTTGAAATTTTAAAAACTTGTTTGGTGACAACACCTATTTTAAATACTCCATAGTGGGATCAAATTTTTCATGTTCATGTTGATGCTTCAAATTTTGCTTTGGGATGTGTTTTGGCACAACCAATAGAAGGAAGCAAATTAGAGTTTCAATTGCTTATGCTAGTAGGCAATTGAATTCAGTAGAAAAAAATTATACAACCACTGAAAGGGAAGGATTGGGAATGATATTTGTTGTATAAAAATATAGACATTATCTTTTAGCCAACAAGTTTAAATTCTTTGCGGATCACCAAGCCTTACTCTACTTGGTAAATAAACCATGCCACACAGGTAGGATAGTCAGATGGTTCCTCCTATTGATGGAATTTGAGTTCCGGATAGTGGTTAGACAAGGGAAAACTCATTTAAGAGTAGATCATTTGTCGAGGATACAAACTAAAGAGTCAAAATCACCCTTGGATGATGAACTACTAGATGCATACCTATTCAAAATAGAAAGTATTCCTGATTGGGACATGACTTTGGTACCTTTGCTAACCATGGGACCTTGTAGAACACATGAAAACAACACACATTTGGTACTACAAAGTAGGAACTTTGTATTACTAGCTGGGCATTTGTATCATATAAATCATATTGGTATATTGGAATATTGTACTCCAGAAGATGAGCAGCAGGAGTATTTAAGGAAAGCTCATTATTGGAATCCTTGTACTCATGCTTCCAGGATAGTCACTTTAAACAATCTCAATAGAATGGGTGTACATTGGCCGACCAAGATTCAAGATGTAGAGAAATATATTTCTAATTGTTTAAAATGTCAATCTTTGCAAAATTCAGAAATTACAACTTTGTATTGGTTTCAGAAAAATCCAGATTGGAGTGCAAACATAATTGAGGAGTTAATAAGTAACAAAAAAGGAGAGCCAGTGAAAGCTAGTGCAGACTCAAGAAATTTACAAATAATCTCTGAGGAATATCAATTGATAGGAGACCACTTATACAGGAAAGGAATGGATGGATATCTAAGAATCTGTGTTCCTAAAAATAAGTATATGGAAATGTTAGAGATGGCACATTCTGGAGTGGAAGGAGGACATTTTTCTAGTGAAAGGATTGCTAAACTCATTTTATATTCCGAATTTTGGTGGCCAACTCTATTTCCTGATGCAAGAACATATGTGAAAAGATGCGACATTTGTCAAAGAGTAAGTCAACCAAGTAAAAGAGATGACATGCCATTATTACCACTTGTTTCAACAAGAGCATTTAGAAAATGGGGGTTGGATTTCATTGGACCTATCCATCCTCCTGCAAAAGAGTCTCATGCTGAATATATACTTGTAGCCACAGATTACCTGACCAAATGGGCAGAGGCTAGGGCTACAAAAAGGAATGATGCTCAAACCACTGCACGATTTTTTTATGAAAATATTATCATCAGATTTGGATTACCAATTGAATTGGTAAGTGATAGGGGGACTCATTTTTTAAACCAAGTAATTGAAAACATAACTGAGTACTTCATGATTAATGATAGAAAGTCAGCTCCTTATCATCCATAAGCCAATG
Source organism: Ceratopteris richardii (assembly GCA_020310875.1). NCBI lineage: Eukaryota > Viridiplantae > Streptophyta > Polypodiopsida > Polypodiales > Pteridaceae > Ceratopteris > Ceratopteris richardii. The sequence continues at coordinate 158,084,584 of CM035415.1, forward strand.
GATTAGTAGAAAGTACTAACAAGGTACTTTGCACTGTTTTGTCAAAATTGGTAAATACAAATAGGAATGATTGGGATTTGTAACTTAATCATGTCCTATGGGCTTATAGAGTGGCATACAAAACTGCTATTGGAACAACACCATTTAATTTGGTATATGGACAAAATGTAGTTTTGCCTTTGGAATTTCTCATTCCAACTTTAAAGGTGGGAAATCAATACAAGTGGACTGGACATGAATTATCTGAAAGAGTGGTGGAATTGGAAAAACTTGGAGCTTCCAGACTTCAAGAAATTATGAGTATATATGTAGATAAAAGAAGGCAAAAAGCACATCATGATGTTCATATTAAAGAAAAAGACTTGAAAGTAGGGGATCTAGTCTTGGCATCAGAGTGAAAGAACATCAGAAAAAATTTCACAAGAAGGGGCACGGACCTTATATTATCAACCAAATAAGTAACAGTGGAGCTATCCAATTAGCTAATATAGATGGAGAAATCATACCAAATTTCATAAGTGGATGCAGGATAAAAAGGTATGATTTCCCATTAACTGTTCCTGAATGGAGAAGAACACATCAAGCTCAAAACAAGAAAAAGGAAGAGGAAAAAAATCAGGTATGAAGCTCAACAAGAAGCAAAGGAAAGAATAAGAAAGTCTAAGGATCTTAGAGAAGTTTTCTTATGTGAAACACCTTCAAGGGAGAGAGAGCATTTGCCTGTTATAACAATAAATTTTCTTAATGAACAAATCAAGGTTTTGATAGATTCAGGTGCACAAGTTAATTTGATCAGTTCAGTTTTTTTGGATAAGTTCAAATTTAAACGGACTAAGAGTAACACATTTATCAAAACACTGGAGGGTCAGATAATACAAAGCTTGTCTTCACCATCTATTGACGTTAAGTTCAATGAAGAAAATATGAAAATAGATTGTGAAGAATGGCGTGATCATATGATGACTGAGAAATTGATTTTAGGACAACCATGGCTAAGGCAAGGTAAAGTGATTTGAAAATATGAAGTTTAAATTGACAATAAATGACAAAAGGTTTTTAATGTTTTTATTGAGTAATGAAGAACAGGAAATTCAACAGGACATCTATGACTCAGATTTGGAAAGATTTACTTTTCCACTCGAAGCTACAAAGGAATCACAAGCAGGACTCCTCGATAATCAAATCCACTTCAGACATAGACAGGAGGAAATTGAAGGAACCAAAGGTGTTGAAAAGACAGTAGAAAGGTGGGAAGCATGGAATAATCAGAAACATCTAGACATCAAGATAGAAAGGATGTGGAAACCAAGGACATCCAAGCACTCCTCATCAAAAAAATTTATCAAAAAAAAATGGATGTGGAAACCAAAGACTTCCAAGTACTGTTTATCTAGGGGAAATTGTTTTACTCCAAAAAAAGAGTTAACAAGAATCAAGTATTTTTGGGTGAAAAAATCAGATCTGCTTCAATGGAGAGAAAACAAGGATGAAGATACTAAAACAGTACAAAAGCATGAAGAGCCACAAATGAAGGAAAGGACAACATTGTCATTAAATACACACTTTGGATTCTTAATTAAAGATTCAGAATTTCATCAAGATGGATTTATGACACTTTTGAATTTATTTCCATATACTTTACCTCATTCTTTTTTCTAGGAAAAAGAATCGGAGGGGAAGAAATAAAAGAGAAAATTATATAAAAAAGAGAGAGAGAGAGAGAGAGAGAGAGAGAGAAAGAGAGATATAAAGCATAAGCAAGATATAGGTTATAATTTGGTAGGACTATCACTATTAAACTAGTTTTTCTTTTAGACATTTTTTCTTATATCTGTCTAAATTCTCTTAATTCCATTCATTATTTTCTTATTAAAAAAAAAGAGAAGAGAAAGAGAGAGCACTAGATATCTTGTTACACATGTGATGATCACTTTAATTTTGTTGTACCTGTGATGGAAATAAGGAAGTCATGGTTTATCTTTTATTTTATCTTTTTTTTTTCTTCAAATGTCATTTTATCTCAAGACAAATGTGTTTTCTTTTATATTTCCTGTGACTTATGTGGGTGGAGTTTTTTGGTGTAATGTGTTATATTTTCTCCAGAATGGTGAATCCAAAAGAACTACCTATTCATGACTTCAGAGTTGACTCTGTAACTTTGTCAAGAGGACATTAGTTTTTAGACAGTGAAGCAGCAGTGGAAAATGTGGAGTTAGAATCAGAGGAAGAACAGGATATCCCGGAAGCTGAAAAGATAGCCAAAGAGCTGAGGGAAACCATCAATATCATTGGTCAGCATATCTTTACAGTGGGAGTTGGAGGTCAGAAATATACCATGCTATGTCAAGAATTCTACAAATTCCAAAACATGGCTACTAATTATAAAAGATGGAAGGCAGTGGGGTTACACAGACTTTTGGACGAACCTCTTTTCTTTATAGACATTGAGAGAGTATCACAGGTCATGTCTAGTCTGCTAGAAGTGGGCAAAGGGAATAATGCATATTTCAAATGTTTAGTAATGGACAAGGAGAATAAAAAGGTGCAGATAACCATCAAAGCAGAACATATTAGGACAGCTCTTCAATTTTATCCCATGGGAACCAAATTGGATGGAAGCTTTGTCAAGAAGAATGCACCCACATATGCTGGATATTCAAAGTTTGTGGACTTCAAAGGAAAAGAAAATGAAGAATTTGCCACCAGAATGTTTCTTCAGTATCTGTGCTTTCCAAAATTGCCAAGATATACAATGCCACATAAGCCAGTTACATTGGTTATGTTTAACAATAAGGACATGACTAAACCTTTTGGAGTGATGGAAGTAACTCCTTACATTCATGAACAACTGAAGGAAGCAGCAAAGCATTGGGAACAGAGAAAGTTTATGAATGGATCACAGTTTTTAACAAGAATTATATACCATATTTTAGGTATGGAGGATCAGTTGAAGCTGGCTCTAGAAGCCCAGTATTTCAAGAGTTTGATGACAGGGATTAAGAGTCCTTCAAAGTTGATGACAATAAGAGAAACAGAAGCTCAAACAAGTATGAGGGGATCAAGAAGAAAAAGAAAAGGGGTGTCAGAAGAAGTAATTCCAGTTAAGAATAGAAGACTAGATCCAAGGAATGTAGTCTTAGAACTAGATGAAGTAACCAAAGAGGAATATGAAGCAGCTCAGAAAGAAGTCCAAGCTTCAAAGGAACTCCACCCACCTCAAACAAGCAAGGAACAAATTTATTCTTATTTGACTCAAGGTAATGATAAGAGGGCAATCTATGAAGCTGAGTATCAGAAAATGTTGGAAAATTATTCATGTAAAGCAACAGATTGGATACAAGAGGAGGTGGAACATTATGAAGAATTACATGATCAAATGATGGCTGCAGAAACTGAAGAAATATTTGTCAAGAAAGAAGTGGAATTATTGGCTTATTTTAAGGAATTACAAGGTCCTCCAAAGACTAGAACTATAGTAGAAGAAGGTCCAAAAAAAACCTGGCCAGAAAAAGAAGTTAACCAAAAAGAATAAGGGTAAGGCAGTTGAACATGTACAGATGCAAGAGTCAGTAAAATTATCATAAAAAATATCATCAGAAGAAAAGAATCAGAAGAAATCAATTGGAATAGAAGAGCACAGACTGGGTAAACAAGGGGTAGCTAGTTCTTCACAATTTTCATCAGATTCAAAAAGTGATATAGAGAATTTCATTCTCAAGAGTTTAAACCTCTCAGTACCCAGCACACCAGTAACAACAGTACAGGCCTCTGTAAAAAACGACACACCAGAGGAATTGAGCAAAAAGTCAAAAGGGATACAGGTCTATGAAGAATCAACAAAACAACTTAGTCCTAGGGAGGAAAAAAGGAAATTAAAAGGTATAGAAGTAATGATGGAAGAAGGGGTTGAAGCAAGGAAAAAACTCAGCAATGGACTGATGGACACAGGATTTCCAGCTATATGGACAAAACCCTCACAACAACCTCATTATCAACTATATGAGGAAAAACAAGGATTGGAAAGCAAAACACAATTATATAGTCAGCTGCAGAGTCAAGAGGATGGAAGCAAAAAGGAAGAAAAGGTTGCAATATAAGAAAGATCAGAATACAGATTCTAAGGAATATACAGAGTATAGAGGAGGTACTTTTTTATCTAGATCATAATGAAGAGTCCACACATATAGGTGATCAAGAAAAGGAAGAAGAATTAGACTTTATGGATATAGATGAGCAGAAGATGGAACAAAAGGAGTAGCAATTGAATGATCAAATAAAGAATTCAGTGGAGAGTGACTCAACCTCAATTCAGGGAAACAAAGTCCACAAAGAGGAAAGACAAGTTATTCAAGAAAAACAACAAGAAATTGATGAAAAAAAGGCAGAAGAGATGGAGGAAGAAAAAGATTATGCAAAGGTAGAGAATCAGGTGATAGAATATGAGAAAGAGAATGAAGAACAAGTCGAATATAAGGAGGAAAAGCAATTAGAAGTAAAGCAAATGGAATTGGAAAAAGGGCTTGAAAGAATAACCTAAGGACATCAGATCTGCCTGTAAGATCATCATGAGTAATATAGAGCAATTCAAACCCTCCAACAGAAATATGATTATATCAGGGATGGTGGTTGAATCAGAATTCGTAAAAGGCAACATAATTATTACTGAGCAAAAGAAAGAAAAAGAGCAGTTAGAGGAACAGATGAGAGTTGTTCAAGGAAAAAATGAAGACCTGATCAAAAGATTAATTTTCCTTGAAGAACAAGAGGTTTAAAGTCAAAAAAAAATTAAATTTCTTGAAACCAAATGTACCAAACAATTGGAGCATAGCAATAAAGTAGAAATGGAATTGAAGAAGATGGAAGGGAGATTTAAAACCCTTCAGAGCTCATATCAAATAATGGTCAAAGCTAATGAAGACATAAACCGATTGTTGATGGAGGAAGATCAAATGAAAGAAGAGAGTCAGATTGTACAAATAACCCACAATGAGAGGGAGGAGTTGAATAAGGAAATTCTAAGGTTACAAGTAGAATTGAAGGAAGTCAAGGAAATGGAGAAACAAGCTAGTGTGCATGCTACTAGTGCAATGAGAGGATACAACAATTTACATCTGGATATAGCAAAAGAAAGGAATGAATGGAAATGAGAAAGAGAATTGTTGGTAGCCCAGAATCAAGGATTAATGTTGATGGTGGAAAAGTTACAGGAAAACTTAGAATGCTCACAAAAACAAGTTGAAGAACAGGTAGTCACCACACAAGCAGAGGAACATGAAGGAGGAGAAGATAACAGATTTCAAAATTTTGGTGAACAAGAAGACAAAGCTATTGAAGAATATTCAGATGAATTTGTTCAAAGGCTTCTAACAGACAAGGAATCAAGAATGGAATTCATAAGAAAAATGCATAATGAGTATGAGGAGCAGATTGTAAACTTTGCACTCAATAAAGGAGTAAATCTAGATCAACATCATTGGGAAGCTGATGGTTTAGGAATACCATTCTGTATGATTTTGGAAAGTGTCAAGAATTATCTGACTACAAGGGTAGGACTACCACCAAACAAATATTTGGAATATGAAGAAGATATTAATGTCACTAAGGAGTTGTTTGAAAAAGCTAACCCTAAATGAAGGAACAGATGGTTGGATGCCAACAAGGAATGCAGGAAGATTTGGAAAGAGGCACCTTTGCAGTTAAAGATAAATCCAGCCTATTGTCTTGTAGCAAGAAGAAGAGAATGGTCAGTGTTTTGGGACAGAAGAAATGCAAGACAACTTCCAACAAAATGGCTAAATTTTCCAAAAATAGTAGGACCAAAAGTAGGAACTTGGCCAACCAAGAAATATATGATCGATGCAGCAGAATCTGTTATATCCACATACAAAGATGTAAATGATCTAGCTTGCATTTTATTAGTAAGAGTGATGCGACTTGTGGTGGCATGCATAGTCATCTTCATAGATACAGAAGTAAGAACTCTTAATTACATTGGATTCAACTCACCTATAGATGCTTTACTCTTTGATTTAAGTGAAACCCCAGATAGAATTTGTTTAATGGCATATTCCAGCAGAATAGTATTTTTGGGAAGCCATTATCTTCAAATCTTTGAAGATGCTTTTGACTATGGGTTTTTTGAAAGGGAGTTAGAAATTTTTGGGAATCTATCAGTACTCACTAAATCAAGAATCACTGCATATGAAGCTGCTTATACAGAATACTTGAAGAAAGATGTGATAGACAGACCAGAGGCAACAGTACAATGGAGGAAAGCTTTGTTTGAAATGGTGAACAATTTGAATATTACATAAAGAAAGACTCATGACTTGTTATCTCAGGTTTATCAAAGAAAGAAGAAATGAAGGAATCTCTCATTACTTTTTTGTCAGAATATTTCTTGTCAGGAGCCAAAAAGTCTAGGAGGGGAAGGATGTTAGAAGAAGCAATTCTTGAAGAGAAATTATTTGGAAAATGTCAAAAATTTGTAGAAATATTTATACAAATGATGTAACATTAGGAAAAAAGGTGAACCCTGGATGGGCCTTTTAGCTCAAAGAGTGATTAGTGATGGACCAATCAGAAGAGGGTGGTGGCCACAGTCTATACCCTATAAAATACTAGGCTGAAGGGGGAAGAGGGCACAAGATTCCTCTATGTTCAGGGTTGTCTTCTAGAGAGAGAAGAAATCTCGTAATCAGGCTGGGCCCAAAAATTCAAAATTTTTTAAAAGTTGTAAAACTCATCATAATACCATTAAATGACCTCCATATCACTTTTCAGGGTCAAAAGTGCTATTTTTGACTTCTAATTCAAAATCCGTGCATATTTGTGGACTAAAAAAGTGACTTTTTTCAAAATGACTCAAAAAACTCTATTTTCCCTCTTCAAACTCCCATTTTCATACCCAAAACCCAAAAAGTCATATTTTTCACCTCTATTCCCTCCATACCATACAACAGAAGCATTGTTTCTCCTCCTACCATTCTCCCAACTTCTGCAGCAATGACAACAACTCTTACTCCCATGGAAAGCTCCAGAGCTCGTAGGAGACCAAAGGACGAAGTTCACACAATGACGTGCCACAACATCAAAACAATGGAAGGAAGTTGGCTACCACAAGAGTTTTGCAAAGGTGCATGGGTGTACATGCAGCCATCTGGACTTGGTCCTCATCGTGTTCGAGATCGTGGAAATTTGGATCTTCATTGGAAAGGTAAGCTCTTAGGCTTCAAGCAGCAAACACATGGTGGGATGGTTGCTATTGTACAACATGTCTTCACAGTTTCAACCATGAAGTTAGAAAACTCCAATAGAATTAGATATCCAATCCATTGTGAGTATTTCTATTTTCTCAATGCTTCATGGTGTTAAATGTCTTAATTACTCATCTCATATGTTTTTCATTGCTACAGTCATATTTCCTTCTAGTTTAGTGGAAGAGCAACCACTTCATAGTCTCACAGGAACTTTCAAAGCATTACATGCAGACATTGGGGCATTAGTGTTTCCAGATGTACCTCCTGCTAAACTTATTCGTGAAAGGATCTTCTTTTACACTCACGAGTACATTGTTCCTTCCACAGATGGTGAATATGGAAGGTTGGAGATTATCAAAGTTGACTCTCTTCTTAGTTTAGAGTGGCCAAAACCTGATTTTTGGTCCATATCATCTTTCAAGCGTAAGATAGTGATGGACATACATAACTCTTTGAAATTCACACGCGTATCTAGATCAATAGGTCTTCATTGGACTCTACCAATCCATTGCTTTGTTTTCATATTTCAAGGCATTCCTTTTGTAGAAACTCCTACAATGTTCCTATGTAAAGATATTACATACGAAGTAGTAGAAGGATTGTTAGGGGAAAACTGGGGTTATGTAGAAGGATTGTCAAAAGGGGATAGATATCGTTGTAGAATTGGTGACACAGGTATAGGGTTTCGCTATTTAAAACATCGCACCTCATTGTACATCAAATTTTTTTATGATCGTTGGATGTGTAAACTAGGAGAGTGGGTACCTTTGCAAAGCTCGGAGGGATCTTTAGCTTCATTTGAAATTAATGTGAAGTTACCAAACAATGATATGGAGGTGGTTTTAGTTAATCAACATTGGAACTTGGCCAACTTGAGAGAGCACTTACTTATCATGGGATATGACGACCTTCATGATTTCAAATTTCGAATACGAGGGAACAAGGTAAGAGTTGTATTCCATATATACATATAGATATATATATATATATATATATATATATATATATATATATATATATATATATTATTCTATCACTATTGTTCATGATTTGAAAATGTTTTACTCTTTTATGAATTGTCCACAGATTGGAAAGAGATTGGAAGACAAAATCAAGGTTCTTGCAGATTGGAGCATGGATGGAACTGACATTTCATTGTCATAACTCTTTTTTGTAAAGATACTGTGAAACCTGTAAACAAACCTATTTTTGCAATGAAAAATTTTTCACATTTGCTTCAAGGATATTTTGGCCACATTCTACTTGTATCTGTAAATTCTCAAGGTTTTTCTTGAAAGAGCATTCTTATTGTTTATTTCCTTTGATGTGATCTCAAATGTCAAAGTTTTCCTTTTCAAGACTCTTATGTTTTAATTTAAGGAAAAGTCACTTCTATGAAAAAGTGGGACCCATCACTTAAAAATTCTAGAAAAGTTATAAATAGGAGTCCTCTCTGCTCATTTCTCACTTTTGCAACCACATTGAGTGTTAGAACAGTCTGCATTTGCAAGCTATGGCTTCCACCTCTGTACCTACTAAGAGTGCACGCCACAAGTTTCTAGAATTTTTGGAGGATTCAGATTACAAAGGTCAACATGACCTATATGATCTTCTCTCCAAGGTTCCTGACCTCCATGGAACCGTGCAAATGAATGCCGATGCTTTGGAGGAGCTACTTCAATATATGCAAGTTCATATATTGCGTTTCTCCATTGAAATACCACCATATGATGGAACTTGGGTTCCATGTGACCTTCTCACCTACATTCACAAAGGTGATGAGGCTTTTGCAAAACGATTGAAACGGTTCCAGGCAATTGCAGAGGAAGCAGGGCACCTTCTTGATGAAACTGTGCCACTTATAAGGAAATTGAATAGGAAACGCAAGATGGGTCCAAAATATCTTTCATTCATTGCTGCCACAATTTTCTTTGTGAATGAGGAACCAGAACCAATTCCTCATGAGATCCCTCATCTTTTTACAGGTGGTTTTGTCGAGGATAAAAAGGAACCACCTCAAGAACCCTTGAATCTCCTATTAGAGAGAGAAGCTATTGAGAAAACTTATCCTCTTGGTGTGGATGATAAGTTGAAAGAAGTGCCTAAGCCATCCACCTCTTCGGAGCCAGAAGCAACTATTCCAGAGATGGAGATTGAAACTTTTTCAATGGTTCTTGTCGAGGGACAAGAATATTTGTTTTTACATGATGTAGAGAAGGCATTTGGGCTACGGCTTGATGAATGCCTAAGTTTGTTTTGTAATTTGTCAGAGTGTCCTTTGGATAGTACCTCTGAGTTGTTGGAGAAAAAGTGTTTGCCATTTGGTGACTCAGTGGCCGACACAATAAAATTGGTTTGCAATGACATACTCACAAGTGAACATGAACATATCACAGAAGAACAATTTAATAATGCACAAGAAAGGATATTGGAATAAAAAATTCCCTCCTCACCAGTAATCGAGCAGAGTGGGATGTCCCACTCCAGCATTAATTTACAACTTCAAGAGAGAGGAGAAGAAGAAGATAGAGTTCAAGATGTAAGTATCTTCAATTCATGTCATTCATTCTCACAAACACATGCAGCTACTAATCATAAAACTTTGTGCAGGAGGTGATTGAAGTCGACAAGTTTGCAGCAAGGAGCGGAGGTGATCGAGTGGCTCGTGGAGGTGGCTCATCCCTTGCAAACTACATTGGGAAACTTCCCAAAGACCATTTTGTAATTATCCATAAAGAGTTCAGTCCTCAGGGCCACTTCATGACATGGTGTCTAAAGGCCTTAAGTAAATTGCTTTGTTTATCAACCATTACACAGGGGAGTAATTGTATCTTTTTAGTTAAGAAATCCCTTGTAACTACAACCTTAGGTTCCAACTTCCGTGGAAAGGTCTTAGGCCAAATAGGTATATCTCTAGGTCTAGGTGTTAGAAATGTTGATCAAATAGCAAACTCAATTTTGACTTACACCCTACCCATGGCTTTGGAGCGTCGAAAGAGAGTCATTGAGAAACTCAAAGCCAATTGATGTAAACAATTCAATTAATATCAAATTTTCACTTTGCTTTATTTACAATTGTCTCAAGTATTTTTTTTTCAGTATATTATCTAAAATTCTTTTGGACCTGCATGTGATGTATTGATGTCATGTAGGGCATTGGGAGGACCTTTAGTTTCATTCTTTTGGACTCTTGATCATTGGGTAAGCCTCCATTAAGGTCTTCTAGGGCATTGGGAGGCCAAATAAGGCACTGCCACAGAAACGCGGGAGAAGGCCCTGCAAAACGTTTGCAGGGCCTTCTCCCGCGTTTCTGTGGTAGTGCCTTATTTGGCCTCCCAATGCCCTAGAAGACCTTAATGGAGGCTTACCCAATGTTCAAGAGTCCAAAAGAATGAAACTAAAGGTCCTGACATGCCCAAGGTTACCTTACATGAGACTCAACCTTCACTAGATGGATATTTTCAAGAATGCAAATGTTCTAAGTTTCAAAATGCTCTGCTCATATGTTTCAAAGGTATAGGGAGGTCAAAATTTGTTCATATTAACTACCCCTGAACTAGCTTTACTAGTCATGATCCCTCTTTCATATTTCAAAGGCTTTGTAGGGCATTAGGAGGCCAAATAAGGCCCTGCCACAGAAACGCGGGAGAAGGCCCTGCAAACATTTTGGAGGGGCTTCTCCCGCGTTTCTGTGGCAAGGCCTTATTTGGCCTCTTAATGCCCTACAAGACCTACATGACCTTAAAAAAAAAAAAAAAAATCAGTACAGGGATATTATCACTAGATCAAAATGACAAGATAATAAAACAATCATTCATATATGAGAGATTATCACAAGAAAACACATGGAAATGTAAAATGACTACTCATGTTTCATTCTAAATAATGAGATTATAAATGGAATAGAGGAAAAGTGCTAATGTTTCATTGAAAATGGCAATATTTACAAAAAATCTCTTGTCCATAGAGATCAGTTACAAAACTTAGCTACGATCACCCCTAATTCTCCTAGCTAACTGTATGTCCTTCGGTTGTATAGTGACTCGCTTAGCATGGATGGCGCACAGGTTGGAATCCTCTAGAATTGATATCAAAAATGCTTCAGCTGCCTCTTGTAAAGCTTCTAAAGCTAGAGCTTGGATCCTTAACCCTGCACAATACCTTTGTAACTCTTCTTTGACCACCCTTGCAAAGGGTCTTCTAGGTATGAGAAGCTCAGCTGTCTTTTGATAGTGCCTTATCTCTGCAAATGCCTTCGTATATCTTCTTCTTCGTTGTGGTGCTCTAGCTTGTGGTGGTGGTGGTCTTCGTTGGACATTTTCTTGTGGTCTTGGTTGGGGTGGTCTACGACGAGGTTGAAAGAATTTCTTCTTCCGTTGCACGCGTCTTGAGCTTTCTCCTTGTTCAGGATGTTGTTGCTGGCTTTGCTCTCTCTCTTGATCATTGGGTATGGCCCCCTGATTTGATGGTAGTGTCTTTCCCGCTACAGTAACCCTATGATTTGTAGGTATTTCTTCGTTACCCCATGGTGGCAATCTTTGACTCTCATCACTTGATTGTGAACCTTGTTGAGACACATCCTCATGCGATTCATCAAAATCATCATCAGAAACTACCTGTCTATGAGCACGCTCCTTCACCCTTGTCTTTGTTGGTCTCTTTGGTGATGGAGGCTCATCATATGATGATGGTGGTGATTGGGGTTGATTTACGGCCTTTTCCCTGGATTGCCCATGTTCCACTTGTTCATGCAACTGTTCACTCCGAGAGGTATGGCCACCACCTGTTTCGTGATGGGATGCAGAGTGCGAGACACTACGTCGCCTTTTGTGGTGATTCATCCATGGTGGCTTCTGAGTGCCTTGCACATAGGTAGGAAAGTTAATGGGATCCTTCCTTGCAGTTTGCTTTGTTCGTGCCATCTTCTATAGTGCTAGAATGTTGAAATGAGACAATGAGTCTCCTTTTATAATGTTTCACTTAAAAAGGTTCTGTTCACACCTGAATGGACAAAAAATAGTTTAAAAATTAAAAATTACCTGAAAAAATTGCAAACAAGAGATTAGTGTGTAGCAAACCTTATGAATTATTCAGAAAATGCCATGAATGTATTAAATGACTTCACTTCCATGATGAACCCTCTCGTGTTCTTGTAGCCCGCCATTGAGCATGACGTAAAGGTCCCAATGATGACTTCCATTTTTCACTAGCTAAGTTGTGTTGATGAAATCTTGCAAGTTTTGCAACTTTCGACTCCTTGGCTCGTTCCATTGCATATGTCCTTGAAAATGCAGTACGATAAAACCAATTAAACATCTCTTCCATATAGTTTGATTGCATTGCACCACCACCATGTCGTGTGTTCTTGAAGTAAACACCTCTAGCCTTGTAATGTGACTTCTCCATTCCTTGTGTACTAAAAATCTCCAATGAACCATATCGATGCATAAAAAATGCTCCATGTGCAAATAAAATATGCTGAAATGATATAAGTACATATAACACAATCTTATCAACAAGAAAATTGAAAAAATAAGAAAACTTACAATGTAATGTGTAATATTGCTCTCTCCCCAAGATAGGATGAAACACTTTGCAAACTCCATTAATGTATCTTGAAACAACTGACGGTCATTTTTGTTGGGGGAGCTATTAAGACTCATTAAACCTACCAACTTATCTAAGCATGACCAAACCTTCTTTCGCCTATTACTAAGGTCAATTTGAGAATCATTATCAGTGGTGATCATGCACAAGTCTTTCCATAGCTCCCTGCATTCATTTTCCTTAGGGCTTACACCTGTTCTGAAAAATTTTCTTGCCTTCTTCCCTGTCATTGACACTTGTTGCAAACTATTTTGCGATTCACCAGGTTTTTTGACAACTAGAGTTACATTACCACCATGACAACCAATCGAATTAAGCAACTCTTCCAATTTTTTGATTGCTTGTACAGATTTATCAATTGGCTTCATGGAAAATGCATATTCTATGTGGAGCTTCAATAATCTATCAAATATTCTCATGAAAGCATGCAATGTGCAAAAGTGAACATTAACTAATGGAAATGGAATAATGGGATTCCAATCTTTATCTAATGTGTCACGGTTAGGTATTTCTAACATTGGACACCTTAACAAAGGTCTATCCCATTCCGTGGAAGTAGGTGCATCTATGTATTCATCTAAGCTAGATAGTACTTTTTGTTGTCCCTTTGTTACTTTGTAGCCTCGAGTACAAAATGGACATGGATAACGAGCAGATGCACCTTGCTTGCAACCTAACATGCATTTGATAGTTTTTAAATCCCCACCCAAGTGCCAATCTATCTCAAAATCACCAAAGTTTTCTATGTGGAGCTTTGCACCATGAATTTGAGAAAGTATTACTTTAGTGATCCATGGGGTCCTACTAAAAATCCATGAAAGAACATCATTGGACTCTTTAGGTACTTCAATAGCACCTAACCACCATATTTCTTTCTCGGATTGAACACTATATGTAGACTTAGAGCTAGAGTTACAACTTTCATCAGATATGGCATTTCTCATAGCTTCATTCATGAGTGTCAAACTCAATCTCTCCATTCGTCGTCCCTTTATAATCTGGCATTCATCTAACTTCAATATAAACTGTAATTTGGTATTACAATCTGCATAAATTAGCAAAATCTTTATAACATCAAAATACAATGTATATCAAGGTAACAATAGTGCACATACCTGGTATAGTAGATTTGTAAAATTGAACCATTGCCTGTTGAAGCCTCTCCAAATCCACGAATATGTTGTTGTACTTTGTGTAAGGAAATCCATTTCCAACTGCGCTTTTCAACTCTTTTTTGGATGTAGATAAATGATAAATAGACATAGGCATAATATCCTCTATATATAAGTAGTTTCCAAGAATACTAGTTATATCTTCATTGGACATTGACTTCTTTAGCGATACCTTGTAAGGAGATGGAAACATATTTTGTAAAATACCTTCTCTTTCTAATGAATGCTTCAAAAGGTTGTACAATGCACTGTATCCTTTAGTACTAATTCCTGCTTCATCACATACCATCTGCACGTCTCTAGGAGTGATAATATCTTGTAACTTTTTTGTGAAATCTTTAATCACTTTCTTCTTGATTAGGTTTCCTATCCGTGACTCCAAAATACTAACCACCTGCTTGTTGGTCAAACAAGAATTTAATAACTTGAATTGATCCTCTGTTGTTGATGATGCATTAACATCTTCAACGAATGACCTACATAACAAGAAAAATATATATATATATATATATATATATATATATATACATATAAAAGTCTTCCAAAAAGAGAAACAAATACAAGCCAAACCTTATTGCAAAAACTCGTCGTTTGCGTGCTCCACCACCAATTGAAAGAGAGTCAAAGGATGTTAATGATCGTCTCCTACGTCGCATCCCAAGTGGAGTCTCTCTCAAGTGTTGGACAGTGTTTTTAAATGTCTCAATTGTTCTCTCCTTTTCTTCCATATGCTTTTCAAGCTCTGCAAGCTTTTCTTGTAAAGATATGATTGTGCTTTCAAAAGTGACCAACCTTGTATGATTTAGTTGATATTGTTGAATCCAATACTTAGTAATGGCAGTTGAATGTGTAGATAATCGTTGACAATAACCTAAGAGCCCAGCTTTACCGGCACCGATGAACTGAAGTAAAGTTGAGAGGTTATGGAATGTTGGATGGTAAGAAGACATTGGATCAGGAGGGTATAATGAACCATGAGTCCAAAGATCAATACTCTTTTCTCCAGCTTCACGACGCTCATTTTGAGAGTTCACATCATTGTTGCATTGTGTATTTGGAGCAAACTCTCTGGGCACACGAACATGGATACTTGTTGATGCTGGGGCATGAGGACGTCCTAATGTGAGGTTTGTAATAGGTGTCAACACCATCTTTTCCAACAATTAAACAATACTGAGAAAGAGACCAGAAATTTGTTTGGAAGAGATGCTAGAGCATGATTTTCTCAAGAAAAGTTTGTTTTCTTGGATGAGGATGGGTCACAGTGTGTTTTTCCACTGAGAATAGCCAAAAATGTTGAAATTTTGAAAAATTCATTTTTTGGGTGAAGAGTAGTTACGGATTTGATGATGTGGCACTCTACTTTTGGAGGGATTTTAAAAATATTGCTTTTTCAAAAGGAAAATTAAAAACTAAACTCAAAAAAGGTCACTTCTGACATATATATTAAAAAATGAGCCCTTTCAAGTAAATAAACACTGAAATTGAGACTTTTAAAAAAAAATCATTTTTTTATTCCCATACATGCTCGAGTTTGATGATGTGGAAAGTAGATTCCCTTTCTCTCTCTCTAAAAGAAGAGAGAGAGGAGCCTAGTAAGCCTTAAAAAAAGCCTACTCCAGCCTACTAAAAAGTGCCCTATTAAATGCACTTTGTCCCCTTAGACAACAGCAGAATGAGGCTTAATCCCTGAAAATTAGGGATCCTTACAAGGCCCATGCAGGGTTCACCCTTTTTCCTAATGAAATTGAGGAAGAGTCTTCCTCATGTATAATAGGATCATATGTATTTTTCCTAGAATTTTTGGAAGCTCTTTGATAGCATATTTTTAGAATAAAAGGTGAAAAGGACCAAAATTCAAGTGTGAAAAGGGAAAGTTGAAAAAGTATAAAAGATAATTTCTTCTATTTTGAAGAGGTTGGTTGTATTATTTGATGCTATCCAAGTAATGTAAGAAGCTTTCTTGTAGAAAATCATGTTTTTCTCCTTCCATGATCTTTCTCTTGATTTGTTGAGTCTTCTCATTGTGTGATCCATGGAATTTGTGAGCTTTTCTTGTGTATTTCTGAGTAAGATGTATGAAGAAAGGTGATTCTCAATATATTGAGTAAGAAAGTGAAGAAGAAAAAAGCTGGAATTGGAAATTCTCAGTTTTTACAGAATCGCGATTGTCTCGTCTATGTGATACAAGTACTGTTTTGGAAATTTGACTTCATATTTGTATTCTACAGTGAAAATGACACACATTAGGCACAAAGATCATTGAAAATACTATCGTAAAACTCAAGATAATCAAAACCCTAGTTATTTCTTTTCTTCTTCATAAATCTCTCAGAAAAACAGTCATGTCAACTCTTACTCTTGGATTCCATTAACTAGAAGGGGTTGTGGTCTTTGCATACTTCCTGGATTGACAATTTAAAGATGTGTCGTTGATCTTTTGTGCTATAACGATTGGAGAGGACAACTCCAAAGGTTAACAACAAACACCCCAACACCACAAGTAGTTGGAGATTCTGAAGAGTTTGAGAAAAGTGCTAAGTCTAAACGAACCCAAAGATGGAAGATTCATAGCGAAAAGATAAAAGATAAGAGACTGCAGCAAAAGTTAGAGAATGAGAATACTAAGCAAAGCCAAGATAAAAAGCAAGAACCGAAAGGAAACCCTAACAAGGAGACAGAAAAGCATAATAAACAAGAAGCAGGATCAGTTTTAGCCAATCCAATGCCAGAAGATTTAACCATGTGGATTAAAGCATATCAAGCATGAATAAAGCATGCCCAACCATTGAGCAACACAAAAGAGAATACCCAAGAGGTGACTTAGAGAAAGAGATATTGGAAATATTTAAGAAGCTAATTGAAGTGACTTAGTAATCCTTGGAAAAACCTGTTCAGTCGTTACCAAGCACAAGGATCCCTAAAAAGGAATTTCAAGAATGTGTAACCCCTAGTCACCCTAGGGAAGGAAAGAAAGATGAGAACTATGAAGAAAAATGCCATGAAAGTAAAGAAGAAGGATCCATAATCCTTGAATTAGACGTGGAATGGCCTAGAGACTTATGGACAAGACTCCAAGAAGATAAATGGAAGAAAGTAGAAGGAATTGAACCACCTTTTGAGGAGTCAAAAGTAGTAGGCGAGCTTGAATTGTCAATTCTTGAATTAAACCCAGAAAGATCATCTCAATTGGATGACAACAAAGATGAGGAATGCAGTGTGAATGCATTACCAAACTACATGGGAGAATACGAACATAACTCAGAGTTGTATCATGTTCCCGCCATGAGGAAAAAGGAACCGAACACATCAACCCAAACTTTGGATATAGTACAACACTTGAGAAAAGTAAAAATACCATGCACCGTGACTTTAGAAGAACTCTTGAAAGTGAAGCCTCAATTAAGAGAGAAATCACCAGCCAACTGGAAATTAAGTCAGATAAAAGAAAGATGAGGGATGAAGTAGCTACTGTTGAAATCCTAGTTGATAAGGTTGGAGATTTCAGTGAGGGAGATGAAGGAAATACATGCCTCCCTATCACTTATAGAGGATATACCACAAAAGCCATATTAGATTCGGGAGCTGGAGTAGGAATTGCTACCAAAGAAATATGGGAGAAATGGGGAAAGACAGCCATATGACCCACTAGGATGAAGATTCAAATGGTAGATGGACACACGGAACGATCCTTAGGATTATTAGAAAACGTAGTATTTACCACTTGCGGAGTCAAATTCAAGCCCACATTATCAATATGTCAATTTCAAAAGGTTAGCAATTATGAGATCATATTGGGAAGGCCTTTCATGAGATAGCTCAAGGTAGTGCAAGACTGGGGAAAAGACGCAGTATACTTGCGGCATGGAGGAAGGACAACTAGGATAAACATCCATACTTATACTTATCAAGATTTCCCTCCTCTGCAATGGAACCCGATACACAAGGAAGATGATAATTTATCCATTCATAGTGTAGGATCAAGTAGTCAAACATGGATGAATGAAGATACTCATCTGTTATGAAGGGAGTCCTTATAGAAGAGATGGTATGAACCATCTCTTGGGCTCCTTTAGAAGGGCACACACATGAGTGCCATGTGGCACTCATGTGAGATGCCACATTAGTTACTCCAATTAAGGAGCATTAAGTCAAGAGAGGTATGTGGCTGGGTGGCAGAACGAACATCTAACTCCGTGTGACTTGGGCGGCGCAGCTCCGTCTCAAATCGTGTGTAGAGAAGAAGACAAAAGTTGGGGGAATCATTGGAACTCGACAGTGGTACCAGAGTAGTACCGGTCAATGTGTTAACAGACACATGCGTGTCTGACAGCAACAGCACGACAGGACAACTGAGCCGACAGGGCGACAGAGCAGACCATTCACACACGCAGGCGCCCGCGAGTCAGCCCACGAAGGAGCTTTGCTCCTCCTCCCCCACTCCAAGATGAAATACATTATCTTATGCTCTTGGCTTTATAGGGAGTTCTTCTACGTGGGTGCCCATATGTGGGATTAAATGACTCTCTCTTGCTACTCTAGATTAAATTCGCCTGCTGACAATCACGAGGAGATAAGAAGTGTTTTTTTTCAAAATTTCTCTTGAGATTGGATAAATAATATCCCTCGTTAAGATCAAGATGTGGGGAAAAATATGACTCAAGCATGTAGTATGGGCTGTGGTTATGGGGTATGGGCTTTGGGTGGTTTCAAAAAAGCTTTGGTTCCTCGGTTTTGAGCTTCTCAAATTCATCCATCCATGAAGATAAGTTCTTTCACTTCCCATCCGTGACATACCCAGCTTCTCCGCACCATAGCTTTTTCATACGATATCAGATTTCAAGAATCTTGGTCACGTTTCGAAGTGAAACTCCTAAGCTTTGCTCAAAAACCATTGATGTTGGATTTGGATGAGATTTTCCCCACAAAAATCTCTCTGCAACACTTCAGCAGGAACTAGGCAGCCACTCCCAGGCCTAGTTTTTTGTCATCCGAAGTCCAAATTCACTTTTTTCACTTGGGATAGTCTCAAATTTTTAAAGTACAGGTGCTGGGCTATACTTCTTGGACTGGTGAGGATTGTTGAATCTCTGAAGTTGCTCAATTTCACTCAATTTGCCC
This sequence comes from Ceratopteris richardii, assembly GCA_020310875.1. NCBI lineage: Eukaryota > Viridiplantae > Streptophyta > Polypodiopsida > Polypodiales > Pteridaceae > Ceratopteris > Ceratopteris richardii. The sequence continues at coordinate 158,103,743 of CM035415.1, forward strand.
AACCGGGGCTATTCCCACGTGCTTTTGGAGTTGTTTTGGATGGTTTATGGTGTTAAGAACCTCCCCGAACCAATCGGACATTTCCAATTTATGTTTGGTCCTGGCGAGAATTCAAAATTAGCGACATAAAGCTTCAAGCATCACGTGGATTTTGCTTCCGCAACACTACTTTGTAACAGGGAAGTGCTCTTGTGATATATTTCTCTTCTTCTTGCATATTTGAGCTTTACTTCCATTCATTTTCATATACTCTAGTTAGCAAACGGGGGAAGGGTAGTAAAAAATGGAATCTAAAGGTAAACAAGTAGTTGAAAACACTTCTCCATATAAAGAGCAACTAGAGGATCCTGATTCTAGAATGGAAGAAGTAGAATTAGGGTAAGAAATAGAAGAGAACTTAGAAGAAAAAGAGCCTTTGCAGGAAGAATACACATATGAGGAACTTTTAGATGAATTTGTCACTCGTGACCAATTCATAGGTTTGAAGGAGCAAACCCTTAAATTAGAGAAAGATCTTGGTAGCATCACATCTCTTATACAGCAACTTAAGTCTTGATCTCACTTGAGACTAGTGTCACCTCTTTCCTAGCTAGGAAGGAAAGAGAGACACCTCCTATTCCTTTGGATCTCACTAGGAAAGATACTTCTCTTCCTAGTAAGCATAAAGGAGATAGCTCTAGGGAAGCTCCCCTCCTCAAAGACTTGAAGCCACCTACCTTTACGGGGGATGACCGAGACAAGAATAAGGATGCAATCTACACTTTTTTACAAAAGTGGCATGATTTGCATCAATTGAAGGGCACCCCACCAGAGTATCGTGTGCTAGAGGCGAGTCTCTCCCTCGGCCCGCATGCTTATAAGTGGTGGATGAGTCTTAAGGAGGCGAACTCTATCCCTACTGACTGAACTCAGTTTGAGACTCTTTTTCTTAAAGAGTTTCTTCTTGAGAATGAGGAGGAGAGGAATTGGGATGAGTGGGATAGGATTACACAAAGAGGTAGGCCTCTTTCCGTCTACCTATCCCACTATAGAGAGATCAATTTGAAACTTAAGGGCTTAGATGATTTCCAGAAGACTAGAGGGTTTGTAAGGGGCTTAGATAAAGCCATAAAGAGGGAAGTCAGAAGGAATGCGCCTAAGATGTTTGAGGAGGCGATCAAGTATGCACAGATATATGAGGACCATAATCGTCCTCAGTATACTCCTATGGAGACGGATCAGCCCCTCAAGCCTCTTAGTACGAATAAATTCAAGAAAAAGCTGCCTTTTGGGAAAAACAAAGTTTTTATTAAAAAGCAAAGATCATAAGGGCCTCCACAGACCAGTTTGAGAGGGCCAAAAGAGAGAACCTGTGTTTTAGGTGCTTATCTCCTAGCCATTCACAGTGGAACTGTCCACTCAAGAAGGGAGAAGAAAAGAAGAAGGGACCAGAGTCTAGTACCGCCCCCGAAAAGGGCAAAAAGGCGGTCCACGAGTTTCATGAAAGTGGGAGGAGCATTGGTGAGACCAAAAGGCATCACCAAAAACTCATAGTGCCCATATCTAGTCCTAAATGTAGTCTTAGGGATATCCTCTGCCCTAATCCTGATCTGATGATATCCTGATCTAAGGTCAAACTTGGTAAAGTACCTAGCTTGATGTAACCAATCAAATAGATCTTCCAATCTAGGCATTGGAAACCTATTTTGGATAGTTATCTTATTAAGTGCTCTATAGTCTATACATAGTCTCATAGAGCCATCTTTCTTTTTAACTAGGAGCATTGGCGATGCCGAAGGTGAGTTACTAGGTTTAATGAAGCCCTTATCTAAATAATCATGCAATTGCTTCTCAACCTCCTCATGCTGAGAAACACTAAGCCTATAAGGTGGCCTACAAATAGGGTTAGTGTTAGTAACAACCTCAATGGCATGGTCAATGTCCCCTCTCTCAGGTGGTAGCCCTCTAGGTAAGTGAGTGGGAAAAACATCTCTATACTCAAACATAAGATCCTTAAAACTTTTAACCACACACTCTTGCAAAAAAGAATAGTAGAAAGTGCTGTTCATATTTACATTCCTAGCATGAAAAGATACATCAGATGAGCTGTCTGTACAATGCTCCATATCATGACTATACAATAAAAAGATGTCCTGTACATGCTGAGAATAACAAAGACTATACAAATCTAGTGATGAAATGAGAGGTGCACTAGGTACATCTCTCTCTCCCTGAATACAAACTTTACTTCCATTCTTTTCAAATTTGAGTGTGTCGTTTTAATAGCCACGTTTAAGTGTGTCTCCCAACCCCCATAGCCACTCTCTTCCTAAGACTAGATCTGTCCTCTCCATATTCATAATTTGGAAGTCCATATAATCTGTATAGTCCTGCATCTTGACTTCCAAATTGGATACCATAGTATCCCATATTCTTTTATCTTGCCCTTGCATCATAGATACAATGTATTTATGTGCACTAAGCTGCTAGGGAATCTTTAATTTCTTGACCAAAGCATAGTTTATAAAATTATGAGTAGTCGAGTCATCTATCATGACCCGCACCCTGGTCCCGTATACACTACCGTGCAGTTTAACTAGGTCATGTGGTCCAAAATACGGTGCCCACAATGAATGAGTCAAAACAGGTGTGCTCTATATCCTCGTGCATCACCTCCACTCCCTTGCAGCTAGAGTTGCCATGAATAGGAAGGGTCTGCACATAGTGTTTTACGGCCTTATCTAGGACATTTTGTAGTAGACTTCTTGGATGATATTCAGATCTATAGTGCATCGGAAGAGGAGCACTTGGAACACTTGAGGAAAGTATTTCAAGTGCTAAGAGAAAAATCGCTCTTTGCTAAGGAGTCAAAGTGTGAATTTTTCAAAACAGAGGTTAGATACCTTGGGCATATAGTCTCCTAGGATGGAATCCAGATGGATCCTAAAAAAGTAAGGGCTATTATGGAATGGCCACATCCAAGGAACCTAGAAGATCTGCAGATCTTCCTAGGTTTATCAAGTTTCTATTGAAGATTCATCAAGAATTATGCCAAGATTGTCGTCCCGATGATGGAACAACTTAAAGGGAAAGGGAAAACCTTTCATTGGGGAGATGAACAGAAGAAAAGTATCGAGAAGTTGAAAGTAGCAATTGCTACAGCTCCACTTTTACATATAGCAGATCCCAACAAACCATTTGTGGTTGAGACTGACGCGAGTGACTTTGCTATAGGAGCGGTTCTAGTACAAGATGGTCGACTAGTAGCTTTTGAGAGAAAGAATCTAGAACCAGCTCAGAAAAATTACTCTGTCTATGAGAAGGAGTTGTATGCAATTGTCCATGCTTTGAAGAGTGGCGTCATTATTTATATGGTGCCAAAGTCACGATAGTGTTTGATCAAGAGAGCATTAAGTGGCTCTCTAATCAAACAGACCTGACCCTTCAGGAGTTTGATTATGAGCTTATGTATAGGAAGGGAAAGTTTAATGTAGTGGCTGATTCACTTAGCCGCATGCCTATGCTCAATTGATTGAGTTTTACTCAGATCACTAGTGAGCTACTTGAGTCCATTAGAGGGAAATGTAGGCTTGATCCTACATATTCCGACATTTGGGAAGCCATAGAGAATGGGGATCGTGATATACAGGTTTCTAGTGAGGATGGAGTATCGACCGGTACTCAAGAAGGATTCAAGTGGAAGAATTACAATGTCCATGATGGATATCTATTATATAAAGGAAAGGTGTGTGTCCCTTGAGATCTTGAGATGAGACGACATATTTTGTATGAGTGTCATGACACACCTAGTGCGGGACACCCAGGAGTTAACGAGACTTATTGTAGCTCAATGATGAGTAGCACCTCCTTTAATGTCAATCCGGGAAGACGTGAGGATGGTATGAAGACCTCGAGCAAGTGGCTGCACAAGTGCGTGAGTGGGAAGCACACTAGCATGCACACACATACACACACACGCGCACACAAGGCAAGACAAAGAGTGAGAATCAATGGAGCTTTTAGATTACTTTCAAAATGCTCTTACAAGTTCGTTTCAATTACAATCTAGCCTCAAAAATGAGCTCTCTAGCTCTTTTTATAGTTTTTGACTAGGTTTTGGCCCTGTCCAGACCTAGTGTCCGGCCTAGTTAAAAATTAGGTTCCAGGGCCAATTTGAGGGCTTAAACGGAGTCTAAAAAATACGAAAATTGATATGTAGGTACTTCTAAGGCTCCTCAAGCTCAAGGACTCCTTGGCTTGCACAAAATGGAGCTACAAAAATATGAAATGGTATTTACAATGATTGTTAGTGATAAGAATCACTGTTAAAAGATGTTGATTTGGGAAAAATTGAAGGGCCTATCTGCCAGATTTGCGTCGACTGCTTTGTCTACTTACTCCTTCACCTTGTTCTGACTCTCTCCGCTGGCTTCCTTGTCTAGTCGGTCCTTGGGTGCCCATACTGCTCTCAACACCCCCGCCCTCTCTCGCGTCTGTCGTCCCTGACAGACCCTTGTTGCTGGGAGTGTTGGATGTAGTATTCCACAACCTGAGTGGCATTGATGTTCTTGTATGCGTAGTCCTCTGGCCAAATCTGTCATCATACGATCCCAATCGATTGGTCCTGGAATGTCCGGATGTGGCAGACGTAACTGATCTGCATGGATCGCTTGTTCTACTGCGAATAGATGTAGCAAATGTGTGGGTCTGGGAATGAAAATTTCGGAATTGTATTCCGAGAATCCCGTAGAGAACATTTCCTCAAATGTCTGCTTGAAGCATGCGGGCAAGTACTTTATTCGTGCATGCCAAGCAAAGATGATAGTGACCGAGGGGGTTTGGCTCATGTCGTAGACTAAATCCTTGTTGCCTTGAGAGAATCCAGGGGCAGAGATGTATGGAGCTTGGACATTCCGAAAGGTTTTGAAGACAATGGTCATGAGCTCGAATATCTTCATACACATTTTCGCCGCGATGTCGGGTGCATTATTTAGACGTGTAGACCAGTGTCGGATTGTTGATATCATGTAGGCTACGGTTGGAGTCCCTCGAGGTGGAGCAAAATATGGGTAGTTAACCCAAGCCGAGCACTCTTTATTGTTGCGTACCTTGATTGCAAATGCTTGCCAGGATCTGCGACGTACCACTGGACAATAGCATGGATTATACTTGATATATAGTGGCATGGTTGCCCAGGTACTCATCATCTCTGGGTAATCGGTGAGTAAACGTGCACGCCAATTAGGTTGGAAGATCGAGCCAGCACGTGCATCTGTCGGTAAATCCCCTATCTCAAATTGAGTGGCGAACGTGGGCTCCTTCCCTGTATGTCTTTTGACTTCTGCATTATAATCATGTAGTAAGACAAAATAAGGCATGTATTGCGATTCTGATGTTGTGATTAACCGTTGATGGGATAAATTTTGAAAGTAGGAAGACCGAAGGATAGTTTCTTCCAGATTTGTGAGAGATTGCATTTGCACGGCCACACGATCATCATGTGTCTTACCCACTTTCTCGACCCTTTTGACCCAATCTGGAACTTGAATTTCTAACGTGTCTTGTCCTTCTTCTGTAGTTCGACCACCAGGCGTCGGCATAGGCTCGTATGGCTCTTCATAGCTGTCATCGACGGGGATTTCCACTACTGTTTCAGGTTCTGGTTCTTCAATGGGCGAGGGTGGCCGTTCATATGGTAAGAGGCGTGCTTGGAGTTCTGCCACCTGTTTCCGGAGGGTCTCCATTTCTTCTGTAGAGTGTTGCAAGATTACCGGCTCCTGTTGAGCAGTGGGTACACTGGCTATCTGTTTCTTTAGATCTGCACATTCAGTCTCTAGTTTTTCATATGACTCCAAGAAATTTGCATGCTCCTCAAGTAAGATGCGAATGTCTTCTGATGGAACTGCTCCATATCTGGTAGGGCTAATGGTTGCTCCTACGGTTCCTTCCATGGCCGCTTCAAAGTTGTCTTGGTTTTGTTGTTGAAGTCGTTTGTTCTCTTCTAGTGCTGCGGCCATATGCTTCCTTAATAGCCCAATGTTGCGTCTGAGTGTAGCGTTAGATATCATTTGCGCTTGAAGCACTGTTTCTAGTTCCTTGACTGCTTGGTCATCTACAGTTGATGTCTTTGATTCCAATTCGGAGTGAGCCTGCTGTAGTGTGGTATGCTCGGTTAGGAGCGTCTGGTAGTCAGCTTCAAGAGTGGTGACTCTAGCTTGCAGACGTTGAGATTCTGCCTGGAGGGCAGCGGTGCGTTCTTCCAATTGATGGTAGTCTTGTTGTAGTTGATGTGCACACTGAAGTAATGTGTTGAACGTGCTATTTACATTATGAGATGCAAGGGGAAAAGTTTGAAATGCAGGGGAGGTGGGATTGGGTAGGGGGGTAGTGAATGCTGTGTGTGCCAATGATGTGAGTGGTGAGGTGGGGGGCAAGGGAGGGGAAGATGGTGGAATCGTGGGGAGAGGTGCTGTGGTTGGTGAAATGTCCATTGGGTCAGACAAGGTGGTGTGTGCAGGGGCTACCATGTAGGTGGGTATGGTAGGTGAAGTGAGTGTGGTGTTCGTGTAAATTGATGTCGTTGCGAACATCGGAGAAATGTGCCTCGGAAACATTGGAGAGCGGGTGAACTGCTCCACAACGGACGGGTATTGGGGTGGCGCGGTCAGGTTGAAAGAGGTGTAGGGGCCATATGGGAAGTGAGGGTCATGGAATGGAGGTACCCGTATTGGGGGATAGGTCGGGAAACATAGGGTGCCTTCTGTGGGTGCTGGGTTTCCAACTACACTTGGAATTATGGGATGGCCAGTCATGGGTTCAGAGGATAGACGGGACGAAGTGTACAAGGGATTGGTGACGAAGGAGAAGAGGGTGTCTTGTGAGGTGGGTTCTCGAAATGAGAATGATTTGAATGAGGATGGGTTATAAGTGAAGGTAGAGGTGATGACTGTCGTTTCTTCCAAGGTGGGAGGTGGTGGTGGGGGTGGAGAAGGTGGTGATGGAGGATGCTGGGGTGAGATGGGTGATGTCTGAACGAAGGTTTCGGCGGAGAGGTCAGTGGTGGTTGTGGGGGTGGCTGTGGTCTCAATGGGTACTTCTGGTTCTGTGACGGGTATCCTGATAGTCTTACCTGCTCGTGGTAACGTGTCCACTCTGTGTTTGTCATACCTTACGGACTGGCGGACTGCGGTGTGGACAGCCTCCGGAACTCCTAAAGAGTCTGACACTAATTTGAGGGTGTCAATGAAGTGTTGGTCCACCCCTTCATCTCATAGCATTTCTTGCATCAAAGCTTGACCTGATACCAGAGAGAGTTGATGCCTTTCTTGTACTGCTTTGATAGTGTCGTATAGCCTTCGTAGTTGAGCTGTATATGCTGGTGCACCTACAAGTTCTGGCACTTCTTGTTGCTCCTCTTGGTGCTCTTGATCATACTCCTCCTCACCATCCTCCTGTTCTTCATCTCCGTCATCTTCTGCATCCACTTCAACAGGTGTGACAGGTGCTTGGGAGGTTGTGGCCTGCGTTTGTACGTTTTCCGCTTGTTGTGCCTCTTCTGCCTCCAGCTCTACATCTTGTAATAGTTGTTCGAAGTCTTCATTAGTGAGTTCTTCCAAAGGTGCACCACTAGGAAATTCGAGATCCGTTGGGATGGGAGGGAATATCAAGGTGGAACCATCGGTGCTGCGTCTTGGAAGTCGGAGTGTGAATGGTCGGACTCTTCGGGGTGGCGGGGTGACGTCTGGTGTTAGGGTGGCTCCACGTGGTTGAGCACATGGGACTTGGACCGTGCCTCTCATCTTCTTAGAAGGGGGTCCAGTGGATGTCCTGCCTCGAAACTGCTCTACCCGATTCCACATCAGGGCCCGTTGGATTGGAATGTCATAAGCCAAACACCTATAAATGATTCTTGTCAGAGCACAGCAACCATATAAAACCTGTTTCCGCGGCCAGCGTTTGTGAGCTAAGTGTATCTGATCAATTATCCAGTGGGGTAGGTTGATGGTGAGGCTCTCTGTCTCTGCCAGATACAGGCTAAACCAAATCTTTTTGGGTGGGATGGTGAATCTATCCTGCGCCGGGAAAGCAAAGTGTTGCATGCACATGCGAAGGTGTATTGCAATATTAGGCGTCATGGATACCATGTCCTTGAGTTTGGTGAGACTTCGATTCTTCATGTAATCCGGTACTAGGGTTTCCTTTTCTGTAGGAATATGCATTCCGCGCATATCTAGAGCTTCTCTCACCAAATTGTTTGATAGCCTGAACCTCTTGAGCTCATTCCCCTTTGTCAGAGATGGAATCACAAATGAGCTTGCACCCTTTTGGGTTCTGGTTTGGAGTCAAGGTGTTGATGAGATAGTAGCATCGCATGAAGTCAGGTTTTGGGAGTCGGGCACTGAAATAGGCACTCAATCCTGCCTTTTCCCATATCAGACGTAGACCTTCTGCATTTTGTAATTTCTCAAATTCTCTTGTAAAGAAATGGTATCTGCCTTGCTTCCCATTGAAGTCCAACTCTGATTCCCATAGGTACGTTCCTTCACCCAAGGGTCCTGCCACCTCGGTAAACCAGTGGGAAGTCTTTCCCACGGGCATGGTGTGGCCTCGCGGAGGGTCCGCAATAGGTATGATTTTGACGGCCTACAATTCTTCTGGTCTTTCAATTGTCTCCGGCAAAACGGGTAAACTGTCCAAGTCCACCACTTGCGGGCTTGTTTCTGTGTGAGAGCTAGTTCCTGCTGCCTCCGCCATGTTGAAAATGTCGCAGCTGATTCTGTGAGAATATATGAATAAACGTTAACATCGCAATGGACACAAAAATGACATAGTGTCCCTTGTTACAACATTAACTTAAAGTTCGGGAGTGGTTAGGGGTTAATAAGTGCTCGGTGCTAGTGTGTGTAGTTAGGAGTTAGGTAGTCCTAAGAGCTAAGCGAAATGATGTGATGTGAGAGTGAAGCGGTTAGTAGGTGGTCATGGATTTACAATCGGGGTCCGGGGGTTTGTTACAAGTCTTGGGCTGCCAAATGCAGTGGATGGGTTTTGTTCTTGGTTTCGTAAAGACTCTCGAGAGCTTTATAGGCGTGTCAGCTTGGAAGTGAGGCCTTTTAGGGACCCATTTACAAGTGATTCTGTTCGTGCTCATGGGCCTTGGTGTTGAATATGAGTGGATGTAGGCTGTGCAAGTGAATGGATCATGCTGTGTAGGGTGTGTTCTTGGTGTAGCTATTTGAGCCCGCAAACAAGCCTTGGGCACCCAAATTTGTCTTGATTGTGGGCTGGCCTTCATCAACTTCTTGGGCACCCAAATAGACTTCACGTTAGTAGATGAGCTTCTGAAAGACTTCTTATTATTATCGGGTTGTTGGTCACTAATGAGAGGCTTTGCCCGTGTGGTTGGCTTAAGTGCAACCGGGTGTTTGCCTTTCCGCACCCACACTTGGTTCACTTGCTGAGACGTTTTGCTATGCAGGTACTTTTGATTTCCGGCATAGGTAGTACTCTGGTTCTTCTGCCTTTGATCCACCTTCGGTTGCTGCCTCCTTCTGACCTTTGGAAAAGACGGGAGTTCCGTTGCATCCTTGACTCCTTTTTTGCAACCATCATTCTTCTGCAACACATAGTTTTGGACAAGAACAGCATGGTCATCTTCATGTGTACTCCTGGAAGGACCAGGAGTCTGTGCCTTTCCTAGTTCCTTGAGTGCTCCATTATCTAACTCTACTGTAATTCGACTATGATTGACCCATACCTGAAGAAGTCCACTTCTTAGGTTTAAGTTGACTGCTTGGTCATAGATCCAGTCTTGACCCAAGCCAAGAGGTTCAGTGAGGTCCTCATCTTGACACACTAGTACTTTAACTGTCAATGCCTCATCATGAATGTAGAGGGGAAGTTCCACCTCGCCCATGCAAGGGGTTTCCACACCTCCCAATCCTATGAGATACGCTTCCACAGGATTGACAGTTAACTGCAACTCTTGACAGTAAGACAATTTAACCGCACTAGTGGCTGCACCTGAGTCAATCAAGGCTCTTACGGTCCTTGCACTCGTGCCTTGTCCTATATCTAGGGTTATGAAAGGACGTCGATCAATTATCCTATGCGAGCTTGTTCCTGCGACTTCACACATGGCCATAGGATATCCTTGATCTGCATAGTCATCTGTTCTAGTCTGATCTCGGCCTTGCCTTCGTAACTTCATCCTTCTGATGCGTTCTAAAGCTTCTGCTTGAGCTTCTTCTCGAACTCGCTTTTCTTCCTCTTTGCGTTTCTTAGCAGTGTTGAGTCGGCTGAGCATTTCCTCCGTGAGGGGTTCCTGATACAACTTGACTCTGCAACCGCTAATATAATTTGGGAGAACATCACCCTCTAATGTGGCCAATTGTACTGCTCCACTCGTGGAGATCCTATTGATGATCATAGGTCCGTAGCCTCTCTTTTCTAGCTTCCTTGCGTGTTGTTTTAGTGTATAGACTAAGACTAGATCTCCTACTTTCAAGCCTTTGTCCTTCACGTGGGCACCAAAGTATGCCTTCTGTCTCTTCTTGGCTGCATATATCCCTGCAGCGGCTCTCAGTCTTGTTTCTCCTAATCGTTCAAGGTCAAAGATCCTAGAGGAGAGCTCATGACCTGTCCATTCGTGCTCTTGTGCTACTCTCAATGTAGGGATCAGGAAGTCCAAGGGTAGCACAGCGTTTTGGCCGAATACCATCTGAAAGGGGGTGGCTTGGAGTACCGTTTTGTAGGCCACTCGGTATGCCCAAACAGCATGGTGTAGCTGTTTGTCCCAATCAGAGCGTTTAGTGTTCACTAATTTTGTCAGAACATTGCATAAGATCTTATTAGTGCTCTCAGCTTGTCCATTAGCTTGAGGGTGATAGGGGGCAGACTTCTTGTGTATTACCAGGAATTCTTGGAGTAGATTTTCAATCACTTCGTTCAGGAAGTGAGTGCCTCTATCACTTACTAGTTCTATAGGTAGCCCATATCTTGTGAACACATTCTCAAACAAGAATTTAGCAGTTGTCTGAGCATCGTTCTTTGTCGTAGCCTTTACCTCTACCCACTTGGTGAGATAATCTGTTGCAACAATGATGTATTCCGCATGAGAACCCTTGGCTGGGGGATTAATAGGACCTACGAAGTCTATTCCCCACTTAGAAAATGCACGTCCACCCATCATAGGTTTCAGTGGCATCTCATCTTTGCGTATAGGATACTGAGTCCTCTGACAGACATCACACCGTTTCACATAGGTATGTGCATCCATGTGAAGGGTAGGCCACCAGAAGCCCGCAAATAGAATTGCCTTGATCACTCGATCCGGTCCAAAGTGTCCTCCTGCTACACCTTGGTGAGCAGTGTCTAAGATCTTAAGATACTCACTCTCATGGACACACAGTCTTAGGTAACCATCTTTACCGTGTTTGTATAGATTATCACCAATGAGTGAGTAATCCAGGGCTTCTTGTTCTAAACTCCTTTTCCTAGCCAGAGTCATGTCTGGCGGGAATGTGTTTGTCCTCAGGAAGGATACGAGAGGTTCGCTCCAATCTGGCACTATGGATACTTGATAAAGAGTAGCGTGTTCCACAGGTGGTTTAGTGCAGCAGATTGGGCATTCCTTGCACAACTTTTGGACATCAGCTTCCATAGTTGGCCAATGTACTCCGAATCTCTTTAGAGTCTGTAAAGTTCGTTGCTTTGAATGGTGTTGCTCTAACGCACCTACATGTGCTAATTGCAACCATTTAGCGTACTCATCCTCTTCTACGCAACAAGCCAAGATCCCTTGATCTGTGTGCTTGTACATGCTTCCTGCCATGATGTGATACTTTTGGGCTTTTACGATCTCTCTATTCCGTGTGTTCACCACTGGATGATTAGGCCCGTATGTCAATACTGGTACCAATGGCTTAGCCCACTGCGGCACCACTTCCAAATTGAACAAGTAAGCATCAGGAAGGTCATCTGATACTCCTTGTGGGGCTTCTCCCGTTGTGAGCCTAGAAAGATGATCAGCTCTCAAATGGGTCCTCCCTTTTCTTACCACAACCTCAAAATCATATTCCATTAGCAAGAGAAACCATCTTACTAATCTTCCTGTATTGCATGGCTTGTTTACAAGATATAACAATGCCTGATGATCAGTAAAAAATTTAAACTTATTTGCAAGCAAATAGTGTCTAAATTTCTTAACTGCATATACCATGCCTAATCCTTCTCGCTCTGTAGTGGTGTAATTCCGTTCAGCCGCATTCAATTGTCTACTGGCATAGGCAATTGGAAGATCCATATTACCTTCACCAGTAGGTTGTGCAAGCACACATCCAATAGCATAATTGGATGCATCAACATGAACATGGAATGGCTTATTCCAATCTGGTGTGGTCAAGATTGGTGCTAAACACAATCTTCGTTTAACCTCCTGGAAGGAATTCTCACATTCATCCGTCCACTCAAAGTTTGTCAGAAGTCCGTACATGGGCTTTGCAATGACAGCATACATGTGTATAAATCGTCGGTAATAACCACAGTGCCCCATGAAAGCTTGTACTTCCTTTACATTCTTTGGCCTAGGCAGCTCTGCTATGGCTCTCACTTTTTCTTCGTCGGTAGATATGCCATTCTTTGACACTATGTGTCCTAGAATCTTGCCTTGCCTGACCATAAAAACGCACTTTTCTGGGTTTAGGCAGACTTGATATTCTCTACATTTGTCAAAGATTTGTCTGAGTTCAGGAATATGGGTTTATCTAATATTGGAATGAGCACAAAGATCATCAACATAGACTTCTAAACTCTTCCTCAGGAACTCCTTAAACACATGGCACATCAGCCTCTAGAAGGTAGCTGGTGCATTGGTAAGCCCAAATGGCATTACTCTAAAGGCAAAAATGCCCCATTCTGTGGCAAAGGCTGTCTTATGCTGATCCTCTGGAGCTATGGCTACTTGATTGTAACCCGAAAACCCATCAAGGAAGCTGTACACTTCCTTGCCTGCCACTCTTTCTAAGAGATGTTCTGTGATGGGAAGCGGATAGTTATCTCGAATAGTGGCTGCATTAACCTTCTTCAAGTTAATGCACACGTGCAGTTTGCCATTCTTCTTGGGCACCACTACGATGGGTGATACCCACTCAGTGTGCTCAATTTCATAGATAAATCCAGCTTCGACCAGTCTATCTATCTCTTCTTTGATCTTAGCAGCGTAATTATCGTTATATGTATAAGGCTTTTGCTTAGAGGGTTTAGCGTCTGCAATCATGGGTATAGTGTGTGAGCATATGTCAGGGTCAACACCTTTCAAATCCTTGTAACTCCAAGCGAATACATCTCTATATTCTCTTAGCAAGGCAATCAATTCGTGCTCTTCTTCTTCTGTCAGGTCATGGCCTATATACGTGCATCTCTCCTCTCCTTCTTCTATGGCCACTACTATTTTCTTGGTGGTTTCTTTGTTATCATAGGCCTCTCCTGATTGTGCCTCTCGTTTAGGCATTCTAATCATGACTCTCCTGTCATCTATCTCATACTTCTTAAAATTTTCTGGGACCTCAAACAAGGATTCTTCCTCTTCTGGTGAGACTTCTCTCTTCTTTCGTTTCTTTCCTTCTTCCTTTGGCCTCACATGTGTTGCTAATCTTACATCATTTGTAAGCTCTCCATGCCTCTCATGGAAGTATTCTTCATCTGATGCGAATGGTGGGTCCATAATGATAGACTCGAGATCGGAATCACTTGCATCCTCAAATGCATCAGGACTAGGTTCGCATTCTTCTAGAACTGCCTCTCCCATGATTGGCTCTATGGAGAAGACTGAAATGTCATAGCCATCCTCATCACAGTGAGGTGTCCATTGTTCTTCATTGATGGCTACGTCCATGGTTGCTAAGATTTCTGCCCAGCCATGGGGTTCGAATTCCTCATCTGGAAAGACTATAGGCGCATAGGCTGGGTCTTGAATGGGTCTATGAGTTTCGTTTGCACCTATTTCTCTGGCCTTTTCTCTCTTCTCTTCCTCTAGTGCTACTTTGCACATCCATAAGTGGGTGTCTTCATGCATCCATGAGGATCCTGACCCTATGGAATGCACAGATTCCGTATCATCTTTGGTTCTATGGATGGGATTCCACTGGATAGGAGGGACATCTCTATGAGAATAATCCTTGAGATTGACTTTGGTCGTAACACCTAAGTGCTGCAGGTACAAAGAATTGGTTCCCCAATCCTGTACCACTTGCAACTGTCGCATAAATGGTCTTCCCAAAATCATCTCATAGGCATGATTTTTGCTAAAGTCACATATAGCAAAGCTATGCTCAAACTCAACACCACAAGTGGTGAGAGTTATGCCTTCTAGCAATCCCAAGGGCCTCTCTATATGACCATCGGCCATCTGCAATTTCATTCTCGTTGGCCTGAGTGCTGGCTTGCCCCAACGCTTCCATAGGGAGGTGGTAGCGATAGCAACTCCTGCACCTGAGTCCAAAATTGCCTTGGTAGTGTACTCCTGGTAGGTGATGGGAAGATAGGTGTTCCCTTCTTCACCTTCACACATATCTCCTATCTTGTCCAAGGGAATTTCTGGCACTGTCCTATGGGATCCTATTCGGGAACGTGGTTTTGCAACTTCAGTCACTTGACTGGCTACACCTTTCCGCGCTTTTGGTCTATTCTTAGGCAGTTCTTCCAAAGTGAGATCGCGCTGCGCCTTGGTGTTCTTTACTACCTCCGTGTTCCTTGATATGACTGAGTCGTCGTTCCTTACCATGACTGTGGGTGCTCTCATACACGTGGACTTTGCTTCCCATGGGCCTGTGAAGTGGGGTAGCTCTTGTATGGAATTAGACTCAAAGTCCAATCTCTCGTGAGACTGAGTACTCTCATGTTCCCCGTAAATAGATGGGATGTCTTGTGGGAATTGGTCGTGTGCATCATCCACAAGTTCAAAGGGAGGGGCGACTTCACTTTCGTTATCCCATTTGTCTTCTTGAATCTCTCGTAGGAAGTCTGGTGCAAACCGATTCATAGAAGAAGAAGTGTCTGGCTCCGTAGAATTAGGCACATAAGCAACCTGGGAAGGAGGGCTTATTCTATCGTTGACTCTCTCCTTGTTCTCATAGATGGCTGGAGCACAAGCTTCCTGGGGAGGATTACTTATTCTATTACTCTTCCGAGCAGGCTCATACGCTCCCTGAGAAGGAATGTAGGCAACCTGTGGAGGTACGTAAGCTTTCGAGGGGGTTTCATCTGCCTTTTGGGGGGGAAGATAAGCTTCTTGAGGAGGCACATGGGCTTCCTGAAGAGGCTGGCTTATCCGTTCTCTTGCCCTGTCCTTTCTTTGAGGGGCAGGTTCCTTTTCTGATTGTGCAATTAGCCTCTCTATTCTTTCCAACAGTCCATCAAAGTGTAACTGCGTCTTAGCTGAACTAGAAATGTTAAATAGGCGGCTGGCCTCAAACATGGTCTGAGCCAATTCCACCATTTTGGCACAAATCTTAGTTCGTTCAAGCTCTAGCTCGGCTCTAGGGTAGCATTTTTCATGATCAGTTATGGTTGGCCCTTCTTGGATTCTGGCCTGATGTGCTTTAAGCATCATGTTTAGGTCCTCGGGAGTGGGATCAGCTAATACTGATCCTGCTTGGGGTGGTGGGTGGGTTACGTGGGGTGTATTAGAGGGTGAAGGGATGGAGGGTGATGGGGATGGTAGCGGTCGGATTGTGTGAGAGTGCGGTTGGGATGTGATCTCTATGATTTTAGCCTTGGTTTCGCGTAAACTTTCCTCAAGTTCACTCATCTTCTTTGCCCATTGCCTTTTCATACGTTCACGGCTATCTCTCCAAGCTCTAGTCCTTTTCTTGGTTATGCTCTCAGTTTCACTAGCTGTTTGGCTCTTTTCCTGGTCTACCCCTTGGTTTTGCTG
This sequence comes from Ceratopteris richardii, assembly GCA_020310875.1. Lineage (NCBI taxonomy): Eukaryota > Viridiplantae > Streptophyta > Polypodiopsida > Polypodiales > Pteridaceae > Ceratopteris > Ceratopteris richardii. The sequence goes on from CM035415.1 coordinate 158,119,653, forward strand.
CAATGCTTGAGCTCTAGTGACTACCTGTACGGGAGCAGTGGAAGTGACACTTCCTGTGGGATCTACTACTAACCCAATAACGTTGATAGGCGTGATTTTTGGCATATTATTGGGGTTCTTTGGGCAATCTCGTAAGAGATGCTCTTTTCCACAATCTTGGCAAAAGCCTTGGATTGCCACTGACTGGGGTTGTGTAGGTGGAGGTAAGGGACAATCACGAATGAGGTGATCTCCTTGGCATCTGTAGCACGGTCCTCTTGGGAATGGAGGTCTTACTTGTCTAGGTTGAGGCCTAGGGTTGGGGTTTGCATACATGACGTTTGTATAATCTGACTCCCAACTAGGTTCATTTGGCTCTTTGCTGTAATAGGACTCACCATGTTCTGGGGACTGCATGTAGTACGCCTGGGGACTATCAACATGTGTAGAATCAAAGCTATGGTCACTGAGGTCATTTTCAGAAAGCAAGGATGTTACCGGGACTAAGGCTCTATTCATGTTCTCTTCTGCGGCAGTATACTTTACCGAGATCACATTGGTTGGGGCAGGGGGTTGTTGTGCTAGCACCGGTTGGGGTCTCTGTTGGGCCTGATATTGTGGTTGGTAGGTTTGTTGGGGTCTAGCATATTGTGGTGGTGGATTTTGGTTCTGGTATCTGCCTTGTTGGTAGGGCTGAGGGTAGGGTTGCCTAACTGCCTGCTTGTTGTATGGGCAATCTTGTGCGGTGTGATTGGTGTATCTCCGTTCTATGGTGCAGTACTGGCTACTAGGATTTACTTGGGGCTGAGCCATAATGGGGCAGACATTCGCTAGATGGTCACCACCGCATGTATAACACCTTTTCACAGGAGCAAACCTTGGAATTTGTTTGCTAGTTACACCCAATTTCTGAGCTACTTTCTCTGCGAGTTCCTCAATTGATGTGGATTGCGTGGAAGAATGACTAGATGCACTATCTGAATCTTTGTAGATTTTGGAAAGCTCTAGTTCTTCCCCTAGGTTATCTTCAATGTCAATGCACATGCGTACACACTCTTCTATAGTCCTAGGGTCCTTCAGATACACGTAGGATCTCAATTTCGTACTCAGCAATCCATCAAGGAATAAGGCTACTTGTTTGGCAGGTGTGGGTAGCTCCGAAACAGGGCACCTTTCAAGGTATTGTCTAAATCTTCTTCCTGCCAGTCTTACAGTCTCTTGGGGAGTCTGTTTAAAGCTGTGAATCAATGAGGAGGTATTGTGTCTTATGCCGCTCTTAGAGAACTCTACAATGAAAGCCTCTAGGAGTTGGTCTATGCTCCTGAACTGTCGCTCATCCAATGGCTGAAACCATGTAAGTGCTGTGTTCCTAAGGGTTAGACCGAAGGCATTGTACCGCGTGAATAGATCCTCCACTTGTTCAGCTCTCAAGACTTGCTTGAACTCTGCCACATGATCATAGGGATCTCCTGTGCCGTCAAAGTAATTCTTCATGGACTTAACTAGCTGGGTGGGTCTCAAAGTTCTTGTGTGCTCTCTAGGCCTCGGCAGAGGGAATCCATCTACATTTCTTTGGTTCCTGTGGGCTCTAAGCATCTCAGGTTCTACCCTATTCGTCTCCGTTCTCGTTCTTTCTCTGCCCACTGGGTTGGCAAAACTTACTTCTGGTCTATCTCTACTTCTGTCTCTTTGCATGCCATGAGCTTGGGAAGTTCCAGCCCCAGGGTGACCATAGGATACATTTGATCTTGGTTGGGGGAAAATAAATTCACCCTTCCAAGTGTAAGCATGCCGATCATTTTCCGTAACCGCAAAGATCCGTTCTGAAGTGTGATCTAAGTAGGTCACTCTACCTGGGCTATCCGGATCCTTAAACTCATAGATCATGATGTTTCCTATATCAGTTGGCTGATTAGATTTATACCTCTAGAAGGCTTCTTCGGTTTCTCGATTGAGGAGCAACTCTATGCTCTTGTTGTCTTGGGGTACCCACTCAGGTGTGACAATCCTAGTGAGAACTGATTTACCTCGAGGGGTTCTAGGTTCCGCACCCATGTTCCCTTGTTCCAAGTCACCTAAGTCCGCTTCTGAGATTACATTCCCAAATTCATCTGTCCTATCCGGGTGACTAGTGACTACATATATAGTTCCTTCTTTGTCCAGGTATGCACCATTTTCAAACTTGACAGCTGGGTGTTCTAGTCCAATGGATTGATCAGGATTCTTAATCTGTATCACAGATCTTCCTAAGCCGTCCTCATAGATGCTGGCACCTAATCGGTTGGTCCTAAGGTACTCCAGTTGTGTTTTGTAAGGGCCTTCTACCCTGTACAAGTAAGGCACTCCTGAACTTCCCGTAGGTCTGTCCATACCTTGAGACATCTCTGACTCACTGGTCTCAGAGCTAGGGTAGTACGAGTGGTGGCTCAACTGTTGGGCCCAGGACCTAGCAGTGTGGTTAACACTAGCCTCTGAAGATCTAAGGCTCTGTCTCTCCCTTACTAGATGTCGTCCCGATCTAAGGTTCATATGCCTAACTAAGTAGCCCAATTCTTTGCCCAGAGTACAACTTCGTTGCCGACCAATTGGTATCAGTCACTTGATTCTTTTTAGTTATTTATCGTGTTTAAGGTCTTGTCTGATATTACGTCGTCGGAATACTCGAGTGTTCTTCGTACTTTCAGGTTGATCATTCCACGTTAGGTTCTTTTCCTTTATGTTACCGATAGTACAGAGATTAGGTTTTTAGCTTGAACTTGAGTTTTTAGGTGGTCTTCAACTTGATACCTGCTTATCGTCGCTCTGAGTTACTCCTACCTCTCATCGTTCTTAGCCTAAGCTAGGAATTGATAGAGGAAGTTGAGAATTTCCAACCTTTTGTTTCCTTTTTGGTTGCCTTGACTGCCCAGGAAGTGTGTTCCCAAGTCTGCACTTACTCTTGCTTAGAACACCTTTGGATGCTCTCAAAAGATCTGTAAAAGTTCCAAAGTTAGCTTAAAGATTTAAATTCCAAAGACAGAACCAATGATTTTCATTCCTGTAGCACACACACTAGCTTGCATTGTGATTTTTAAGAGAACAATTCTAAAGACCCCTGACTTTGATCCCCCTGGGTATGGTCAACTTCAAAATACCCTATCTGAAAATCAATGCATTATCTTTATAAAAAACAGTTGAGGGCGTGTAGTATATGCCACGAGCTTTCCAACAAGCCCTAGAGCTCAAAAAATGGATTTCGTATGAAAAAGTTGTAACCGTTCAGGGTTCTAGGGTTACGACAGGGTTCAAACAGGATCACTGTGCAACAGGTTTTCCCCAAGTTGCTTTCCTAAAGCTTCCTAATGTGCTCTAGAGTAAAATGTTTGCCCAAAATTAGCCCAACTCTTCAATTAACAATCCCTAAAAAATTTGGCTAAAATTGGCTGTCAATCGCGATGGACAGGGCTGTCAATCGTGATGGACACTCAGTCAATCGCGATGGACAGAGAATTCAGTCAATCGCGATGGACACCCAATCAATCGCGATGGACAGAGAGTTCAGTCAATCGCGATGGACACCCAATCAATCGCGATGGACAGAGAGTTCAGTCAATCGCGATGGACAGGCAATCAATCGCGATGGACAGAGAGTTCAGTCAATCGCGATGGACAGGCAGTCGGTCGCGATGGATAGAGAGTTCAGTCAATCGCGATGGACAGGCAGTCGGTCGCGATGGACAGGGGGTTCAGTCAATCGCGATGGACAGGCAGTCGGTCGCGATGGACAGGGGGTTCAGTCAATCGCGATGGACAGGCAGTCGGTCGCGATGGACTGGCAGTCAATCGCGACGGACAGAGCTGTCAATCGCGATGGACAGGGCTGTCAATCGTGATGGACTGAAATTTTACAAGATTTTCAAAAGTTTTGGTGGAAAGGTGGTGTGCAGGGTCTCTAGTCCACTGTGGTGCACTCAGATTTACCAAAAGGTGAGAATTTCTGTCAATCGCGATCGACAAAAGTCGGCGACTGCGAGAGAGTTTCGTCGAGTTTCGTACCTGCGCAGGAAGCTGGGGATGGTGATGTGACCTGTACCTGTAAGATAGCTCAAGAAACATGCAAAAACAGCACACGCAATTTCGCTCTCTCGCTCTCTCACACAAGTGAAATGAGGGAAATGAGGTGGAGATGGGGATATAGTCAAAAAACTGAAATTTTCGCGATGATGGAGATGGAGGTGGAAGATGGTGATGATGATGATGATGATGATGGTGGTGAGGTAAGAAAGAGAAAATTAGGAAAAATAAAGAAATTACCTACAACTCCAACGCGTCAACTCTACATCTTACCATCACACGCTCGTCCTCAAAGCTCGATCCCCGGCAACGGCGCCGAAATTTGGTGTAGCTCAATGATGAGTAGCACCTCCTTTAATGTCAATCTGGGAAGACGTGAGGATGGTATGAAGACCTCGAGCAAGTGGCTGCACAAGTGCGTGAGTGGGAAGCACACTAGCATGCACACACATACACACACACATGCACACAAGGCAAGACAAAGAGTGAGAATCAATGGAGCTTTTAGATTACTTTCAAAATGCTCTTACAAGTTCGTTTCAATTACAATCTAGCCTCAAAAATGAGCTCTCTAGCTCTTTTTATAGTTTTTGACTAGGTTTTGGCCCTGTCCAGACCTAGTGTCCGGCCTAGTTAAAAATTAGGTTCCAGGGCCAATTTGAGGGCTTAAACGGAGTCTAAAAAATACGAAAATTGATATGTAGGTACTTCTAAGGCTCCTCAAGCTCAAGGACTCCTTGGCTTGCACAAAATGGAGCTACAAAAATATGAAATGGTATTTACAATGATTGTTAGTGATAAGAATCACTGTTAAAAGATGTTGATTTGGGAAAAATTGAAGGGCCTATCTACCAGATTTGCGTCGACTGCTTTGTCTACTTACTCCTTCACCTTGTTCTGACTCTCTCCGCTGGCTTCCTTGTCTAGTCGGTCCTTGGGTGCCCATACTGCTCTCAACACTTATGATCTTGTTAAGAGGCAGTTTTATTAGCCTGGACTTCATAAGCACGTCCTAGAGTATGTGCTTAAGTGCAACAAATGCCAAATCAACAAAGCTGAGAGGTTGAGGATTGGAGGACTACTCCACCCATTGGATATTCCTAATGGGAAGTGGGAGAGTATCTCCATGGACTTTATAGTCGGATTACCTAAGACACAGAGAGGGCACAACTCGGTCTGGGTAATTGTGGATAGGTTAATGTTGAGCCCATAAAAGTCATATTGGTCAAAGTCAACTGTAGTCAAAGTCAAAAGGTCAAAGTCAAACTATTCAAAGTCAACAATGTCAAGGTCAAAGTCAATAGGTGCAAAGTCAAAGTGTTAAAGTGCAGGTGTCAAAGTGTATAGGTAGTGCACAATTAATTGTCCACAAAGGGTGAATTGGAGAAAGTGGGTTGCAGGTTGCAGAGGTATTTCTCTAATTTCCCTAAGGTTCAAAGTGTTTTGGAAGGTTCATGTGAACCCTCTCTTATGTGCAAAAGTAAAGACTTAAAAGGAAAAATGTGAAGGTATGTGAAGCGGCAGCATACGCAGAGGTGAAAGTATGCCTCCCAATTAAAAATTTTGTTTTTTTAGCCTAAAGTCACTACAAGACAAAACAGGGATTCATTGGCTGCCCCTTGGAGAGACAATCTTGGGACATCAAAGCGAGCACCAAGATACTCTTGCAGTTAGGAGCGTACGTGAATCGACAGTCAACTAAAGACAAGGACTATTCTTGGACCATTCTAGTGTAAGCAAGAGAAGCATAGTATAAGTGGAGCAAGAGAGAGAAGTGCAAGAGACACACAGTGTGCGACGCAGAGAAGTGAAGTGCAAGGTGTGCATGAAGAGTGACCAAGGAAGTATGCAGAGGAGTGCTAAGCTAGTCTCCCGAAGATCCCAAGGTCTTATTGAAGTGTGCACGTGCCGACAGAAGGTACCCATCCCTACCCCTTAGTGGAAGCTTGCTGCAAGGTGTGCACAAGTGCAGGCTTGGAGATGGTGGAGGTTTGGTGCAGAGGAGGCCGACAACAACAAGTCCCTTGGGTATTTGGTATTTTGTAATTGAGCCCTCTATGGGATTTTGCACAGAAGCATTGGCTGGTATTGTGCTTCAATATTGTATTTGTCTTATTATAATCAATCAACAGAGGGTTCCAATGTGTATTTTCTCTTCTTGTCTTACCCATTCTCCTACAAACACTCAAATCCTTGTTTGTCCAAGAATCCCCCAACAAAATTTGGCACGCCCGGTGGGACATCCAAGGAGATTTGAGCATAGGAGAAGATATATTGCAGTTGGAGAGCAATATTCCAGTGTCGACAGTACTACTTCAGTGGACTAAGAGGTACATATTCTTATCAATTATCTCATACTAACAGGACTATGAACGGCCCATGACCGCAACCCGGTCCCAAACATTGAGGGTCACCTGCAAGCAAACAAGAAGGAAGGCTGTTAGAAGATCATCTCGTCCACTTTCATCAACTTCATCAGTAAGGAGCATGGCTGATCAGGTAGACTTGGAAACCTTACTATCAAGATTAAATATAAAATTTCCTTCTTTCAAAGTCCTAGCTAAGGAAGATCTTGACGAGCATATTAGAAGGTTTTTGGCACTATGCAAAACTAGAGGCTTATTGGGTAGGGAGGATGCCTTTTTGATACTCTTCTGTAGCTCAAGCGTAAGCACCACCTCCTTTACTTGTCAATCCGCGGAGACGTGAGGACCGGTATGAAGACCACGAGCAAGTGAAGGCACAAGTGCGTGAGTGAAAGCACACAAACATGCACACACATACACACACACGCGCACAAAGTAAGATCAAGGAGAGGAACAATGGAAAGCTTAGATTGCAAAAGAGTTCTCTTACAAAAGTTCTATTCTCTAACAAGCTAACCTCCAAAATGAGCTCTCTAGCTCTTTTTATAGTTTTTTGACTAGTTTTGGCCCTGTCCAGACCTAGTGTCCGGCCTAGTTAAAAATTAGGTTCCAGGGCTTATTTGAGGGCTCAAACGAAGTCTAAAAATTATGAAAATTGGTACGATGGTACTTCTAATACTCCTCAAGCTCGAGGACTCCTCGGCTTGAACAAAATGGAGTTACTAAAAATAGATAATGGTATTTACAATGGTTTCTAGTGATGAAAATCACTATTTTTGTAGGGGATTCTTCTGAAAATTTGACATACACTTCTTGGAGCTCCCTACTTGCTCTCTCTTCTTCTATGTCCACTTCTTTGATGTGCTTCCATGCTTTGTCCTTGACCTTGAGCTTCAACACTCCCCCCCCTCTCGAGTCTGTCGTCCCTGACAGACCCTTGTTGTAGTGATTGTTCCAAGTAGTGCCTTGAGAGGGAGTGTCCCTTCTGTATGAACACAAGTCGTCCGACGTTCTTCATCTATCACTGTGAGTCTTTGCAGGTTGTAGTCTCTTGGTATGTGCTTCTGCCTTGTATTCCAGCATGACTGTGTCGTTGTGAGTCTCCGTTGATGTTTTCTAGATCTTCCAAAGTTGATCTTCATAGTAGTCAAGCCAAGTACTCATAACCCATATTGAGTGATGGGTAAGTGTGTTCGTGCATAGGTTGAAAAAAGTATGTGCCTTGTGCACGGCCTTGTAATGTAGCCCTACGCATGCTTACTTGGAAAATGCATTGGAAGAAGTATGGTGCAAAAATTGCGGGTCTTGAGCTAAGTGCTCAAGGGTATGCTGACGAAGAGGTTTCCTAAACTATCATGGTTATGGTGTTTCCAGAGTAAAGATACTTACCATGGCGAAGGTTGATGGATGTTTGCCTCTTCGTGTTGTACACTCGGCCTTTGGGATGGAACCTTGTTGATGAATGTCCATGTTGATTGTCCACTGATGAGATCTTTTGAGTGGTGGATCCCCTCTCCTCTTTTCAAAGCAACATTTGTCACTAACAATGTGCATTTCTGAGCTTGGGCTCATGCACGTTCACTTCCCTATATTGACACTCAGAGGAATATTGGACACGTGCCGGTTTCTAAGAGATTACCATGCTGATTGACATAGACCATTCACCAGTGCTACTGTTCCATACTGGTTCAGGAAATACTGAGAATTGAATTGCTTTATATTCCTTGGCAAGCAACATCGGGTAACTACACCAAGCTGTGTTTCACATATACTCTTTAGCTCACCATATGCAGGAGTCTTCTCCTCCAGAACTACCTTTTGCAGATATCTCCTTGGATGCTCTGGTACATGAAGTAGTTAAGCATCACGCAAGTTGCAGACCTTCAAGCTCTTCATTCCTACCATGGTAAGAGGAAATCATAGCTGTAGATGCCATGTTCATGCCAAATGCTTGTCCTCTACCAGATAAGGCAGCAATAATCTCACTGCTAGCCGAGACACACTGGGAACAATATCTCTCCCACTTCTCTCTTTTTTTTTTTTTTTTTTTTTTTTTTTTTTTTTTGAGGAACAGGATATCACAAAACAAGAACACAAAAGTTAGTATCAATAGAAATGTTCGACATATGTCACTGTGCTCTTGTGCATGGGAATCTCAAGTGTGTCTATGCACGGCCGTGTAATGTGGCCCTATATTAATGCATACTTTGGAAATGCATGACCTAAATGGTGCAAAAGACAGGGTTGTGCAAGGAGCACATGGTTGTTGCTCGTTCGAGGCTTTCGATGTTATTTGTGGAGGTTGATGCCGGCCTTAGTGGAGGTATCCATTGAGTCTCGAACTGATGTAATCCTCCTTATTGGAGTCCATTTTAGAACATCATTTGGCACTGTAGAGGTCACTTCAGGCGTCTTTCTCTTTGGATGCTTTCTGAACTGTGGTATCCAGTGTGGTTGATGCTTTGGTTCGGTGGAGGCTACTTGCACTTTTGGCTTCCAAACCCATATCCTTTTTGCATGTCTTCCTACTAATGTTGAAGAGCTGATTTGATCTTCCTTTGGTCTCTGTACGTGGTTCTTACCCTTTTCTCTTTTTGGCCTCTTTGTTGAAACCTTTTGCATGTGGGAGAACAAAGGTTGTTGTGGGTGTAGGATCTTCTTAGGTACCCACATCTGTAATTGCCCTTGTTGAGCTGCAGCTAACTTCTTAGGCACCCAAACTTGTTGGATATCTTGTGACGGAGCTTGTTTGAGCTGCTTCCTTCGTCTTCTGGCTTGGTTAGTGTGCATGGATGGGATTTGTGGGGGTAAGGCTGGTGGTTGCTCTCCTTTGCGTACCCAGATCTGCTTCATGCCCGGAACCGCTTTTTTATCGAATGGTGTCTTTCTATTTGATGTAGCAGTTGTCATGAACGGTTGTGTTTGCTTGTGTGGTGGGCTCACTACTGTGGCTACTTGAGTCTTTGGAGAAGAAGAAAGATCCACCCGCCTTCGAACCTGGTCTTCCACGATTGACTCCTTCTGCATCATAGAGCTTTTGACACATACAACATCTTCTTTCATATGATTAGTCTTGGAAGAACTAAGAGAGTGTGTGGTGCCATGATCTAGGAGCATGCAGTTCTCTAATTCTAATGTAATGCATTGTTCATGTACCCAAACTTGAAGAATTTGACTTCTTAGGTTTAAGTTAACTGCATGGTCATAGATCCAATCTTGACCCAAGACAAGTGGTTCTGTAAGGTTCTCATCTTGACATACTAGCGCTTTGACTTTCATTGGAACATCTTGAAGGTAGATGGGAAGTTCCACCTCGCCCAAACAAGGGGTTTCCACACCTCCCAATCCTATGAGATAAGCTTCTATGGGATTGATGTTCAACCCCAAGTCTTGGCAGTAGGAAAGTTTAACTGCACTACTTGCTGCACCTGAGTCAATCAATGCTTTCACCGTCCTTGCACCCTTCCCTTGTCCTATCTCTATGGTCACAAAGGGTCTTCGGTCAATGACCTGAGAAGTCGCAATGCCTGACTTTTGACACATATCCATGTGATATTTTGGGGCTTTTGAGTTGACATCTAGGCCTAATCGCCTTAACTTATTTTGCCTAATACGCTCTCTGGCCTCTTCCTGTGCTTCTTCTCTCACTCTTAACTCTTCTTCTTTTCGCTTCTTCGCAGTGTTGAGTCTCATTAGCATATCCTCAGTAAGAGGTTCTTGATATAGCTTGACTCTACAGCCACTAATATAGTTTGGCAAGATATCTCCTTCTAGAGTGGCCAACTGAACTGCACCACTAGTGGAAATTCTATTAATGATCATGGGTCCATAACCTCTTTTTTCCAACTTACGGGCATGTTGTTTTAGTGTGTATACCAACACTAGATCTCCCTCTTTCAATCCCTTATCCTTGATGTGTGCATCAAAGTATGCCTTTTGCCTCTTCTTTGCAGCGTAGATGCCTGCTGCCGCTCGTAGCCTCGTTTCACCCAAGCGTTCGAGATCAAAGATCCTAGAGGACAATTCATGCCCATTCCACTCATACTCTTGTGCTACTTTTAAGGCAGGGATTAAGAAATCTAATGGTAGCACAGCGTTCTGTCCGAAGACCATCTGAAATGGGGTGGCGTTGAGTACCGTTTTGTAGGCAACTCGATAAGCCCAAACAGCATGATGAAGTTGTTTGTCCCAATCAGAGCGTTTATTATTTACCAATTTTGTCAATACGTTACAGAGGATCTTATTGGTACTCTCGGCTTGTCCGTTGGCTTGTGGATGATAGGGGGCGGATTTCTTATGTATCACCAAGAATTCTTGGAGAAGATTTTCAATGACTTCATTTAAGAAGTGTGTGCCTCTATCGCTCACCAACTCTATTGGTAGTCCATATCTCGTGAACACATTCTCGAATAAGAACTTAGCCGTAGTCTGAGCATCATTCTTTGTTGTGGCTTTGACTTCTACCCACTTTGTAAGGTAATCTGTGGCTACAATGATGTATTCTGCATGGGAGTTTCTAGCTGGGGGGTTAATAGGACCTATGAAGTCTATGCCCCACTTCGAAAATGCACGTCCTCCCATCATTGGCCTCAAGGGCATCTCGTCTTTTCTCACTGGATATTGTGCACGTTGGCATGTGTCACATTTCTTCACATAGGTATGTGCATCCATATGAAGAGTGGGCCACCAAAGTCCTGAGAATAGAATGGTTTTAATCACTCGGTCAGGGCCAAAATGTCCACCTGCAACACCACTGTGTGCAGTCTCTAAGACCCTTAAATAGTCTGATTCATGAACGCACAGTCTTAAGTAACCATCTTTACCTCTTCGGTATAGGTTTTCTCCTACTAAGGCATAGCCTTGAGCCTCTTGCTCCATATTTCGTCTTCTTGCTAGACTGGCCTCTTTGGGTAATCTTCCCGATCTCATAAACTCTACCAATGGAGTACTCCAATCTGGAATTAATGATACTTGATAAAGGGTCGCATGCTCCACTGGTGGTTTCTCTCTACACATTGGACAATTCTTGATCCACTCATGTATTTCTTTGTCCATGCTAGGCCAATACACTCCTAAACGTTTCAAATTCTGCAATGTTCGTTGTTTAGAATAGTGATTTCCTAGCAATCCCTCATGAGCTTGCTGCAACCAACTACTATGTTCATCATCCTCGACACAACAAGCTAATACACCCTCAGTATCTTGTTTGTACATGCTTCCTGCCAATATGTGATATTTTTGTGATTTTACGATTTCTTCTTGTGATGTTTTCACATTCTTATTTGCAGGGCCGAAGGTTAGGACTGGTACCAACTTATTTGCCCATTTAGGAACAACTTCCAAATTGAACAGATAAGCATCAGGTAGTTCATCAGACACTCCTTGTGGTGACTCTCCTGAAGTAATGCGAGAAAGGTGATCTGCCCGAAGGTGGGTTCTACCTTTCCTGACAACAACTTCAAAGTCATACTCCATTAGTAAGAGGAACCATCTTACTAAGCGTCCAGTATTGCAAGGTTTATTGACCAAATATAACAAAGCTTGATGATCAGTGAAAAACTTGAACTTGTTGGCCAATAAATAGTGTCTAAACTTCTTTACGGCATATACCATGCCTAACCCTTCTCGCTCGGTTGTGGTATAATTTCTTTCGGCTGGGTTTAGTTGTCTACTAGCATATGCTATGGGCAAATCTAAATTCCCTTCACCTGTGGGTTGTGCTAGCACACATCCTATGGCATGATTGGATGCATCCACATGGACATGGAATGGTTTATTCCAATCAGGAGTGGTCAGTATTGGTGCTGTGCACAAACGTTTCTTCAGTTCATTGAAAGAATTCTCGCATTCGTCGTTCCACTCAAAATTAGACAACAAGGCATAAAGGGGTCTAGCTATGATCGCGTACATGTGGATAAACCTACGGTAATATCCACAATGGCCCATAAAGGCTTGTACCTCTTTAACATTCCTTGGCCTTGGCAGCTCCGCTATGGCTCATACCTTATCTTCATCCATTGAGATTCCATTCTTAGAAACAATATGACCGAGGATTTTACCTTGACGCACCATGAACACACACTTTTCTGGGTTCAGACACACTCGATATTCTCTACACTTGTTGAAGATTTGTCTGAGTTCAGGGATGTGAACCCTTCTTTCTTGGGAATGAGCACATAAATCATCCACATACACTTCTAAGCTCTTTCGCAAGAACTCTTTGAAGACATGACACATGAGCCTTTGGAATGTTGCAGGTGCATTGGTGAGCCCAAATGGCATCACCCGAAATGCAAAGATTCCCCACTCTGTAGCAAAAGCTGTTTTGTGTTGATCTTCTGGGGCAATGGCTACTTGATTGTAACCCGAAAATCCATCAAGGAAGCTATAAACTTCCTTGCCTGCAACACGCTCCAATAGGTGTTCTGTGATTGGAAGTGGATAACTATCTCTAATCGTAGCGGCATTAACTTTTTTAAGGTTAATACACACTCGCAACTTCCCGTTCTTCTTGGGTACCACAACAATGGGGGACACCCATTCGGTATGCTCAATCTCATAGATGAATCCAGCCTCAATCAACCTATCAATTTCTTCTTTGATTTTGGCTGCATAGGTATCATTATATGTGTAGGGCTTCTGTTTGGTGGGCTTAGCATCAACAGTCATGGGGATAGTATGAGAGCAAATTCTTGGATCTACCCCTTTCAAGTCTCTATAGTGCCATGCAAACACATCCCTATATTCCCTTAATAGAGCTATGAGCTCCATTTCTTCTCTTGCACTTAGGTCATCTCCTATATATGTGCATCTCTCTTCGTTCTCTTCAATGGTCACTACAATCTTCTTGGTCTTTTCTTTATTATCATATGATTCTCCTATGATGGCCTCTCTCTTAGGCATTCGTACCAAAATTTTGCGGTCGTCAACTTCATTTTTCTTGAAGTTTTCTGGTACTTCAAACAATGATTCCTCCTTTTCTTGTTTCACTGCTTTTCTTTTCTTTTTCTTTTGACTACTCTCACTTCCATCCTTTGAGTTTACTGTTTTAATACTTGTGAGAGGTTCTTCTTCTTTCTGGGTGAACACTCCTATATCTTCTAAATAGTGCTGCTCTGAGTTAAAGCAACTATCCATCACAATAGACTCCAGATCATCGTCATTCTCTTCCTCTTCTATGACATCACTAGGGTCACATTGTTCTAGCAAGGGTTGACACATGAACACTGAGATATCATAACCCTCCTCATCACAATGAGGTGTCCACTGTTCCTCATTGACAGCAATGTCCATGGTGGCTAAGATTTCTGGCCAGCCATGAGGCTCAAACTCCTCATCTGGAAAGATCATCGGTGTGTAGGCTGGGTCTCTAACTGGTCTATCTCCTAACGAAGTTCCTTCTTCTCTTGCCTTTAAACGTTTTTCCTCTTCCTTTGCAACCTTGCACATCCACAAATGAGTATCTTCATGCAGCCATGATGGATCAGGTGAACTTTCAGAATGCACAGAGATGGAATCTTCTTTTGCTTTGTGGATAGAATTCCACTGTAGGGGTGGTACATCTCTGAAGGTGTAATCCTTCAAATTGACCTTAGTGGTGACCCCTAAGTGCTGTAAGTACAAGGAGTTAGTTCCCCAATCCTGTACTATTTGCAATTGTCGTAGGAAGGGTCTTCCTAGGATCATCTCAAAGACATTATTTTTCTCAAAGTCACATATAGCAAATGTGTGCTCAAACTCTACACCACAAGTGGTTAGAGTGATCCCTTCTAGCAATCCTAGAGGTCTTTCAAAATGACCATCAGCCATTTGAAGCTTCATTCTAGTTGGTCTTAATGTGGGCTTGCCCCATTGCTTCCACAAGGAGGTGGTCGCAATAGCAACACCAGCGCCTCAATCTATGATTGCTTTGGTTGTGTAACCTTGGTAGGTGATTGGAAGATAAGTATTACCTTCTTCACCCTCACACATGTCCCCTATTTTGTCTAGAGGTATCTCTGGTACCCTTTGCTTAGAGCCTACTTTTGGCATATTGGACTCAAGTTCTGGGACCTGATCCTTCACATGATTCCATAACTCAGGTTTTGCTTTGAGCAACTCTTCTACAGTGAGATGACACTGAACCTTAGTGTTCTTCACGACATCCGTGTTCCTTGGAACCACTGAGTCTTCATTTCTTACTAGTATTGTGGGAGCTCTAATCTGGAGTGATTCAGATTCCCATGGGCCTGGAAATTGAGGCAGTTCTTCTAAGGTATTAGATTCAAAATCTAATCTTTCGTCTTCTTGTTCTGCTTCATCTTCGGAAATAGATGGAATGTCTTGGGGAAATTGATAATGAAGATCATCAATCTCAGGAATAGGAGGGGAATTACCCTTCTCCTTGGCCCATTTCTCCTCTTGTATTTCCCGCAAGAACTCTTGAGAGTACTGTTGAATAGAAGGAGGTATTCCAACATCCGTGGAATTAGGAACATAAGCTCCCCTTGGTGGTGAGCTTCCTCTTTCAATAACTGGTTGAGCCTGTGGAGGTAGAGAAACTTGTGGTTTGTTTACCAACTGCTCTAATCGTTCTAGTAAGCCCTGGAAATGCAAATCCGATTTGATAGAGTTTGTCTGATTGAACTTTTGACTAGTCTCAAGTATGGCTTGAGCTTGTTCTACCATTTTCATGCACATTTTCATCCGTTCAATCTCTAAATCTGCTCTAGGGTAACTCTTGTCTAGGTTTGCCGTTGTAGGCCCTTCTTGAAGTCGAGCCTGGTAGGCCTTGAACATCATGTCCAAGCCTTCTGGGGTTGGATCTGCAAGAACAGACCCTGGTTGCGGTCCATTTACAATGGGTGGTGGGGTGGGATGAGGTGGAGTGGATGGAGTTTCGGCATGCGAGGGGCTTTGAGATGCAATGTCTTCTATTTTTGTTTTCGCTTCTTTTAAGCTTTCTTCTAGTTCCGATAACTTTTTATTCCACTTGCGATTGGCCTTCTCTCTGGTATCCTTCCATGTTCTTGTTTTCCTCTTACTAGGCTCTCCCGATTCACTCGACTCTGATTGTTCTACTGGTTTATCCTGTTTTAAGGCTTGTGCTCTAGTGACAGCTTGTATAGGAGCCACATTGCTACTACTTGAACTTGGATCTGCCACTAAGCCTACCACATTAATGGGTGTAATCTTGGGTGTACTAGAGGGGTTTCTTGGACAATCTCTGGGGAGATGGTCTTTGCCACAATCAGGACAAAAAGCCTGTATTGTGATAGCCTGTCCTTGACTCGGAGATGGTGGGTGGGGACAGTCACGAATGAAATGGTCACCATGACATCTGAAACAAGATCCTCTAGGGGCTTGTGGTCTCATTTGTCTCAACTGGGGCCTAGGGTTAGGATTTGTGTACATGACATTGGAGTATTCTGGCTCCCAATTTTGCTCCATAGGCGGTGCCTCATATTGATACGAGTAAATCTCACTATGTTCAGGTGACTCTGTGTAATAAGCATGTGGACTACCTTCATGGGAGTAGTCTGAACTATGAGCATGAGAGTCATTATCTGGTATCAATGGGGTTAGTGGCACCAAAGCTCTATTTGGATTTTCCTCTCCCACAGCATACTTGACTGGAATCACGTTGGCTGGAGCTGGTGGTTGGTTTACCAAGACAGGTTGTGGCCTATATGGTACCTGATATTGCTGTTGTGGTCTGTAATATGGCTGTTGGTATTGATTCTGATACCTACCTTGTGGGTAAGGTTGCTGATAATTTTGTCTAACAGCCTGCCTATTGTAGGGACAATCTTGAGCCGTGTGGTTTGTGTATTTTCTCTCAATAGTGCAATATGGAGCATTCCTTTCTCTAATGTTTTGGTTTTGCATTGGGCATACGTTAGCCATGTGGTCACCTCCGCAAGTATAGCACCGATTCAATGAAGTGACTCCCTGTGTTTGTTTATTTTGGACTCCCAGCTTCTTGGCAACTTGCTCAGCTATCTCTTCTATTTCTGTGGAGATCTTTGAAGTATGACTAGTAGAACTATCCGAATCTTTGTAGAGTTTGGCCAATCCTAACTCCTCACCCAAGTTATCTTCTATGTCTATGCACGTCCGCACACACTCTTCTATGGATCTAGGATCTTTCAAGTATACATAGGATCTTAACTTTGTGCTCAATAAGCCATCTAAAAACAAAGCCACTTGTTTGGCTGGTGTGGGTAGCTCTGGAGCAGGGCATCTTTCTAGGTACTGTCTGAACCTTCTACCTGCTAGTCGCACTGTTTCTTGGGGTGTCTGCTTGAAACTATGGATCAGGGACGATGTGTTATGCCTGATACCACTCTTGGAAAATTCTACAATGAATTCGTCTAGCAGTTGACCTATATCGCGATAGCTGCTTCTACTCAATGGTTGAAACCAAGCTAAGGCAGTGCCTTTAAGGGTCAAACCAAATGCCTCGTACTGGGTGAACCAGTCCTCAATTTGTTCGGCTCTCAGCACTTGTTTGTACTCGGCCACATGATCATAAGGATCCCCTGTCCCATCGAAATAGTTCTTCATTGCCTTGATCACGTGACTGGGTTTAAGGGTTCTTGGGTACTCCCGGGGTCTAGGCAATGGAAAATCCTGTTCATCTCTTTGTTGCCTATGTGCTTGATGTCTCTCTCTTTCAGGTCTTTCATTTTCAAATCCTGACCTATTCCTGCTCACGGTGTGCGCAAAACTTACCTCAGGTCTCTCTCTAGTTCTTTCTCTCTGGGCTTCATGAGCCTGGGATGATCCTACCCCTTGGAGGCCATGGGAAACATTGGATCTTGGTGGGGGGAAAATCATTTCATTCTTCCAAGTATATGCATGTCTATCATGTTCTGTTACCAAGAAAATTTTCTCTGATGTGTTATCCAGGTAGACAACTTTGCCTGGTATCTCAGGATCTTTGAATTCATAGATGATAACTATGCCCAATTGGCTAGGTTGATCTGGCTTGAACCTCCAAAAGGCTTCCTCTGTTTCTCTATTCAAAAATAGTTCTATGCTTTTGTTGTCTTGAGGGATCCAGTCTGGAGTGATCACTCGGGTCAAAACTGACTTGCCTCTAGGAGTCTGGGGTCCTTGTCCTATATTTCCTTGCTCTAGGTCTCCTATCTCATTCTCATGAATGATATTTCCGAACTCATCGGTCCTATCTGGTTGGTTGGTAACCACATACATGGTTCCTTCCTTATCAATGTATGAACCCTCTTCGAACTTGACCACCGGGTGTTCAAGTCCAAAGGATTGATCTGGATTTTTGAGTTGGACCACTGATCGCCTCAGACCATCCTCATAGATGCGAGCACCTAATTGGTTGGTCCGAATATATTCCAACTGTGTCTTATAGGGACCTTCCGGTGTTTGTAGATGGGCAGTCCCTGAGCCACCTATAGGTTTTCCCATACTAAAAGACATTTCTGAATCACTTGTGTCTGATCTGAGTAAAGGATGACCACTTAGTTGTTGTGCCCAAGACCTGGACGTATCGTTGACACTAGCCTCAGAAGATCTAATGCTTTGTTTATCCTTGCCTAAGTGTCTACCAGATCTCAGGTTCATAAGCTTTAGTCAAGAATCCAAATTTTCCCTTTGGTATGGTTCAAAATTCTTTAGAGCCCCCTTGGTTCCTTAGTCCCACCTGAGGGTCAACTTCAAATTATCCTATCTCAAAATCAACGCATTATTCTTGAAAAAAACAGTTGAGATCGTGTAGGATTTGAAACGAGCTTTCCAACAAGCTATAGAGCTCAAAAAATGGACTTTGGATGAGAAAGTTATGTCAAATCAGGCTCCTGGGGGTCAAAACAGGCAAACAGGACCTTTGGAGAAAATCGCGATTTTGTGAACTTTCTGAAAATCGCGATGCTGTGAAGTCAAAAAATCGCGATGTTGAGCACAAAATCGTGTTTTTGAAAATCGCGATTTTGAGCAGAAAATCGTGATTTGAAAATCGCGATGTTGATCACAAAATCGTGTTTCTGAAAATCGCGATGTTGATCACAAAATCGTGTTTCAGAGAATCGCGATGTTGATCACAAAATTGTGTTTCTGAAAATCGCGATGTTGATCACAAAATCGTGTTTCAGAGAATCGCGATGTTGATCACAAAATCGTGTTTCAGAGAATCGCGATGTTGATCACAAAATCGTGTTTCAGAGAATCACGATGTTGATCACAAAATCGTGTTTCTGAAAATCGCGATGTTGATCACAAAATCGTGTTTTTGAAAATCGCGATGTTGATCACAAAATCGTGTTTCAGAGAATCGCGATGTTGATCACAAAATCGTGTTTCAGAGAATCGCAATGTTGATCACAAAATCGTGTTTTTGAAAATCGCGATGTTGATCACAAAATCGTGTTTCAGAGAATCGCGATGTTGATCACAAAATCGTGTTTCTGAAAATCGCGATTTTGACTCAGAGAATCGTGATTCACAAAATCGCGATTTTGAGCAAGTGTTTTTGACTTGAAAATCGCGATTTTGTCCCACAAAGTCGTGTTTTTCTCAAAATCGTATTTTTGGCTGAAAATCGTGATTTGTGAGAATCGCGATTTTGAGCAGAAAGTCGTGTTTTTCACAAAATCGTGTTTTTTTGCTGAAAATCGTGATTGGTGAGAATCGCGATTTTGAGCAGAGAATCGTGTTTTTTGAAAATCGTATTTTTCACATGAAAATCGCGATGTTGAGCACAAAATCGTGTTTTTGAAAATCGCGATTTTGAGCAAAAAATCGTGTTTTCACAGAATCGCCTTTTTCACAAAATCGTGTTTTTTGCTGAAAATCGTGATTGGTGAGAATCGCGATTTTGAGCAGAGAATCGTGTTTTTCAGAGAATCGCGATTTTGAGCAGAGAATCGTGTTTTTTTGAGAAAAACACAGAATCGCGATTTTTTCAACCAACTTTTAGGCGGGAAAACTGAAAATCGTGATTTTTCAAAAAATTTTGAATTTTCACAGAATCGCGATTTTCATCACAGAATCGCGTTTTTTGGCGGGAAATTCAAATTTCTGAGCGCCGGCTATGGCGAGCTCCATATGAGCAGAAAATCATGAAAAAAATACAGCGCTTGCTCTCCCTTGCACCTCCTAACTCCTTCCCACACAATAATGCATGAAAAATGGTATGAAGATGGTGAAAATGCACTAAAAAACAAGAATTTTCTATGAAGAAGAAGATGGAAGAAGGTGGAGATGATGATGATGATGAAGATGAAGAGGAAAAAACAGAAAATGAACTGAAATGACAGTTTTTTTACCTTCCAACGTCGCAAATCTACGATCTTACCATCACA
Source organism: Ceratopteris richardii (assembly GCA_020310875.1). NCBI lineage: Eukaryota > Viridiplantae > Streptophyta > Polypodiopsida > Polypodiales > Pteridaceae > Ceratopteris > Ceratopteris richardii. The sequence goes on from CM035415.1 coordinate 158,139,364, forward strand.
ACGCTCGTCCTCGAAGCTCTCTCCCCGGCAACGGCGCCAAAATTTGGTGTAGCTCAAGCGTAAGCACCACCTCCTTTACTTGTCAATCCGCGGAGACGTGAGGACCGGTATGAAGACCACGAGCAAGTGAAGGCACAAGTGCGTGAGTGAAAGCACACAAACATGCACACACATACACACACACGCGCACAAAGTAAGATCAAGGAGAGGAACAATGGAAAGCTTAGATTGCAAAAGAGTTCTCTTACAAAAGTTCTATTCTCTAACAAGCTAACCTCCAAAATGAGCTCTCTAGCTCTTTTTATAGTTTTTTGACTAGTTTTGGCCCTGTCCAGACCTAGTGTCCGGCCTAGTTAAAAATTAGGTTCCAGGGCTTATTTGAGGGCTCAAACGAAGTCTAAAAATTATGAAAATTGGTACGATGGTACTTCTAATACTCCTCAAGCTCAAGGACTCCTTGGCTTGAACAAAATGGAGTTACTAAAAATAGATAATGGTATTTACAATGGTTTCTAGTGATGAAAATCACTATTTTTGTAGGGGATTCTTCTGAAAATTTGACATACACTTCTTGGAGCTCCCTACTTGCTCTCTCTTCTTCTATGTCCACTTCTTTGATGTGCTTCCATGCTTTGTCCTTGACCTTGAGCTTCAACATCTTCCTTGCCACATTAGAAGGATTAGTAGATAAATGGTTCAACCAGTTTGCGGAGAACCATTTTACAAATTGGGACCTAATGAAAGATGCATTCAAAAATCAATTTCAGCATGGAAATGCTATAGAGATCATCATAGAGGAATTAGAGAATTTGAGATTGGGTCCACGTGAAAAGTTCCCAGAGTTTGTGACTAGGGACAAGGCACTAATGGCTAAATTACCACACCCACCACATGATTTTTTTGTTAAGAAATGGTTAGCTAAGCCACTTCCAGTGGCAACCCAATGCAAAATCAAGGAATTAGTGTTGGCTACAGCCTCCATAGAGGAATTCATCAACACAGTTACAAGATTGGAACATATAAGGCAATAGTATGAAGCATTTTCTTCTCAACTACCATATTCTATAGAGATGGAGGATCCAGTAATCCAACTAAGGAAGGAGTTGGAGGGCTTAAAAAAGAATAAGCCCCACAAAGAGGAGGAGAGTGCTGTTACTCAGTTGCGAAGGGAGATTGAAGCATTAAAGCTCCAAAAGGAGGAGGAGGACCAAGCAGAGGAATTGGCCCAACTACGACAGGAGGTGCAAGAACTCAAAGGGGGTGGCATCAATAGTGGACTTTGGTGTTCTATGTGTAGCAAGCAAGGGCATATAGTAAGTGAATGTCCTCTGTTAAGTGTAACTTTCCAATTATGCAGGAAAGCTGGTCATGAGGCCTAGGAATGCCAATCAAGGGGAATACTTGCAACAACATATTGGACACAAGGAGGACCCCTACCACTAGCAAATGTAATGGCGGCTGCACCCAGTCAAGTAACACTTACAACCCTAGACAGAGGAATAACTTTGCAAATGGGCCTAGAAGGCCAATCATTTGTTTCAGATGTGGAGAATGTGGGCACTATCAAAGTAGGTGCACTCTACCAGAAAATGCCCCTCCTTGCAGAAACTACCCAGAGGCCAGAGACCACTATACAAATGGTTGTCCTAAGAATCAAGCCTCTTCATCCGGACCCCATATTCAAATGATTTCGGTACACAAAGAAGAAACGTTAGATTAGGTCAATGAGCCATCACCATCTACCAGGGTGGTGCCGTTAGAAGAAATAGAATCTTTTACAGTGCAGACAAGAAATAAAGGAAAGGCTCAAGTAGATATAGCTCAACAACCAAGTATTGATGGATTGAACAAAGACAAAGACAAGGCCACTACATGTGCAGATACAAGGAAAAAAGGAGATCCCATATGTACCGGTGATGCCATTGGGCATGCATTCAACAGGACTCAGGAGGAATTTGGTAAGTCAATTGGAGCCCATGCTCTTAAGGAATGAGAGTCTTCAAAACTTCTCAAATCCATGAAAAAGGAGGTTAGTATCTTTTATTTAATAAAGATGGATGGGAAATTCAGGTCAGAGCTATTGCAGATAATTGATGAGGCTTCCATTACAAGTTTGGTAGCAAAGACTGCTGTTTTACATAAAGGAAAAATTATAGGGGAAGCACCCCTTACAGATTATAAAAGTCCTCGGCTGACAATATCTATCAAAGGTCATGAATTTCAAGGAGTTATTGTGGATGGTGGTTCCGGCATTAACTTGATGCCTGAACATACAATGGAAAAGATTGGACTCCACCCTTCAAGGCCTACAAATTTCACACTTACTTTGGCAGATCAGAGCAAAGTAAGGCCCTTGGGAGTGATCCCAAAAGTTCCACTTGAAGTACAAGGTAATCTATTCATTCTGGATTTTGTGGTTTTAAGATTGCCCCAGGTTGAAGGAGGATTTCCCCTCTTAATTGGAAGACCATGGCTGAGGCATGAAAGTGTCATTCATGATTGGGGCAAGGACACTATGTGGGTACAAAAGAAAGGGCAAGAGCTGACACAGATTCATTTAGAAGAGGGCCCAAACAATCAAGGAAACACCAGCATCATGCAAATAGTTGGCATTTGCATGGAACCAGAATCAGAGGACCAACCCCAAATAGATTTCGAGGAAGAAGAGGATATTCTAAATTGGCTCCAGGCAGGCAACTCTTCCTCTTGTTTTGAAATTTTTCTTAATAATTCTTGCACGACTGAAGGTTATGATGAAGATGAGGAGAAAGTCCAAGTTGATGGATTGGGAGAGCCCATCACAGACCACAGAAGGGGCAGGAAGACACCCCTCAAATACAAAGTGGAGGAGGATATGACAACCACAGATAAGGAAGTTAGTAAAGCTAAAGGCAAGGTAAAAGATTCTAGGGAAGAGTGTTCTTTCCCAATTCAAGAAATACCTGCAGGATGGATGCAAGACGAGGAACACACTGAAATCCAAAATACCCCTGCTTATGAAGCAATGCACGAAAAGCTAGTGGAAGAAGACATGGACGGAGTTGAGCACAAACATAATATGGTAGAGAGAAATCCTGTCAAAGAAATACAATTAGGCACTCAAGACAGAAATCGGCCAGTTTTGGTGGCCACTTGGTTGTGGAGCCACCCAGAGCTCCTTGAAAAGGTAAGATCATTCTTGATCCATTATATAGATGTTTTTGCTTGGCATTATAAAGACTTAGAAGGAGTCACTGGCAATTATGGAGAACATAGAATCCCTCTGGTTGAGGGAGCCAAACCAATACGAGGGAAGAGTTATAGACTGGTAGGACGTAGGTTTAGACAACATGTGGAAAGATGTCCAGTGCAAGAGTTACCTTCACAGGCCAAGCAAGTGTCATTGTTTTTAGATGGTTGTTGAGCTCTAAACTATGCTCCTATGTGTACTTGAAGGAACCCAGAACGCTAGAGCAGTGTGTAAGGATTTGCATCGACATTGAAGATAACTTAGGAGACGAGTTGGAACTCTCAAATGTCTATAAGGATTCAGATTGTTCATCTCTAGCATCTTCAAAACTGTCTAGCTCAATAGAGGATCTAGCAGAAAAGTGTCCCAGAAACTAGGAGTTTCTAGTAAACAGATGCCTAAATTAACAACAAACAAGCGTTGTTACACCTGTGGTGGAGATCATATGGTGAATGTGTGTCCCAATGCAACACAAACACAAGCCAACCCTAGTGGCCAGTATTGTACGATTGAGAGAAGATACACAAATCATAGAGCACAGGACTGACATACAACAAATAGGTAGTGAGACAGAACTACCCGCAAGCATACCCGCAGCCAGGTAGATATCAAGGTCAATACAATAATCAGCCTTATTACTATAGGCCTCCTCAGAACTACCCTTATCAGGCTCAACAGAGACCTCAACCTGTCTTACCTCAGCAGCCACCCCCACCAGCTAATGTGATCTCAGTTAAATACGCTGCTACAGAAGAGAACCTAAGTAGAGCTTTAGTGCCTTGTTCACCTTTGATCACAGAAAGTGACCCGAACTCAAACAGTTTTGACTCTACTCATGTAGATAGTCCACCCGTGTATTACACAGAGTCACCAGAACACGTAGAGACATATCAATACAATAGTCCACCATTGGAACCTAGTTGGGAGCCCGACTACGCTCATGTGATGTACACAAACCCGAATCCACGGCCCCAATTGAGACAAAAAAGACCACAGGGCCCTAGAGGACCATGCTTTAGGTGCCAAGGAGATCACTTCATAAAGGATTGTCCACATCCTCCGATTGCAGGACAATCACAATACTATAACATACAAGGCTTTTGTACCGATTGTGGTAAAGAGCATGTCATAAAAGAGTGTCCTAAGAACCCTGCTAATGTTTCAAATGTGACACCAATCAACGTGATAGGTATTGTGCATAATACCGATGGATCCAACCCTACATATGTGCCTATCCAAGCTATAACAAGAGCCCACGCGCTCTTACAAAATCAACAGCCTAACGCTCAGAAAATAGCTGGAACTAGTGAAGTTGGAGAATCTAGCAGTAAAAAGACGAAATCTTGGAAAGATTCTAGAGAAAGAATCAAGAGAAAGTAGAGTAAAAGGATAACTGAGTTGGAAAGAAGTCTAAAGGAATCTAGAGCCAAAATCCTAGAATTGACTTCACAGGAATTGAATCAAGAGAACCTAGCTCAGAGATCAAGATCAGTTTTAGCAGAACCCATACTAGAAAACCTAGACATGATGTTTCGTGCATATCAGTCTAGATTAAAAGAAGGACCCCAAATAGCTGAAATGAGTAAGAACTACCCTCGAGTAGATCTAGAAATTGAGAGGACTAAACTTTGCATGAAAATGGTAGAATTAGCACAAGCTATGTTTGAAGCCTCTAGATATCTAAATTGGAATAACATGGCAAAACCGGAACTACACTTTCAAGGATTAATGGAGAGGCTAGAATACTTGATTGATAGCAAAGAGAAAAAGGATCAACATAGGAACCCTACTACCTCGGAGACAAAGGAAAGGAATGCACCATCCCTGTCTCAAGTACCCAACATAGAAGGTGAAGACATGTCTTCCATACATAGGTATTCACATGAATTTTTGAGAGAAATCCAAGAAGACAAGTGGAGAAAAGAACAAGGAACCCATCCTCCTATTCAAGAAATAGATGACTTGCAAGAGCAATTTCCCCAAGACATTCCCTCTATTTACGATGATGTAGAGGAAGAGCAACTGAGTGAACACACAGGTATTGAATCCAATTCTTTACAAGAATTGCCTCAGTTCACAGGACCTTGGGAAGCAAAGTCTATCAGTATGAGAGCACCCATGATAATAGTGAGGAATGAAGAATCAGTAATCCCTAGAAACATGGAAGTGATCAAGAATACCAAAGTACAGTGTAATCTCACCCTAGAGGAATTGTTAAAGGTTAAACCAGAATTGTGGAAACATGTAGCGAATCAATTCCTCGAGCTTGCTACTGCTCCCTCTCAGATAGGATCGCATAAGAAAGTACCAAAGATACCCGTAGAAAAGATTGGATATGTAAGCGAAGGAGAGGAAGGTAACACTTATCTTCCAATAACCCATCAAGGCTACACCACGAAAGCCATCGTAGATCCAGGAGCCGGAGTAGCCATCGCTACCACCGCTTTATGGAAACGTTGGGGTAAGCCAGCACTAAGACCTACCAGGATGAAGCTACAAATGGCTGACGGACACATAGAAAAAACATTAGGCTTACTAGAAGGCATATCTCTCACCACTTGTGGTGTGGAGTTTGAGCATACTTTTGCCATTTGTGATTTCGCGAAAATGATTAGGACAACCATTGATGCGTCAGTTGCAAATTGTACAAGATTGGGGAACTAATTCTTTGTACTTGCAACATTTAGGAGTGACTACTAAAGTCAATCTTAAAGACTATTCACATCTAGATGTACCCCCAATACAATGGAATACCGTCCATAAGACACAGGTAGAAACGAAATCAGTACACTCGTTGGAGTCAGACCCCTCATTGTTGCATGAGGATACTCATCTATGGATGTGTAAAGTAGCAAAAAAAGAGGAAGAACAGTTAGAAGCCAGAACTTTAGGTTCAGAACAACATCCACGAACCCTTCAAGACCCAGCTTACGCAATTGTAGTATTTCCAGATGAGGAATTTGAACCCCATGGTTGGGCAGAAATCCTAGCAACCATGGATGTAGCCATCAATGAAGAACAATGGACACCCCACTGTGACGAAGATGGCTATGACATTTCAGTTTTCACAATAGAGCCAATCATGTGTGATTCAATTATTGAAGAATGTGAACCTAGCACTGATGCATTCGAGGATGCGAGTGATTTCGATTTAGAGTCAATAATTATGGATCCACCCTTTGCATCAGAGGAAGAATACTTCTACGAAGTAGAAACTCACCTTCAGAGACATGAAGAACTAATGAATGAGGTGAGGTTAGCCACACAAGTGACTGCCAAAAGTGAAGGGAAGAAAAGGAAGAAGAAAGAAACCATGTCAGAAACAGAAGAATCCTTGTTTGAGGTTCCCGAGAACTTCAAGAAGTATGAAATAGAAGATAGACGAATCATGGTACGAATGCCTAACAGAAAAGCTGACGTTGGAGAAGTATATGATAACCAAGAGAAAACCAAAAAAATCATAGTAGCCATAGAAGGAGAAGAAGAGAAATGTACCTACATAGGGCATGATTTGACGAATGAAGAAGAAGAAGAGTTAGTTGCCCTATTGCGCGAATATAGAGATGTGTTCGCTTGGAGTTATAAAGACTTGAAAGGAGTAGATCCGGATATATGTTCTCATAGAATCCCTATGACTCCAGATGCAAAACCTACGAAACAAAAACCATACACGTACAATGATAACTACGCTGCGAAGATTAAAGAGGAGATAGATTGTTTGATAGAAGCAAGATTCATTTACAAAATTGAGCATACCGAATGGGTATCACCCATTGTGGTTGTGCCCAAGAAGAATGGAAAATTGCATGTGTGTATTAACCTTAAAAACGTTAATGCCACCATGATTAGAGACAGTTATCCTCTTCCTATCACGGAACACCTATTGGAAAGAGTTGCGGGCAAGGAAGTTTACAGCTTTCTTGATGGGTTCTCAGGCTATAATCAAGTAGCCATTGCTCCAGAAGATCAACACAAGATGGCTTTTGCCACAAAATGGGGAATATTTGCATTTTCTGTGATGCCTTTTGGCTTAACAAATGCACCCGCCACCTTCGAGCGACTCATGTGTCATGTGTTTAAGGAATTCTTACGCAAGAATTTGGAAGTTTATGTTGATGACCTATGTGCTCATTTGAATATCAGGCAGACACATATCCCAGAACTAAGGCAAATATTTGACAAATGTCAAGAATATCAGGTTTGTTTGAACCTAGAAAAATGTGTTTTCATGGTCAGACAAGGCAAAATTTTAGGACACATTGTGTCAAGGAATGGAATCTCTATAGACGAAGAAAAAGTGCAAGTAATCGCAGAACTACCTAGACCAAATAATGTAAAAGAAGTACAAGCATTTATGGGTCATTGCGGTTATTACAGACGATTCATACACATGTATGCAATCATAGCCAAGCCTCTGTACTCTCTTTTGACCAACTTCGAATGGACAGACGAGTGTGAGGATTCATTCAATGAACTTAAACGACGTTTGTGATCAGCACCTATACTGACAACCCCGGATTGGAGTAAGCCATTCCATGTACATGTGGATGCATCCACCTACGCCATAGGATGTGCGTTAGCACAACCCACGAATGAAGGTAATATAGATCTCCCCATAGCTTACGCGAGCAGACAGTTGAACGTAGCAGAAAGAAATTATACCACTACGGAACAAGAAGGACTAGGAATGATCTACGTAGTAAAGAAATTCAGGCACTATTTGTTGGCAAACAAGTTCAAATTCTTTACAGATCATCAAGCATTGTTGTACGTAGTCAATAAACCATGTAACACGGGACGATTAATACATTGGTTTCTATTACTCATGGAGTATGACTTTGAAGTAGTAGTCAGGAAAGGAAAGACACATCTTAGAGCAGACCACCTTTCAAGATTAACCACAAGAGAAGCTCCTCAAGGGATAGCAGATGAATTACCAGATGCATATTTGTTTAACCTTGAGATAGCACCAGAATGGGCTAAGTCTATAGTTCCTATTCTCACATATGGACCCAAGAATCCGAGGATAAGGATCAAGGAAGGAGAAATTACCAAGTCTTAGAGATATCAAATAATAGAAGGCAGTATATATAAACAGGATAATCAAAAGATTCTTGCTTGTTGTGTAGATGAATCAGAACATGCAAATTGGTTGCAATTAGCACACATAGGTGCATTAAAGCAACATCACTCGAAACGTCGTACTTTGCAGACTCTGCATAGACTAGGAGTATATTGGCCTTCGATGGAAGCAGATGTCTACAAGTTGTGTAAAGAATGCCCTGTTTGTTGTGAAAGACCACCAATAGAACATGCTACATTATATCATGTGTCTCTCACACCAGACTGGAGTGAACCTTTAGTGATATACTTGAGGACAAAAACATTCCCTGAAGGAATGACTTTAGCACGACAACGAAGTCTAGAGCAAGAAGCTCAAGACTATTCACTTATTGGCAATAATCTATACAAAAGAGGATGAGATGGATACCTAAGACAATGTGTACATGAAAGCGATTATTTGAGCGTATTAGAGACTGCACACCAAGGTGTTGCAGGAGGTCATTTTGGCCCCAATAGGATAATCAAAGCCATCCTCTTTGCAGGATTATGGTGGCCCACTCTTCACATGGATGCACATACCTATGTTAAGAGATGTGATTTGTGCCAAAGAACTCAATTTCCTACTCGCAGAGATGAAATGCCATTGAAACCCATGATGGGAGGACGTGCATTTTCTAAGTGGGGTATAGACTTTGTAGGACCCATTAACCCCCCTGCAAAAGGTACAAATGCTGAATACATTATTGTTGTGACCGATTATCTTACCAAATGGGTAGAGGCAAAGGCCACAAAAAAGAATGATGCACACACAACTGCAAAAACACAACTGCAAAATTCTTATTTGAAAATGTCTTTACAAGATATGGATTGCCTATAGAGTTAGTGAGCGATCGAGGAACTCACTTTCTAAACCGTCATTGAATATTTGTTATAGGTTTTTATGGTGATTCACAAGAAATCCGCACCATATCATCCTCAGGCCAATGGTCAAGCTAAAAGCACTAACAAGATCCTTTGTAATGTACTGACAAAATGCATGAACAATAAACGTTCAGATTGGGACAAACAGTTACACCACACTGTTTGGGCATCAAGTAGTAGCATATCATCAACAACAAAGCCATCACCTACAAAGGAACCAACAGCAGGCCAAGACTACAAGCCAAGCTGGATCACTAGGTCTACAGAAGATTGTTCAAGTATGGATCCCAAAGAAACTGATTTCTGCTCAACCCTCAAGAATGCAAATATGGATTCCCAAATCAACTATGCCAACGAAGAAAACTAAGTTGAAGACACCAGTACAGAGAGAGGATGCATCCAAAATGAAGTCAAAAGAGCAATAAAGATGCAATAACCTAAAATTACAGAAACAAGAGTACTCAAAGGATAATCCTAAAGTGTTGTGAACTCATAGATATGTATGGCGAGCAAAGAAGAATCACAATATGACAGCTACACAAAGCATAAGAGGAGACAAAGTTGCAGTCAAGAACAACAAAATAAAGCTGATTTGGATACCCAAATCTTGATCGCCATCTTGGAACCTGCCCGCAGCTTCTTCTTGCACACATCTTGAGTTCCATACACCTCAAACATGCATGATAGGGCCACATTACAAGGCCATGCATTCAACACATAATTCTTCTTCTACTTATTAGTGATGCATATTTCCCTCGCACGGAATAGGAGAGCACTTGTACAATAACCTCAAGGAACATAATTAAAAATAAAATAAAGCTTTGGCTATTCACTAACATTTTTGTCTTCTTTCAGCAAAAATAAGAAAAATTATATAAAAAAATCCTAGGTATTGCCTTCCTTACACCCACGAGGAAGGATGACACAAGTCACTCGGAGAACTGTTCGATTTATGGTGACTAAGTTTGAAGATAAGTGATGCAATCACATTGACACTGATTGTGGTGTGTTTCAAATGTAGATGGCTTCCGAAGATTCCAAAGCAACCATTCAAGATGAGGTGTTAGAATTTTTGTTGCAGAGTGTGACCAAGGTCAAAGGTCATTGGTTTCGAGAGGATCAACATGTGAGTGATTATCTTTTCTTAGTAACCATCAAGATCATGGACACAGACCATCACTTTCTAGTCATGTCTCAAGATTTCAAGGTTCTCCATGAGCTTACAAGAATTGTGGACACAATGACAAAAGCGAGAATCCAAAAATATTTTGAGTGACCCATTTACAAGCTTGACTTCCAAAGATGCACTCAGGTAATGAATACTTTACAACCAGCCCTGCCAGAGGCAAAAGTACTGGATGCAACAGAAGATTGGGTGATTATACAATTCACGCATGACTTAATTAAAGAAGCTTTTGGATGGGAAAAGATGGAACCACTAATTTGAAGGATGAACCCTACGGAGCCAAAACAGGATCTTTTTTGGACATCATTCGCTCGGACATAGAAGATGAATCGCTACACAGCCTCACAGAAGATCATCGTACAACTCTTGTCCCATGCTATCAGGCAAATTGGGAACCAGGGGAACCTGACACCTTATATCCACGAGCATCTCTTTGAAGCTAAAAAGTAGTGGCAACAGAAGAAATTTTTAAATGGCAGTACTGCATTAACAATCCCCATTTACCATGCACTAGGAATCCGAGAGCACCTGACCAAGATGCCTACATCCTTTGAAATGGCCAAGTACACAAAGATGGCCACTGTACCATGTAAGAAGAAAGAACTAAAGTTGGTAGAGGAAGCAGAGACAGATCTCAATCACGCATGAGAGGAACACAAAGATTCCAAGAAATGAGTAAGGGAGAAGAATCACTTCCTACTCCCAAAAGAGTGCATGTCCTGCCAAAGACCAAGCATGAAGATTCAAAGCCTATTACAAAAGCAGAGTTGCAAGAAGCATTACAAGCAACTCACCAATATATGGAAGGTCAAGTCAATCTACCAATACAAGGGCATCATTACCATCAGTCCCATAAAGACATTCCTTAAGAAAAGAAATCAGCGAAGTCCGACACCTATAAAGAGTTTGGATTAACAACCTCAAGTTCATCCTCAAAATCTAAAGAAGATCAAGAGACATCTATGATGAATGTAGACATTAAAAGGTTATAAACCAAACTCCTGATGACACTATCAAGGACACAACGAGGCAAGAATCACCTAAAGAAGGAATTCATGTATTCAAAATGAATGAAGCAATGAACATTCAAATCACAGAGACTCACTTGGATGGAGAGGCCCTAGTAAAGAGACCAAAGGAAGAGAAAGAACAAGAAGAAGTGGAGGAACCCAAGCCATTCATGCCAATTAGGGTTGTAGCAAAACCCTCTCCATTAGATGTCACTTTTCAAGACAGTGCTACAAAATCAACCAAAAATGAAGAAGATGGAAGGGAGAGAGAAGTGCACCTTCAGATAAGGCAACTGCACAATGAAACTATACATGTGGAACAAGGCAAAGATGTTACAGGGGAAGAACCAAGTATCCCCAAAACATGGTTAAATGTGGATGTAGCTCAATTAAAGCCAGTAGTGAAGCAAATAATGATACAAACGGCTATGGACACACACCAACAAATGCTCGAAGCAGATGCAGACTATGACAAAGTTATGATAGAGAGAAGCCAATTTCAGGTAATGAGTGAAAACTTGTTTGCACAATTAATTCAAGCCCAAAAGGCACTCTTGGCAAAGGAAATAGAAGCTCAAGCAACCATGGACAAATGCATCACTTTAACAACGGAGAACCAGAAGCTCCAAGATCAACTTAAAGAGTTACAAAGCAAATATGAAGTTGGTGAAGCGGAGCAAGCAAGAATGAATGCCAGAAGTAAGCTACTTGAAACTCAAATCAAAGTATACATGGAAGAAGGAGACAATTTAAGAAATAGAAATAAAGAACTTATGAATGCCATACTATGCAACCAACCCATAGAAGCACAAGCAGTGACCACAAGCGACACAAAGACATTGGAAGATCAAATTGCGAAGTATGAAGATCAGCTGAAATAAGAGCAAGCTATCAGAGAAGAAAGGGAAAGAAGGTATATGCATGACACTAACGAACTCAAAAAGCGATGGAAATTGGCCTGAAGACAAACTTCTTGTAGTATATAATGAAGACGCTAATCAAATAGCCGCCATAGGAAATGAACTTTTGACAGCCAAAGAAGCACTAACAAAAGCTACCAATGAAATCAAAGAAAAGGATGAACTCATTGCACAATTAGAAGCTCAAATAAAACAACAGGCAACAACGGGGACATCAGTAGTTCCAAGCTCCAAAGAGACTACTGTGGAGATTGAGGTACGTCCTCTTTCTCCCCCATGCATCATTCACCTATAAGGGAGGAAGAAGAGCCAAACACCGAAAGACAAGATCGGGCTATTGCATAACTAAGCCGACAGGAGCGGGCACTACCGGTGTCCTAGCTTACAGAACAATTTGAAGATCAAGTGATTAAAGTCATGAAAGAAGCACAAATCGAGAATAAAAGCCTCATGCAAATTTTGAAGCCATTCAATATACCTTACAGCTTGCTAAAAGAAGGAACGCGACAATATATCAAGAAAATGACTAATAAAGAACCAGATCAGGATCTACAATTCACTTTACAGACATTTACGTATACACAGACCGAGTTTGACAAAGCAGATCCGATTTGGAGGCACAAATTTTTGGAATTGAATCCAACTTTAAGGGTACATTGGGAAGCACCACCATATGTACTTCAAGTGAATCTTGCTTTTTCTCGAGTACCACGAAGACATACCTAGACACAATTTTAGGAAGCACAGCACCAAGGTACATTAAACAATCAATGGATAAATTATCCATTATTGCCTAGTCCTCCATGAAACTATCTGCCAACAGAAGAGTACATGGTAAAGACCATAGAATTTTGGCTATCCAGATATGCCATAGTGCCAGATTTAATTATCAAAATGACAAATAGGATATTGAGCATGCTCCTCACAGTCCTAAAGGTATTCAAACATGCGCAATATACATTTTTAAATTTTATCGACATTAATCAAGGAGCAAATGCTTTAGTTTTTTATTTATTTACAACTCCAAGCAGACTTACAATTATGGCACTATATTCACGCCTCATGTTCCTTCCAAGTCTCTACATGCAGACCTTCGAGGAAGTGTTTTTTAAAGGGTTTCTTGAGATGGACTTAGAATTTTTTATGAAGATCACTTCCAACTTAAATGCCAGACTAGTAGCTTATGAATTGAGCTTCTTTGCAGATCATAGACAGGCACTAGATGATGAAGTCAAATCATCTCAATGGCATGAACTAATGGTATGTGAAGCTAATTTGCTAAATCACAAAGAGCAGAAAGTGATTCAAACGTACTCCTGGCGCATTCTGAAGCTTGTCGGGGACGATAGAGTTCAAGAGGGGTGTTGAAGCTCAAGTTCAAGGACAAAGCATAGAAGTGCATCCAAGAAGCGGACACACAAGAAGAGTGAGCAAGTAGGGAGCTCCAAGAAGTGTATGTCAAATTTTCAGAAGAATCCCGTACAGAAACAATGATTTTCATCACTAAAAACCATTGTAAATACCATTTTCCATTTTCATAACTCCATTTTGTTCAAGCTAAGGAGTCCTCAAGCTTGAGGAGTATTAGAAGTATCATCCTACCAATTTTCATAATTTTTAGAGTTTGTTTGAGCCCTCAAATAAGCCCTGGAACCTAATTTTTAACTAGGCCGGACACTAGGTCTAGACAGGGCCAAAACTAGTCAAAAAAACTATAAAAAGAGCTAGAGAGCTCATTTTTGGGGTTAGCTTGTAAGAGAATAGAGCTTTTGTAAGAGATTTCTCTTGTAATCGAAGTCCTTCCATTGTTCCTCTCTTTGATCTTACCTTGTGCGCATGTGTGTATATGTGTGTGCATGTTTGTGTGCTTTCACTCACGCACTTGTGCCTTCACTTGCTCAAGGTCTTCATACCGGTCCTCACGTCTCCGCGGATTGACAAGTAAAGGAGATGGTGTGCACGCTTGAGCTACACCAAACTTCGGTGCCGTTGTCGGGGAGAGAGCTTCGAGGATGAGCGTTGTGATGGTAAGATCGTAGATTTGCAACGTTGGAAGGTAAAAAACTCACTTTTATTCATTTTTTTTTTCTTCTTCAGCTTCATCGTCATCATCATCACCATCTTCATCCATCTTCTTCTTCATAGAAATTTCTTGTTTTTTAGTGCATTTTCACCATTTTCATACCATTTTCATGCATTATTGTGCGAGAAGGAGTTAGGAAGTGCAAGGGAGAGAAAGTGCTTGTATTTTTTCACGATTTTCTACCCATACGGAGGTCGCCATTGCTCGGTGCTTAGAAATTTGAATTTCCTGCCAAAAAAACACGATTCCGATTGCAAATCGTGATTTTCATAAAATTTAAATTTTTCATAAAAAATGCAAGTTTCAGTTCCCGCCTAAATCACACAAAAATGTGATTCTCTAGATATCATGGAAACTTGAGTTTTAGAAAAAAAAAACACGATTTTCTATTGGCTCAAAATCGCAATTTTTATAAATCACGATTTTCAGCCAAAAACACCATTTTAGAGAAAAAACACGATTTTCAGTTGGATCAAAATCGCGATTTTCACAAATCACGATTTTCATCCAAAATCGCGAGTTTCACAATTTTCAGAAAACACGATTTTCACTGAGGTACAAAATCGTGATTTTCAATTAAAAATAGGATTCTAAGCAAACACGATTTTCAATCAAAATCGTGATTTTCTAGTCATTCTCAAAATCGTGATTTTTAGGCCAAGAACAGGATTTTTTGCCAAAATTGCGTTTTTCACGATTCTCACTCAAAATCGCATTCTTCACGATTTTCATCCAAATCGCATTTTTCACGATTTTCAGCCAAAATCACGATTTTTCACGATTTTCAGCCAATATCGTGTTTTTCAGGATTATCAGCCAAAATCGTGTTTTTCACGATTGTCAGCCAAAATCACGTTTTTCACGATTTTTAGCCAGAATCGCATTTTTCACGATTTTCATTCAAAATCACGTTTTTCACGATTTTCAATCAAAATCGCATTTTTTGGGGATTGCTCAAAATCGTGATTTTCATAAGTGCTCAACATCGCGATTTTCATGATTTCACAAAATCGTGACTTTTATGCTTGCTCAGCATCGCGATTTTCATGATCCCTCAAAATTGCGGTTTTCATAAGAGCTTAGCATCGCGATCTTGATTTGACATAACGTGTTGATTTTCAGATATACTAATTTGAAGTTGACCCTCAGGTGGGATTAGGAAACCAAAGGGGCTCTAAAAGGATTTTGAGCAATATAAAAGGGAAATTTGGGACCAAAGATAAGGCATATGAACCTCAGATCTGGTAGACACCTAGGCAAGGATAGACAAAGCATTAGATCATCTGAGGCTAGTGTCAACCATACAGCTAAGTCTTGGGCACAACATCTAAGTGGTTATCCTTACATACTAAGTTCAGACACAATTGATTCAGAAATGTCCTTTAGCATGGGGAAACCTGTAGGTGGCTCAAGCACTACCTATTTACAAACACCAAAAGGTCCCTATAAGAAACAGTTGGAATATATTCGAACTAACCTATTAGGTGCTCGCATCTATGAGGATGGCTTGAGGCGATCAGTGGTCCAACTCAAAAATCCGGATCAACCCTTTGGACTTGAAAAGCTAGTAGTCAAGTTCGAAGAGGGTTCATACATTGATAAGGAAGGAACCATGTATGTGGTCACCAACTTACCAGATAGGACATATGAGTTTGGAAACATCATTCTAGAGAATGAGATAGGAGACCTAGAGCAAGGAGATGTAGGACGAGAACCCAAGACCCCTAGAGGTAAGTTAGATTTGACCAGAGTGATCACTCCAAATTGGATCCCTCAAGACAACAAAAGCATATAATTATTCTTAAATAGAGAAATAGAGGAAGCCTTTTAGAGATTCAAGCCAGATCAACCTAGCCAATTGGGCATAGTCATCATCTACGAGTTCAAGGATCCGGAGACACTAGGCAAAGTTGTCTACCTGGATAACACATCGGAGAAAATGTTCTTGGTATCAGAGCATGATAGGGATGCATATACTTGGCAGGGTGAATTGATCTTTCCTCCACCATGGTCTAATATTTCCCATGGCCACCAAGGTGTAGGATCATCACAAGCTCATGAAGCACAACAAGAATGCACAAGAGAGAGACCTGAGGTAAGCTTTACACACAATGTGGGTACAGACAAATTAAGAATAGAAGGTGAAAGACATGAAAGAGAGAGAAATCAAGCACAAAGGCATCAAAGAGATTAACATGATTTTCCATTGCCTAGACCCCGCGAGCACCCAAGAACCCTTAGACCCTCTCAAGTGGTAAAGAGAATGAAAAATTACGTTGATGGTTCAAGAGATCCTTATGATCACGTGGCCGAGTTCAAAAAAGTGTTAAGAGCTGAACAAGTTGAGGATTTGTTCACCAAGTTCAAGGCATTTGGTTTGACTCTCATTTCAACAATTGAACAATTGTAAATATCGAAGCATAGGTCAACTGCTAGAAGAATTCATTGAAGAATTTTCCAAGAGTGGTAGCAAGCATAACACATCATCCTTGATCCACGACTTCAAGCAGACACCCCAAGAAACAGTGCGACTTGCAGGAACACGATTTAGGTAGTACTTAGAAAGATGCCCTGTTCCAGAGTTACCCACACCTGCCAAACAAGTGGCCTTGTTCTTAGATGGCTTATTGAGCACCAAGTTAAGATCATATATATACTTGAAAGAGCCTAGAACCATAGAAGAATGTGTGAGGACATGCATTGACATAGAAGACCATTTGGGTGAGGAATTGGAATTATCCAAACTCTAAAAGGATTCTGATAGCTCTACTAGTCATACCTCGAGGACCTCCACTGAGATAGATGAAATAGTTGAGCAAGCTGCGAGGAAGCTAGAAGTTCAAAATAGACAAACACCAAGGGTCACCTCATTGAAGCAATGTTACAGCTGTGGAGGAGACCTTTATGGCTAATGTTTGCCCAATGATGGCTGAAATCCAAGGAAACCCTAATGCTCTATATTGCACTATTGAGAGGAAATACACAAACCATAGGGCTCAAGATTGTCAATACAATATGCAGGTTGTCAGACAAAATTATCAGCAACCTTACCAACAGGGTAGGTATCAGAACCAATACCAACAGCCATATTATTGACCACAATAGCAATATCAGGCACCATATAGGCCACAACCAATCCTAGGAAACCAGCCACCAACTCCTACCAATGTGATTCCAGTTAAGTATGCAGTGCCAGAAGAGAACCTTAATAGAGCATAGGTGCCACTAACCCCATTGGTCTCAGAAAATCACTCTCACGCTCATAGTTCAGACTATTGCCATGAAATTAGTCCGCATGCGTATTACACAGAATCACCTGAGCATAGTGAGTCTTATCCTTATCACTTCGAGACACCACCTATGGAACAAAATTGGGAGCCTGAATACTCCAATGTCATGTATACGAATCCTAACCCTAGGCCTGAAGCAAGAAATGTAAGACCACAAGCCCCTAGAGGACCATGTTTTAGATGCTAGGGTGACCATTTCATTTGTGAATGTCCACACTCACCAACTCTAGGACAAGGACAAAACATCACAATACAAGCCTTTTGTCCTGAGTGTGGTAAAGACCATCTCCCCAGAGATTGTCCAAGAAACCCCTCTAGTGCACCCAAGGTTACACCCATTAATGTGGTAGGCTTAGTGGTGGGTTCAAGTGCAAGTAATAGTAATGTGGCTCCTGTACAGGCGGTTATTTGGGCACAAGTGTTAAAACAACATAAACCAGCAGAGCAATCAAAGTCAAGTGAATCAAGAGAGCCCAATAAGAGAAAAACAAGAACATGGAAGGACACTAGAGAGAAGGCCAATCACAAGTGGAATAAAAAGCTATCGGAACTAGAAGAAAGCTTGAAAGAGGCGAAAACAAAAATAGAAGACATAGCATCTCAAAATCCCTCGCACGTTGAAGCTCCATCCACACCACCTCATCCCACCCCACCACCCATTGTAAATAGAACACAACAGGAGTCTGTTCTAGCAGATCCAACCCCAGAACACTTGGACATGATGTTCAAGGCCTACCAAGCTCGACTTCAAGAAGGGCCAACAGCTGCAAACCTAGAAAAGAGTTACCCTAGAGCAGATTTAGAGATTGAACGGAAAAAAATGTGCATGAAATTGGTAGAAGTAGCTCAAGATATGATTGAAACTAGTCAAAAGTTTAATCAGACAAACTCTGTCAAATCGGATTTGCATTTCCAGGGCTTACTTGAAAGATTAGAGCAATTGGTAAACAAACCACAAGTTTCTTTACCTCCACATGCTCAACCAATTGTTGAGAGAGAAAGCTCTCCACCAATGAAAGCTTATGTTCCTAATTGCACGAATGTTCGAACACCTCTTTCAATTCAAGAGTACTCTCAAGATTTCTTGCGAAAAATACAAGAAGAGAAATGGGCCAAGGAGAACGGTAATCATCCTCCTATTTCTGAGATTGATGATCTTCATGATCAATTTCCCCAAGACATTTCATCTATCTATGGAGACCAAATAGAGCAACAAGAAGACGAAAGATTAGATTTTGAATCTAATTCTTTACAAGAGTTGCCACAATTCACATGCCCATGGGAATCTGAATCTCTCCCGATCAGACCTCCCACAATACTTGTAAGAAACGAAGACTCACTGGTTCCAAGGAACACCGATGTCATGAAGAACACTAAGGTTCAGTGTCATCTCACTGGAGAAGAGCTGCTCAAAGTAAAACTTGAGCTATGGAATCATGTAAAGGATTAGGTTCCAGAACTTGATTCCAATATGCCAAAATCGAGCTCTAAGAAAAAAGGTCCAAAGATACCTCTCAATAAAATAGGAGACATGAGCGAAGGTGAAGAAGGTAATACTTATCTTTTGATCAGCTACCAGGGTTACACAACCAAAGCAATCATAGATTCAGGTGTTGGTGTTGCTATTGCCACCACCTCCTTGTGGAAGCGATGGGGCAAAGATGGTTCCTCTTACTAATGAAATATGACTTTGAAGTTGTTGTTAGGAAAGGTAGAACCCACCTCAGAGCAGATCACCTTTCTCACATTACTTCAGGAGAGCCATCCCAAGGAGTGTCTGATGAACTACTTGATGCTTATCTATTCAATTTAGAAGTTTTTCCTAAGTGGGCAAATAAATTGGTACATGTCCTAACCTTCGGACCCATGAATAAGAATGTGAAAACAAACAAAGATGAAATTTTAAGATCACAAAACTATCAAATATTGGTAGGAAGCATGTATAAACAAGATACAGAGGGTGTATTAGCTTGTTGTGTTGACGATGATGAACATAGTAGTTGGTTGCAACAAGATCATGAAGGATTGCTAGGAAATCACTATTCTAAACAACGAACATTGCATAATCTGAAACGTTTAGGAGTGTATTGGCCTAGCATGGACAAAGAAATACACGAGTGGATTAAGAAATGTCCAATGTGTCAGGAGAAACCCCCAGTGGAGCATGCAACCCTTTATCAAGTGTTGTTAATTCCATATTGGAGTGCTCCATTGGTTCGGGACATTACCCAAAGAGACTAGTCTAGCAAGAAGAAGAAGCATGGAGCAAGAGGCTCAGGACTATGCCTTAGTAGGAGACAACCTATACCGAAGAGGCAAGGATGGATACTTAAGATTATGCGTTCATGAATCAAACTATTTGAAAGTCTTAGAAACTGCACACAATGGTGTTGCATGTGGACATTTTGGTCCTGACCGAGTAATCAAGACCATTCTATTCTCAGGACTTTGGTGGCCCACTCTTCATATGGATGTACATACTTGTGTTAAGAAATGTGACACATGCCAACGTGCACAATATCCGGTTAGGAAAGACGAGATGCCTTTGAGGCCAATGATGGGAGGACGTGCAATTTCGAAATGGGGTATAGACTTTGTAGGTCCTATTAACCCCCCAGCTAGAAACTCCCATGCGGAGTACATTATTGTAGCCACAGATTACCTGACCAAGTGGGTAGAAGTGAAAGCCACAACAAAGAATGATGCTCAGACTACGGCTAAGTTTTTATTCAAGAATGTGTTCACTAGATATGGATTACCGATAGAGTTAGTAAGTGATTGAGGTACACACTTCTTGAACGAAGTCATTGAGAATATTCTTCAAGAATTCATGGTTGAACATAAGAAGTCTACTCTCTATCATCCACAAGCTAACGGACAAGCCGAGAGCACGAATAATTTATTGACAAAATTGGTCAATAATAAACGCTCTGATTGGGACAAACAGCTTCATCACATTGTTTGGGCTTACCGAGTTGCCTACAAAACGCTACTCAATGCCACCCCCTTTCATATGGTCTTTGGACAGAATGTTGTGCTCCCATTAGATTTTCTAATCCCAGCTTTAAAAGTAGCACAAGATTATGAGTGGAATGGATACCAATTGTCATCCAAGATCTTTGATTTAGAACACTTAGGTGAGATGAGGCTACGAGCGGCAGTAGACATCTATGCTGCAAAGAAAAGAAAAAGGCTTACTTTGATGCTCACATCAAGGATAAAGGATTGAAAGAGGGGGACCTAGTGTTGGTTTACACTCTCAAGCAACATGCCCGTAAATTGGAAAAATGCAGATATGGACCCATGATCATTAATCGAATTTCCACTAGTGGTGCGATTCAATTGGCCACTCTAGAGGGTGACATCTTGCCAAACTATATTAGTGGTTGTCAAGTCAAGCTATATCAAGAACCTCTTACAGAGGATATGCTAAGAAGTGAAAAGAAGAAGAGCTAAGAGTTAGAGAAGAGGCACAAGCAGAGGTGAGAGAGCGTATTCGATGAAATAAGTTAAGGTGACTAGGCCTAGATGTCAACCCCAAAGCCCCAAAATATCACATGCATATGTGAAAAAAAAATGGGCATAATTACTTCTTAAATAATCGATCGATGCCCCTTTGTGATCATAGAGGTAGGACAAGGAAAGAGTGTAAGGACTCTGAGAGCCTTAATTGACTCAGGTGCAACAACTAGAGCAGTTCGATTTTCATATTGCCAAGACCTGCACTTGAACATCAAGCCCATAGAAGCCTATCTCATAGGTTTGGGAGGTGTGGAAACCCCTTGTTTGGCCGAGGTGGAACTTCCCATCTACCTTCAAGACATTCCAATGGAAGTCAAAATGCTAGTGTGTCAAGATGAGGATCTTATGGAACCACTTGTCTTGGGTCAAGATTGGATCTATGACCATGCAATCAACTTAAACCTAAGAACTCAACTTCTTCAAGTTTGGGTTCATGAACAATGCATTACATTAGAGTTAGAAAACTTCATGCTCACCGGTGTCACACATTCTCTTAGGACTAATCTTAGAGAAGAAGCAGTTGTATGTGTCCAAAGCTCTATTATGTAGAAGGATGTTGCCTCCAACACAAGAGTCAGAGACCCATTGAGACTCCATTCTTGTATGAAGTTTCAGCCATCTCTAGTAGATCAATCACACAAGGAAGAGAAACAATACATGACAACTGCTGTATCAAATAGACAATGGGATTTCAAGAAGAAAGTAGTGTCAGGCATAAAGTAGATCTAGGTACAAAAAGAAGAGCAACCAACAGCCTTGCCACAACAATTCCCATCTAGGCAGGCCAACCATGCCAAAACAAGAACCAAGCAACTAGGACAAGTTCAACCACAAGGTATCCAACAAGTTTGGGTGCCTAAGAAATTAGTGGCAGCTCAACAAGGTCAGTCACGCATATGGGTACCCAAGAAGCTCTTACGTACACAACAAACTATGCTCTCCACCATGCAAAATGTCTCAAAAAAGAAGTCAAGGAGAGAAAAGTGTAAGAACGGAGCACGGAGACCAAAAGAAGATAAACTCACCTCTTCGAACAAAATAAGAAGGCAATCATCAAGGATATGGGTCTGGAAGCCAAAGGTACTAGCAGCATCCACAGAACCAAAGAACCAACCACGTGGGATACAGATTTTATGCAACCACTCAAAGATGAAGTAAGTCAAAAGTGACCCGTACGTAGCCACTCATAGTTCTAAAATGGTTCCCTATAAGGAGGAAAGATCACTTGTCATTTGGGAATCCATTGGATACCTCCAACATAGGCTACCTCAGTGTCTGTAAGAAACATTGACAGCCTCACAAGCGACAACCATGTGCTCCTTGCACAACCCTCTCTTTTTCACCATTTAGGTCATGCATTTTCAAAGTATGCATTAACATAGGGCCACATGCATAGACACATTTGAGAGCCCCAGGCACAAGAGCACATTGACACATGTAAACTAATTTTTTGATACTAACCTTTGTCTTCTTGTTTTGTGACATTGTTTCACAAAAAGAAAAAGAAGAGAAAAAAGAAAAAAAAAGGAAGAAAGGGGAGAGAGAGAGAGAGAGAGAGAGATAGAAAGAGCTTGTTCCTAGGTTTGGATCATGGAACATGAATGAGTCATGCTTAGTTGAAGGTGGAACTATTGATGATTGGGCATTTATCAGTTTGGAGAGAAGTGTGTCTTGGATAGCAGATGATATTATTGTTGCCTTATCTATTAGATATCCAGAACTTGGCATGAACATGGCATCCAAAACTATTGTTCCCCGTTTCCACGATAGGAGGGAAGATCTTGAAGGTCCGCAATTTGAGAGATGCTTAACTACTATATGTACAAGAGCATCCAAGGAGATATCTGCAAGGAGTAGTTTGGTACCCTAAAAATCCTTGTCTCTATACTAGGTGAGAAGACTCCTACTTATGGTGAGCTAAAGAGAATATGTGAAACTAAGCTTGGTGTAGTTAGCCAATATTGTTTTTTGAGAAATATAAAGAAATTCAATTCTAAGTATTTGGAAAATGTTGCTTTGAAGAGAGGAGACGGGACCTAGCACTCAAAAACTTTCATTATTGAACCATCAACATGGACATTCATGGACAATGTTCCATCACAAATGTCGGGTGTACAACACGAAGAGATAAACATCGATCGACCCTTCACCATGGTAAGTATCTTTACTTTGGCAAAACCATGACCATGATAGATTAGGAAACCTCTTCGTCGGCATAACCTTGAGCACTTAGCTCGACCCCCAATTTTTGCACCATACGTCTTCCAATGCATTCCCCAAGTAAGCATGCATAGGGCTACATTACAAGGTCATGCACAAGGCACATATTTTCCTCAACCCATGCACAAACACACTTACCCATCATTCATTATGGGTTACGAGTACTTGGCATGAGGACTATGAACATCATCATTGGAAGATCTAGAGGATATCAATGGAGACTCACAACGACACAATTATGCTGGAATCTAAGGAAGAAGCACATACCAAGGGACTAAAACTTACAAAGGCACACAATGACATTGAAGAACTAGACAACCAACAGAAGAAGCACATAGAAAAGGACTAAAACTTACAAAGGCACACAATGACATTGAAGAACTAGACAACCAACCCTGCCACATTTGGAAGATAGATGGATCTTGTTCATACAGAATGGACACTCCCTCTCAAAACACTACATGGAACAACCACTACAACATGGGTCTATTAGGGACGACAGACTCAAGGGGGGGGGGGGGGGAGTGTTGAAGCTTAAGGTCAAGGACAAAGCATAGAAGCACATCCAAGAAGAGGAAACACAAGAAGAGGGAGCAAGTAGGGAGCTCCAAGAAGTGTATGTCAAATTTCCAGAAGAATCCCGTACAAAAACAGTGATTTTCATCACTAAAAACCATTGTAAATACCATTTTCCATTTTTGTAACTCCATTTTGTTCAAGCCAAGGATTCCTTGAGATTGAAGAATATTAGAAGTATCATCCTACCAATTTTCATAATTTTTAGAGTTCGTTTGAGCCCTCAAATAAGCCCTAGAACCTAATTTTTAACTAGGTTGGACACTAGGTCTGGACAAGGCAAAAACTAGTGAGAAAACTATAAAAAGAGCTAGAGAGCTCATTTTTGGGGTTAGCTTGTTAGAGAATAGAGCTTTTGTAAGAGATTTCTCTTGTAATCAAAGTCCTTCCATTGTTCCTCTCTTTGATCTTACCTTGTGCACGTGTGTGTATGTGTGTGCATGTTTGTGTGCTTTCACTCATGCACTTGTGCCTTCACTTACTCACGGTCTTCAGATCGGTCCTCACGTCTCCGCTGATTGACAAGTAAAGGAGGTGGTGCTTATGCTTGAGCTACAAGGGGGGTGGTGTTGAAGGAGAGTCAAGCAGAAAGAAAAGACGAAGAAAATCAAGATAGACATAGCTTTATAGGAAGCCCCGTAGGGGCACACAATGTTCATCTCTGCACAGAGCCCTGTAGGGGCACACAACAGTGGAAAGTACGCAACAGGCAAGGACGGATCAAGGCCAACAACTACACATGAAGAAAGGCAAGAAGATATCCAACAGATCCGGAGCCCGAGAAGGTGCTTGAACCTCTTGATCTTCGGGAGGTCCAGATCGAAGGCTGGAGATCTAGACCTTCATACCTTTCGTATGGTGCTTGCAGTGTGTTGGTATCTTGGAAGAAGCAAGTACGGGCATACATGAAGATCTAGCACTGAGGCAACCAATCAAAATTTTTCAACCCTCAAATTATTTTAAAAGTGATTCTCATCACTAAAAAACCATTGTAATTACCATTTCATCTTTTTGTGGCTCCATTTTTTGGAAGCCGATGAGTCCTCGAGCTTGAGGAGCATTAGTAGTATTTGCCTACCAAGTTTCATAATTTTTAGAGCTCATTTGAGCCTCCCAAATAGCATAGGAAACTAATTTTTAACTAGGTCGGGCACTAGGTCTGAACAGGGCCAAAGCTAGTCAAAAACTATAAAAAGAGCTAGAGAGCTCATTTTGGGGAGAGCTTGTTGTAGATTTGAACTTTTAAGAGAACTCTTTTGCAACAAAAGTGACTCCATTGTGTCTCTCTTTGTTCTTACCTAGTGTGCACGTGTGTGTATATGTGTGTGCATGTTTGTGTGCTTCTCACTCACACACTTGTGCCATCCCTTGTTCGAGGTCTTCATACCATCCTCATGTCTTCCAAGATTGACATTAAAGGAGGTGCTACTCATCACTGAGCTAACCAAATTTTGGTGCCGTTGCTGGGGATCGAGCTTTGAGGACGAGCGTGTGATGGTAAGACATAGAGAGGACACGTTGGAAAGGTAAGTAGTAGGTTATTTCTTATTTTTCACTAATTTTTTCATCTTCGTCTCCATCTCCATCTCCGCCTCTGCTGTACACCATCTCCATCTTCCTTTCATATTCCCACTCCCATTTCATTCACCTCATTTGCATAGTGAGAGTTTGAGAGAGAGCGAGAGTGCTTTCCTGTTTTTGTGTGTGTTTCTTGCATGATTCTTGCAAGTTTCAGGAGCATCACCATCCCCAGCAAGCTCTATAGGTACGAAATCTGTCTGCATAAGCCTCAAGATGTTGACTTTGAGCTATCGCGATAGACCGAAAAGTCAACCCTATCACAATTCTGAGTGCACCACGACACAACGCAGACTGAGAGCTTCCAAGACCACTAGCTTGATCACAAGAATTCACTCTATTTAGGTCTATCGTGACACACAGGTCCATCGCGGCACACGGGTCTATCGTGACACACGGGTCTATCGTGATAGACCCGTGGGCAAAACAACTAGAAAACCCTAGAGTCTTATGAGTGGGATTACCATAGAGTCTTATGAGTGGGCAAAAGAACTAGAAAACCCTAGATAAATTCCTGAACCCTGAGAACTTGTTTTGATCCCCAAGTGCCTAAAAGGTCATCTTAGTGTGTGTCTATCAATTCATAGTGATAAAGGGCAATATGAGCTTGTGAACCTTTGCAGGAACATTGTGAGAAATCAAGGCATCCAAAGCAAGCTAGCAAGGATGAGTACCAAGCTTGGGAGAAGGCTTCCTGGGCTTGTGTAGCAATCTAAACAACAAGTGATTTGAGGTTGGAAGTTCTCTCAACCCTCCTTTGTCAATTCCTAGCTTAGGCTAAGTACGACTTAGGTATGGTGATTAGTTAGGGTGACGTTAGGCATGAATCAAGTCCAAGAGAACTAATCAACTAAGTACAAGTATTAAGTAGGTCTTAAGTGCAAAAACTCTAAGGGACAAAAGTAAACTTGAATCGATCGACTATCAAGTCCGAAATTCACTTAAGTATTCCTGATGACGTGAGTTCAAAAAAGGTCTTAACACAATAATCAACTAAAAAGAACAAAGTGATTGATATGAACTAACCTGCAACGAGATTGTACTTGGGACCAGAGGGTAGAAAACCAAGGCATATGAACCTAACATCACGAATACACTTAGGCCGAGATAGATAAAGCCTCAGATCTTCTGAAGCTAGTGTCAATCATACTGCTAGGTCTTGGGCCCAACAGTTGAGTGATTACCCATACACTCTAAGTTCAGAAACAAGCGATTCTGAGATATCCTATAACATGGAGAGACCACTAGGCAGTTCAGGTATGGCTTATTTGGAGAAACCCGAAGGCCCATACAAAACTCAACTTGAATACCTTAGGGCCAATCGATTAGGTGCACACATCTATGAGGACGGCCTAAGAAGATGCATTGTCCAGATTAAAAACCAAGACCAACCCATTGGACTAGAGCGTCTAGTCGTCAAATTCGAGAATGGTGCATACCTAGATAAGGAAGGGACAATATACGTAGTCACCAACCAACCTGATAGAACAGATGAATTTGGTAATGTGATTCCGGAGACAGACATAGGTGAACTAGAGCAAGGGAACCTAGGGAAAGAGCCGAGGACTCCATGAGGCAAATCAGTCCTCACTAGAATCATCACACCAGAGTGGGTTCCCCAAGACAACAAGAGCATAGATCTGCTCGTGCTCGTGAACCGAGAGACTAATGAAGCCTTTTGGAGGTATAAGCCTGGCCAGCATAATGAAGTGGAAATGCTTACAATATACGAATTCAAAGATCCTAACTCCCCAGACAAAGTGGCCTACTTAGACAACACATCAGAGAGAGTCTTTGTGGTCTCAGAGCATGGTAGGCATGCCTACACTTGGAAGGGTGAATTTATTTTTCCCCAACCAAGATCTAATGTCTCCTATGGTCACCCAGGAGCTGAACATCCCAAGCTCATGGAGCTCAGAGAGATAGGAATAGAGAGAGACCTGAGGTAAGCTTTGCTAACCCAATAGGAAGAGAACGAATGAGAACGGAGTCGGATAGAGTAGAAACTAAGAGACCTAGGGACCCAAGTGTTGAAAATCAAGTCTCAATCATGCAAAAAGGCTCAACCACGAATTTGGCAAGTGGACCAATAAAAAAGGAGGACCCAAAGTCCTGGAATACAGTTAGAAGCTCCACCAAACTCAATCAAATTCAAATCTCATCAAATCAGCCACCAAAAAGTGCAGCTACACTGATTGGTGGGTCGTTAGCTAGATTGTAGGAAAAATAGAACTCTATATAAGCATCATCCTGCCATTATTTCGTGAGTTGTATGCATTCCATGAGTTCCCCACTTAGTTTAGTAAAGTCATAAACTCCAGCAAGCAGCCCCCTTGCTTGCTTACCTCATTTTCTCATGATTTTGCTCCACTCTATCTAGAGGTGTAGTTAGGCTTTTCCAAATCTGATTGTACTAGATTGCAGAGAATTTTTTGCTCTCTCATTATACTAATTTTCATTGATTTGAAGCTTCATTTGGTCTCTCGTATTGTGTGCTAAACTTTGCCAAAGTTTCAAGTTATTTGGCTGAGTGAGTTGTGAGAAACTGCCAACTTTGTGAAGGTATATCTCTGCACATAGGTAGAGAGTGTTGCAAACAGGTAGCCTATTTTGCAGGGGGTGTTTCTCCCAGCTGGAATATCCATTTGTGATGATTTAAAGCTTTTTAGGTAGCTCTTATAGTCTACTACAAGTTTGCAAAATTTCATTATAAGTATCTGTACTCGTGTAGAGAAACGTTTAGAACAGTGAGCATATATCACTGCTTGTGGACCTAGTGGAGGGTAGCCATCTTCCATTTTTGCATTGGGGTGTTAGAATCATCCCCCATTAGTGGTATCAGAGCCATTTTGGAGGCTTGGAGACATCAATGGCATCATATTCAAGACTTGAAGGGATCAAGACAACTCTTGGAAGCACAAGGAGGACTCATCAAAGCAAGAAGACATCAAACTGAACTAGACAGCTATTCTTCTATGAATCGGTATTCACCCAAATTCTACGCGAGAGATTCAAGAAGAGAAATGGGCTAAAGAAAGTGAAGACCCTCCTCCAATTGAACTCATGGATGATGCACATGATCAATTCCCACAAGATATTCCTTCCATTTATGGAGAGTAGGAGGTACCCAATCTCATGAGAGGTTAGACTTCGAGTCTAATTCCTTGCAGGAATTGCCTCATTTCATAGGGCCATGGGAAGCAAAGTCTACTTGTATGAGAGCACCCACAGTCATGATAAGAAACCAAGACTCGATCATACCTAGTAATATGGAGGTAGTAAGGAATACTAAAGTGCAGTGCAATCTCACTTTAGAAGAGCTACTCAAGGTTAGGCCAGAACTATGGAAACATGTAGCCAGTCAAATGCCAGAAGTAGCAAAACCTCGTTCCCAGGTAGGATCTCATAGAATAGTGTCGGAAATAACTTTGGAGAAGATAGGGGACATGAGCGAAGGGGAAGAAGGAAATGCCTATTGTAGCTCAGTGATGAGTAGCACCTCCTTTAATGTCAATCCGAGAAGACGTGAGGATGGTATGAAGACCTCGAGCAAGTGGCGGCACAAGTGCGTGAGTGAGAAGCACACAATCATGCACACACATACACACACACGCGCACACACGGCAAGACAAAGAGTGAGAATCAATGGAGTTCTTAGATTACTTTCAAAAAGCTCTTACAAGTTTGTTTCAATTACAATCTACCCTCAAAAATGAGCTCTCTAGCTCCTTTTATAGTTTTTGACTAGCTTTGGCCCTGTTCAGACCTAGTGTCCGGCCTAGTTAAAAATTAGGTTCCAGGGCTTATTTGAGGGCTCAAACGAGATCTAAAAACTACGAAAATTGGCAGGTAGATACTTCTAAAGCTCCTCAAGCTCAAGGACTCCTTGGCTTGCACAAAATGGAGCTACAAAAAGATGAAATGGTATTTACAATGGTGTTTAGTGATGAGAATCACTTTTAATTGGTGTAGAGGTTTTGAAAAACTAAAGGTTGCCTTAGTGCTAGATTTGCGTGAATGCTCATACGTGCTTCTTCCTGAAGAAAATTATTGGCCTATTTGCCAGATCTTCGTTGACTCCCTTGTCTGCTTGTGCCTTCTCTCCCTTCTGACTCTCTTCTCTGACTTCCATGCCTCGTTAGTCCTTCAGTTCCTTGTCTACTGCTAACACCCCCCCTCTCTCGCGTCTGTCGTCCCTGACAGACCCTTGTTGTGTGGGTTTTTGGATGTAGTACTCAACGACATCCTACGCTAAGTGATGTTCGGCAATTCTCAATCCTTTGGCTAAGTCTGTGAGTAGAGCATCCCAATCTACCGGCCCGGGAACCTCTGGATGTGGTATACGTAGCTTTTCGGAATGGAGAGCTTGTTCCACTGCAAACAACTGCAAGAGATGGGATGGTCTGGGAATGAATATCTCGGAGTGATATTCCCAGAATCCCGTGACAAACATCTCTTCAAACGTTTGTTTGAAGCAGGCCGGTAGATATTTGATGCGAGCGTGCCATGCATACACAACATTAATCGATGGGGTTGTGCTCATGTCGTATACGAGGTCCTGATTACCTTCATTAAATCCTAGTGCTGAGAGATGTGGTTCCTTGACATTTTTGAAGGTCCTGAAGGTGACCAACATAAGTTCGAAAATCTTCAGGCACATCTGAGTCATGACATCAGGTACATTCTTGAACCGGACCCCCCAATGTCGAATCGTCGAAATCATATATCCAATAGTAGGTGGGCCCTTAGGGGATGCGAAGTACACATAATTGAGCCACTTCTCACATCCTTTAATCGTCAGCACTGTTTGTGTGTACTCCGGCCATGATCTCCTTCGAAATACAGGGCAGTAACATGGGTTATATTTGATGTACAATGGCATGTTGTTCCATGTTCTTACCATTTCCGGGTAGGTTTCAAGCAGCCGAATTCTCCAAGTCGGTTGGCGAATATGTCCCTGCTTGGCACTTTCTGGGATGTCGTCAGGTGCAAACTGTGTGGCAGAGGTTGGTTCCCTTGAGGTGTGGTGCTTGATCTCCGCATTATAATCCGCCATGAGGACGCAAAAAGGAACATACAGGTCGTCCGATGGGCCGATCCACCTATGATGTGAGAGATTCTTAAAATAATCAGATTTTATTACAACCTCCTCCAATTGTGACATCAGTGCGATTTGGACTGCCACCCTGTCATCATGCGTCGTGGCTACTTTCTCTAACTTTTGCATCCATTCAGGTGCCTCAATTTCAATTGTGTCCATGCCCTGTTCTGTTCACTTACCCCCGGGTGTTGGCATCGGGACATAGGGATCCTCAAATGTTTCTTCTACTTCAATTGGCACAAGATCGTCAGGCTCGGGCTCTACCAGAGGGGAGGGCTGACGCTCGTATTGCATGACCTTGCTACGTAATTCCTCAAGTTCGGCCCGGAGTTTAGTGACCTCTTCAGATGTATCTTCTGCGGTGGTGAGCTTGCTTGGTGATGTCTGTTGGGTGGCCAACTGCCTTAGTAAATCATCTCTCTCTTTTTCTAAAGCGGCATGGGCCTCCATTAGATCTGCATGAGTTTCTAACACCACTTTCATATTCTCAGAGGGAATTGCCTTGAATCGCTCTGGGTCAATCTCCTGTGGGGAACCCTCCATGGCCGCCTCCAGATTTTCTTCGTTCTGTTTCTGTAATCGTTTATTCTCCTCTAGCGCTGTAGACATATGCTTGCGTAGGAGGCCCAAGTTCCGTCGAAGCTTAAGGTTTTCCGTGATCTGAGAATGTAGCATCTCGTCCATGTGTCGTCGTTCTTCATCATCTGTTTGGGGTGGGTTGGCTACTAATTGTGCATATTGTTCCTGTAATGTCATGTGCTGCTGTTGTAGTAGCTGCTTCTGCTCTTCAAGATCCATACATCGTGCTTGGAGATCTGCGTGGCTTCGGAAAAGCCTTGTATGTTGGTTGTCAAGGTGTTGGTAGTGTTGCTGAAGTTGGGACATGCATTGATACATATTATTAAATACATTATTAAGAGGAATGGTGGGAGAAATGGTGTTGAGTGCAGAGGGGAAGGGAAAGGGAAAGGGAATTGTGGATGCAGTACTGGAGAAGGGTGAGGGGGGAGGTGGGGGAATGGGAGATTGTGGGTAAATGGGGGGTGGGAGAGGTGGAGAGGTGGATGACACCTCCATGGATTCAAAAGTGGAGGCCGTGGTGGGGGTGACTGTGAACATGGGGATTGTGGTTGCGGTGAGAGTTGTGAACGTGTATAGAGGTGTGTGTAATTGTGAACTCCCAGGAAGTGTGATCGGAGTAGTGGGGTTTACCGTGGCTGTGGTTAGACTTATGTTTTCAGTGGAAATAGAGTATGTGGGTTGACTGATGGTTTGTGCGTCGGTGTGTGTAGTGGATTCGGAGGTGGTGACAGTAGAGGTTACAGTGGTAGAGGGAGGTGAATGGGGTGGATGTGGGGGAGAAGGTGGCAAGGGAGGTGATGGAGGTGCACTCGATGTGTGGGCTTCCTCGGTGTCGTGAACAGTGTGTGCTGTGCCAGTGGTTGTGGGGGTGCCTTGTGGTCCTGATCCTAATACATTCATTCGTTTTCCCATTCGTGGGGGGTGTCTGCCATATCTTTTCTCTGTCCTTCATGATTGCACTAGTGCAATATGCACCGTTTCAGGTACTCCCAAAGCGTCTGATATCATTTCCAAGGTGGCACGGTATTGCTCGTCCACACCTTCCTCCTCTAGAATCTGGTTCATGAGGGCTTTACCTGCAGCTAATGATAGCCTGTGTTGCTCTTGAACTCGGTTCATCGTATCGTAGAGCTTCTTTAATGCGTTAGTATAGGCTGGGGCACCTTCGAGTACTTGTAGGGCTTCCTGATCATACTCTTGTTCTTCTGCTTCTGATTGTCCACCCTGTGCCTCCTCATGTGCTTCTTCTTCATCGTCCACATTGACTACGTCCGGTTGGCTGGGCTGGGCTTGGTCTGGGGCAGTTTGCTGTCCACCCGCTTGCTCTGCTTCAACTTCCGCATTTACAGCTTCGATGATTCTAGCAACTTCTTCATCTGTTAGATCCTCCAAGGTGAATCCATGCGGGAATTCCAGATCAGTAGGTACTGGTGGAAACACAAGGTTAGGGCCATCTGTGCTGTGCCTGGGTAACCTGATAGTAAATGGTTGTACTCGTCGGGGAAGTCTTGGGGTTGTTTCAGGCGTTAGGGTTGCACCGCGAGCTTGTGCACAAGGCATCTGGACAGCGCCTCTCATCTTCTTTGAGGGAGGCCCTACAGCTGACAATCTGTGTTGAAACTCCTGTGCTCTGGTCCAAATGAGAGCCCTCTGCACCGGTACATCATATGCGAGACATCTGTACACAATTCTTGTAAGCGCACAGCAACCATACAATACAGACTTTTGCTTCTTATACCATCTCTGATGAGCCATGTGAATCTGGTCGATAATCCAATGGGGCATATTGATTGTCAAATCAAAAGCATCCGCAAGGTAGAGGCTAAACCAGATCTTTTTGGGAGGCATTGTGAACCTTTCCTGCGCGGGGAATGCGAAATGTTGCATGACCATGCGTAAGTGAATGGCGATCGTAGGTGTCATCGCAACCATGTCCTTCAACTTCGTCAGATTCCTGTTCTTCATATTGTCTGGAACCATAGTCTCTTTCTCGGTTGGAATGTGCATACCTTTCATGTCGAGTGCTTCTCTTACCAAGTTGATAGTCAAGCGGAAACGCTTCAGCTCGTTGCCCCTTGTGAGTGATGGGAGCACAAAGGAGCTGTATCCTTTCTTGTCTTTGCTGGGAGTGAGGGTACTAATTAAGTATGAGCACCTTAGAAAATCTGGCTTTGGTAGTTGGAACTTGAAGTAATCATAAAGCCCAGCCTTCTTCCATATCGACTTCAGTCCTTCATTATTCTGTAGCTTTTCAAACTCCCTGGTAAAGAAATGGTATCTGCCCCAACGTCCATTGAATTCTACCTCGTACTCCCACATATATGTGCCTTCACCCAGAGGTCCAGCAACGTCACTGAACCAGTGTGAGGTTTTGCCCACCGGCATTGTGTGACCCTGTGGAGGATTCTGAATCGGTATGGCATGTAATGCCCGTAATGCCGCTGGTCTTTCCTTTAATTCCTCCTCAACCGGAAGGCTTTCAATGTCCACCACTTGGGGGCTGGTGCCTGCCTGGGAGCTAGTTCCTACCGTATCTGCCATTTTACTTCTTGCTGCCTGTCTCTGTGAGAATATACAAACATGTGTTAACATTGTACAGGACAAGGGAGCACCGTTGTTGTCGGGTACAAACATGTGTTAACATGAGGGTCGGGAGCGAATAATGGGTTAGTAAGTGCTCGGTGCGAGTGTGTGTGCGGTTAGCCGTTCGGTAGACCTAAGAGTTAAGTGGAATGATGTAGTGTGATAGTGATGTGCTTAGTAAGTTATCATGGATTTACAAATGGGGTCTGGGGGTTTGTTACAAGTCGGAGGCTGCTGTAGCTCAAGCGTAAGCACCACCTCCTTTACTTGTCAATCCGCGGAGACGTGAGGACCGGTATGAAGACCACGAGCAAGTGAAGGCACAAGTGCGTGAGTGAAAGCACACAAACATGCACACACATACACACACGCGCGCACAAAGTAAGATCAAAGAGAGGAACAATGGAAAGCTTAGATTGCAAAAGAGTTCTCTTACAAAAGTTCTATTCTCTAACAAGCTACCCCAAAAATGAGCTCTCTAGCTCTTTTTATAGCTTTTTGACTAGTTTTGGCCCTGTCCAGACCTAGTATCCGGCCTAGTTAAAAATTAGGTTCTAGGGCTTATTTGAGGGCTCAAACGAAGTCTAAAAATTATGAAAATTGGTACGATGGTACTTCTAATACTCCTCAAGCTCGAGGACTCCTCGGCCTGAACAAAATGGAGTTACTAAAAATAGATAATGGTATTTACAATGGTTTTTAGTGATGAAAATCACTATTTTTGTAGGGGATTCTTCTGAAAATTTGACATACACTTCTTGGAGCTCCCTACTTGCTCCCTTTCCTTGTGTGTCCACCTTTTGATGTGCTTCCATGCTTTGTCCTTGACTTTGAGCTTCAACACTCCCCCCCCTCTCGAGTCTGTCGTCCCTGACAGACCCTTGTTGGAAGGGTTGTTCCATGTAGTGCTTTGAGAGGTGGTGTCCATCCGTTGTATGAGCTGGTTCCTTGGATTCCAGCAAGAATGTGCCGTTGTGAGCTTTCAAAACTGCAAGTTGCTCAAAAGAGGTTGTCAAGAGTGAGTTGGAGCAACTACTGGCTTCAATTTGCTTCCGAGATATGGATGTTGTTCCCATAACGTCCGCTAGCTCTTCCAAAGATGATGTTGAGAGCAGTCATGTCAACTACTCATAACCCATAATGAATGATGGGTAAGTGTGTTCGTGCCTGGGTTGAAAAAAAGTATTGCCTTGTGCACGGCCTTGTAATGTAGCCCTACGCATGCTTACTTGGAAAATGCATTGGAAGAAGCATGGTGCAAAAATTGCGGGTCTTGAGCTAGGTGCTCAAGGGTATGCTGACGAAGAGGTTTCCTAAGCTATCATGGTTATGGTGTTTCCAGAGTAAAGATACTTACCATGGAGAAGTCGATCAATGTTCATCTCTTCATGTTGTACACTCATCCTTTAGGATGGAACATTGTTGATGAATGTCCATGTTGATGGTCCCCTGATGAGATTTTTTGAGTGGCTAATCCTCTCTCCCCTTCTCAAAGCAACATTTGTCACTAACATTGTGCATTTCTGAGCTTGGGCTTATGCACGTTCACTTCCCTATATTGACACTCAGAGGAATATTGGACACATGCCGGTTTCTAAGAGATTACCATGCTGATTGACATAGACCATTCACCAGTGCTACTGTTCCATACTGGTTCAGGAAATACTGAGAATTGAATTGCTTTATATTCCTTGGCAAGCAACATCGGGTAACTACCCCAAGCTGAGTTTCACATATTCTCTTTAGCTCGCCATATGCAGGAGTCTTCTCCTTCAGAACTACCTTTTGCAGATATCTCCTTGGATGCTCTGGTACATGAAGTAATTAAGCATCACTCAAGTTGCGGGCCTTCAAGCTATTCATTCCTACCATGGTAAGAGAAAATCATAGTTTGTAGATGCCATGTTCATGCCAAATGCTTGTCATCTACCAGATAAGGCAGCCATAATCTCACTGCTGGCCGAGACACACTTCTATCCAAATTGATAAATGCCTAGTAATCAACAGTTCCACCTTCAACTAAGCATGACTCATTCATGTTTCATAAGCCAAACCTGGGAACAAGCTCTCTCCCGCATTTCTTTCGCCTCTTTTTTTTTTTTCTTTTTTTTTTGAGGAACAGGATATCACAAAACAAGAACACAAAAGTTAGTATCAATAGAAATGTTCGACATATGTCACTGTGCTCTTGTGCATGGGATTCTCAAGTGTGTCTATGCACGGCCGTGTAATGTGGCCCTATATTAATGCATACTTTGGAAATGCATGACCTGAATGGTGCAAAAGACAGGGTTGTGCAAGGAGCACACGATTGTTGCTCGTTCGAGGCTTTCGATGTTATTTGCGGAGGTTGATGCCGACCTTGGTGGAGGTATCCATTGAGTCTCGAACTGATGTAATCCTCCTTATTGGAGTCCATTTTAGAACAGTATTTGGCACTATAGAGATCACTTCAGGCGCCTTCCTCTTCGGATGCGTTCTGAACTGTGGTATCCAGTGTGGTTGGCGCTTTGGTTCGATGGAGGCTGCTTGTACTTTTGGCTTCCAAACCCATATCCTTTTTGCACGTCTTCCTACTATTCTTGAAGAGCCGATTTGATCTTCTTTCGGTCTCTGTACGTGGTTCTTACCCTCTTCTCTTTTTGGCTTCTTGGTTGAGACCTTTCGCATGTGGGAGAACATAGGTTGTTGTGGATGTAAGAGCTTCTTAGGTACCCACATTTGTAATTGCCCTTGTTGAGCTGCAGCTAACTTCTTAGGCACCCAAACTTGTTGGATACCTTGTGATTGAGCTTGTCCGAGCTTCTTTCTTCGTCTTCTGACTTGGTTGGCTTGCCTGGATGGGATTTGTGGGGGCAAGGCTGGTGGTTGCTCTCCTTTGTGTACCCATATCTGCTTCATGCTCGGAACTGCTTTTTTATCGAATGGTGTCTTTCTATTTGATGTAGCAGTTGTCGTGAACGGTTGTGTCTGCTTGTGTGGTGGACTCACTACTATGGCTACTTGATTCTTTGGAGAAGAAGAAAGATCCACCCGCCTTCGAACCTGGTCTTCCACGATTGACTCCTTCTGCATCATAGAGTTTTTGACACATACAACATCTTCTTTCATATGATTAGTCTTGGAAGAACTAAGAGAGTGTGTGGTGCCATGATTTAGGAGCATGCAGTTCTCTAATTCTAATGTAATGCATTGTTCATGTACCCAAACTTGAAGAATTTGACTTCTTAGGTTTAAGTTAACTGCATGGTCATAGATCCAATCTTGACCCAAGACCAGTGGTTCTGTAAGGTTCTCATCTTGACATACTAGCGCATTGACTTTCATTGGAACATCTTGAAGGTAGATGGGAAGTTCCACCTCGCCCAAACAAGGGGTTTCCACACCTCCCAATCCTATGAGATAAGCTTCTATGGGATTGATGTTCAACTGCAAGTCTTGGCAGTAGGAAAGTCTAACTGCACTACTTGCTGCACCTGAGTCAATCAATGCTTTCACCGTCCTTGCACCCTTCCCTTGTCCTATCTCTATGGTCACAAAGGGCCTTCGGTCAATGACCTGAGAAGTCGCTATGCCTGACTTTTGACACATATCCATGTGATATTTTGGGGCTTTTGAGTTGACATCTAGGCCTAATCGCCTTAACTTATTTCGCCTAATACGCTCTCTGGCCTCTACCTGTGCTTCTTCTCTCACTCTTAACTCTTCTTCTTTCCGCTTCTTAGCAGTGTTGAGTCTCATTAGCATATCCTCAGTAAGAGGTTCTTGATATAGCTTGACTCTACAGCCACTAATATAGTTTGGCAAGATATCTCCTTCTAGAGTGGCCAACTGAACTGCACCACTAGTGGAAATTCTATTAATGATCATGGGTCCGTATCCTCTTTTTTCCAACTTACGGGCATGTTGTTTTAGTGTGTATACCAACACTAGATCTCCCTCTTTCAATCCCTTATCCTTGATGTGTGCATCAAAGTATGCCTTTTGCCTCTTCTTTGCCGCGTAGATGCCTGCTGCCGCTCGTAGCCTCGTCTCACCCAAGCGTTCGAGATCAAAGATCCTAGAGGACAATTCATGCCCATTCCACTCATACTCTTGTGCTACTTTTAAGGCCGGGATTAAGAAATCTAATGGTAGCACAACGTTCTGTCCGAAGACCATCTGAAATGGGGTGGCGTTGAGTACCGTTTTGTAGGCAACTCGATAAGCCCAAACAGCATGATGAAGTTGTTTGTCCCAATCAGAGCGTTTATTATTTACCAGTTTTGTCAATACGTTATAGAGGATCTTATTGGTACTCTCGGCTTGTCCGTTAGCTTGTGGGTGATAGGGGGCAGATTTCTTATGTATCACCAAGAATTCTTGGAGAAGATTTTCAATGACTTCATTCAAGAAGTGTGTGCCTCTATCGCTCACCAACTCTATTGGTAGTCCATATCTCGTGAACACATTCTCGAATAAGAACTTAGCCGTTGTCTGAGCATCATTCTTTGTTGTGGCTTTGACTTCTACCCACTTTGTAAGGTAATCTGTTGCTACAATGATGTACTCTGCATGGGAGTTTCTAGCTGGGGGGTTAATAGGACCTATGAAGTCTATGCCCCACTTCGAAAATGCACGTCCTCCCATCATTGGCCTCAAGGGCATCTCGTCTTTTCTAACTGGATATTGTGCACGTTGGCATGTGTCACATTTCTTCACATAGGTATGTGCATCCATGTGAAGAGTGGGCCACCAAAGTCCTGAGAATAGAATGGTCTTGATCACTCGGTCAGGACCGAAATGTCCACCTGCAACACCGCTGTGTGCAGTTTCTAAGACTTTCAAATAATCTGATTCGTGAACGCACAGTCTTAAGTAACCATCTTTGCCTCTTCGGTATAGGTTGTCTCCTACTAGGGCATAGCCTTGAGCCTCTTGCTCCATCCTTCTTCTTCTTGCTAGACTAGCCTCTTTGGGTAATTTTCCCGATCTCATAAACTCTACCAATGGAGCACTCCACTCTGGAATTAAAGACACTTGATAAAGGGTCGCATGCTCCACTGGGGGTCTCTCTCTGCACCTTGGACAATTCTTAATCCACTCATGTATTTCTTTGTCCATGCTAGGCCAATACACTCCTAAACGCTTTAGATTCTGCAATGTTCGTTGTTTAGAATAGTGATTTCCTAGCATTCCTTCATGGGCTTGTTGCAACCAACTACTATGTTCATCATCCTCCACACAACAAGCTAATACACCCTCAGTATCTTGTTTGTACATGCTTCCTGCTAATATGTGATATTTTTGTGATTTTACAATTTCTTCTTGTGATGTTTTCACATTCTTATTTGCAGGGCCAAAGGTTAGGACTGGTACCAACTTATTTGCCCATTTAGGAACAACTTCTAAATTGAACAGATAAGCATCGGGTAATTCGTCAGACACTCCTTGCGGTGACTCTCCTGAAGTGATGCGAGAAAGGTGATCTGCCCGAAGGTGGGTTCTACCTTTCCTAACAACAACTTCAAAGTCATATTCCATTAGTAAGAGGAACCATCTTACTAAGCGTCCAGTATTGCAAGGTTTATTGACCAAATATAACAAAGCTTGATGATCAGTGAAAAACTTGAACTTGTTGGCCAATAAATAGTGTCTAAACTTCTTCACAGCATATACCATGCCTAAGCCCTCTCGCTCAGTTGTGGTATAGTTCCGTTCAGCTGTAGTGAGCTGTCTACTAGCATATGCTATGGGCAAATCTAAGTTTCCTTCACTTGTGGGTTGTGCTAGCACACATCCTATGGCATGATTGGATGCATCCACATGGACATGGAATGGTTTATTCCAATCAGGAGTCGTGAGTATTGGTGCCGTGCACAAACGTTTCTTCAGTTCGTTGAAAGAATTCTCGCATTCGTCGTTCCACTCAAAATTAGACAACAAGGCATAAAGGGGTCTAGCTATGATCGCGTACATGTGGATAAACCTACAGTAGTATCCACAATGGCCCATAAAGGCTTGTACCTCTTTAATATTCCTTGGCCTTGGTAGCTCCGCTATGGCTCGTACCTTATCTTCATCTGTTGAGATTCCATTCTTAGAGACAATATGACCTAAGATTTTACCTTGACGCACCATAAACACACACTTTTCTGGGTTTAGACACACTCGATATTCTCTACACTTGTTGAAGATTTGTCTGAGCTCAGGGATGTGAACCTTTCTTTCTTGGGAATGAGCACATAAATCATCCACATACACTTCTAAGCTCTTTCGCAAGAACTCTTTGAAGACATGACACATGAGCCTTTGGAATGTTGCAGGTGCATTGGTGAGCCCAAATGGCATTACACGAAATGCAAAGATTCCCCACTCTGTAGCAAATGCTGTTTTGTGTTGATCTTCTGGGGCAATGGCTACTTGATTGTAACCTAAAAATCCATCAAGGAAGCTATAAACTTCCTTGCCTGCAACACGCTCCAATAGGTGTTCTGTGATTGGAAGTGGATAACTATCTCTAATCGTAGCGGCATTAACTTTTTTAAGGTTAATACACACTCGCAACTTCCCGTTCTTCTTGGGTACCACAACAATGGGGGACACCCATTCGGTGTGCTCAATCTCATAGATGAATCCGGCCTCAATCAACCTATCAATTTCTTCTTTGATTTTGGCTGCATAGGTATCATTATATGTGTAGGGCTTCTGTTTGGTGGGCTTAGCATCAACAGTCATGGGGATAGTATGAGAGCAAATTCTTGGATCTACCCCTTTCAAGTCTCTATAGTGCCATGCAAACACATCCCTATATTCCCTTAATAGAGCTATGAGCTCCATTTCTTCTCTTGGACTTAGGTCATCTCCTATATATGTGCATCTCTCTTCGTTCTCTTCAATGGTCACTACAATCTTCTTGGTCTTTTCTTTATTATCATATGATTCTCCTATGATGGCCTCTCTCTTAGGCATTCGTACCAAAATTTTGCGGTTGTCAACTTCATATTTCTTGAAGTTTTCTGGTACTTCAAATAATGATTCCTCCTTTTCTTGTTTCACTGCTTTTCTTTTCTTTTTCTTTTGACTACTCTCACTTCCATCCTTTGAGTTTACTGTTTTAATACTTGTGAGAGGTTCTTCTTCTTTCTGGGTGAACACTCCTATATCTTCTAGATAGTGCTGCTCTGAGTTAAAGCAACTATCCATCACAATAGACTCCAGATCATCGTCATTCTCTTCTTCTTCTATGACATCACTAGGGTCACATTCTTCTAGCAAGGGTTGACACATGAACACTGAGATATCATAACCCTCCTCATCACAATGAGGTGTCCATTGTTCTTCATTGACGGCAATGTCCATGGTGGCTAAGATTTCTGGCCAGCCATGAGGCTCAAATTCCTCATCTGGAAAGATCATCGGTGTGTAGGCTGGGTCTCTAACTGGTCTATCTCCTAGAGAAGTTCCTTCTTCTCTTGCCTTTAAACGTTTTTCCTCTTCCTTTGCGACCTTGCACATCCACAAATGAGTATCTTCATGTAGCCATGATGGATCCGACAAACTTTCAGAATGCACAGAGATGGAATCTTCTTTCGCTTTGTGGATAGAATTCCACTGTAGGGGTGGTACATCTCTGAAGGTGTAATCCTTCAAATTGACCTTGGTGGTGACCCCTAAGTGCTGTAAGTACAAGGAGTTAGTTCCCCAATCCTGTACTATTTGCAATTGTCGCAGGAAGGGTCTTCCTAGGATCATCTCATAGACATTATTTTTCTCAAAGTCACATATAGCAAATGTGTGCTCAAACTCTACACCACAAGTGGTTAGAGTGATCCCTTCTAGCAATCCTAGAGGTCTTTCAAAATGACCATCAGCCATTTGAAGCTTCATTCTAGTTGGTCTTAATGTGGGCTTGCCCCATTGCTTCCACAAGGAGGTGGTCGCAATAGCAACACCAGCACCTGAATCTATGATTGCTTTGGTTGTGTAACCTTGGTATGTGATTGGGAGATAAGTATTACCTTCTTCACCCTCACACATGTCCCCTATTTTGTCTAGAGGTATCTCTGGTACCCTTTGCTTGGAGCCTGCTTTTGGCATGTTGGAATCAAGTTCTGGAACCTGATCCTTCACATGATTCCAAAGCTCAGGTTTTGCTTTGAGCAGCTCTCCTATAGTGAGATGACACTGAACCTTAGTGTTCTTCACGACATCCGTGTTCCTTGGAACCACTGAGTCTTCATTTCTTACTAGTATTGTGGGAGCTCTAATCTGGAGAGATTCAGATTCCCATGGGCCGGGAAATTGAGGCAGTTCTTCTAAGGTATTAGATTCAAAATCTAACCTTTCGTTTTCTTGTTGTTCTACTTCATCTTCGTAAATAGATGGGATGTCTTGGGGAAATTGATCATGAAGATCATCAATCTCAGGAATAGGAGGGGAATTACCCTTCTCCTTGGCCCATTTCTCTTCTTGTATTTCCCGCAAGAACTCTTGAGAGTACTGTTGAATTGAAGGAGGTATTCCAACATCTGTGGAATTAGGAACATAAGCCCCCATTGGTGGTGAGCTTCCTCTTCCAATAACTGGTTGAGCCTGTGGAGGTAAAGAGACTTGTGGTTTGTTTACCAACTGCTCTAATCTTTCTAGTAACCCTTGGAAATGCAAATCTGGTTTGACAGCGTTTGTCTGATTGAACTTTTGACTAGTCTTAAGTATAGCTTGAGCTTGTTCTACCATTTTCATGCACATTTTCATCCGTTCAATCTCTAAGTCCGCTCTAGGGTAACTCTTGTCTAGGTTTGCAGCTGTAGGCCCTTCTTGAAGTCGAGCCTGGTAGGCCTTGAACATCATGTCCAAGCCTTCTGGGGTTGGATCTGCAAGAACAGACCCTGGTTGTGGTCTATTTACAATGGGTGGTGGGGTGGGATGAGGTGGAGTGGATGGAGTTTCGGCATGCGAGGGGCTTTGAGATGCAATGTCTTCTATTTTTGTTTTCGCTTCTTTTAAGCTTTCTTCTAGTTCCGATAACTTTTTATTCCACTTGCGATTGGCCTTCTCTCTGGTATCCTTCCATGTTCTTGTTTTCCTCTTACTAGGCTCTCCCGATTCACTCGACTCTGATTGTTCTACTAGTTTATCCTGTTTTAAGGCTTGTGCTCTAGTGACAGCTTGTATAGGAGCCACATTGCTACTACTTGAACTTGGATCTGCCACTAAGCCTACCACATTAATGGGTGTAATCTTGGGTGCGCTGGAGGGGTTTCTTGGACAATCTCTAGGGAGATGGTCTTTGCCACAATCAGGACAAAAAGCCTGTATTGTGATAGCATGTCCTTGACTCGGAGATGGTGGCTGGGGACAGTCACGAATAAAATGGTCACCATGACATCTGAAACAAGATCCTCTAGGGACTTGTTGTCTCATTTGTCTCAACTGGGGCCTAGGGTTAGGATGTGTGTACATGACATTGGAGTATTCTGGCTCCCAATTTTGCTCCATAGGTGGTGCCTCATATTGATACGAGTAAATCTCACTATGTTCAGGTGACTCTGTGTAATAAGCATGTGGACTACCTTCATGGGAGTAGTCTGAACTATGAGCATGAGAATCATTATCTGGTATCCATGGGGTTAGGGGCACCAATGCTCTATTTGGATTTTCCTCTCCCACAGCATATTTGACTGGAATCACGTTGGCTGGAGCTGGTGGTTGGTTTCCCAAGACAGGTTGTGGCCTATATGGTACCTGATATTGCTGTTGTGGTCTATAATATGGCTGTTGGTATTGGTTCTGATACCTACCTTGTGGGTAAGGTTGCTGATAATTCTGTCTAACAGCCTGCCTATTGTAGGGACAATCTTGAGCCGTGTGGTTTGTGTATTTTCTCTCAATAGTGCAATATGGAGCATTCTTGTCTCTAATGTTTTGGTTTTGCATTGGGCATACATTAGCCATGTGGTCGCCCCCACAAGTATAACACCGAATCACTGGAGTGACTCTTTGTGTTTGTTTATTTTGGACTCCCAGCTTCTTGGCAACTTGCTCAGCTATCTCTTCTATTTCTGTGGAGATCTTTGAAGTATGACTAGTAGAACTATCCGAATCTTTGTAGAGTTTGGACAATCCTAACTCCTCACCCAAGTTATCTTCTATGTCGATGCACGTCCGCACGCACTCTTCTATGGATCTAGGCTCTTTCAAGTACACATATGATCTTAACTTTGTGCTCAGTAAGCCATCTAAGAACAAAGCCACTTGTTTGGCTGGTGTGGGTAACTCTGGAGTAGGGCATCTTTCTAGGTACTGTCTGAACCTTCTACCTGCTAGTCGCACTGTTTCTTGGGGTGTCTGCTTGAAACTGTGGATCAAGGATGATGTGTTATGCCTGATACCACTCTTGGAAAATTCTACAATGAATTCGTCTAGCAGTTGACCTATATCGCGATAGTTGCGACTACTCAATGGTTGAAACCAAGCCAAGGCAGTGCCCTTAAGAGTCAAACCAAATGCCTC
Organism: Ceratopteris richardii; assembly: GCA_020310875.1. Lineage (NCBI taxonomy): Eukaryota > Viridiplantae > Streptophyta > Polypodiopsida > Polypodiales > Pteridaceae > Ceratopteris > Ceratopteris richardii. The sequence goes on from CM035415.1 coordinate 158,183,723, forward strand.
GTATTGGGTGAATAAATCCTCAACCTGTTCAGCTCTTAACACTTGTTTGAACTCGGCCACATGATCATAAGGATCTCCTGACCCGTCAAAATAATTCTTCATTGCCTTGATCACTTGAGTGGGTCTAAGGGTTCTTGGGTGCTCTCGGGGTCTAGGCAATGGAAAATCATGTTCATCTCTTTTTTGCCTATGTGCTTGATGTCTCTCTCTTTCAGGTCTTTCATTTTCAAATCCTGATCTATTCCTGCCCACAGTGTGTGCAAAACTTACCTCAGGTCTCTCTCTAGCTCTTTCTCTCTGAGCTTCATGAGCGTGGGATGATCCTACTCCTTGGAGGCCATGGGAAACATTGGATCTTGGTGGGGGGAGAATCAATTCATTCTTCCAAGTATATGCATGTCTATCATGTTCTGTTACCAAGAAAATTTTCTCTGATGTGTTATCCAGGTAGACAACTTTGCCTGGTATCTCAGGATCTTTGAATTCATAGATGATAACTATGCCCAATTGACTAGGTTGATCTGGCTTGAATCTCCAAAAGGCTTCCTCTGTTTCTCTATTTAAAAATAGTTCTATGCTTTTGTTGTCTTGAGGGATCCAGTCCGGAGTGATCACTCGGGTCAAAACTAACTTACCTCTAGGAGTCTGGGGTCCTTGTCCTACGTTTCCTTGTTCTAGGTCTCCTATTTCATTCTCAGGAATGACATTTCCAAACTCATCAGTCCTATCTGGTAGGTTGGTGACCACATACATGGTTCCTTCCTTATCAATGTATGAACCCTCTTCGAACTTGACCACCGGGTGTTCAAGTATGAAGGATTGATCTGGATTTTTGAGTTGGACCACTGATCGCCTCAGACCATCCTCATAGATGCGAGCACCTAATTGGTTGGTCCGAATATATTCCAACTGTGTCTTATAGGGACCTTTTGGTGTTTGTAGATGGGCAGTCCCTGAGCCACCTGCAAGTTTTCCCATACTAAAAGACATTTCTGAATCACTTGTGTCTGAACTTAGTAAAAGATGACCACTTAGTTGTTGTGCCCAAGACTTGGATGTATGGTTGACACTAGCCTCAGAAGATCTAATGCTTTGTTTATCCTTGCCTAAGTTTCTACCAGATCTCAGGTTCATAAGCTTTAGTCAAGAGTCCAAATTTTCCCCTTGGTATGGTTCAAAAATTCTTTGGAGTCCCCTTGGTTCCCTAGTCCCACTTGAGGGTCAACTTCAAAAATGGACTTTGGATGAAAAAGTTATGCCAATTCAGGCTCCTGGGGGTCAAAACAGTCAAACAGGACCTTTTGAAAAAATCGCGATTTTGATCACAAAATCGTGTTTCTGAAAATCGCGTTTTTTGACATGAAAATCGCGATTTTGATCACAAAATCGTGTTTCTGAAAATCGCGATGTTGATCACAAAATCGTGTTTATGAAAATCGCGTTTTTTGACATGAAAATCGCGATGTTGAGCACAAAATCGTGTTTTTGAAAATCGCGATTTTGACTCAGAGAATCATGATTCACAAAATCGTGTTTTTTGCTGAAAATCGTGATTTGTGAGAATCGCGATTTTGAGCCCACTGAAAATCGTATTTTCTCAGAATCGTGTTTTTGGCATGAAAATCGCGATGTTGAGCACAAAATCGTGTTTTTGAAAATCGCGATTTTGACTCAGAGAATCGTGATTTACAAAATCGTGTTTTTTCACAAAATCGTGTTTTCTCAGAATCGTGTTTTTGGCATGAAAATCGCGATGTTGAGCACAAAATCGTGTTTTTGAAAATCGCGATTTTGAACAAACAAACGTGATTACACAGAATCGCCTTTTTTTCTCAAAATCGTGTTTTTTGACTGAAATTCGTGATTTGTGAGAATCGCGATTTTGAGCCCGCTGAAAATCGTATTTTCTCAGAATCGTATTTTTGACATGAAAATCGCGATGTTGAGCACAAAATCGTGTTTTTGAAAATCGCGATTCTGACTCAGAGAATCGCGATTCACAAAATCGTGTTTTTTCACAAAATCGTGTTTTTTTTTTCTCAGAATCGTGTTTTTGATATGAAAATCGTGATTTTGAGCACAATCACAGAATCGCGATTTTGAGAATGACCACAAAATCGTGATTTTTTTCAGCCAACTTTTAGGCGGGAAAACAGAAAATCGTGATTTTTCAAAAATTTTGAATTTTCACAGAATCGCGATTTTCATCACAGAATCGCGTTTTTTGGCGGGAAATTCAAATTTCTGAGCGCCGGCTATGGCGAGCTCCGTATGAGCAAGTGCTCTCAGCTTGTCCATTAGCTTGAGGGTGATAAGGGGCAAACTTCTTGTGTATTACCAAGAATTCTTGGAGTAGATTTTCAATCACTTCGTTCAAGAAATGAGTGCCTCTATCACTTACAAACTCTATAGGTAGCCCATATCTTGTGAATACATTCTCAAACAAGAATTTAGCAGTTGTCTGAGCGTCGTTTTTTGTGGTAGCTTTTACCTCTACCCACTTAGTTAGATAGTCTGTTGCAACAATGATGTATTCCGCATGAGAACCCTTAGCTGGGGGATTAATAGGACCTACGAAGTCTATTCCCCACTTAGAAAACGCACGTCCACCCATCATAGGTTTCAGTGGCATCTCATCTTTGCGTATAGGATACTGAGTCATCTGACAGACATCACACCGTTTCACATAGGTATGTGCATCCATGTGAAGGGTAGGCCACCAGAAGCCCGCAAATAGTATTGCCTTGATCACCCGATCCGGTCCAAAGTGTCCTCCTGCTACACCTTGGTGAGCAGTTTCTAAGATCTTAAGATATTCACTTTCATGGACACATAGCCTCAGGTAACCATCTTTACCACGCTTATATAGATTATCACCAATGAGTGAGTAATCCAGGGCTTCTTGTTCTAAACTCCTTTTCCTCGCCAGAGTCATGTCTGGAGGGAATGTGTTCGTCCTCAAGAAGGATACTAGAGGTTCACTCCAATCTGGCACAATGGATACTTGATAAAGAGTGGCGTGTTCCACTGGTGGTTTAGTGCGACAGATTGGGCATTCCTTGCACAACTTTTGGACATCCGATTCCATAGTCGGCCAATGCACTCCGAGTCTCCTTAGCATCTGTAAAGTTCGTTGCTTTGAGTAGTGTTGCTCTAACACACCTACATGTGCTAATTGCAACCATTTAGCGTACTCATCCTCTTCTACGCAACAAGCCAAGATCCCTTGATCTGTGTGCTTGTACATACTTCCTGCCAAGATGTGGTACTTTTGGGCTTTTACCACCTCTCTATTCCGTGTGTTTACCACTGGGTGGTTAGGCCCGTATGTCAATACTGGTACCAATGGCTTAGCCCACTGCAACACCACTTCCAAATTAAACAAGTAAGCATCAGGAAGGTCATCTGATACTCCTTGTGGGGCTTCTCCCGATGTGAGCCTAGATAGATGATCAGCTCTCAAATGAGTCCTACCTTTTCTTACCACAACCTCAAAATCATATTCCATTAGCAAGAGAAACCATCTCACTAATCTTCCTGTATTGCATGGCTTGTTTACGAGGTATAGCAATGCCTGATGATCAGTAAAAAATTTAAACTTATTTGCAAGCAAATAGTGTCTAAATTTCTTAACTGCATATACCATGCCTAATCCTTCTCGCTCTGTAGTGGTGTATTCCGTTCAGCCGCATTCAATTGTCTACTGGCATAGGCAATTGGAAGATCCATATTACCTTCACCAGTAGGTTGTGCAAGCACACATCCAATAGCATAGTTGGATGCATCCACATGAACATGGAATGGCTTATTCCAATCTGGTGTGGTCAAGATTGGTGCTGAACATAATCTTCGTTTAAGCTCCTGGAAGGAATTCTCACATTCATCCGTCCACTCAAAGTTAGTCAGAAGTCCGTACATGGGCTTTGCAATGACAGCATACATGTGAATGAATCTTCGGTAATAACCACAATGCCCCATGAAAGCTTGTACTTCCTTGACATTTTTTGGCCTAGGTAGCTCTGCTATAGCTCTCACTTTCTCTTCGTCAGTAGAGCCATTCTTTGACACTATGTGTCCTAGAATCAAGTTGCCTTGCCTTACCATAAACACGCACTTTTCTGGGTTCAGGCATACTTGATATTCTCTACATTTGTCAAAGATTTGTCTGAGCTCAGGGATATGGGTTTGTCTAATGTTGGAATGAGCACAAAGATCATCAACGTAGACTTCTAAGTTTTTCCTCAGGAACTCTTTAAATACATGGCACATCAGCCTTTGGAAGGTAGCTGGTGCATTGGTAAGCCCAAATGGCATTACTCTAAAGGCAAAAATGCCCCATTCTGTGGCAAAGGCTGTCTTATGCTGATCCTCTGGAGCTATGGCTACTTGATTGTAACCCGAAAATCCATCAAGGAAGTTGTACACTTCCTTGCCTGCCACTCTTTCTAAGAGATGTTCTGTGATGGGAAGCGGATAGTTATCTCGAATAGTGGCTGCATTAACCTTCTTCAAGTTAATGCATACGCGCAGCTTTCCATTCTTCTTGGGCACCACTACGATGGGGGATACCCACTCAGTGTGCTCAATTTCGTAGATAAATCCAGCTTCAACCAGTCTATCTATCTCTTCTTTGATCTTAGCAGCGTAATTATCGTTATATGTATAGGGCTTTTGCTTAGAGGGTTTGGCATCTGAAGTCATGGGGATGGTGTGTGAGCATATGTCAGGGTCAACACCTTTCAAATCCTTGTAACTCCAAGCGAATACATCTTTGTATTCTCTTAGCAAGGCAATTAACGCATGCTCTTCTTCCTATGTTAGGTCATGGCCTATGTACGTGCATCTCTCCTCTCCTTCTTCTAGGGCCACTACTATTTTCTTGGTGGTTTCTTTGTTATCATAGGCCTCCCCTGATTGTGCCTCTCGTTTAGGCATTCTAATCATGACTCTCCTGTCATCTATCTCATACTTTTTAAAGTTTGCAGGGACCTCAAACAAAGATTCTTCTTCCTCTGGTGTGACAGATTTCTTCTTTCTTTTCTTTCCTTCTTCCTTCGTGGTCATATGTGTGGCTAGCCTTACATCACTTGTAAGCTCTCCATGCCTCTGGGGTTGAAATTCTACCTCATAGAAGTATTCCTCATCTGATGCAAAAGGTGGGTCCATGATGATTGACTCTAGATCAGAGTCACTTGCATCCTCAAATGCATCAGGGCTAGGTTCACACTCTTCTAACACCGCATCTCCCATGATTGGCTCTATGGAGAAGATCGAAATGTCATAGCCATCCTCGTCACAGTGGGGTGTCCATTGTTGCTCATTGATGGCTACATCCATTGTTGCTAGAATTTCTGCCCAGCCGTGGGGCTCAAATTCTTCGTCAGGAAACACTACAGGTGCATAGGCTGGGTCTTGAATGGATCTTTGTGTTTCTTTTGCACCTATCTCTCTGGCCTCTTCTCTCTTCTCTTCTTCTACTGCTACTTTGCACATCCATAAGTGGGTGTCTTCATGCATCCATGAGGATCTTGATCCTATGGAATGCACCGATTCTGTATCATCTTTGGCTCTATGGATGGGATTCCATTGGATAGGAGGGACATCTCTATGAGAGTAATCTTTAAGATTCACTTTGGTCGTAACACCTAGAAGTTGCAAATACAAGGAGTTGGTTCCCCAATCCTGGACCACTTGCAATTGTCGCATGAAGGGTCTTCCCAAAATCATCTCATAGGCATGATTCTTGCTAAAATCACATATAGCAAAGCTATGCTCAAACTCAACACCACAAGTGGTGAGAGTTATGCCTTCTAGCAATCCCAAGGGCCTCTCTATATGACCATCGGCCATTTGCAATTTCATCCTCGTGGGTCTGAGTGCTGGCTTGCCCCAACGCTTCCATAGGGAGGTGGTAGCGATAGCAACTCCTGCACCTGAGTCTAAAATGGCCTTGGTGGTATGTCCTTGATAGGTGATGGGCAGGTAGGTGTTTCCTTCTTCCCCTTCACACATTTCTCCTGTCTTATCCAAGGGTATTTCTGGTACTCTCCTCTGGGATCCTACCTGGGAACGAGGTTTTGCTATCTCTGGTACTTGTTTGGCGACATGTTTCCATAATTCAGGTCTAACCTTGAGTAGCTCTTCTAACTTGAGATTGCACTGCACTTTAGTGTTTTTCACTACCTCCGTGTTTCTAGGTATGACTGAGTCGTCGTTCCTTATCATGACTGTGGGTGCTCTCATACACGTGGACCTTGCTTCCCATGGGCCTGTGAAGTGGGGTAGCTCTTGTATGGAATTAGACTCAAAGTCCAATCTCTCGTGAGACTGAGTACTCTCATGCTCCCCGTAAATAGATGGGATGTCTTGTGGGAATTGGCCGTGTGCATCATCCACAAGTTCAAAGGGAGGGGCGACTTCACTTTCGTTATCCCATTTGTCTTCTTGAATCTCTCGTAGGAAGTCTGGTGCAAACCGATTCATAGAAGAAGAAGTGTCTAGCTCCGTAGAATTAGGCACATAAGCAACCTGGGAAGGAGGGCTTATTCTATCGTTGGCTCTCTGCTCGTTCTCATAAATGGCTGGAGCACAAGCTTCCTGGGGAGGATTACTTATTCTATTACTTTTCCGAACAGGCTCATACGCTCCCTGAGAAGGAATGAAGGCAACCTGTGGAGGTACGTAAGCTTTCGAGGGAGGCTCATCTGCCTTTTGGGGGGAAAGATAAGCTTCTTGAGGAGGCACATGGGCTTCCTGAAGAGGCTGGCTTATCCGTTCTCTTCCCCTTTCCTTTCTTTGAGGGGCAGGTTCCTTTTCTGATTGTGCAATTAGCCTCTCTATTCTTTCTAGCAGTCCATCAAAATGTAACTGCGTCTTAGCTGAGCTAGAGATGTTAAAGAGGCGGCTAGCTTTGAACATGGCTTGAGCCAATTCCACCATCTTAGCACAAATTTTAGTTCGTTCAAGCTCTAGCTCGGTTCTAGGGTAGCATTTTTCATGATCGGTTATGGTTGGCCCTTCTTGGATTCTGGCCTGATATGCTTTAAGCATCATGTTTAGGTCCTCGGGAGTGGGATCTACTAGGACTGATCCTACTTTGGGGGGTGGTGGAGTCGTATGAGGCGGGTTGGAAGGTGGTGGGTCGGATGGAGATGGGAATGGTGGTGGTGGAGTCGTGTGAGAGGGAGTTTGAGTTGTGAGTTCGGTTATTCTGGCTCTTGTTTCTCTTACGCTTTCCTCGAGTTCACTCATCTTCTTTGCCCATTGCCTTTTCATTCTTTCCCGACTATCTTTCCAAGCTCTAGTCCTTTTCTTGGTTATGCTCTTAGTTTCACTAGCCTCTGGGCCCTTTTCCTGGCTTGCCCCTTGGTTTTGCTGCAATGCCTGAGCTCTAGTGACTACCTGTACTGGTGCAGTGGAAGTGACACTTCCTGAGGAATCTACAACCAACCCAATCACATTAATGGGAGTGATTTTTGGCATATTATTAGGATTCTTAGGGCAATCTCGTAAGAGATGCTCCTTTCCACACTCTTGGCAATAGCCCTGGATTGTCACTGATTGCGGTTGTGTAGGTGCAGGCATGGGGCAATCACGAATGAAGTGATCTCCCTGACACCTGTAGCATGGTCCTCTAGGAAATGGTGGTCGTACCTGCCTAGGTTGGGGTCTAGGGTTGGGGTTTGTATACATGATGTTAGCAGTGGACAAGGGAGAGAAGGCACAAGCAGACAAGGGAGTCAACGAAGATCTGGCAAGTAGGCCAACAATTTTCTTTAGGAAGAAGCACTTATGAACATTCACGTAGATTTAGCACTAAGGCAACCTTAATTTTTCAAAACCTCTACACCAATTAAAAGTGATTCTCATCACTAAGCACCATTGTAAATATCATTTCATCTTTTTGTAGCTCCATTTTGTGCAAGCCAAGGAGTCCTTGAGCTTGAGGAGCATTAGAAGTATCTACCTGCCAATTTTCGTAATTTTTGGATCTCGTTTGAGCCCCCAAATAAGCCCTGGAACCTAATTTTTAACTAGGCCGGACACTAGGTCTGAACAGGGCCAAAGCTAGTCAAAAACTATAAAAGGAGCTAGAGAGCTCATTTTTGAGGTAGATTGTAATAGAAACAAACTTGTAAGAGCTTTTTGAAGAGTAATCGAAGAACTCCATTGATTCTCTCTCTTTGTCTTGCCGTGTGTGCGCGTGTGTGTGTATGTGTGTGCATGCTTGTGTGCTTCTCACTCACGCACTTGTGCCGCCACTTGCTCAAGGACGAGCGTGTGAGGACGAGCGTGTGATGGTAAGACGTAGAGTTAACGCGTTGGAGTTGTAGGTATTTTCTTCACTCTCATCGATTTTCTTTTACTTTCTTCTCCATCTTCATTTCCATCATCATCATCACCATCTCCCACCTCCATCTCCATCATCGCAAAAAATTTCTGTTTTTTGATCATATCACCTTCCCCACCTCATTTCCCTCATTTCACTTGTGAGAGAGAGCAAGAGAGCGATATTGTGTGTGCGGATTTTGCATGTTTCTTGAGTTTCATTGCAGGTTCTTGCTGTATCATCACCCCCAGCTTCCGGCGCAGGTACGAAATTCGACGCAACTGTCTCGCGGTCGCAGGCTTCAGTCGATCGCGACTGACAGAAATTTTTGACTTTTCACAAAAGTGAGTACACCACTAGAACAAGCACAAGGAGCACATTCTAAAACACTAAAAACAGTAGAGAAATTCCGAGGTTTTCTGTCAATCGCGACCGACAGCCTCTGTCAATCGCGACCGACAGACCCTGTCAATCGCGATTGATACCGTCGATCGCGATCGACAGCCACGACCGACACTTCTGTCAATCGCGATTGACACCGTCGATCGCGATCGACTGAAATTCCACGATTGATTGACTTTTGCGCGTAGCCACGTGTCCATCGCGACTGATAGGCCCTCGATTGACTAAATTTTCGGCGAAAAAACCGGAAAACGTGTCGATCGCGATTGATACCGTCGATCGCGATTGACAGCCACGATCGACTCTGTCGATCGCGATTGACACTGTCGATCGCGACTGACAGCCCCGACGGACACCTCTGTCAATCGCGATTGACAGACCTGTCGATCGCGATTGACAGGCTTTTCGGCCAAAAATTAGGGTTTGATTTTGTTCAAAAATTTGGGATAGTTTTGGGGCAAAATAGTCAATCTATTAGCATTTTGGGAGGTTCCTACACTTGTGATTTGGAGAAAATCCTAGGATCTGTCGGCCAGATTGAATCTTAATTTAACCCCTAAACCCTGAACAGTCATAACTTCTTCATACGAAATCAATTTTTTGAGTTCTAGGGCTTGTTGGAAAGCTTGTGGCATATACTACACGCCCTCAACTGTTTTTGATAAAGACAATGCATTGATTTTCAGTTAGGGTATTTTGAAGTTGACCATACCCAGAGGGATCAAAGTCAGGGGTCCTTAGGATTGTTTTCTTGAAAATCACCATGCAAGTTTGTGTTTGTGCTACAGGAATGAAAATAATTGGTTCTGTCTTTGGAACTTGAATCTCAAAGCTAACTTTGGAGCTCTTACAGATCTACTGAGAGTATCGGAAGGCGTTCTAAGCAAGTGTAAGTGCGAGCTCGGGAACACATTTCCTGGGCACTCAAGGGCAACCGAGCCGGAAACAAAAGGTTGGAAACTTTTAACCCCCTCTGTCAATTCATAGTTAGGCTAAGAACGACGAGAGGTAGGAGTAAGTCAGAGCGACGAGAGGCAGGTATCAAGTTGAAGACTACCTAAAAACTCAAGTTCAAGCTATAAACCTAATCTCTGTACTGTCGATAACATAAAGGAAAAGAACCTAACGGGGAACGATCAACCTGAAAGTACGAGGAACATTCAAGTATTCCTGATGACGTAATATCAGACAAGACCTTAAACACGAGGAATAACTAAAAAGAATCAAGTGACTGATACCAATCGATCGGCAACGAGGTTGTACTCTGGGCAAAAATTGGGCTAATCAGTTAGGCATATGAACCTTAGATCAGGACGACACCTAGTAAGAGAGAGACAAAGCCTTAGGTCTTCAGAGGCTAGTGTCAATCACACTGCAAGGTCTTGGGCCCAGTAGTTGAGTCACCACTCTCATTATCCTAGCTCTGATACCAGTGAATCAGGGATGTCTCAAGGCATGGACAGACCTACGGGAAGTTCAGGAGTGCCTTACTTGTATAGGGTGGAAGGCCCTTACAAAACACAGTTGGAGTACCTTAGGACCAACCGATTAGGTGCCAGCATCTATGAGGACGGCTTAGGAAGATCTGTGATACAGATTAAGAATCCTGATCAATCCATTGGACTAGAACACCCAGCCGTCAAGTTTGAAAATGGTGCATACCTGGACAAAGAAGGAACTATATATGTAGTCACTAGTCACCCGGATAGGACAGATGAATTTGGGAATGTAATCTCAGAAGCGGACTTAGGTGACTTGGAACAAGGGAACATGGGTGCGGAACCTAGAACCCCTCGAGGTAAATCAGTTCTCACTAGGATTATCACACCTGAGTGGGTACCCCAAGACAACAAGAGCATAGAGTTACTCCTCAATCGAGAAACTGACGAAGCCTTTTGGAGATATAAATCTAGTCAGCCAACTGATATAGAAAATATCATGATCTATGAGTTTAAGGATCCTGATAGCCCAGGCAGAGTGACCTACTTAGATCACGCTTCAGAACGGATCTTTGCGGTTACAGAAAATGATAGGCATGCTTACACTTGGAAGGGTGAATTCATTTTCCCCCAACCAAGATTAAATGTATCCTATGGTCACCCTGGGGCTGGAACATCCCAAGCTCATGGAATGCAAAGAGACAGAAGTAGAGATAGACCAGAAGTAAGCTTTGCCAACCCTGTGGGCAGAGAGAGAACGAGGACGGAAACGAATAGGGTAGAACCTGAGATGCTTAGAGCTCACAGGAACCAAAGAAATGTGGATGGATTCCCGCTGCCGAGACCTAGAGAGCACACAAGAACTCTGAGACCGACCCAGCTAGTTAAGTCCATGAAGAATTACTTTGATGGCACAGGAGATCCCTATGATCATGTGGCGGAGTTCAAGCAAGTCTTGAGAGCTGAACAAGTGGAGGATCTATTCACGCAGTACAATGCCTTTGGTCTAACCCTTAGGAACACAGCACTTACATGGTTTCAGCCATTGGATGAGCGACAATTCAGGTGTATAGACCAACTCCTAGAAGCCTTCATTGTAGAGTTCTCTAAGAGTGGAATAAGACACAATACCTCCTCATTGATTCACAGCTTCAAACAGACTCCCCAAGAGACTGTAAGATTGGCAGGAAGAAGATTTAGACAATATCTTGAAAGGTGCCCTGTTTCGGAGCTACCCACGCCTGCCAAACAAGTAGCCTTATTCCTTGATGGATTGCTGAGTACGAAATTGAGATCCTATGTGTATCTGAAGGACCCCAGGACTATAGAAGAGTGTGTACGCATGTGCATTGGCATTGAACATAACCTAGGGGAAGAACTAGAGCTTTCCAAAATCTACAAAGATTCAGATAGTGCATCTAGTCACTCTTCCACGCAATCCACATCAATTGAGGAACTCGCAGAGAAAGTGGCCCAAAAACTAAGCGTCTCTAGCAAACAAATTCCAAGGTTTGCCCCTGTGAAAAGGTGCTATACATGCGGTGGTGACCATATGGCGAATGTCTGCCCTATTATGGCTCAGCCCCAAGTAAATCCTAGTAGCCAGTACTGCACCATAGAACGGAGATACACCAATCACACCGCACAAGATTGCCCATACAACAAGCAGGCAGTTAGGCAACCCTACCCGCAGCCCTACCAACAAGGCAGATACCAGAACCAAAATCCACCACCACAATATGCTAGACCCCAACAAACCTACCAACCACAATATCAGGCCCAACAGAGACCCCAACCAGTGCTAGTTCAACAGCCTCCAAACCCAGCTAATGTGATTCCGGTAAAGTATGCTGTTGCAGAAGAAAACCTGAATAGGGCCATAGTACCACTAACCCCATTGATCTCAGAAAGTGATCCAAGTGACCATAGCTTTGATTCTACACATGTCGATAGTCCCCAGGCTTACTACATGCAGTCTCCAGAACATGGTGAGTCCTACTATAGTGAAGAGCCAAATGAAATAAGTTGGGAGTCAGATTACACGAATGTCATGTATGCAAACCCCCACCCTAGGCCTCAACCTAGGCAGGTACGACCACCATTTCCTAGAGGACCATGCTACCGATGTCAGGGAGATCACTTCATTCGTGATTGTCCCTTACCTCCACCTACACAAACTCAGTCCTTGACGATCTAAGGCTTTTGCCAAGATTGTGGAAAAGAGCATCTTTTACGAGATTGCCCAAAGAACCCCAATAATATGCCAAAAATCACTCCTATCAATGTGATTGGTTTGGTTGTAGATTCCTCAGGAAGTGTCACTTCCACTGCACCAGTACAGGTAGTCACTAGAGCTCAGGCATTGCAGCAAAACCAAGAGGCAAGCCAGGAAAAGGGCCCAGAGGCTAGTGAAACCGAGAGCGTGACAAAGAAAAGGACTAGAGCGTGGAAAGATAGTCGAGAAAGAATGAAAAGACAATGGGCTAAAAAGATGAGTGAACTTGAGGAAAGCGTAAGGGAAACAAGAGCCAGGATAACCGAACTCACAACTCAAACTCCCTCTCACACTACTCCACCACCACCATTCCCATCTCCATCCGAACCACCACCTTCCAACCCACCTCACCTAAACCCACCACCCCCTAGAGTAGGATCAGTCCTAGCAGATCCCACTCCCGAGGACCTAAACATGATGCTTAAAGCTTATCAGGCCAGAATCCAAGAAGGGCCAACCATAACCGATCATGAAAAATGCTACCCTAAAGCCAAGCTAGAGCTTGAACGAACTAAAATTTGTGCTAAGATGGTGGAATTGGCTCAAGCCATGTTCGAAGCTAGCCGCCTCTTTAACATCTCTAGCTCAGCTAAGACGCAGTTACATTTTGATGGACTGCTAGAAAGAATAGAGAGGCTAATTGCACAATCAGAAAAGGAACCTGCCCCTCAAAGAAAGGAAAGGACAAGAGAACGGATAAGCCAGCCCTTCAGGAAGCCCATGCGCCTCCTCAAGAAGCCTATCTTCCTCCCCAAAAGGCAGATGAGCCTCCCTCGAAAGCTTACGTACCTCCACAGGTTGCCTACATTCCGTCTCAGGGAGCGTATGAGCGAGTTCGGAAAAGTAATAGAATAAGTAACCCTCCCCAGGACGCTTGTGCTCCAGCCATCTATGAGAACGAGGAGAGAGCCAACGATAGAATAAGCCCTCCCTCCCAGGTTGCTTACGCGCCTAATTCTACGGAGCCAGACACTTCTTCTTCTATGAATCGGTTTGCACCAGACTTCCTACGAGAGATTCAAGAAGACAAATGGGATAACGAAAGTGAAGTCGCCCCTCCCTTTGAACTTGTGGATGATGCACACGACCAGTTCCCACAAGACATCCCATCTATTTACGGGGAACATGAGAGTACTCAATCTCACGAGAGATTGGACTTTGAATCTAATTCCATACAAGAGTTACCCCACTTCATAGGACCATGGGAAGCAAAGTCCACATGTATGAGAGCACCTACAGTCATGGTAAGAAACAAAGATTCAGTCATACCTAGGAACACAGAGGTAGTGAAGAACACTAACGTGCAGTGTAATCTCAAGTTAGAAGAGCTACTCAAGGTTAGACTTGAATTATGGAAACATGTCGCCAAACAAGTACCAGAGATAGCAAAACCCCGCTCCCAGGTTGTTGGAAGGTGTATTTTTGAAGAGCATTTTTGATGTAAAAAATTAGTAAAAAGTCAAAAAAACTTGTAAAATATTTATGCAATGATTGTAAAAATAAGGAAGAGTCTTCCTTATGTGGTTGAGGATCTCATGTAATTTTTGTAGAATTTTTAGAAACTCTTAGATAGCATTTTTTAGAAAATTAGAGAAAAAGACCTAATTTCAAGTGTGAAAAGGGACACTTGAAAATGTATATAAGTCAATTTTCTCTATTTTGGAGAGGTTGGTTAGTCATTTGCTCAAGCTATCAATAGAGAAGAAAGAGTTTCTGCAAAATCGTGTTTTCTCCTGTTGAGTGTATTTCTTTTGATGTGTGAGCTTGTCTCTTGCTTAATCATGGAGATTTGTGAGTCATATTTGTGTATTACTGAGTAAGTTGTATGAAGAGAGAGACCTATTGCTGTAAATGAGTGGAAAGGACTGAAGGAAGTTCCAAAATTGTGAAAATCGTCTGTTGGTACAGAATCGCAATTGTCTCGTCTTGGTGATACAGGTGATATTTTTCAGTTTTGAGTTCATATTTGTATTCTGCTAATGAAATGGCATGGTTTTGACATAAAGAACATGGAAAATGATGGAGATTTGCCTTAGTTATGGTAAACTCAAGATTTTCTCTTCATCTTCAATTTCTCTCAGCAATCCAGCCATCAATCTCTTATTTCCTTGAATCTATTATCTTGAAGGGGCTGTGGTCTTGTGGATATTCCTAGGATTGACAAAATAAAGATGATTTGTTGATTCTTTGTTACTTCATGATTGGAGAGGACAACTTGGAGTCCAAAACAAAACATTTTTTGGCGCCGTTGCCGGGGAACATTCCAAGAACTTCTTTGAAGTTGGACCTTTGCTGGATCTTCAGTTGATGATGGTAAACAAGGTAAAGCTCATCAATAAGGAAAAGTGCACATGAATAGGTAGATATCATTGTTTGTCTTTAGGGAAGAAGAAAGCAATGGATGTCTTGTAGAAGTGGAAGTGCTGAAATTTTTGTAGATTGATAGTTGCTCATCATTTTGGTGAAGTAAAAGTGCAGGTGTGTGGAGGATTTGAGCCAAGAAGCTGAAGATGGAGGTAACTTGAATCTATTCTTGCATTTCTAGATTTCTTTTTGCCCAAGTACTGGACACCATGGGTGATCTTGGGAAGATAACATGGTGATACTAAGGAAAGGACAGTTAAAGTAGCTAGATGTAAGAATGAGGGATTCAGTTGTTGACCAAGTCTGAGCATTAAATCTTGAGTTGTGCTGCATTTTGAAAAAAAATCATATGATTGAGTTTATCTTTACAAAAATTGATTGCCTTTCATAACACTTTTTCATTGGAGAACCTTTCTTTGGTACTTTAGTGATAGCTAAGGACATAGAAACTCATAACCAATCAAGAACCATAGGATCAGTTGATTTCCAAAACCAGAAACCCTAAGTAAAGTGTTCACCTTTATTTTTAGGGCAAAAATACCAAACAAATTCACAAAACTCATCAAAAACAATCAAACAAATTTCCTTTCTTGATAAGAAGTTGAAGTGAGGTGTTGTGGTTAGGAGTGATTGTGAAAAATTGGAAAAGAAAGCAAAAAATGATCAAAAAACCAGAAAATTGAAAAACACGATTCTCTGCACAGAATCGCGACTTTCTGAAAAAAGTAATTGATTTGGAAATAACATTGTAAGTGAAGGTTGAATTGAAGTGGTGAAGGGTTTTGAAGGTAATCAAGAAGAAAAAGCTACTCAAAGTGGCATAAAATCAAAAATAGAGAAAAACACGATTTTCTGCACAAAGTCGCGATTTTCTGAGGAAGATTGTGATTTTGGTGCAAAAATTCAGGAGTAGAGTGAAATACAAAGAAAAGAAGGAATTGAAGCAAAACAAAGAGAAAGAAAGTTTAAAAAATAAAAAAGTTATCAAAAAACCCAGAAAATTAGAAAACACGATTCTCTGAACAGAATCGCGATTTTCTGCAAAAAGTGTTGTTTTGAAAAAACTCTTCAGGTGACTCATGTATTGAAGTGTGAAGGATATTGAGAGAAGGCAAGGACAAGGAATACTCAAAATTTGCACAAGAAAGGATCTACAGAAAAAACACGATTCTCTACACAAAATCGCGATTTTCTGTAAAGAAAGTTTTTTGGAATCTGTGGTAAATTTGGGTACATTGAGATAAGGAAGTGTAAGGAAGATTAGGGGAATTGAATAAGTGAAGAGGAATAATTGAAAGAGAGTGAAAAACTGAAATTTGAACAAAATCGCGACTTTTTGAGTACAAAATCGTGATTTTTTGAGCACTATATAAGCAGATAATTGAAGAAAAAACTCATTTGAGAGTGAGAGTGAGTGAGAGAGAGAGTGAGCAGAGCTGCCAGAATCGCGATTTCCAGCAAACAGTGGACTTTGGAACATTTGCACCCAAGGAAGAAAGGTAAGAATTCTAACTTCCTATTTGAATACATATTTTTGGTTTTTGAGTGAAAAATAACACCAAAAAATAGAAAAAAATCAGAGGAGGACAGAATCGCGATTTTCTGATTTCTTGAGTTTTTACTAAGGAATCAGTAATTTTTGCTTTAGTTGCTTCATTGCATGTCAAAATTTTGATAAGGCGATTCTATAGGTTAAAAAATATTGAAAAAAGCAAAAAGTTGAAAATCTGCCAAATTGTGGACAAAATCGCGATTTTGAGTTTTTACTCAAAATCGTGATTCTGTGAAAAGAACCATCAACATCGCGATTCCCAGAACGCGATTTTCATAAGAAAATCGTGTTTTTTACAATCTGTGAGCAATCACGATTGTCTGGGAACAAAATCGTGGAAAACACGATTCTGTGAACAAAATCGCAAAAAAACACGATTTTGACACAAAATCGCAAAAAACACGATTCTGTGAACAAAATCGCAAAAAACACGATTCTGTGAACAAAATCGCAAAAACACGATTTTCACACAAAATCGTGGAAAACTCGATTTTGAACACAAAATCGTGAAAACACGACTTTGAACACAGAATCGTGGAAAACACGATTTTGATCACAAAATCGTGAAATACACGACTTTGAACACAAAATCGTGGAAAACACGACTTTGAACACAGAATCGTGGAAAACACGATTTTGATCACAAAATCGTGAAATACACAACTTTGAACACAAAATCGTGGAAAACACGACTTTGAACACAAAATCGTGAAAAACACGATTTTCAACAGAAAATCGTGAAAAACTCACAAGTAGGTGGAAAATCGTGAAAAACTCACAAGTAGGTGGAAAATCGTGAAAAACACGATTTTCAACAGAAAATCGTGAAAAACTCACAAGTAGGTAGAAAATCGTGAAAAACACGATTTTCATCAGAAAATCGTGAAAAACTCACAAGTAGGCACAAAATCGTGAAAAACACGATATTCATCAGAAAATCGTGAAAAACCCCAAATGCATCATAAAATCGTGAAAAACACGATTTTCATCTGAAAATCGTGAAAAAACACTACTGGCAGTAGAAAATCGTGAAAAACCCTAATTTCATTAGAAAGTCGTGAAAAACACAAAACATAGGAAGAAAATTAAAACACACACAATTTTGGACAGAAAATTGTGGAAAACCAATACATTGGTTAGGAAACTGTGACAAACACTCCTTTGAGTATTAGAAATTTGTCAAGAATAGTTGAATGATACTAAGATCTGGAAATAAAATAAATTCAATTCCTAAACAAGACCTAACAAGGAAGGAAAAAGAGCCAAGAAGTGATAAAAGATCAGAAAGAAGTTTAAGCCAAGAAAATAACATGGAAAACCTAAATGAAACAAATGAGTCAATAGAAACTGGGGATTTTAGAAACATCCTTAAGTACATGTATACAAATAGGTTTGGAACCTATATATACCAGGATGGAATGCATAAATTCCTCATTAGACTGAGAAATTTAGAAATTCCCCTGAATATAACTCCAGTAGCCCAATTCAAAGATGGAAGATATGAAGACAGGCAAGGATGTGTATACATCTTCTCTCAAGACCCAGAAAATTCAAATGATCTAGGGCAATGTGCTGACAAAGGACCTTGGGAACATAACATGGGACAACCAGACATACCTAGACCAAATGAAAACTACACTAATAATGAGCAAAATTATGGGAGAAGGACACATGCTTCACCAAATCCCTTTGACAGAGAACCAGAAGGAAACAATGACTTCCCACTCAGAAGAAGACCTCATTGGCAACCTCAGGGTAGGATGCTTAGACCATATCAAGTAGCCAAATGCATGAAGAACCAATATGAAGGGTATTCAGATCCTCATGCTCATGCTGCAGAATTTAGACAACTAATTAGAGCAGAGGAAGTAGAAGATTACAAGGTACAATTTGAAGCATTTGGTCTAACCCTAACAGGGCCAGCCTTATCATGGTTCATTCCTTTGAGAAAAGAAATGTACCTAGACATTGAATCTTTCTTAGAAGCTTTCATTGGTGAATTCTCTAAGACTGGAATCAAACATAGTACAGCCACATTGATACACAGCTTCAAACAACAAAAGGAGGAAAATGTTAGGGAAGCAGCCAGAAGGTTTAAGCAGTACATTGATAGATGCCCAAGAGAAGAAGTACCTTCCATGGCAAAACAAGTATCCTTATTCATTGAGGGATTGAGAAGTGCCCAATTAAGGACCCTAGTGTACTATAGGAGATGTCCTGATTTAGCAGCCTGTGTTAAGGAAGCAATAGATTTGGAGGACAACAGAGGTCAAGATTTGTTAGCATTTGATCAACCCAGATCTTATGAAGACAAAATTCCTCCAGCAGAAGAGTTGGCTCAGGCTATTGCTAAAGCCCTAGAGGTAAGCACTAAAACTAATCTGATAAACTCTAGGATAAACACAAACAAGAAATGTTATATTTGTGGAGAAAGTCATCTGGCACAACAATGCCCTTATCAGAAACCACAACACTTACAAGATAGGAAGACACTCAAGTATTGTACACTAGAGAGAAAATGGACAAACCATACCAGGGAGGATTGCTTCTATAACAAACAACCTGTCAAGGAAAGAGACTATATGGCTCAAAGGGAATCAGGTTATACCGAGCAACCAAGACCAGTATTGGGACAACAACCTCCCATTCCAACCAATGTGGTACCAGTCAAATATACACCCATTGACGAAGGAAATTCAAGATTCAGATCACCTTATAAGGAGGAGTATCAATGGAGTGAGGGACATCAGGAAGAATGGGAAGATTATGAAATAAGGGAACCTGAGCTTAAAGCCCTAGATCTGGGAAATGGAAAAATTGAAATGGACACAGCAACATTCATGTACATTACTAACAACTACATGTCCAATCAAAAACCTCAATTCAAAGGGGGACCAAAGATAACATGTTATAGGTGTGGGGGAGAGCATTTCATTAGAGATTGTCCACAACCTCCAACATTCAGAATAGAGGGAGCATATTGTAAGGATTGTGGTAGAGAACATCTGATCAAGGATTGTCCAAAAAATCCCCAAAAACAACAGAACACACCTAATAACATACCTTTAAAAACAGTCAAAATTATGGAACAAGAGGAATTGAGTGACAATGATCAAATTGAACTTAATGTTATAACAAGGGCACAAGCCAAACAACAAGGAACAATTAAAGAGCAAAATGAGGGTTCCACATCAAAAGGGAAGAAAAATAGACAAAGAGGGAAATGGGAAAAGAAAAGAAAAGTGGGCAAAAGTCTGGAAGAAGACAGTCAGGAACAAACAAATTCAAAACATACTTCTCCTCAAAAGACCCAGAATCTGTCTGAATTAGGAAATTCTCAGAGCCTAGACACCCTAATCAAAGCCTATAAAGGAAGGATTCAAGAGGGACCAAGCCCTGCAGATCATGCAATGGCTTATCCCATACCAGATTTAGAGCATGAAAGGATGCTAAAATGCAAACAAATTATCCAGGAAACACAACTCAGATTAGGGGAAGAAGACAGCTCTCGGAGAACATTTGATCAGCATGAGAAAACAAAAACCAAGGAAAATGATAAAGAAGGAAATTCACACATAACATTCCAAATGAGTTTAGGTGAACATTGTAGTATTACATGTCATACAACATGGGAAAATTTGCTGAAACAAAATCCTCATCTACAAAACAAGATGAACAAAGAAGAAACAATATCTGAAAACCTTCATTCACCAACACAAGAATTAGAGGAACTATGGTATATTCCTATTGACAAAATAGGAGGATATTGTGAAGGAGAAGAAGGGAATTCAACCTTAAAATTACAATATGAAAAACATTCAGCAAAAGCCATTTTGGATAGTGGATCAGGAGTGGCTATAATGACTAAACAAACCTGGGAGAAATGGGGAAGAAAGGAATTATTACCCACTAAAATGAGATTACAACTTGCAGATGGACATATAGAAAAGCCCCTAGGAATTTGGGAAAAAGTGATTGTGGACATATGTGGCATAGAAATAGAGCATACCTTTGCTATAGTAGAATTTCCACAATCCACATCTTATGAAATTATCCTAGGAAGACCCTTCATGAGACAAATGCAAATTGTACAAGATTGGGGTAATGATTGTTTATATCTTCAGAACCAGGGGAGAATAACAAGAGTAAACTTACGAAATGGCCACTATTGTGACATATCTCCTAGAGAATGGTATAAAATACATCAAAATCAACCAGAAAGTGAAGAATCAGAGAGGGAGGATCAGGAAGAAGGTGAATCAGCAGTTTGGAAGTGTAACATATTAAGAAATATCACAAATAGGAAAAGGAAGTTAAGAAGAGAAGATTGTGTGGAAGAAAGAGAAATACAAGATGAAAATTATGTGCCTCAACAATTCAAAGATGAAGAGTTTGAACCTTATGGATGGAATCAAATCTTAGCTACCATGGATTTGGCCAGTGAGGAATATGTGGGAATGGAATTTCAAAATGAGGAAGGATTTGACATCTTCCACATTGGCATACATATGATAGGAGTATCACAAAGAGAAGAGGATCAAAATCAAGAAATGATATTAACAGAAGGAAAATCACAATATTTGGAAACAGTAAAAGCTGAGGATGCAATCAAAGACAAAATCTCAGGCAAATACAAGGAACATAAACACAAAGAAACAGAAAGAGACCAGGAAAAGGAAAAGAAAGAGAAAGAGATAAACAGAGATCAATACTTTGATGTACCAGCAAACTTTAAAACTTATGAAGTAGAAGACAGACTACTTCTGAGAATAAAACCAAAAAGAGAGAAGAAGAAAGGGGAAGCATATGATAATGAAGAACAAACAAAGAAAATTGTAATTACACAGGAAGAAGGAGAAGAGAGACAAATAGTAATAGCTGATGACATGACAGCACAAGAAGAAGAAGCATTAAGGAACCTAGCAAAGAACTATAGGGATGTATTTGCTTACAGTTATAAAGATTTGAAAGGAATTGATCCAAAAATTTGTGAGCATAAGATTCCTATGACACCTGATGCAAAACCAAGCAAACAAAGACATTATACATTTAATGACAAATACTCTGCCAAAATAAAGGAAGAAATTGACAAGTTGTTGGCTGCTAATTTCATTTATGAAATAGAGTACACTGAATGGATATCGCCTATAGTTGTGGTGCCAAAAAAGAATGGGAAACTTAGGGTATGCATTAACTTGAAGAAAGTAAATGCAGCAACTATAAGGGATAGTTATCCACTGCCAATAACAGATCATCTTCTTGAGAGAGTTGCAGGAAAGGAAGTCTATAGTTTTCTAGATGGCTTCTCAGGATACAATCAAGTACCTATAGCCTTAGAGGACCAACATAAGACTGCCTTTTCTACAGAATGGGGGGTTTATGCTTTTAGGGTTATGCCCTTTGGATTGACCAATGCCCCAGCAACTTTTCAAAGGTTGATGTGTCATATTTTCAAAGAATTCCTGAGAAATGTGATGGAAATCTATGTAGATGACTTATGCACTTTTTCTTTAAAAAGACAAGATCATTTACAAGATTTGGAAAGAATATTCAGGAAGTGCAGGACATATAGAGTATGCTTAAACCCAGAAAAGTGTGTATTCTATGTCAGACAAGGAAGAATGTTGGGTCACATAGTGTCAAAAAATGGAATTTCTACTGATGAGAAGAAAATAAAAGCCATAATAGAGCTTCCTAGACCAACAAATGTGAAAGAACTCCAAACTTTTATGGGACATTGTGGGTACTACAGAAAATTTGTATACAAATTTGCTGATATAGCCAAGCCCTTATATGCCCTCATCACAAAGTTTGAGTGGACTGAAGAATGTGACCAAGCATTTGAAACATTAAAAACTTGTTTGGTGACAGCACCAATCTTAAAAACACCTCAGTGGGATAAAATCTTTCATGTACATGTTGATGCTTCAAATTATGCTCTGGGATGTGTGTTAGCACAACCTATAGAAGGAAGCAAATTAGATTTCCCAGTAGCATATGCAAGTAGACAATTAAACAGTGCAGAAAAAAATTACACAACTACTGAGAGAGAAGGATTGGGAATGATCTTTGCTGTCAAAAAATACAGACATTATCTATTGGCCAACAAGTTTAAATTCTTTGTGGATCACCAAGCTCTACTCTATTTAGTAAATAAACCATGTCATACAGGAAGAATAGTAAGATGGTTTCTTTTACTAATGGAATTTGAGTTTGAGGTGGTGGTTAGACAAGGAAAAACACACTTGAGAGCAGATCATTTATCAAGAATTCAGTCAAAAGAACCTAGTTCACCTATAGATGATGATTTGCCAGATACATACTTATTCAAGGTGGAAAGTGTTCCTGAATGGTCGATGTCATTAATTCCCTTGCTAACCATGGGACCTTGTAGGTCATTAGCAAATAATACACATCTGGTGTTACAAAGCAGGAATTTCATGTTGTTAGCTGGACATTTGTATCACCTCAATCAGTCAGGTATACTGGAATATTGTACTCCAGAAGAAGAGCAACATGAATATGTAAGAAAGGCTCATTGCTGGAATCCATGTACTCATGCTTCTACAATTGTTACTCTTAGTAACCTTAATAGGATGGGAGTACATTGGCCAAATAAGATTCAAGATGTGGAGAGATATATTGATAATTGTCAAAAATGTCAAACATGGCAGAAAGCAGAATTAATAACTCTATATTGGTTTCAGAAAAACCCTGAATGGAGTGAAAATATTGTTGAGAAGTTGAAGAGAAAGGAGAAAGGGGAACAAGTAATAGCTGGTGCTGATTCAAGAAATCTACAAGTGATCTCAGAGGAATATCAACTCATAGGAGAGCAATTATACAAGAGAGGAATGGATGGATATCTGAGAATCTGTGTTCCAGAAGAAAAGTATTTAGAGATGTTGGAAATGGCACACTCAGGAGTAGTTGGAGGACATTTCTCAAGTGATAGAACAGCCAAACTCATCTTATATTCTGGCTTTTGGTGGCCAACCCTATTTCCCGATGCTAGAACTTATGTAAAAAGATGTGATGTTTGTCAAAGGGTAAGCCAACCAAACAAAAGAGATAACATGCCATTAATTCCTTTAATTTCAGCCAGAGCTTTTAGTAAATGGGGATTGGACTTTATTGGACCAATACATCCTCCAGCCAGACAATTTCATGCAGAATACATACTAGTAGCTACAGATTATTTGACAAAATGGGCTGAGGCCAAAGCTACTAAAAGAAATGATGCTCACACCACTGCTAGATTTTTGTATGAAAACATTATCACTAGATTTGGACTACCAATTGAATTGGTAAGTGATAGAGGGACTCATTTTTTGAATCAGATCATAGAAAACATGACTAATTATTTCATGATTAGTCACAATAAGTCAGCCCCATATCACCCACAAGCCAATGGGTTAGCAGAAA